>LR880967.1:961440997-961461539 GCA_904067115.1 Aegilops sharonensis
GGGAAAGTTTCGGGGTCACCCGGTATTGTACCGGGACCACCGGAAGGGTCCCGGGGGTCCACCGGGTGGGGCCACCCATCCCGGATGGCCCCATGGGCTGAAGTGGGGAGGGGAACCAGCCCATAGTGGGCTGGTGCCCCCCCGTTGGCCCACCCCCTGCGCCTAGGGTTGAAACCCTAGGGTGGGGGGGGGGGGGCGCCCCACTTGCCTTGGGGGGCACTCCACCCGCCTTTGCCGCCGCCCCCCTTGGGAGATGGGATCCCCAAGGGCCGGCGCCCCCCCTGGGGGCCTATATAAAGGGAGGGGGGAGGGGGCAGCCGCACCCCCTGAAACTCTGGCGCCTCCCTCCCCCTGCTACACCTCTTCCTCCTCCGTCACGTACTTGGCGAAGCCCTGCCGGAGTGCTGCTGCTCCACCACCACCACGCCGTTGTGCTGCTGCTGGAGCTATCATCATCAACCTCTCCTTTCCCCTTGCTGGATCAAGAAGGAGGAGACGTCTCCCGTCCCGTACGTGTGTTGAACGCGGAGGTGCCTTCCGTTCGGCACTCGGTCATCGGTGATTTGGATCATGGCGAGTACGACTCCATCATCCACGTTCTAGTGAACGCTTCCGCACGCGATCTACAAGTGGTATGTAGATGCAAACTCACTCCCTTGACTCGTTGCTTAGATGAACTCATAGATGGATCTTGGTGAAACCGTAAGAAAAATTTTAATTTTCTGCAACGTTTCCCAACACTTCCTGCTTGATTGATATTGATGATATGGGTGTTACAAGAGTTGATCTACCACGAGATCGTAGAGGCTAAACCCTAGAAGCTAGCCTATGATGATTATGATTTTGTCTCTAAGGACTAAACCCTCCGGTTTATATAGACACCGGAGAGGGCTAGGGTTTACATGGAGTCGGTTACAAAGAAGGAAATATAATATCCGGATCGTCAAGCTTGTCTTCCACGCAAAGGAGAGTCCCATCCGGACACGGGACGAAGTCTTGAGTCTTGTATCTTCATGCTCCTATAGTCTGGCCAAAGTATATAGTCCGACTGTCCGGATACCCCCTAATCCAGGACTCCCTCAGCTTCCGCTTAGCGGTCTTCAAGGGTATGAAGATGCACTCCCTCTCTCTCGTTGCTAGCATCTCCTAGATTGATCTTGGTGACACGTAGAAAAATTTTGAATTATTACTACGTTCCCCAACATGAAGAACACTAATATCAACCCCCGTGCAAAAATCATTTTTCTACCGAATGCCCCATACACTTGTATACCTTGGTTGTTGACCAAATGAACTGTGCGTTATATGCCGAGGCCGATGAGTAGTGCACGCTCTCCGTATTCTTCCATACCAAGTAATAATCCACACCCTCATGAAGGTGGGTGCCCTCAATGCACGAAATAAGTCATGCTCGAGTTCGTTGGTTTGGACTAAATTAATCGATGAGACAAAACTTCCTATGTTTCAAGAAAAATCTGTTCGTATACAGGGATAATCTTCTTCTATCACGTATCCTCAAAGGTCTACCGGTTCCAAATGGTCACCGTACCGAAACGTAGCTGCGAGTTTATGACTCGATGATGGCATCATGTCCTTTGTTTTGTTAATCTCAAATTACATGACATAAATCGTCTAAAGATACAAAGAACCCATCCATTTGAAGTAAAGAAATTTGAAAAAATGTTTCAAATGTGGACACATGACGAGTACTAGGCATTAATTCAACGCATCACTGTTTCTCTTCTCTACAATGTTTAGCGACCCCAAACGAGTTCTGAAAAATTACAACGACATAATAAAAACTAAAAAAACAGCTCTTAAACGTGGACATGGTGAATACTAAGCACAATTCAAACACCTATATATGCTTCTCTACTCAAAAGCCCACTGGCTCTCCTTCCGGATCTCCGCCTCCTCCTCAGGCGTGAAGTCATTCTTGATGTTGAAGGTCTTGTGGATCTCCTTGGGAGTCTTGCCCTTGATCATGTCGGCTACAGTCTGGCAGGTAAGGTCCAGCAATCCCTTAATGTCAAGATAATTTGCAGCTAGGATGAGGTCGAAGAGGGTGTGCTGGTCGACCTTGATGAATTCGGCATCCCAGCTCTTCATGTCGTCGGTTGGGGCTGGCGCCGTGGCTGCGGCAGAGGTGGAGGAGCTGGCGTCGGCGGTGGTGGAGTCGGCTGGCTTGGGGCTGGCCTGGACATGCTTCTTGCAGTACTCAATGACCATGGAGAGGATCTTCGAGTTGACGTTGGGGAGCGGGATGGCGTTGTCGGCGCACTCGTCCTCGATCATGTGGTGGATGGTCTGGGACTCCATGGCGACCGCCTTGTTGACCTCAAACTCCTCGCCCTCCGAGCTCTTGAGCATAATCTTCTTCTCTCCCTCCACGACCGCCATCGATACGAGGATTGGGAGGCGAAGGAGATACGATGGAAACCCTAGCAAAACCTAGCGAGAAACGCTGCGGCGTAAGAGAGGACCAAAGACGGGAGCTTTTTTGCGTCTTGGGCTAGGTCTGGGACAGCCGGGGCTATTTATTGGGGCTAGAATCGGGCCGTATTCAACAAGGAGTCGAACTCTGGTCGTATTCATCTTCATCAAGGAGTCCCTCGCAAGGTTTTGGTTACCGAATGGTGCATTTTTTGACAATCTTGTTGCATCAAGGGCGGAATGCCGAGGCGTGCACGCGCTTACGCGGGAAGCCCGTCCGTCGTGGTCTATAGGTTCAGCGTCGATCTAGAGAGTGGAGACCTACGATGGGGCACCGAGGTGAGCAGTAGTACACCCAGCATTTCTGTTGGTTAAGTGATATACAGGTCAGGCAGTTTTCAGAGCAACACCAACTTAAAGTCTGAGAGCATAGCGAAACAAAAGTGAGCCTTTACTAGCCTGATCAATGTTGGTCGCTTGGTGCTAAAAACTGGTGATTCGGAATTTTGGAACTGAGACTTTCAACAAGAAAAGAAATGTTGTGGTTTTTTGTGAAGAAACAAATAGCAATGGCTAGCCTGGAAGCATTGTCGTGAAGGGCCCACATCATATTAGCTAGTTCTCGGGGGACTGACTACTAGTCAGTCGACTGAATTTGTGTATGGATCAGTCACTTTTTTTACCCCATAGAACGTGTGGTATGGTGTGTCATGTGCGTGCGTGCGTGTGCGAGCTAGCTAGCTTCGGCTAGCCGTGGCGGGTGAGCTAGCTAGCTCCAGCTGCGTCCATGCGTGAGCTAGCTAGCTCCGAATTTGTCAGTGCGTGAGCTGGCTGGCCATGGTCAGTAGCATGATATTGCATTGCACATAAAAAAGAAATAAAATGTAAAAAATGTATATATTTTTTTAAAAAAGGAGGAAAGCCCCCGACCGCTGTATCAGAATATTGCATCCAACCAATTTATTAACCAAAAGTACATAAATAGAGTCTGAGGTCTAGAACTAGCTCACGAAAGGAGCACAAGAATAGTAAAGATAAAAATATGTCACTGCTGGCGGAAAATCAGGCTACAGTGACTAAACACCTAGCCTTCGTATTACACTTTCAGAAAAAAAAAACACTAAAACTAAATCAAAATAATTAATTTTTCTAAGAAAGAATGAAACCCTTTAAGAAGAAAGATAAAATGAAAATGAAAACACTTTTAAAACTTGCAAAATATTTGCATATATTACACTTTTTGAAATATGCAAAGAAAAAGCATAT
The DNA here is from genome assembly GCA_904067115.1 of Aegilops sharonensis. Classification (NCBI taxonomy): domain Eukaryota; kingdom Viridiplantae; phylum Streptophyta; class Magnoliopsida; order Poales; family Poaceae; genus Aegilops; species Aegilops sharonensis. The sequence goes on from LR880967.1 coordinate 961,444,697, forward strand.
AATAGTGCATTTTTTGCACTCTACTATAATTTTCATAGTGTAACTGAAATAATGTATTTCCTTTAAGAAAAACAGAACAACGAAAAACTTGCGCATAACTTTGCACCGAAATTGCACTTTATCGAATTATGCAAAAATAATCATATAATCATGGAATTTTGGCACATATTATATAGTATTTGTTTGTATAAAATTACACTCAGCCAAAAACCACAAAAAACAATAATAACCAATAAAGGAAAGGAAAGAGGAAAAATAAAAACCCATAGAAACAGAAAAACGAAATAAAAAAAGTGAAGCGAAAATACCCTTAAATAGAAAGAAAATGATATAAACAACTAAAACAAAATAATGGCAAAATTTGCACACAATCCGCACATAAATTGCGCTTTGTTATAATATGCAAGAATAAACATATATAGTGAAAATTTTCACAAAAACAAAATTATCTAAAGAAAGAATGAATTAGTGGCATTGGTATTTGATCTATGGTGTCTCTACTTCTCCGGATCAAAATAATGAATTAGTGGTATCGGTATTACCGTTTAAGAAAGAAAAGTAAAAAAAAATAACATTTGCACACGGTTTGAATAGAAATTGCGCTTTTTTATAATATGCAAAAATAAGCACAAATAGTGAAATTTCACCCAAAAAAATTCTTAGTAGGAATGAATTAGAGGTATTGGTATCACCCTTGAAGAATAAAGAAAATTAAATAAAAACTTAAACAAAATTAAAATAGTGAAGTTTTCTAAGAAACAATGAATTGGTGTCATTGGTTTCCCATTAAAGAAGAAACGAACTGAAAATAATAAAACAAATAATGAAATATTTTGCAAACTATTTGCACAGAAGTTGCGCATTTTTAGTGTACATATAATCATGAAATTTTGGCACATATTATATAGTATTTTTTGTATATAATTACACTTAGCCAAAAACTCACAAAAACAAAAATAACCAATAAAGAAAGAAAATGGGGAAAAGAAAAACCCATAGAAACAGAAAACAGAAATAAATAAAAAAATATCCAGAAAATAAAAATAAAACCAACGAACAAAGAGAATCAGAAAAACAAAAACAAAAGCACCTAAAAACAAAAAGGTATTAAAAAATCAAGGGAGAGTGAGGAGGGCTGGATTGCACAGTTGATGGGCTTCGGCCCAGAAAGAATTCGACTGACCCACACAACACAAACACAAGTCAGAAAAAAAAGCAGCACGAATCTTACAGAAAAATCCAATGGCCACAAATTTGATTGACCCAAAAGTGAAATTTCAGCTGACTGAAAAGTAGCTGAATTGGGTTCTCGGGTCTCTCCTCCATTTGGGTCTAAAACATGTGAGGGACGAGGAAGATGAAATGGACCAAAACATAAATCCCACCCACTCACTAGGTTGGTGTGTATCAGTGGTTACTTGGACGCTTCAAAATTCCCTTAAAAACATGGATGCTTCAAAGATGTTGCATGTCACCTTGAGTTCCACTCAAACACTTCGCATTGCACCTAAAACTCATCAAGGGTGGCATTTTGATGGTGCGATGTGAAGTGATGGTTGAAATGAACTCATGACGATACCAGATAGTGCTTTGTTGGAATATCTCATTGGATCCGCTCGATCAACACCTGGCCGTTGCTTGGTGATATCGAGAATTCCTCTCCCAAACGCTCCACACTAGGCTCGAAATAGTGCCTTCTCAAGTATTTGAAAAGAATGCTTAGTCAACTTGTACATATAAATCACCACTTCAGGTTCTTGTCCAATATTGGGTAAAGCTTCGCAGCACAAAAAGATCCCCAAACACTTCTAAGTGGATTTTGGAATAATGCCTCGTGAAGTGCTTGCAGGAAACCCATGGTAATACCATACATGGCTTATTTTGATTAGCTCTATGGTTCTTGGCCATAGTTAAAAAACCGGACCGGTGGATGAATTATGAACCGGTAAAGCCAACGGTTCAGGTTTTTACTGGCCGGACCATTGGTTCACCGGTTCAATTGCTGGGCTTTTGCAATCAAGAAATATATTTAGAGTAACAATTCATATACACTGATATAAAACTAAAATAGGACCAAATAGCAATGGTTTCCTCCGTTAGACAACAAAAGCGTAGCCGAAGTGGTTATCAGGCCAAAGATAGGCGAATGACTACAACCTGGGATCGAATCCCACTACATTGCAACAATATTTTTCTGACTTTCTCTCTACACCGGTTTGACCGCCCGGTTTATTAGCCGAATTCAAACCAAAAAAACGCACAGTTCGACCGGTTCTCACCGGTTAAGTTGCACGTCAGTTCGTCATGCTTAAAAAACCGGCATGATCACTGGATCCAGTTTTTTTCCAGTTTGACCGGTGGTCCAGTCCGGTTTTTAAAACTATGTTCTTGGCTATCATTGAGTAAAAGTTGGAATGATACCTCATGAAGTTCTTGAAGGGAATTGTTGGCATTGAGAAAAGTTTAGTGGCACAAATAGCTCCGCCAAACACTTTACAGTGACATTTCGAATGATGCATCCTGAAGTGCTTGCAAGGAACCCATGGTAATACCAAACATGCTTTGTATCAATCTGTCTTCGGTTCTTGGTCAGCATTGTGCAAAGCTTGGTAATACCAAGAGTTCCCCAAAAGACTTCATGGCGGTATTTTAAATAATGCCTCGTGAAGTGCTTGCAGGGAACCAAACATGATTTGTATTGGTCGCTCTTCGGGTTCTTGGTTGGTATTGTGCAACCTTGGTGACACCAATAGTTCCCACAAACACTTCACAGCGGCATTTCAAATAATGCTTCATGGAGTGTTTTGAGGGACATGTGGTAATATTAAACATGAATTGTTTTGATCATCTATCTTGGTTCTTGGCTGACATTGAGTAAAGCTTTGTGGCACAAAAATTTGCCTCAAACTTTTCACGTCTACATTTCAAATAATGCCTCATGAAGTGCTTGCATGGAACGAATGGTCTATCTGGGTCCTTGGGCGACAGTGTGTAAAGCTTGATTGCACCAAAAGTTCTCCCAAACACTTCACGGTGGAATTTTTGAATAATGCATCTTGAAGTGCTTGCAGAGAACCCATGGTAATACCAAACATGTCTTGTATTGATCAGCTCTTCAGGTTCTTAGCCGGCATTGAATAAAGCTTGGTGGCACCAAGAGTTCCCCAAACACTTCACAGTGATATTTGAAATAGTGCCTCATGAAGTGCCTGCAGGGGACTCATGGTAATACCAAACGTGATTCACCATTGGTTCAACTCTTTTGGTTTGTGACCACTACCTAGTAAATGCTTGGTTATACCGAGTGTTCCCCCAAACACTTCACGTGAGCCCTTGATCCATAAAGTGTTTGAAAGGAACTCCCAGTAATACCAAACGGGATTTGCAGTACATTGTTGGAACTAACCACGCTGTATATCCTGGTCCGGCTCGGACTTGGACAGTCACCAGGTGGTATACGAGTCCTAATCCTACATAGCTAGGTGCTGTTAGTTTTAGGTGCTATATATACTCAGGACGAATTGATTTCTCCTGCGGATAATGATGACTTGACCCGTCCTTTCTCATTAGAGGAAATAAAAAATGCTTTGTTTGACATGAAATCTAACCGTGCCCCTGGTCCAGATGATATTCCTGTTGAATTTTATCAACACTGTTGGGAGGTGGTGGCCAGTGACCTCCTATGCTTGTTCGAATGGTTTCATGAAGGCAAGTTAGATGTTCGAAGACTTAACTATGGCATCATTACTTTGTTGCCTAAGTCGTCGGATGCTAACAGAATTCAGCAATATAGACCCATTTGTCTTCTTCGTTGCCCTTACAAGCTGCTCACCAAAGCTATGGATATTAGGGCTAGCAAATATGCGCACAAACTGTTTAGTATCCATCAGAATGCTTTTATTAAAGGGAGGCACATAGTGGATGGAATCCTATCTCTTCATGAAATTCTGCATTATACCCATGTCAAAAAGCAAGTGGGGGTGGTCCTTAAACTCGACTTCGAGAAAGCATATGACAAAGTCAATTGGGACTTTTTGCTTGACTGTCATAGAAAGCGTGGATTTAACTCTAAGTGGTGTGAATGGGTCTCTCAAATCCTAAAAGATGGCACGATTAGTGTCAAGATTAATGATGAGGTGGGACCGTACATCCAAGGTGCCAAGGGGGTGAGGCAGGGGGATCCTCATTCTCCGTTCCTGTTTAATATTGCGGCTGATTGCTTGACCAAAATGGTTCTCGCTGCTCAAAAGAATGGTCTCATTATAGGATTGGCTGCTGATCTTATTGAGAATGGTGTTAGCATCCTGTAGTACGTGGATGACACGGTTCTCTGTCTTGAGCATGACATTGACAAAGCAGTGAATATAAAACTCTTGATGTACCTTTTCGAACTTATGTGGGGGCTTAAAATCAACTTTGAGAAGAGCGAGATTTTCAGTATCGGGGGAGATAATGATACTGATTTGATTTATGCTAATATGTTTGGATGTCAAGTGGGTACTCTGCCTATGAAATACCTGGGAGTCCCCGTTACTTATTCTGCTCTCAGGAATGCAGATCTGGACTTCCTTGATGGTAAAATGATCAAAAAGCTTGATGCCTGGGTAGCCTATGCGGCATCTTCTGGAGCCAGATTGACGCTGTTAGGATCCAGTTTGGATGGAATCCCCTCTTTCCTCATGTCAATGTTCCTTTTCAATAAGACCTTCATTGAGAAGCTTGATAAACATCGCAGACGTTTCTTTTGGAGAAGAAAGAATAAGAAATGTGGTTACCATATGGTTAAGTGGTCGAGAATATGCCGATCGAAAAAAATAGGAGGGCTAGGAATTAAAGATCTCCATAAGCAAAATGTTGCCCTTCTTGCTAAGTGGTGGTGGAAATTAGATACGAGTGATGGTCTTTGGCAACGTATAGTCAAAGCTAGGTACTTCAGGAACAAAACTGTGGCTAACGTACAGAGTCGCTTTTCGGATTCCCCCTGTTGGAAAGCGATTATGAAGGTCAAGGACTCGTATATGGTGGGTAGAAAAATTGAGATCGAAAGTGGAAACCTTGCTAGGGTCTGGTATGACCCGTGGATCGAGAATATTGTGTTGAAAGATCGCTTTCCTGACTTGTTTAGTATCTGCCAGGAGCAGGATTGCACTATTGCATCCTGGGCAGTGAACAATTTTGATCTTGGCTTTAGACGTAGATTGGTTGGGGAGTTGGGAGAACAGTGGGATTGGATGGTTACGGAAGCTAGAAAACTCTCATTGAACACCTCCTCAGATAAAGTTCTGTGGGCCTTTGGTGGTAAAGGGAAATTTACTACTAAATCCTTATACGAATGGTTGGAAAGGAACCTATCAGGCCCTAATTATAAGATGGTGTGGAAAGCACCTATTCCTCTGAAAATTAAGATCTTTCTTTGGCAGTTGTTTCAGAATGCAGTTCTCACCCGTGATAATATGCGGGCTAGGAACTGGCCTGGGAACCCCATGTGCTCCTTCTGCACTAGCATTGAAACTGCAAATCATTTGTTTTTTACATGCTCGCTTGCTCGTTCGGTTTGGGGTGTGCTGGGTATGACGGCGGGGGCGTCATGTTGCCCCCGTTCGCTTTGGCAAGGCTTCGCTTGGCTCTATAAGTTCTTCGCAGGCGGGAAACATTTTTACATGATGATTATTGCTGCGATATGCTGGGGGATTTGGATACTCCGCAATAAAGTTACCTTTGATAACCATATTGTTCGGTCGCCTTTAGAGGCTGTCTTCACTGCCTGCTCGGTTTTTGTTGTACTGGGCAGGTCTACTTAAGGAAGAAGATAAGGAGAAGCTCCAGGCCGGGGTGAAGAGATTGGCGCATGCAGCTGCTGCGCTGGCGGACAGGCCGTTTCCTCGAGGCAGGCTCCTCTTAGGAGACAGTGAGGGGATCCAGATTGGCTGAATGGGGATCTGCGTCCGATCCTTTTGCTTGCCGTCTCCCACTGGGGTTTGATGCCCGCTGGGTTATATGTCTCCTAGTTATGCTCCGTTTAGTTGCAGTAATATTCCAGATTGCATTATCCTGGAATCCTTTAGGCTTTTTGTTGAGTGGTGGCTTGTTTGTGTCGTCAGGTTTTCGCCCCATGGCGGATGGTCCGTTCCAGGATCTTCCTGCGGTGGGTTTTCTGACGATGCGCCAACTCGCTCTCCCCTTTCGGTATCATCTGTGCTCTGAGCGTTTTATCTCGTTATGTTAGTTGTAGTGGTGGAGCTATTAGATATGTTTAGATAAAAAACTGATGTATTTTCGTTGTTTGCAAAATTAATGGAAAGGGGTGAGAGCCCGGTTGGAAAAATAGAAAGAAACAAAGGCTCGACACGAGCCTTTTGTCATCAACTCCTGTTTCCACGCATGCGTAGTATTTGCCTTGTCTCTGCGGCTTGCTGGTTCATACGTACGTGTACGTGTGCCGTGGCCAGAGAAGAATCGATCAACCTGCCTGAGTGCCTGCTTGGTTTCGTAGTACGTGTGTGTTGGCCAAAATCATCGGCCAGCTAGAACGCGTCAACTAGCCGAGTTGTGTATGTGTGCCACCTCGACAGAAAGTACTCGTCGACGTCGCATCGTACGGGGTCTGTGCCAACAATTGGTATTCAGAGCTTGGTTTGTCGGTCGTGATCTTCGGAAAGCACTCGAAGGATCATGTCGAACACAGGCAAGGAGATCGTGACGGTAGCAGCGGGAGCGCCGATGCCGATGGTGGGGGTGTCGCAATTCCCCCGTCTGGATCAAGAAGACTACGCACTATGGGCGATGAACATGAAGGTCGCGATGGAGGGAGCTGAGTTCTGGGAAGCCGTGGAACCCGGCGGTGCCGAGTACGCGAAGGGCGCGGCGAAGTACCGGAAGGATCGTCAGGCGTTAACGACGATCTACTCCGCCATGCCGAAGGATGTGCTGCAACACCTCGTCGGAAAGAACTCGGCGAAGGAGGCATGGGAAACCATCAAGATCCTGCACCAGGGTCATGACCGTGTCAAGGAAGCACACCTTCAGTCCCTGATGAGAAGCTACGAGTGCCTGAAGATGGATGAAAGTGAGACGGTTGATCAGTTTGCCGCCCGTCTCAAGACCCTCGTCAATGGCATACGCAGCTATGGTTCAACCCTAGAAGAAGTTGCATCGTCCGACGATTTTTGCGCGCCGCGCCGGCGCGCTACATCCAGATCGTCACGTCGATCGAACAATGTCTCGACCTAAAGACTCTCGCGGTCGAGGATCTCGTCAGAAGGTTCAAGGCCCATGACGAGAGAATTCGTCTCAGCTTCAGCGACGCGGAGGCGAGTGAGCACCTGATGCTGACAATGACGCAATGGATCGCCCTGTCAAAAGAAAAGCAAGCCGGATCCACGAGCAGTGGCAAGAAGAAGGGGAAAGGGAAGCAGCGCTCGGTGAGAAAGAACTTCGCCGACTCGGACGACGAGGATGCGCCTGCACCACCGAGGAGGAAGTTTGACATCAAAAAAGTGAGGTGTCATAAGTGTGGCCTCCTCGGTCACTTCAAGGCTAACTGCGAGAAAGCACCGAAGCAACAGGCGCTCATGGCCGAGGAAGGAGACGATGGGGATATGATGTTGATGTGCGAGCTAGTGGACGAAGAATATCCAGATGATCTTGGTCAGCTGGACACATGTCCGGTGAGTCCATCCGCGCCAGTAAACCCAGGCGATATCGTGGCGCCAGAAGACCATGACACAAAGCGTAATGGTGTGGTCATGCCAGTAAAACCAGGCGAATTCGTGGCGCCAGAAGACCATGACGCAAGACGTGACGGTGTGGTGATGCTAGCAGCAGGCGAAGAAGTGACGCCAGAAGTCAACGACACAATGTGTGATGGTGTGATCGCGCTAGAAGCAGGTGAAGAAGTGGCACCAGAAGTCCACAACGCGAGACATGATGATGTAGTCACGCAGGAAAACCGCGAAGACGTGTCGCCGGAACAACTGGAAACTTCGGTAACACAGAGCGATGCTCCGGACGATGGCGCGCGGCGAGACGCGTCAGGGACCTCAAATGGATCTGCTGGCGTCCCAGGAACAGGAGTTGTAGCCTCTCCTCGAAGCACAAGGAGCAGCGCGTGGAGCGCTGGCGCTACAAGCGACAGGCATGGCGTACGAGGCGTGCACGATGTGCCATGCAGCTCAGCCAGCTGCACTGGAGGCAGTGACCCAGCGGACGGGCCGAAAGCTGGGCGTGGCCCAGCGCCAAGCTCCCAGCCGGGGAGCCCAGCAGGCAGGCCAGAACTGCCAGAAGGCCCAGCCGTGGCTCAACCTTCAGTTGACCATGTGGCTGGAGGAGCAGAAGGGCATGCACATGAAGCATCTCCAACGTTTTTGGCTGGTTCAACTTGTGAACGTGCAGCTAATTTGGAAGGGACCAAATTGCTAGAAAATGGAACTTTGGCATGTTCAGAAGCAAGCGTGTCTTCTCCGACAGCACGAGAGCAGCGCTTGTTAGATCTCTCTTCAACGGAAGCGTTTCAAATAAATTCGGTGACGATGAAGAGTAAAGGGCAACGACGTTTGCACATCGAGGAACCGAATTTTTTTGAAGATGCAAATATGGAGGAGTGTTGGCGTCGTGCTATGGATGAAGAGTTGGGTTCGATCCGAGACAACAAAGTATGGGAACTCACGGATCTTCCCAATGAACATAATGTCATGGAGCTCAAGTGGGTGTACAAAGTCAAGAAGGATGCCAAAGGGGACTTGGTGAAGCATAAAGCAAGGCTTGTTGCTAAACCAAACATGCAAGAGCTAGATGTGGACTTCGAAGAAGTGTTTGCTCCAGTTGACAAGATGAACTCGGTGAGGCTACTTATAGCTCTCGCGGCTCAAGAATCTTGGAGGATACATCATATGGATGTGAACTCCACGTTGTTGACTGGGGAGTTAGAAGAAGGGTTGTATGTGAAGCAACCACCGGGGTACATCCAAGAAGGAGAGGAGCACAAGGTATTGAAGCTACACAGGGCATTGTACGGGCTACGACAAGCTCCTCGGGTATGGAACATCAAGCTTGATCGTACATTGATTTCTCTTGGATTTGAGAAAGCTCCACTAGAGCATGCTATGTACAAGCGAGGTGAAGACAAGGATCGTCTCTTAGTGAGCATCTATGGGGATGATCTATTGATAACTGGAGCAGGTGAAGAGGTGATTGCAAACTTCAAGCTACAAATGAAGGAGCTATTCAAGATGACTGATCTAGGGCTCTTGAGTTACTACCTTGGGATCGAGGTACAGCAAAAGCCAGAGGGGATCACAATATGCCAGGAAGCATATGCAAAGAAGGTACTTGAAAGCTGTGGCATGAAAGATTGTAATCCAAGTCATGTTCCGATGAAGCCTCGTCTTGTTCTAAGCAAGAAGAGTGAAGCACCCGCGGTTGATGCAACGGAGTATAGAAGTGTGGTCCGAAAGTTGAGGTATCTCACTAATACAAGACCGGACTTGGCCTATTCCGTTGGCATAGTGAGTCGCTTCATGGAAGCACCCCCGACGGAACATTGGGCAGCTGTGGAAAATATACTCAGGTACATCAAAGGGACAACAAACTTTGGTTGTATCTATTTGAGAAAGAAGAGGGAGATGGTGGAGCTACTAAGCGTGGTTAGTTCCAACATACATCTCGTGTGGTTTATGACTTGCAATATCTGCTAAGTGCTTGGTTGCACCAAGAGTTCCCCCAACACTTCACATAATACCTTTAAAAAGTAGTTCGTAAAGTGCTTGAAGGGAACTCCCAGTAATACCAAACGTGTTTCTTAGCTCATTGGTGTATCTCTCTTATGGTATGTGCCCAATGTATACTAAATGCTTAGTGACACTGAAAGTTCCCCCAAATTCTTCAGATAAGTTCTCGAAAAGATGCATTCTGAAGTGCTTGAAGAGAACTCCTGACGAGGCCAAACTCGATTAATCCCCATATACCCATCTTAATGTATATGGATCTACCACTATATAATTTCTAAAGCACAAACACTCAAATCCTATTGATATTATTGGTTGCCACCCAGAGTTCGCCCAAACACTTCAGTATACAAAGCTCTATATCCCCGCACTGCACACTTATAAAATAGTGTCAATGCAACAATGAGACAGAAGCTAGTTACTGAAGTGATTTGAGGAGAACTCCAGGTGACAACCAACCAAACTAGCTAGATAGAACTCGTATTCATCTCGCATGGACCACACTAATTCACTGACTTGCTTAATCTGCGCCTGCTGATGAGCGCATAGGCGGCTGCTATTTATAAGTCTACGAAAGACTAAAGATGTAGTAGCAAGTTTGTTGCCTCCTGTGGACTGCGGTGTGCAATGCAGTACATTCATGGTCTTGGTGCTGGACGGATGAACCGGGCAATGCACCTAGCCGTGAAGTGACCTAGGTTAGAAGGAACCTAACTGCTAGAGCCAAGGGAATCTCCTCTGATGTGGCCTTTTCGGGCTAAGATAGGCAGCTCCGAATTGTGAACAATCTAATGGAGTAAAGGTGCGCGCTCAGCTTGTAAATTCCTTATGTCCTGCAAGAGATCATTGTCGTTCGTCGGTGTTGTTCAGTTTGTGGCCACGAACTTCGCTGTCAGCGCGTCCATGCAGCGGTGCAGAGATCACGCTATAATTATAATTATCCCATGGTGCAAAGCAAAGTTTGCGCCAGTTGCATGGCATGCGAACTGGGATCCCGGGCAATCTTTGCTAATTATTTGTTTCAGGAAAATGCTCCATACTTCTCATATGGGTGGATGTTTTTGTTGCAGTAGTGCTGTTGTGCAGTATATCTTGATAAAATTAGTAGCTCATAAGGAACTTGCAAAGAAGAAAATTAAAGTGATCAGTAACTTAGGTGGAATAAGAGAAAATGTATTTTTAGTGTGTCAAATGTTTAACATTTCCCGCACTTATGCAGCAGAGGCCAAGGGTGTCACTTTTTTTATAAATAAAACACAATGCTAATCTGCAGTTTACCAAACAGTGGGTTCGGTACCTTGATGGCCTACTAATGTACTAGTGCTAGTACTATTAGTCTACTACTACTTTCCATATACATGGTTTCTTTGAAATGTGACATCAGTCTGGTTAATCCATTCTGAGAACATCAGCGGAGGGTGTAAGATGATCTTGTGCTAGTGACTTATGAACTGATGATCTTCTTGTCGCTTGCGTGTCGGTAGCCGGTGGAACTTGCATGTTCATCAATGTTTATTTTCTATATCTATCTATACTACTATTAAAAGAGCAAACTTAAACCACCCTACATCCACACAACAAAGTGTACACAGAAGTACCAGAAACGTTAGATCAACCAGACTAAATAACATCCAACGATCCATATTACATCTATGATCTGCCCTATAAACTAACGGACCAGATTAAATGTTCTGCCAGGCAGACTATGCCGCATAGGGCCTGCCCCTCCCACGCTGAGGCAAAGAGGCCGCCGCACATCACGCATCTCAGCCCCAACAAATCGGAATCATCCCCTGCCCCGACTGCGCCCCCGTCTCGGAATTATCCCCTGCCCCGACTCCGCTCCCGTCTCCCTTCGCACCGCCGTGCTCCCCCTCTCCCCATGGACGTCCTTCCCGCCTTCGCTGCCGCCGCCACCCCACGCGACGGACCCCTCTTTCCCTCTTCTCCTCCACGGCCACGTCGCGTCGCTGGCCGAGCCCCGCTACGGTTGCTGTGAGCCGCCGCCCGCCCCGTAGCCCCATGCCCGAAGCTGCAGTCGAGATGCATCTGAGCGAGAACGAGGGGATCGAGGAAGTTTGGTTCGCGATGACGAGATGCATCTGAGCGAGAACATGGGGATCGAGGAAGTGTGGTTCATGATGACTAGCGGGCAGGGCTTCGCCGGCGTTGCCATATGTCTGGAGCTGATCCGCCGAAGTAAATTGCAGAAAACCACCACTTTGAAGGCAAGCTTTGCGAAAACCGCTACAATACATTTTTTTGCAAAAAACACTGTGTCTACGGTAATCTTTTTGCAGAAAGCACTGATCGGCGGATTGGAGCGTTTTAAGTATGTTTATGACAGGTGGGTCCAGATTTTGCCGACGTGGCGTAACGGCTCTGCCAAAACAGTGTTAGATGGGGGATTTTACAAAGAGGCCCTTGCATCAAAATAAAAAAAGCAATCAGCTCCATGGACGAGCTCTTCTTCGCCAGCGGCGTGGCCGCGCCGGCGATGCAGCCCCAACGACGCGGGAAGAGATGACCCGATCCCGACGGGGTCTGGATGAACTGGAGGGAGGCGAGGCGGTTTCCGACGGGTCCGGCTGCTGTCACCGATGGCGAGGACTGCCCGAGCTGGGGAGGACCAGCGGGCTCAGGCGCACCACAAACCTCGAGATCCCGTCGCCGTTGGCGCCTGATCCATCGGGCCTGCCGCGCCGCTGGTGACGGTGATGGTGCCTGGCCGGGGAGGGCGACGGGAACCACCAGCTGCTGCTCGTGCTGCCTCCTGGGGACTCGGGCTCCTCGTCCACCGGCCGCGGCAGCGACGAGGATGACGCGTCCGGCCTGGGCGAGGCAACGGCGGCGGCGGGCCTGGGCGAGGGAACGGCGACGGCGGGCCTAGCGAGGCAACGGCGGCGACGAGCCTGGCGAGGCAACGGCGGCGGCGGGCCTGGGCGAGGGAACGGCAGCGGCGGGCCTAGCGAGGCAACGGCGGCGATGAGCCTGGCGAGGCAACAGCGACGGTGGACCTGGTGAAGATAAGATGAACCAGTTTTTTTCTTTTTTCTTCCAATGACAGGTGGACCCCCACATAGGGATGATAACGTTACCAGACGTTGCCGTTACATGCGAGATGTTAAGCGGTGCCACATCAGCCTGACTGGCGGGTCCCCTCTGTCATAAACTCACTTATCTGAGCCCGATCCGCCGATCAGTGCTTTCTGTAAAAAGATTACCGTAGACACGGTGTTTTTTGCAAAAAAAATGTATTGTAGTGGTTTTCGCAAAGCTTGCCTTCAAAGTGGTGGTTTTATGCAATTTACTCGATCCGCCGCGATGCGCTGGAGGTCTGCTCCCTCAATCTGCGCGATTCATCCTCCTGGTCACGTCGGCGTCAACTTCTTCAAGGTTCTCTCCCTCGCTCTCTTTCGCTTAAATTATTGTGGTTTTTTTCTTCTGTCGTCATAAGTGGGCGTGAGAGTTAAAAGGCGTCGTTTCAGCCAAGAAAGTAAATTGTTTTGCTATCCAATGCATTGAAGCTATCCAGTGAATGGATTTTGTCATGACATTTCCTGCAGGCAATGATTCGAAGTAGATGGGACTGGCTTCTGTTCATCATGCAGTTATGTGCTATCTTCGTTCTTGCTGCTGACTTGCTGAGGGTAACTCCATGCATGTGCAAGCTATATGTACTCTTAAGCTGTTAGTCTTCTCTAACTTATTGCATATTCCTGTATGGTACCACTTTTTCCCTAGCAAGGATATGTGAGCCTATTAACCTTATGTCGTCTGTCATTGTCAGATTGATAACCCAGCAAAGAAGTATGGCAGAAATTTGCATCTTAACCTTTCGTCTGCAGGTTCGACATATAAATGTTGTACATATGCTTCTTTGACCTGAGTGTGTAAAGTTGGTGTTGGCAACAAGGTCTGCAAGCACAAGCAATACCATGAAGGAGCAACTCATCTACTACACCTATACAATAACCAGTGGGGCATATCCAAATCATCTACCCAATCTGCTCTTTCTACAGCCATGGATAGGGCAAGAAATAATTAGAAAGCATGAAAGATGCCATTCAATACTTACTGCTGGATATATCAATTGTTGTAGCTTTCGCTACACCCATGCGCCACATTCTATATTCTGAAGGCTCCGGCTGGAATTCTGGTTCTGTTCATACATTGCAATCTAGCATTTTAGTTCAAAAGTTACTAATTTAGAAACTGGATTCTGTGTATGGTTATTCTCATGTCCATCATATGAACACTGTATGTGTACTTCTTCTCACGTTGAAATGATGTGTGATATTGAGCCTTTGCATTTTCTTCAGGATTTTTGCATGTGCATTTTCACATAATTTGTAGCAAACCAATTCATATTTTCGTCGCAGATGAATAACCAACCAAGCGCAAATCCTTTTCAGTGTGAGCGTGCCCCGGTTTACTGGGCCTTTGCATTTTCAAACATTCTGAATGATCATACTATATGTAATCCTTTTTTTTTTTGCTTCAAGGGAGTTGGTTTGTTTATCATCATAAACAACTGAAACTGATTAAACAGGTAGGTCTTGTCCTCAATTGGGGCGTGTGATCTATGAAAGCTTGGGATTTACCCTTCTAATGTGCTGCCTTTGGTTTTGGTTCAGGAAGAAGAAGGTGGTGCACAAGATGGCGACGTGTGTAACTGGCTTGAGGATTTTCTGAAAATCTTTGTTCTAACAAAAGAACTTGAATTAGGACGTTCACTACACATTTGGAATCAAGGTTTTTGAGTCGCGACTTGGCGAGTCGCCGCGAGCCCTGCGGCTCAGCGTATAGTCGACGAAAGTCGCTGTATAGTCGCCATAAGTCGCTGTATAGTCGCGAGTCGCCCTGATTTTTAGAAAACGACTTGGCGATTAGTCGGCGACTATACATCGACTAATCGGCGACTCAAAAACCATGTTTGGAATAGATTGTCAAGAAAATTTATCTAGAGTCTGAACAAATTCATTTAGATTCGGTTTAATTATAGGGACTGTTCATTTTCTGCATTAATTTTGTCATGTTATAAAATTGGCATACCATATAATGCATATGTTTTCACACTGAAGGTGCCACCGCTTGTCACAATGCTGCAAAGATATGGTGCATGGATGCATATTCTAACTCCCATGAGTACTTGTAGGATAACAATTGTACAATGCTTAAAGATGTTATTTGTATCTGCAAAGAGCGATCATATCTTTTGATTGATTCCATAAGAGTGAGGTCACTCCTTGACTAAGTCGAACTTCAATCATTTGCTCTTTTTAAATAATGGTTGGAGATGTGGTGTAGGAGGATCAACAGCTAATGGCAAACGCGCCAACATGCCCCAAGCACGGTGACCCTTGCAGCATGCAGAAGACCATCCGGACAAATGGGAGGTACACAAATAGCCAAGAATGCAAAGAGACGTGCAGGTCTGTGTTTCAGAGTTATCTCTTTTAACACTAGCGATTAGATGGTCTGTAGCTCCCTAGGCATGCTTGCCTAAAATGTACTTTGGTAGTTGCTAGAGCCATGCTAGCTTCATATGTTGTTCTTGCAGCCTCAAATAGCTAATTTTATTTAAAGCAAATGTTGTTCTATCCTTCCAATTAGTCTTATTCAGATCTTCTTTTCTTTTTTCTGTTTTAGGAATTTTGTCATATCTTTCTCCCAGTTACCTTAATTTTGTAAATTGTGTTCTAATTCGGTTTTGATTTTCTTTTCAGAAAAGCCAACTTTGAAGGTGTGTGAATCCATTATTTCCTTTTAGTTTGCTGTGGAGGTGAGTTGGTAACCTTTTTTAAACTTGTTGGATGTGTTGTTGTAGTGACGGAGACTTGCCTGAATGTTGCTTTCCTCCGCCTGAAGTGCTTCGAATTGTCAAAGGCTTCAACATGTCCCAGAAATGATTGACAAGGTGTGGGCAAGACCGGCTTTACATTTTACATCTAAAGTTGGTCGATTTTTAAAACTTTGACTTAGGACAAAACCGGGATGTACACTTATTTGTGGATGGAGGGAGTACAGGTTATTTGGGATGGCATTTGTTGGCTGACCATTGAAATAAATATAATTTCATGCAATAGAATTTTTTGAATGTGTTGCACATCCGGTAGTGACAAAAGAACATGTTGAGACATGTCACTAATTTCACAGTTACAAGCTAGCATTGGTGAATTTGTTGGACATTCAGTATGGATGGTTTAGTTTGTTGCCTTATGGAGCTTCTGGAAAGAAACGAACTATATGCTATTTGCATAAACCGTTGTTTGGCTTGCAATTTATTTTCATGCGGTAGGTCGCTACTATATATCCATACAAAAGAGGTTTAGTGTTACATTATGTAAGTAGCAGATTTCGTTCTTGCCCTATATTCTTTCTTTGTGAACCTTGCTAAGTACCTATTCCTGATAATATATTAAGACAGCGTGGAAAATCCAGTGGTCATGTTTGCGGTGTGAGCTTTTTGAAATCCTTTAATTGAATTACTGAGATTCAATAATTCTAATGTTCTTCAGTCTTTAACTAATCAATTGCTGAGATCTTGATGTTGAAAATTGTTTCTTTGCTCTTTAAGGTTGGTTTCAGATGGAGAGCTAGGCCCATTTTGGATACCAATGTTGATTTTTATATTTTCAATGGTTCATTGCATCATATTGTATGTTCCTATAGAATTTGATATGCAAGCTTTTGATGCTAATGACTACATCCTTAGAATGTGAAGGGAAGCAAGAGCAGCGGCTAGCAATAGCAGTTCTTGAATCTGAAACGAGTGAGCTCTTCTTCAACCAAGATAATCATATGGACTGCAATATTTTCTAAATTGTAAGTGAAGGTGGATGGTTTCTTACAAATCAAGCATACCTTTTTGAATCTTGATGTTGCTTCTTATATAGCATATCTAAATGTCAAGTTTTATATACAGGTGTAATGTTTCCAATAGGTAAGCCAAAGAGCAGGGGAATATGTGAACTTCCAAACATGGGTGAAGGGGGAAGATTATAACAATAGTGGCATTGGCTCTATTGGTTGGATGTTGCAGATTTATTAGTTGTCAACGATCGCCCACACATAACGATTAGACTTGATTCTGAGAGCAAGTGTGCCTGTGCGCTGTT
>LR880967.1:961471490-961484628 GCA_904067115.1 Aegilops sharonensis
GCGGGGGGTTGTGGAGACGGCGGCAAGTCTACTGCAGCGCGGCGACGGGTGCTTCACGAGCCCCTTTTGGGCTCGGGCGGACCTTGAGGGCCTGGTACGCTCCCCTTGCCGCATCCGGTCGGTGACTGCCGATGACGGTGGAGGTTGTCTCCTCCTGCGTGGCTGCTGCCGTTGCCACTCCTCGTTCCCGGCTACTCCCTCTCGCCCTCGTTGGTCTCGCTTCGTTGACCATGGTGAGATAGCGGTGATGATGGCAAGACCGTGGTGGCGCATGTTGGTGGGTGGCATGTCTGGTGGAGCGCGTCAGACCGTTCGGGGATGTGGGTGTTTGGCGGATGGGTGACATCTGTGCTGGCTCGCCGGCACTGACGCAGTGACCCCTGTGGGCGCCACCGTTCCTTCTTGAAGGCCGTCGGGTATTCCCCTTCCCCACGCCCCTTCGCGTACCGGAGGAAACGCAAGGACCTGTCCGGGCAGCAGTGTCGTCGTCGTCGTGTTCCTTCCTGAAGGTGTTGCTTGGTATGTGGAGGTTCGAGGTGCTAGGAGCAAGGTGGTATATCTCCGGTGGGTGCAGCGGTTTCGCGTTATCATCGTTTTCCTCGATCCAACGCTGTTAACATTATTTTCTCTCTTCTTTCTCGTTTGTTTCTTTTGGTCGTGCATTTGATGTTTTCCCCAGCATTGGACTCTTTGTTGTATCGGGCGGTTGCTATATCTATATAGCGGGGCGAAAGCCTATTTCGTCATTTAACAACCCTGATGCCAAAGCACGTAGACAATCTGGTATTTCCCATTAGAAAACCAGTCTACAATGTACCAATTGGCTGGCTAGTTGTCTCATTATGCGTGCTTGACTGTATAGTGTGGGCAGGCGGCATAAAGAGAGAGAGAGAGGGGGGAAAAAAGTTGTGACACCGATGGCAACACACTCACAGAATCGATGACAAATATTCCCAAATCCCAACGCCATACAGCAGACTGAAAAGCTACACACAAGAGTGATAAGCTAGAAGAAGGTGTCCAGGTTCATTCAAAGTTGAGGCCCCAGATGATGGCTGGTTTCAAAGCAGGTGAGATTAGAGCTGCTGAGCCTCTGAAAGGGCATGGAGATGGAGATACTTTGTGTATAACCGTATAAGTATCTTTGGAGAAGCATCATTCGCAGAGGGCAAGATGACGATGCATCAGGATCTACTCTTCTTCCTCATGCCGTTGGAGGAGGGGTAGAGGCCGTCGTCGTCTCGCATGGAGTTCCCCCATTCACACTTCTTGGTTCTCTAGTTTGCTGATGTTCAGTTCAGGTAGGGAGGGTTTTGTTCCTGTGATCTCCCTTGTGTTGTTCCTCGGGGAGATCAGATGGGGTTGTATCTTTTCCTCCCCTTGCTGCGTGTTGTTGTTGCAGCTTGATTGTATGTTCGTTGTATCAAGGCACATACATCTTTGATTGTTTCTTACGTTTTGTGTTTGTTCGGATGACCTCCGGAAATGCATTGTGTTTCTGAACTTGAGGGTTTCTTAATGCAGACGCTCCAATGCATGAGCTGTTGCTGATCCAGTACATTATTGTAGCGTTGTCCGTGACATTCAGGCTACGGTGGCATGCTCAGCACGAACACGTCTGTCCTCTATCCATTCCACAGCAAACTCACATCTTGGGTAGACATAAGGAAACAAGAGTTCTAGACACCATGCATGAGAAACTTCATTCCAAGGGTAGAGCGAAATAGGTCTACCTAGCTGACCTAGTATAGTACTATAGTGTTCCAGTTTCAACAAGATTTCCTTTCAGGCGGCAGGTACAACATTTCTGTTCTTTTTCTTCTCATTCCCTCTTTTTTATACATTTCAAAATGTTTAAACATACAAATATCTACACAAAATTGTTTTACTAATTTTGTCATAAAATTTTATCATGTATTAACAAATGTTAATCATGCATTTTCAACAAATATTAATAAAAAAATGAGACCAACCCAAGGACTAACCCTCGTTGGCTTTTCTTTATAGGAGAAACTCCATGAGCACCACGCGTCCGTGCCGGGACTCGAACTCAGGTGGGCTGGTAGCAACCTCAGCTGCCCAGCCAACGGGTCGACACCCCGTCCTCTCAACAAATATTAATCATGTATTAAAAATGGTCGTCATGTATTAAAAATGAATTTCAGAAACGTTCATCATCTATCTTAAAAAAGTTCATCGTGTGTTTTGAAAAGGTATTCATCATGCATTAAAAACTGTTCATTGTATACTTAAAAAAATGTTGTATTTCAAAAAAAAGTTCACCACTTATTTGAAAAATGCTCACCGTGTAATCCATAAACAAATCATCATGCATTATCAAAATGTACATCATTTATAAAATGTATATTCATCGTGTATTAAAAATGTTCGGTGTGTATTTAAAAAATATTCCCAACAAAGAAACATGGCAAACATTTTTGTAAAAGATAAAAAAATTTCATATGCAGTGACCATATTTAAAATACATGATGTATATATTTTTTAAATATGCAAAGAACATTTTTGAAATACACAAGGAACATTTTTTGAAAATGCTAGAGCTATTTTATACACAATGAATATTATTGGAAGCAACATTTCTGAAATACATTAACAATGAACAATTATTTTATGCACGATGAACATTTTTAATAAATGATGGAAGATGAAAAAATACATGATGAACATAATTTAAATACGCATTGAATACTTTTTCAAAATACATGATTAACCATTTTTAGAAACATAGCGAACATTTTTAGTAGACAACGAAAAAATTAAAGTACGAGAAGAAGAAGAAGAAGAAGAAGAAGAAGAAGAAGAAGAAAATCAGCAAAGCAAAAAAGGAAAGAAACGAAATGGCCCACCAGTCGGTGCATGTACGAGAGTGCTTCATATATCTCGCAATAAGCGAGATATAGCACTGGCCCAGCCTGATGGGATTAAGCATTTAGTTCGGTGATAGGCTTCATAGTTCTATGCTTGTAACTGATAGGGGCCAAAGGCTATGTGAACTTTTGTTTTCTTCTGCAACCCGCATATATGAAAGAGGCCCACAAAGGCAAACGACAATGTGTGTGCTACATTGGTCGAGAACAGAGAGTAAGAAGATAACATGCCTCTAAAGGCGATGGAGCCCAGTCGTGAGAGGGTGGTCACTGCTTAGGATCCATGATTCACATCAACCGGCCTGCGATGCCTTCCTCCTCCGATCAATTGACCATTTTCTATCTTATGTTCGTGATTTGAAGCTCCACATCATACTAGCCGATTCTCGAGTCTCTTCTCCATTTGAGCATAAAACATGTGAGTAGTGAAGAAGAGGAAATTGACCAAAATATAAAGCCCACCCACTCACCACATTCATGAGTACCCGGTTGTTACTTGGATTCTTCTAAATTCCCTTTAAAACTTGCATGTTTCAAAGATGTTGCATGGAACCTTGAGTTCCCTTCGAATATTTCATGTTGTACCTAAAACGCATCAAGGGAGGCATTCTGATGGTACGGTGTGAAGTGGTTAAAATGAACTCATGACAATACTAAACCACTCTCGGCCTGCATGCATCGTCGTGAATGGCTCATATTTATATTGGCCGGTTCTTAGGCCTCTCCTTCATTTGGGCCTGAAACATGTGAGTGAAAAAGAAGAAGAAATAATCCAAAATAGGATCCCACCTACTCATTAGTGCATTTCAACCAGGTGGTGCGCATGGATGTTAAAAAATGATATCTTCCCAACCCTTCCCATATTCGACAAAAGCCACTTCACATTACAACCTAAAAAATATTGAGAGTGACATTTTGATGATGCAATGTAAAGTTGTTGAAAAGGGCTCAGGATAATACCTTAAACACAGTTTCAATGGAAAATTTTGTTGGATCATCTTGAACAACGTCCATCAATTGTTTCGTGATACCGAGAGTCCCTCCCACCCCCCAACCAACATTTCGTAGTGGTATTTCAAATGATGCCACGTGAAGTGCTTGCTGGGAACCCATGGTAAGACCAAACTTGCTTCATGATAATCATATCTCCTGGTTCTTGACTGGCATTTAGTAAAGCTTGATGCCACCAAGAGTTCCCCCAAACACTTCACATTGGCATTTCAATGCCTCATGAAGTGCTTGTACGGTACCCATGTTAAGACCAAACATACTTCATGTTGATCATCTCTTCTAATTCTTGGCTAGCATTGAGTAAAGCTTGGCATCACCAAGAGTTCCCCCAAACACTTCACTGCATTTCAATGCCCCGTCAACTGCTTGCAGGGAACCCATGGTAAGACCAAACATGCTTTCTGAGGACCATCCCCTTTGGTTCTTGACTGGCACTGAATAAAGCTTGGCATCACCAAGAGTTCCCCCAAACACTTCATAGTGGCATTTCAAATAATGCCTCATGAAGTGCTTGCAAGGAACCCATGGTAAGACCAAACATGATTCACCATTAGCGCAACTCTTGTGATATGTGGTTCTCAGCCCATTGATGCATCTCTCTTATGACATATGGCCAATGTCTACTAAATGCTTGGTGACACCGAGAGTTCCCCCAAACACTTCAGATAAGTTCTTGAAAAGACGCATCCTGAAGTGCTTGAAGAGAACTCCCGACGAGGCCAAACTCGATTAATCCCCACACACCCCCATCATAATGTATATGGACCTACCAGTACAATTTCCAAAGCCCAAACACTCTCAAATCCTATCGATGTTGTTGGTTGCCACCCAGAGTTCCCCCAAACACTTCACTATGCAAAGCTCTATATCCCCGCATTGTGCACTTATAAAACAGTGCCAATGCAAGAATGAGGCAAAAGCTAGCTAGCAACTGAAGTGGTTTGAGGAGAACTCCAGGTGACAACAAACCAAACTAGCTAGAGAGAACTCATGTTCATCTCCTGGACCACACTTCTCTTGTTTAATCTGATCTGCTGATGAGCGCATACGCCACCGCTATTTATAACTGTACGAAAGACTAAAGATCTAGCAGCAAGTTTGTTGCCTCCTGTGGGACTGTGGTGTGCAAATGCAGTACATGATCTTGGTGTTGGATCGATGAACCTGGCAATGCACCTAGCCGTGATGCAGCCTAGGTTAGAATGAACGAACTAGCTAGAGGCAAGGGAATCTCGTGAGATGTGGCCTCTTCTGCAGCTCCGCATCGTGCAAAAGCTCGTGGAGTAAAGATGCGTGCCCAGGCTGCAAATTCCTTATCTCCTGCAGCTACCTAGCTAGAGGTCAGCGTCGTCGGCAACGTCTTTCGGTTTCTGTCCACGGACATTTCTTATCAGCACATACATGCAAAAGGGGTGCAGTGCAGGGATCACGTTATAATTATCATTATCATCCCATGCAACTGGTGCAAAGCTTCAGCTAGCCAGTTGTAGGGACAGGGACCAGACATGCGTGGTGGCCGACGGAACCCGGGCAATCTTTGCTAATAAGTTGGTGAGCCCTGCTATACACACGACGATTCCAGACGATTTGAAGACGATGCACAAGATCACACCATGCAGTGCCCAGCAGCAGGACAGGTCCACCGTTGGATACAGTGTCGGCTGGATGTTGTGTATGAAGTGTCGTCTACAGAGCAGTTTCGTAAGTTGGTGCAGGAAAATGCTGCATACTACTCCCTCCGTTCCCAAATAATTGTCTTTCTAGCCATCTCAAATGGACTACAATATAGGGATGTATGTAGACATGTTTTAGAGCGTAGATTCACTCATTTTGCTCCGTATGTAGTCACTTGTTGAAGGAACGGAGGGAGTACATCTCATGGGTGGATGTTTCTGTTGCAGTATCTTGATAAAGGTAGTAGCTCATAAGGAACTTAGGTAGAAGAAAATTAAAGTGATCACTAACTTACGTGGTAGAAGAGAAAATGTATTTTTTTGTGTGAACATTTCAGGCTGTTATGCAGCAGAGGGCAAGGGTTATGTGCACCACTACTACTTAACCACGTGACACATGTGGTAAGCAATCCAAACAATTTAAAAAATATATGTACACCACTACTTGATAAGAAATCACAGTGGCTATGTACAGTTTATAAACAGTGGGTTCAGTACCTTGATGACCTACTAATGTACTGTATATATTAGTGCTAGTACTACTTTTCACAGACAGTGGCTTCTTTGAAATGTGCCGTACGTCAGTCTGCAGGAGAATCCATGTTGAGAACATAAACGGAGCTAGTGTGGAGATGATCTTGTACTGGTGACTCTGGAGTATGAACTGAGTGTGGGATCATCACACGTAAACAAGTACTCCCTCCGTCCCATAATGTAAGATGTTTTTTTACATTAATGTAGTGCCAAAAAAACGTCTTACACTATGGGACGGAGGGACTACGTATTTCACTTGTCTTTTGCGGATCGGTATCTATAACCGGTGGAACGTACATGCTAGTTTTTGAGCTGTTACACACACAAATAATGATAGTAGGACACATTTGGCAACCCTGATGCCGGAGCACATGGACCTAATCTAGTCTTTTCCATCAGAAAACCTGTGTGCTCTGGTCCAATGGGCTGGCTAGTTGTCTCATTGTAAATGCGTGACTGTATAACATATGGGCAAGCGGCATAAAGAGAGGAGAAAGAAAAGGCAACACACTATGTGAGGTGCCACCACAGGATCGATATCTAGTATTCCCAAACCCCAAAGGCCATACAACAGAGCGAAAAGCTAGCTACAAGAAGGTGTCCAGGTTCAATGCACTCGATAGGTCCACATCGTTCAAAGTTCAGCGACCCAGATGATGGCCAGTTTCAAAGCAGGTGAGACGATTAGAGATGCTGAGCTTCTCAAAGGGCATGGAGATGGAGATACTTGGGGCATAAGTATCTTTGGAGAAGCAGCATTCGGAGAGGCGAGATGATGGCGACGCGGCGGGAGCTTTTCTTCTTCTTCCTCATGCGGTAGGAGGAGGAGGAGAGGCCGTCGGCGTCTCGCATGGAGTTCCCCCATTCACACTTCTTGGCTCTCTAGCTGGTTCCTCGTTGTTCGTTCAGGTAGGGAGAGTTCTCGTCCTCTGCTGAGATGGGCTGGGTTGCATCTGCTTCTCCTCTTGCTGCGTGTTGTTGCTGCAGCTTGATTGTATGTTTGTTGTATCAGGTCCGGAATCTCATCTCTTGTGGCCGCTTTGTGTGTTCCTTTCGTCATGTGTTTGGTCGGATCACATCCTGAAATGCGTGTGTGTTTCTCTGGATGCTATGATGATTCTAGTTGTGGCGTCTGAACTTCAGAGCGTCTCGATCCAAATGGCCGATCACGCCACAGCAATGTACTCTGAAGTCTGAACCACGGTGACACGATTAGCTCAGCACCAACTCGGTCACCCATTCCACAGCAAACACGAACAGTTCAAACCAATAAGGCATGCCATAAGATAATTCCATGCACTAGGATAGAGTTCATGTTCATTCCAGAGGGAGAGTGAAACAGGTTCATCTAGCTAAGCAACTTCTTCTCAGGCCAGAGGCAGATCCCCACGGCACAAGATATCCTGCACTGCACGAGTAGCTTCGCTCCACATGAGCACGCCCGTCCAAGCAACGCAAACGCCATAGTCACAAAGGAGTTTCACGTAGCTACATGTCCGTCTAATCCCCTGAACGATTATTTGTCACCGAGCAGGTGGATCTGCCTTTTATGCGTAGCGACGGCATTGCGAGGTTACTTGTCGGGGTGACCGAGATTGATCATGTGCGGAGTACGTCCCTGGATATATTGTGGTGTGACATATGATCTTAGACTTAGAGTCCAGATTGAGGGATGCCCTTTTGGTGGTGATGTTACTAAAGGCAATTAAGATTTTTTTATTTTAGAAAAGGACAATTACCCCCGGCCTTTGCCTGGGCGATGCATGCAGCCATTTTAGGAGTATTAATTATTCATAAAGACCTTACAAACTAGTACATCGGGTAGTCCGAAGCCACCATATTAGCAACATATGTTGATACTCCTATCCACATAATCAAGGGGTGCTAATAGTCCGAGCCTAATACCAAAACAGACATCGCACAAATGACTAACATCTAAAGGCAGAGGCCCCAACCAAGCCACATATTGGGTTTGGGCCACAAACCAGTCCAACGCACTCTCATGTGTCATCGCCGCCATCTTCCTCCAGTCCATCTTCAGAGCAAACTGACGCACCGACCTTGCCAGGCTTCTCTGCCATCAACGCCACCATGACGCCCGACAAGATCCTCCTCCTGCGCTAGTCCATCTCTGCGCATCGGACGCCGAGTCCCCGTAGCGTCACGCCGCCGAGATCCGCCATCATCAATGTGTAAGATAAAGCACCGCTCCACCAAAAAAGCCGTCCTCCGGTCCCTCGAGCCCATGTGCACCTCCAAGAATGACGCTCCCAAGGGGGCAACGACACTAGAGAGCCGCCGTCATCCGATCTACTGATTTATAGTTTTCCCGGAGGTAGAAGAGAGTGGCCTTGAACTTCTCCACGGCGATGCCTTCAAGAAGGGAACGACGCAGGCCGTGCCGCCACTGCCGGCCTTGGCAAAAGCCAATAGTAGGTTTTCACCCAGATCTGTTCGAAGAACCTCTATCTCTCGTGCACGGACCGCCACCATCCCTGTAGGGATCTAGATGATCCAGGCTGCCGCTGCAGATCACGGCAAGGAGAAGCCCCCACTTAACCCCGCCGGCCGACCAGGGGAGGCTGAAACCGCACAACAGGACCAGATCCGTGCTGGATTTGTGCCCACGTTGCATCATCGTAACCAACCCCATGCGTAGCCGCCACGGCCTGGACGCCCGCGCGCGCCGCCCGCCCGCGCCGCCCGACAGCCCGCCCCGCATCAGTGCCACGCCTCCGCCAAGTCGCTGCATCTCGCGATGCGGCCATACGCTGGGAGAGGGAGAAGGGCCCCGCCGCCGCCAACGCGCATCGGGCTTCGCCCGGTGGAGCCTTCTGGTGGCGGCGAGGGAAGGGAAGGGTGTAGGAGGCGGCTTCTGGGTGGACGCTAGGGTACCCCCGGCGTCGTCCGCGAGAGCGGCGTGAGGGACGAGCATATCTCGCTTGCTTATACCAAAACTAGCTTCTTCAAAATTGCTAAAGGCAATTAAGATGAGATGTCTGGGGGAGGTGATGGGAAGCAGGGCAACACCGTACCATGGACCACGATGATGCGGCTTGAACTACGTCGTTATTTCCCCAAAGAGGAAGGGATGTTGCAGCACAACTATGATAGGTATTTCCCTCGGTGATGAGACCAAGGTTGTCGAACCGGTAGGAGAACCATGCAACATTACGTGAATGGTACCTGCACACAAAGAACAAATACTTGCAACCCGACATAAAGTGGGGTTGTCAGTCCCTCCCGGGTAAAAAGACAGGTAAAAATTTGTAGTAGATTGGATGAATAGATCTCACGGGAATGCGAGATAAAATAAATAACAATAAGTTACAGTAAGATATTTTTGTGTTTTTGGATTAACAGATCTGAAATAAAAGCAAATAAAAATAGACCTCGAAGGCAAATATGATAAAGAAGAGACCAGGGGGCGTAGATTTCACTAGTGGCTTCTCTTGAGGAAAATAGCATACGGCGGGTAAATAAATTACTGTTGGGGAATTGATAGAACTTCAAATAATCATGACGATATCCAGGCAATTATCATTATATAGGCATCACGTCCAAGATTATTAGACCGACTCATGCCTGCATCTACTACTATTACTACACACATCGACCACTATCCAGCATGCATCTAGTATATTAAGTTCATGGAGAAACGGAGTATTGCAATAAGAACGATGAGATGACGTAGACAAGATCTATTTATGTAGAAATAGGCCCCATCTTGTTATTCTTAATAGCAACGATACATACGTGTCATTTCCCCTTCTGTCACTGGGATCGAGCATCATAAGATTGAACCCATCACAAAACACCTCTTCCCATGGCAAGAAAAATCGATCTAGTCGGCCTAACTAAACCAAAGATTTGACTAAGAAATACGAGGCTATAAGTAATCATGCATATAAGAGATCAAAAGACTCAAATAACTTTCATGTATAAGAACATAGATCTGGTCATAAACTCAAACTTCATCGGATCCCAACAAACACACCGCAAAAAGAGTTACATCAAATAGATCTCCAAGAGACCATTGTATTGAGAATCAAAAGAGAGAGGGGAAGCCATCTAGCTACTAACTACGGACCCGTAGATCTACAATGAACTACTCACGCATCATCGGAGAGGCACCAATGAGGATGATGAACCCCTCCATGATGGTGTCTAGATTTTATCTGTGGTTTCTGGAACTTGCGGCGACTAGAATTGGTTTTCGTCGGCTCCCCTAGGGTTTCTGGAATATTGGGATTTATAGAGCAAAGAGGCGGTCCCGGTGGCCACCGAGGTGGGCACAACCCAACAGGGCGCGCCTGGGCCTCCATACGCGTCCAGGTAGGTTGTGCCCCCCCCCCCCTCAGGGCACTCTTCTGGTACTTTTTTGGCCCATCTTGTTGTCTTATGGCCCAGAAAAATTCTCCAAAAAGTTTTGATGCGTTTGGACTCTGTTTGGTATTGATTTTCTGTGAAGTAAAAAACTAGCAAAAAACAACAACTGGCACTAGGCAATATGCCAATAGGTTAGTCCCAAAAAATTATATAAAGTTGCTATAAAATGATTGTAAAACATCCAAGAATGATAATGTAACAACATGGAACAATAAAAAAGTATAGATACGTTGGAGACATATCAGCATCCCCAAGCTTAATTCCTGCTCGTCCTTGAGTAGGTAAATGATAAAAACAGAATTTTTGATGTGGAATGCTGCCTAACATGTTCATCACATATTCTTTTCTTTGTATCATGGACATTTGGACTTTTCATTTGGACTGATCTTCTTCTTGTTCTTCTTCTTCTTTTTCTTACCATTCTTAGATGCGGGATCAAACCCAACTCCCTCTTTGGCAACACACTGCTTTTGGTTGCTCAAGAGGTCATTAAGGTTTTTCTCCCCTTGGATGCATGATACAAGCCCTTCCTCAATTTGAGACTTCAACTTCTTATTCTCCTCTTGGAGGGAGATGCAATCATGAACAAAGTTAGACGTACAAGCATCATCATTTAAATCTATATGAGGTACGGAAGTGAGAGCCTTAACGGTTGTAGCTTTAAGTTGAGCATAAGACTCGGTGAGGGCAATGAGGTCACCTTTGACAACCTTGAAACTAGTCACAAGGAACTCATGTCCCTCAACAAGTCTCGTGTGATCAACTAGAAGCTTTTCAACTCTAACATTAAGAGCATCTTTGTTCTCAAGAGCAAGTTGCAAAGCATCATTCGTTTTAACAAAGTCAATTTGATGAGCCGACAAGGCTTCCTCAAGTGAAGCTCTCATGATACTCTCTTCATTTAGTTCGTGCTCAAGGAGATCAACTCTCTTTTTTTCCTCTATAAGGAGGTTTTCAACGTTCTCAATAAAGTCATCGCGTTCGGCAAGTGACTTAAGGAGATCGCCAAAACGAGCACGAGCTTCACCATGAAGAGTTTTCATGAAAGCCATTAAGGATTCCTCATCATTATCCACGCCTCATCACACTCATCCTCCACTATCTCACATGAGACATTTTTTTTGAAAATTCTCACATGAGACATTTGGAGTGTAGATGTCGGGTTTCTTAGATTTGGACTTTGTTACCTCTTTGGCCATAAGGCACCGATGAGTGAAAGCCTTGTCCTCGTTTGGAGAGTCGAGGAGGCCGGTGGTGGTGGAGGAGGTAGTGGCATGCACGGCAATGGCGGGCGTGCCCACTTGATCATCATCACCGTCATCTTAATCTCCGGACATGTATTCTTCATGAACAAGAGCCTTGTCATCCTTCCTCTTTGCAAACTTGGTAAACTTCTTCTTGAGCACAAAGCTTCTCGGATTTGTCTTCACGTCTCTCATACGGACAATCATGTACAAAGTGTCTTGGGCTATCACAATTGTAGCATTTCCTTCGTCCAAAAGATATTCCTTAAAGATTCTTCCCTTTGTTTGCCATGGTCCCGGAGTACTTTTTGACTAAAAGGGCCAAGTCTTCCGCAAAATCATTTGTCGGGCAAGAGGTGTCAACATCTTCCTCACACATCTCTTCACTCACTTCCTCATCCCTTGAGGGTTGGCTTATCACTTGCTAGGCCTTCAAGGCAAGATTGGAGTTCTTGGTTGCTTTAGCAATTGCAAAGGTCTTCTTGGACTTGGTCTCCAAGAGCACATGAGTTGAGAAAGTGGAAACAACTTGAGACGCGGTCAACTTGTGATAATCCGGGCGTTGATGTATCATCATGACCATGGTATGTTCTGTGAGAACCATAGCATCTATGAACTTGTCCTTGATGAAGTCATCATTTGCCCAAGTGCACCCAAATGTTCTTAAGTTGAGCACAAGGGACTTCAATCTTTTGTAGACCTCTTCCACAGACTCACCCTCATTCCTCACAAAGAGATTGACTTCTTGCTTGAGCAAAGCCAATCGAGATCTTTGAATAGCTTCATCTCCTTCGAGAGCTTCCTCAAGGCAATCCCATATTTCCTTTGCGGTTTCAAGGAGAGCAATGGAGTCATTATAGTCTTCGGTCACAGCGGTACGCGACATGTTGTGTGCGGTTGCATTGAGTTGGTCATCAACCGCTTCTCTTGGAGTGAGATTCATTGGGTCCTTCGGGTTGAATCCATTGACCACAATCCACCATAGTTGAGTTGAAGCACTGCGCATGTAGGATTCCATATCTAGCTTTCACTTAGCAAACACATTAGCTGTCAAAGGGGCGGAGGCCCAACATGATTAATGCGAGGATGTTGCAAAGGTTGAGGTGAGTAAAAGGGTTCCACGGCATTGTACTTGGGAACTTGAGTACGAGCCGGAGATGCAAGCGGTTCTCTCAAGTCATCCGCATCATGAATGGCAATTGGATCAAATGAATTTGATGCGGATGTTGAAGGTTTTAAGCGAGAATCTATTTCCTCCTTGACCAGGACCGAACTTCTTTCAACATAGAGGCCTTGAGGTCCGCAAATATTGAAAGAATATCGGCCGTAGTCAAAAGGGCACCCAGGGCAATAGGAGCGGCGGGAGCAACGACCGGGGCACCAAGTGCCTCGGGCGCGG
>LR880967.1:961494456-961532045 GCA_904067115.1 Aegilops sharonensis
AGGATATCATTGTTATCATGGCTTATGTGATATGGGTGCTAGTGCTAGTGTTATACCTTATGACTTGTATAAAGAAATCAAGCATGAAATTGCACCTGCTGAGTTAGAAGATATTGATGTTACAATTAAACTTGCCAATAGAGATACTATATCTGCAATGGGAATTGTTAGAGATGTTGGAGTCTTGTGTGGGAAAACTAAATATCCTGCTAATTTTCTTGTTCTCAGTTCTCCACAAGATAGCTTTTGTCCCATTATATTTGGTAGACCCTTCTTGAATACTGTTAATGCTAAGATAGACTGCAAAAAGGATGTTGTTACTATTGGCTTGGATGATATGATTCATGAGTTTAATTTCTCTAAATTTAGTAAACAACATCGTGAGGAAGAATTGCCTAGTAAGGATGAAATTATTGGTCTTGCTTCTATTGCCGTACCTCCTAGTGATCCTTTAGAACATTATTTGCTAGACCATGAAAATGAAATGTTTATGAATGAAACAAGGGAAATAGATGAAGTATTCTTTAAACAGGAACCTATTCTGCAACACAATTTGCCTGTTGAAATCCTAGGGGATCCGCCTCCACCCAAGGGTGATCCCGTCTTTGAGCTTAAACCGTTGCCTGATAATCTTAAATATGCTTATCTTGATGAAAAGAAAATATATCCTGTTATTATTAGTGCTAACCTTTCAGAGCATGGAGAAGAAAGATTATTGAAAACTCTGAAGAAGCACCGTGCCGCTATTGGATATACTCTTGATGATCTTAAGGGCATTAGTCCCACTCTATGTCAACATAAAATAAATTTGGAAGCGGATGCCAAACCAGTTCGTGATCCACAAGGACGTTTGAATCCTAAAATGAAAGAAGTGGTAAGAAAAGAAATACTCAAGCTTCTGGAGGCAGGTATAATTTATCCCGTTGCTGATAGTCAGTGGGTAAGTACTGTCCATTGTGTCCCTAAGAAGGGAGGTATTACTGTTGTCCCTAATGATAAAGATGAATTGATCCCGCAAAGAATTATTACAGGTTATAGGATGGTAATTGATTTCCGCAAATTAAATAAAGCTACTAAGAAAAATCATTACCCCTTGCCTTTTATTGATCAAATGCTAGAAAGTTTATGCAAACATACACATTATTGCTTTCTAGATGGTTATTCTGGTTTCTCTCAAATACCTGTGTCGGCTAAAGATCAATCAAAGACTACTTTTACATGCCCTTTTGGTACTTTTGCTTATAGACGTATGCCTTTTGGTTTATGTAATGCACCTGCTACCTTTCAAAGATGCATGATGGCTATATTCTCTGACTTTTGTGAAAAGATTTGTGAGGTTTTCATGGACAACTTTTCCGTCTATGGATCCTATTTTGATGATTGCTTGAGCAATCTTGATCGAGTTTTGCAGAGATGTGAAGAAACTAATCTTGTCTGGAATTGGGAAAAGTGCCACTTTATGGTTAATGAAGGTATTGTCTTGGGGCACAAAGTTTCTGAAAGAGGTATTGAAGTTGATAAAGCCAAGGTTGATGCTATTGAAAAGATGCCATGTGCCAAGGACATCAAAGGTATAAGAAGCTTCCTTGGTCACGCCGGATTTTATAGGAGGTTCATTAAGGACGTCTCAAAAATTTCTCGGCCTCTGACTAATTTATTACAAAAAGATGTACCATCTCTTTGATGATGATTGTGTAGAAGCATTTGAAATACTTAAGAAAGCATTAGTCTCTGCACCTGTTGTTCAGCCACCCGATTGGAATTTACTCTTTGAAATTATGTGTGATGCTAGTGATTATGCTGTAGGTGTTGTTCTAGGGCAAAGAGTTGATAAGAAATTAAATGTTATCCATTATGCTAGTAAGACTCTAGACAATGCTCAAATAAATTATGCTACTACTGAAAAGGAACTTTTAGCGGTTGTATTTTCTTATGACAAATTCATACCCTATATTGTTGATTCTAAAGTAACTATTCACACTTATCATGATGCCATTAAATATCTTATGGAAAAGAAAGATGCAAAACCTAGACTTATTAGATGGGTTCTCTTGCTGCAAGAATTTGATTTGCATATTGTTGATAGAAAAGGAGCTGAGAACCCCGCCGCCGATAACTTATCTAAGTTAGAGAATGTTCTTGATGACCCACTACCTATTGATGATAGCTTTCCTGATGAACAATTAAATGTCATAAGCACTTCTCGTAGCACTCCATGGTATGCTGATTATGCTAATTATATTGTTGCTAAATTTATACCACCTAGCTTCACATACCAACAAAAGAAAAAGTTTTTCTATGATTTGCGGCATTACTTTTGGGATGACCCACATCTTTATAAAGAAGGAGTATATGGTATTATTAGACGTTGTGTACCTGAGCATGAACAGGAACATATCCTACGCAAGTGTCACTCCGAAGCTTATGGAGGACACCACGCTGGAGATAGAACTGTACATAAGGTATTGCAATCCGGTTTTTATTGGCCTACTCTCTTCAAGGATGCTCGTAAGTTTATTTTGTCTTGTGATGAATGGAAAAGAATTGGTAATAGTAGTAGACGTCAAGAAATGCCTATGAATTATTCACTTGTTATTGAACCATTTGATGTTTGGGGCTTTTATTATATGGGACCTTTTCCTGCCTCTAATGGATATACACATATTTTAGTTGCTGTCGATTACGTTACTAAGTGGGTAGAAGCTATTCCAACTAGTAGTGTTGATCATAACACTTCTATTAAAATGCTTAAGGAAGTTATTTTTCCGAGGTTTGGAGTCCCTAGATATTTAATGACTGATGGTGGTTCACACTTTATTCACGGTGCTTTCCATAAAATGCTTGCTAAATATGACGTTAATCATATAATTGCATCTCCATATCACCCACAGTCTAGTGGTCAAGTAGAATTGAGCAATAGAGAGCTCAAATTAATTTTGCAAAAGACTGTTAATAGGTCTAGAAAGAATTGGTCCAAGAAACTTGATGATGCATTATGGGCCTATAGAACTGCATATAAGAATCCTATGGGTATGTCTCCGTATAAAATGGTTTATGAAAAAGCATGTCACTTACCTCTCGAACTAGAACATAAGGCATATTGGGCTATTAAAGAGCTCAACTATGATTTCGAACTTGCCGGTGAGAAGAGGTTATTTGATATTAGCTCACTTGATGAATGGAGAATCCAAGCTTATGAAAATGCCAAGTTGTTTAAAGAAAAAGTTAAAAGATGGCATGACAAAAGGATACAAAAGCGTGAGTTTAATGTAGGTGATTATGTATTGCTATACAACTCTCGTTTAAGATTTTTTGCAGGAAAACTTCTCTCTAAATGGGAAGGTCCCTATGTTATCGAGGAGGTCTATCGTTCCGGTGCCATAAAAATCAACAACCTCGAAGGCACAAATCCGAAGGTGGTAAACGGTCTAAGGATCAAACATTATATCTCAGGTAATCACATAAATGTTGAAACCAATATTATTGAAACCGTAACCCCGGAGGAGTACATAAGGGACACTTTCCAGACCGCTTCAGACTCCGAAAAGGAATAGGTATGTGGTACGGTAAGTAAACCGACTCCAAAACAATTTTTAAGGCAATATTTCTCCATTTTGGAATATTTAGAAAAATAGAAAAATAAGTGGCAGTCCGGGAAGGACACGTGGGCCCCATGAGGGTGGTGGGCGCGCCCTACCCCCCTGGGCGCGCCCCCCTACCTCGTGAGCACCTCGTGTGACCTCCGGACTCCGTTTTCTTGCACGATACGTATTTTGGTCGGTAAAAATTCATTATATATTCTCCCGAAGGTTTTGACTCCCGTATCACGCAAATCTCTCATGTTCTTGTTTCGAGCTGTTTTCTGTCAGGGTTTTCAAGGCTAGGCATCATGTCGTCCCCCTCCTCCAACAATGGTGACAACGATGGTTGGCTAATGAAGATAGATCTGAAGAGGGAAGATCCCATGAAGGTCAACAAGGATGAAAGGATCAAGAAGGCCACGGAGGATCAAGCTCCGGCAGCAAAAGACATCCTTCAACTTGATCATAACTTTCTTACCCCAACTGAGATCGAAGCTTTCAAGATGATTGAGTTAGCTCGTATACAGAACAAGTATCTCACACAAAAAAATATTTTGTTGAAGGAGCATATTGTTGCACTCAAGGGAATTATCGGCAAGCTGGAGGACCTCTTACGCTCGATGTGCGACTATCCATCACCTCCACCTTCGCCGACAAAGAAGGAGACATAATCACATGGGTATGGGCACTCCCCTTGGCAACTGCCAAGCTTGGGGGAGGTGCCCTGGTATCGTATCACAATCACAACTCCTATCTTTACAGTTTTCTTAGTTTGATCCTTTTTGAGTTTAGTAGAATAAAGTTATGGCATGATCTAGTTTTGAGTTTTTCTTTATGATCTCTCTATGTAATCGAGTCTGTGAGCTATATGATAAAGATTAGTCTTGAGTCAAGGGCTTGATTGTTTTGCCATGATCTTGGGTGAACAAAGGAATAGAAAGAAGAAAAAGAGTAAAAAAGAAACAAAGAGTTCATATTGATTTTATTGAGAGTAATGACTTCACATAGAAAGAGTATGATGATTAAAAGTTGTTGGGAATTGGCAAATATAGTTTTGGTCATCGTTGCAATTAATAGGAAGTAATAAGGAAAGAGAGGTTTCACATATAGATATATTATCATTGACATCTTTTATGATTGGGAGCACTCATTAAAATATGACATGCTAAAGAGTTGATGTTGGACAAGGAAGACAACATAATGAGTTATGTTTTCTTATATCTGAGATAAAATATGTTTTCATGGATCCTCTAACATGTTGAGCTTGCCTTTCCCCCTCATGCTAGCCAAATTCTCAGCACCAAGTAGAGATACTACTTGTGCTTCCAAATACCCTTAAACCAGTGTTGCCATGAGAGTCCACCATATCTACCTATGGATTGAGTAAGATCCTTCAAGTAAGTTGTCATCGGTGCAAAGCAATAAAAATTGCTCTAAATATGTATGATTGATTGGTGTGGGAGAAATAAGCTTTATACGATCTTGTGATATGGAAGAAATAAAAGCGACGGACTGCATAATAAAGGTTCATATCACAAGGGGCAATATAAAGTGGCGTTCTTTCGCATTGAGATTTTGTGCATCCAACCACGAAAGTGCATGGCAACCTCTGCTTCCCTCTGCGAAGGGCCTATATTTTATTATTATCCTCTACCTTATGCAAGAGTCACGGTGATCTTCATCTTTCCTTTTTCATTTTATCCTTTGGCAAGCCCAACATGTTGGAAAGAACGTGATATATATATATCTAATTGGATGTAGGGAGCATGAAGTATTATTGTTGACATTACCCTTGAGGTAAAAGGTTGTGGGGCAAAACTATAAGCCCCTATCTTTCTCTGTGTCCGATTAAAACTCCGTAACCACAAGTATTGCGTGAGTGTTAGCAATTATGAAGGACTAAGTGATAGTTGAGTATGTGGACTTGCTTTTAAGCTCTGACATAGACTCTTTCCGATGTTATGATAAATTGCAATTGCTTCAATGACTGAGGTTATAATTTTTTGGTGCTCAATAAGGTTTCTGATTCATACCTTTGCATTGTGAAAAGATCATCACTTGAACATAAGTAATAATATGACAAAATCTATAAATGTTGCTGTTATGAGAATAATCATGATGCCTTCATGTCTGTATTTTATTTTTATCGATGCCTCTACCTCTAAACATGAGTACATATTTATTGTTATCGGCTTTTCGCTTGAGGACAAGCGAGGTCTAAGCTTGGGGGAGTTGATACGTTCATTTTGCATCATGCTTTTATATCGATATTTATCGCATTATGGGATGTTATTTCACGTTATATCATAATACTTATGGCTATTCTCTCTTATTTTACAAGGTTTACATGAAGAGGGACAATGCCGGCAGCTGGAATTCTGGGCTGGAAAAGGAGCAAATATTGGAGACCTATTCTGTGCAACTCCAAAAGTCCTGAAACTCCACGGAATATCTTAAAATAAATAAAGAAAATCATCGCCAAAGATGAAGGCCAGGGGGCCCACACCCTGCTCACGAGGGTGGGGGCACACCCCCTGGGGGGCGCGCCCCTACCTCGTGGGCCCCCTGGTGGCTCTCTAACGTCCATCTTCTCCTATATGAAGTCTTTCGATGAGAAAAAACATTAAGCAACCTTTCGGGACGAGACTCCGCCGCCACGAGGCGGAACCTTGGCGGAACCAATCTAGGGCTCCGGCAGAGCTATTCTGCCGGGGACACTTCCCTCCGGGAGGGGGAAATCATCACCATCATCATCATCAGCGCTCCTCTCATCGGGAGAGGGCAATCTCCATCAACATCTTCACCAGCACCATCTCATCTCCAAACCCTAGTTCATCTCTTGTATCCAATTCTTGTCTCCAAGTCCGGGATTGGTGCTAGTAGGTTGCTAGTAGTGTTGATTACTCCTTGTAGTTGGTGCTAGTTGGTTTATTTGGTGGAAGATCATATGTTCAGATCCTTTATGCATATTATTACCCCTCTGATTATGAACATGAATATGCTTTGTGAGTAGTTAAGTTTGTTCCTGAGGACAAGGGAGAAGTCTTGCTATTAGTAGTCACTAGATCGGTAGCGCGCCTTGGCGCGAGGGTGCCGGTCCAACCGATATACCAAGCGATGGAAGATCAAACCGCATGATGCATCAGTAGGAAGCAAGTTTACCACATGTAAAACGTCAACAACTGATTTTCTGGTTCATGGGAAAGAATAAACATTCCAGAAGAGTAACATCATCGAGTTCAACAAAATCAGGAGATTGTAAAAATTAATCCACCCCAGAAGTAGCACAACATAAAGTTCAATGCATTCATGAGATTATAAGAACAAATTAGCTCACATTAAGTTCAGTTATACGAGTAGGAACATAAGAGAGCAAAAGCCACCACAACGGCAATGGAGGCGATAAAACTATGAAGTCATAGTTAGGCATAGATAGCTTGGTTCAACTGCCTCCATGAGTGCCATTCCATTATGATGACCACATAATGGTTTTGTATAGAAAATGCACTTGTGATTTCCCTCTAAAACGTATGTACAGTGAGCGATGGTTTCCCCTTCTAATCTTGAAGGCGATCGCCTTCGCCAACGGATGGATCAAAGCGCCCCTCATCTGCTGAGCTCCGGTCGAGCTCTCCTCCTTCCCCTTCCAGCGAGAGACATGACTTGCTTCCATTCTATATATATTGCTGTAAAGCTGTATGTAATTCATTTCTTCAGAGATCTTTATATAGTGGAGTCACCAGCCGCTCTGCATTCATGACTGCGTCTGGTTCTGTATTAGACTAAAGGCCCTGGCATTTGTTAATCTTGTGAGCAGCTCCCATAGTTCAAGATCGATCAATCAAGAATTTGGGGGAAAGCTAAATGGCATCGGTACCAGCAACTACAAATTTCAACCAAGTAGGCAAGAATCTACACATAAGATGTCACAAATATAGCAATTTTCCTCAATTGCTTCATTTGTAATAGAACACAAGAGGTTTACAGTTATATAACTCTGGCCAGTTATGATGAATAGATGTACATTAGATGCTTTAAGGTCCAACTTTTTCTGTTTGGAGAACTGAATGCTCACAGAATGACAGAAAGAAGAGAAAATGCATGGTGTCTTTATTTCTTATCTTCTAGGTCTAATTGAAAGTTCAGTGATTGTTGCCAAACCGTACGAGTAACTATTATACTTACCAAGTACATAACCTTCCAGTATCGCTCTAATGTTGCACTTTGCTACTCGAAAGGTCAAAAGAACAAGGGAATCAAACTGCAAGTAAACATACCTCTTCTAGCGATAGAAATATACTATCAAATCTAAGGGTGTACTACATTTGAAAGCACAGTTTCATGATAAGAGAAGTGAAAAAATGAAAGAAATATATGTACAGAAAATTGAGTATACCTTCCCCTGAAGGTATCCATCTCCCTGAAATTAGTCCCAAAGAGTTGGTTCAATAAGGTACTCTTTCCTGCTCAAAATAGGAATATGATTAATCTTATGTCAACTAAATTCTGAAGTACGTACTGTCGATTTGTGATAAAGGGCGGGAAGTCCACAACTCACACTTATCATCCAAGAATACATGTTTAAGTTCGGTATTATACTATCAGTAAAATGATCAAAATACACATTTTCCAGTTAAATGTCAAAGAAGACTAACAAATAACCCCCAGGAGAAAGGATATACAGTGCAATTATAATTAATTATTCATCAGTGGACTCTGATTCTTAGATGTCACTCGTGTTAGCAAGTGAAGGGCTTCAAAATAGATATGCACAGACACACTACTTTTACAATAAACACATGCAACCAAGTTGGGGTTGCAAGGATCAATGTAAATGTAGCATTAATCAGCAAAAACAAATTTAGCACCAACAATGTATGTGACAAGTCTGTCCAAAACCATGATATACTTGTAGGCAAAAATAGTGAGGCTACGGTCGATCCACATGCAGCTGCAAATATAACCAGTGTGCCTCACTATAGAAACGGTGAGTGTAGAATTTTGTCATTGACATTAGAAGTTAACAGAAAAGGACCGCATCCAGAAACAAAATCACCATAATTGTTGAATAAAGAGTTGAGGAAATCTGCAAAAAAATGATTCTCGCTTGAATATAAACCTACTTCTAGTAATGTGATTCTAGTCTGTAAATACTATGGATTTAATGAAAGTTCTAAGCCTCTAATTATTATTTACAAAGTTACCACCTGATTATTAGTTTGGACAAAGTTGCATGATGAATACATATCAAACAAATACTCCTACTCCTAGATTGTCACATGACCTGTTATTAAAGCTAAGGTGTGTATACCAGAGAAAAATCTTTTTTTTCTTGTATACCAGAGAAAAATCATGTAAAAAACATTTAACCCATATAGGAAGCAACATAAACTTACATTGTTCTGTGTTTTAACCTGATTGAGTGAATCGAAGAAAACACTGTATGCCTCTGTCTTTTAGCAGCCTCTGCAATTCATCAAAACTGCACCAATATAAAAACTAAGAATAGCAGTGTAACATGGTTCTATATTCCAAAGAAGTATGCATCACGATCACCATACAATTGTGTATAAAGAAACACTATGCAATGACAAAAACATTAAGCATTTGGAAATAAGATACATGGCACACACATGCATAATTACTGTGTCTGAATTATCAAGAATTACTATGCAACTACACACATAGTAAACATTTGGAAATTAGAAATACAACAAACCCATGCATAAATGATGTATATGCATTCTTGACCTTACAGTAGTTGGTATGCCCTCTATACATTTGCTTTCTACTCATCAGCAATTCACATATAATTAGCCTCTAGTATCAACCTACAAAATCATTCTACGTGGCTGACGGCGCTGATCATCTGGTTTTACTTTAAAAATAGAACTGAAGATTTTTTTTTCGTCCTTGCAATTTGTAAAAACTACAGCATTGCGATCACTTTCTAAAAAATAGGGTATGCAGAAGTGAAAATGAATCATAACTGACTATTGGCATATAGCGAGACACTGGCACATGAATGAATCATCCAACTCTGTTCAGCGATTATTTGCCACACTTTCTCATTAGTCATTACTAACACAAGCTAAAAAGCACATGCAGAGATGATGTTGCCGGTGCAAGAAAAAAATGAATCAAATTTGCATTTATCCTGCAACAGTGTTATAAACTACACATATTTGTCCTGCCAACAACAATAAGCAATAACAACAAAAAATGCAATTCGTTTAGGGGAACCATGCGATGCAAATTTAATGGCCTGATTAACATTTATAATATGATAAATCGTGCAATAATAGTTATGGGACGACACTCAGCTCCATAAGATGATGAGACTAATGGTTTTCTTATTTTTCTCTCCATGATGATGATGATGATGATGATGATGATGATGAAGAAGAAGAAGAAGAACACACCTCTCACTCTCTTGCATATGACCTCCTTGCAAGAATCATTGAAGAGCCCGAGAAGCTTGCCGACGGCGGGGAAAACGGGTGGCGCGGCATCAAGCAGGGGCGGCGACGACAGCTAGACCACCTCGAGCACCACGGTCCAGAAGCCAAGAGCATGAGAAGACCAAAATCAAAATGGATTAACCAGGAAACCCTAGACAGATCCCTAAAAACAACAAAACCCTTGATGAGCACATACACATCACAAAGGGAAAGACGAACAAGGGAGCAAATAATCACCTCAGCCATCTCAGAAGCCCACTCGGTGTGCTCCCTCTCCGGTCGACCCGCAAGACAGCCCCAACGCCACGCCACTGTCCCAACCATGAAACAGACAGAGAAGGAAGATGGTAAAAAACAAGCGAAATAAAATATAGGAACGATGAGCGAGAGGAAAGCCACCTGAAGAACGGTTCCTGCTCGGAGTTTCCTTTTGTTAACATGGTTCTTGACAATGGTGGGAGGCACAAATGACATAATAATTTGGATAGATTGGTCAAGGGTAGTGAGGGCCAATAAAAGAGTGTTATTACAATACTTAGTTTACAATTCAATTGCAAGTTGCAACTCGAAATGTGCAATCCTATGTCTTACACGATAAAACATTCCACTTTGCTTCTCATTTAGTTTTGTGTTTACAGTGATACTAATTGTGCTCCCTGCTCGCCCCAGATGAATATATGCACAATAGTTGTTTGTGGCGGTTTTTGTTTTGGTTTACACAAGCAATAAAGAGCATTTAGAGATGACACTTCTTTCCCAGCCTTGATTGTTTGCTTCGTGTGCATGCCTTATAGTATTAAATATTAAATACATGGTTCATCAGGGGCATATAGATAGATGTGTTCATCAGGCATGTCCTAAATGAAACGGAGCAATATTGAATATAAACAACAAATATAAAAAAATACTCAGCTCCAATACAAACATTAACCAGCCTAAAGACGATGTTGTTAGAAACAGGGCACTGTGGTTTCTACTGGTTTATCAACAAATTAAAACAAGCCATTCAACCGACAACTTGCTGGGAGCGAGTCTTTCTAGCATAACAATGTGCAACTTAGTGTTAACCAGATGAAATCAAGGTCCAACAACAAACAATAAAAGATCAAGAACAACTTTTATGCAATAAAGATATGAGAGAGAAGAAATCTTTACACAAGACAGCTATAAACACTCGAGCATAAATAAGCAACACCTTTAAATACAAATAAAAGGTGTTAAGGGTTCATTGCATAGTGGGCTCAGATTCGCCTTTCCTCGATCATATAAACCTACCCCCGTCATCTCTTATCACCAGATCAATCTGTTTATACAATGGAGCTGCCCTGGTTATCACTCAACAAGAATGACCATCCAAGGACAGATCAATAGTATCACAGGATCAAGAAGGATTCTAGAGACAAGAGGGAGGATCCAACTTGATACCCACAGGTGCCTCGATTGCCCAAAAGCATACTTATTTTAGCCATGGTTAATCATCATTGCCCTAGCACGAACACCATTGATCAATTTAGCAAATCCAGGAGCATAGCTACAGGACCAGGGCACCCACATGTAACCCAGAGCATCGCATGAGCTCCTATGATAGCAACTGAACATGAACAGCAGCCTGCAAACCCTAGAATAGCATGGATCCACTACTACAGAGCTCAACTAGGAACCGATGCGTGAGTAGGGCATAGAGCAACAACCATACGAGCACCACATGAACATAGCCACGACCTTGTCCCATACAGTAGCCGAAGCAGAGGAGCGGGAGGAAGATGGAGATCACCAAGGGTGGTTGTAGCCGAGGAGAGAGGCGGCTAGGTAATCTCCACGGGAGCGGGGACACAATTTATACGCGCAAGCTTGAAATGACGAAAATGCCCACGGCAGGGCAGGCTATTTACGCACGGTGGCACGAACGAGACGGTAACTATTCATTCCAGCAGTAACTTTTTTGATCCGACGGACGAGGTCGTTCCAGGGGTTGATCTGATGGCCCAGATCCGATCAAGCCACCCGATCCAACGGCCAGGAAGCCAA
This sequence comes from Aegilops sharonensis, assembly GCA_904067115.1. Taxonomy (NCBI): domain Eukaryota; kingdom Viridiplantae; phylum Streptophyta; class Magnoliopsida; order Poales; family Poaceae; genus Aegilops; species Aegilops sharonensis. The sequence goes on from LR880967.1 coordinate 961,506,527, forward strand.
AATCGCTGAGGAGCCGGAAGGATCGCTTTCATTCTTATTTCTGGAAAAGGGTTCAGGGTTCATTGCATATAGGGCTCAGATTCGCCTTTCCTCGATCATATGGCCTACCCCGTCATCTCTTATCACCAGATCAATATGTTTATACAGGGTAGCTACCCTGGTTATCACTCAACAAGAATGACCATCCAAGGCTGAACAACAAGTATCACATGATCAAAAAGGATTCTAGAGACGAGAGGGAGGATCCAACTTGATACCCACCGATGCCTCGATTGCTCAAAGGCACACTTATTTCAACCAATGTTAATCATCATCGCCCTAGCACTAACACCACTGGTCAATTTAGCAAATCCAGGAGCATAGCTATATGACATCCACATGTAAGCCAAATCATCACAGGAGCTCCTATGATAGCAACCAAACATGAAAAACATCGTGCAAACCCTAGAATAGCATGCATCCACAATTACAGAGCTCAGCTAGGGACTGATGCATGAGTAGGGCATAGAGCATCAACCAGACAAGCACCACATCAATATAGCCACGACCATGTCCAATATAGTAGCCGAAGCAGATGAGCAGGAGGAAGATGGAGCTCACCGAGGGAGGTTCTAGCTTGAGGCAGTACTCAGTGGGCACCGGGGTTGCGCCTGAACGCCGTCCAACCGGCAAGGAACCGCTTCCTACGCCGCACATCCACCACGCGACCGCGTCGGAGTTGCGCCTTGCACCGTCCCGCCGATGAGCACGAACGCCGCAGTCACATAATTCTCCTTGAAAACCACATACATATGCACACATGCTCTCATCTATTAGTATAGTTATACATAGAAATTGCTAGTTGCTTCAAACCAAAAAAACTTAATTCACGCATTCATTGCCCCTTTTCACACAGAATAATGCATCAAATCCTATGACTCAGAAGTTGTTGATCATAACAGGTCATGTCGCCCGTCTTGACACCAACGTGTGTTGTTAATGAGACCAAAAACTATATTAAACGACAATGGCCAAAATCAGGTACATATTGGTAACAACAAATAACATGATTGGTAAGCTACATCAGTAAAATAACCACAGAATATTCTGTTGCACGCTACCATGTATTTCTGAATCACAATGAGTTCACAAAATTTGTGCACAGGAGATGGCAAAGGAGCATTCACTTGTTTTCAGTTACTTATGAGTGGAACCGCCGGCTTCTTCAACGACCGGGAATCATAATGGTAGCAAATCAGCAGTAAACCAAGCAGCTGCACTACAACTACACCTGCTTATACATCATTAAAACCTGACAACCATGTGTTGTATATCTGACTACACCCCACTTAAAACCTGACAATTACCCTTTATTAAACACAACAACTATGTATTTATAAAAAAATGGCAACCACCCCCTTGTCGCGGATAGCAAGGTATATTCGCGGCAACTACGGGTTTATAAACATGGCAAGGTCATACGAAAAAACACATGACAACAAGGTATGATTAATCTGACAACCACTCAATGGTTAATATGGTCAAAACAGTAAAAAAACATGGCAACTGCTGACATGGACTATCAAATTAAATCCCCCCTTGCACTGAAATACACTCCCAAGAAATAAAAAATGGTAGTTATATTCGAAACAATTATGGTTTGTGTCTACAGGAAACATCACAAAAAAATATCTCACTAAAACAGAAAAGGTTGGCAGTTGTGTAGTCGGCACACACCTTATTGTCTGTCCGCCTGCCCCATGCATCCAGATCCAGCTTTCTTCCTACTTGGCATATCGACACCCCCTCCCCCTATTTAAGAAAACACACAGAGGAGGAAGAAACACACCATGAGAGAGGGAGAGAGGGCACTTCTCACATAACCAATATGCAATTTAGGTTAGCTTCTCCCCAAGGATCAAATGCATGCATTTTGTTCAGGTAAAAAGCTACTGACGTTGCCTAGAAAAAACAAGGTAACTATTGGCAGGAATAAGATGAGCTTGACACTACAGATAAACTACAAGACCGAGGATTCTCATGATGATAAAAATATGTTGAGATGCAGAGAAAAGGAGACAGGAAGCAGCAATGACGACACAAATAAACATATGCCATTCACAGTACTGTAAACACCAAACCGGTGACTACATCTAGTTCATCAATCAACTCGAAAAAATAAAAGCAGCAGCATCATCTCTAATCAGCAAAAAAAACTCCTAGTTCACCATCAGACAGCTGGAAAATAAAAGGCATCAGCATAGACTTGTATAGATAAACATCAGCAACGGCATAGAAGGCGAGGACAAACATGCATAGATAGACAGTAGCAGCAGCCTAAAACTTGCACAAAGCCTCTGAACTGAATAAGTCAGGCGGCAACATAAAGCCTGAAAATCTGCATATGGAAGAAAACAACAAGCCTAAGCCACCGCCGCCACCTCCCCTGGGTACGGCCCCTCCCACGAGCCCATCAACAGAAACAAACTCCAGCTCACCCCCATGCACCTAGGCACGCCCCGCCGTGGCCACCACGCTGTACGGAAGCATCACCATGCTCTCCTATGTGCTGTACATCAACGCCCCTCCCCTCGCCACACGCCGGCCATGAACCATCCGCCCCATCAAACCACGCGCCTGCACCTCTCTAGCTGGCGCAGTCCGCCTCACCCGCCATGGCGTGGTTCCCCCTACAAACCCCCCACCGCTCCACCACATGGCATCAATCCGCAACCGCCGCTCGCTCCCCGCCGAACCACGAGAGAGGGAAAAAAGTGCGCGAGGTACAAACAATGCATCAGGGTGGACTCACCGGAGTTGCCTGCACGCCTGCAACGGATGGGATCCGGGAGGGAGTTGCCGCCCGTGCCCTTTCTTGAATCCGGTGAACCCGAGGCAGATTGATGATGATGAACAACACCTCTTCCGTGTTGATGCCGGCGGTCCAGTCGCGCCGGGCAACGAGCTGGCAACCGCAGGTGGCGAGGTCGACCTCCACCTCCGAAACCCTAGCAGGGGGAAATCGATGGGGGCGACCACAGGAGGTGAGGAAAAGTGGATCGACGCGGTGAAGCTAGTAGAGCTGCAGCCGCGTGTTTGCCGGACGGCGCCGGAGCGGCCGGAATCGGCCGGCGTCTAAGGCGGCGAGCAGTGGGGATCGAGCTAGTGGGCAGGAGGGGGGACGGGAGGAAGAGGAGAGGGGGTGCGTGAGTGCGGGGGAGAGGCGGCTAGGTCGTCTCCACGGGAGCGGGGACGCAATTTATACGCGCAAGCGTGAAATGACGAAAATTCCCACGGCGGGGCAGGATATTTACGCGCGGTGGCACGAACGAGACGGTAACTATTCATTCCAGCAGTAACTTTTTTTTATCCGACGAACGAGGTCGTTCCAGGGGTCGATCCGACGGGCCAGATCCGATCAAGCCACCCGATCCAACGGCCAGGAAGCCCAAATCACTAAGGAGCCGGAAGGATGCCTCTCATTCTTATTTCTGGATGTGAATTTGGTATTTGTTCGATATTTTGATGAGATGTATGTTGTCTAGCCTCTAGTGGTGTTATGTGAACGTCGACTACATAACACTTCACCATTATTTGGGCCTAGAGGAAGGCATTGGGAAGTAATAAGTAGCTGATGGGTTGCTAGAGTGACAGAAGCTTAAACCCTAGTTTATGCGTTGCTTCGTAAGGGGCTGATTTGGATCCATATGTTTCATGCTATGGTTAGGTTTACCTTAATACTTTTGTTGTAGTTGCGGATGCTTGCAATAGAGGTTAATCATAAGTGGGATGCTTGTTCAAGTAAGAACAGCACCCAAGCACCGGTCCACCCACATACCAAATTATCAAAGTACCGAACGTGAATCATTTGAACGTGATGAAAACTAGCTTGACGATATTCCCATGTGTCCTCGGGAGCGCTTTTCCTATTATAAGAGTTTGTCCAGGCTTGTCTTTTGCTACAAAAAGGATTGGGCCACCTTGCTGCACTTTATTTACTCTTGTTACTTGTTGCTCGTTACCATTTATCTTATCACAAAACTATCTGTTACCACTTATTTCAGTACTTGCAGAGAATACCTTGCTGAAAACTACTTATCATTTTCTTCTGCTCCTTGTTGGGTTCGACACTCTTACTTATCGAAAGGACTACGATAGATCCCCTATACTTGTGGGTCATCACCTTTGGCTCAAAATTGCCGTCGTCCACCTCTGTGACCACCAGTCTAGTAGTCCTGAGTTTGTTAGGAAGCCGTTGCCTCTTTGCTTTCGGTTCTACACCGGCTCCGCTCCCCAAGGCAGCGCCGGTCTCAGTCTCAGCGTCGGTCTCGATGCCGGTCTGAGTGTCAGCGCCGGTCTCAGTCTCAGCACCGGTCTGCGTGTCGGTCTCAGTCCCCGATGCCACTGGTGGGCACAGCAACAACATCGGTTGATCGTCGGCAAGGCTCAAAAATTCGTCTGCCGCCCGGTAGACGTCATCGCAATCACCAGAACCCTGTCCTTCATCGTTGCTAGCCATGTTTCCTATGATTAAATCTAGTCAATTAATTCTAGACCTAATAAAATGAATAATGACATAAAAAAAGGCCTATTATTTTGCAGGAACGTTGACTCCTTCTTGGTGCGGCAAATCCCGGGCACTTGATATGTCCTAGTTTGTAGCACAAGTCATGCCGAAATTCGGAAAATTTCGGCATGACCTTTGCTAAAAAGTGGACAAATCGAGAACATGAAATTTGCCGGAACAGAAATGAATCAACATTCCGGCAAAACATAGGCCACTCAGCTTCATTCCCTAGAAATAGTGTTCAAATACCCCTCTTCGACACCACAACACATGTCAAAATATACACGAGCAACCACATGTCCAAATTTCACAAGCTAATTCAAAAACAAAGTGTAGAAGAAAATTCATTTAACTACTAATAGAACAAAATTCAGTTAACTTTAGTGCTCTATAATGATGAACGAAAAAAAATTCAGTTAACTACTAATTTCATTCATTTAGGTTATTGATTTAACTTCACCTAATTAACCTACTGTACCACTACTACTAGCAGCACTACTAACCTAATTAACCTAGCAAAACTCTACTGCCCTAACCGAAAAACATCTAATTAACATCTACTAGTACCACTACTGCCCTAACCTAGTTAACATCTACTAGTATCACTATATACTATACAAGCAACATCTACCCTAATTAAACCCTACTGCCCTAACTAACTTTTGCTGTAAACCAAATTTTTTGCTCTAAACTAATTTTTGCTCTAACATCTACTCCCTCCGTCCGGAAATACTTGTCATCAAAATCAATAAAAGGAGATGCATCTAGACGTATTTTAGTTCTAGATACATCCCATTTTATCCATTTTAATGACAAGTATTTTCGGACGGAGGGAGTACTACTTGACATCCTTTGCTCTAAACTAAATTTTTTGCTATAAACAAACTTTTGCTGTAATAATTTTTGCTCTAAAATGCAGAGAGAGAGGAGTGGGAGGAGGGGTGGGGGACTTACAGAGAGGGGAGAGACGGTGGCGCGGAGGTGCTCGGCGACGGAGGCAGGGGTGGAGAGGGCGGGCTTGGGCACGGGCAACGGCGGTCCTGGGCGGGCTCGGGCGGCGACGGTGAGGTCGAGGGCGGCCTCGGGCGGCGGCGGCGAGGCCTTGGGCGGCGGCGGTGAGGATGATGGCGGCCTCGGGGGGAGACGGTGTGGTTGCGGGCGTCCATGCCGGCAGGAGACGGCGGGAAAGTGGGGCGACGGCGAATTGGGGAGACGGCGGCGAGGGCGAGGGATTTGGGGAAGAAGTGGTGGCGGGGGGGGGGCGCTGTTTAAGTGAAAACTTAACGGTAGCGCATTTCCGAAAACGCGCTATAGCTAAGTTAGCTACAGCGCGTTTCCTGAAACTCGCTACTGCTATTCCTTTCTCCTTTTTTCCCTTTTCTCATTTATTTTTCTTTACATTTTAATTTTTTTTCCTTTCTCCTATTTCTATTTCTTTCATTTTCATTTACTTTTCTACTTGTTTTTCATTTTTATTTTATTTTCGTTAGCAGTAGCGCCTTACACATAAACGCGTTGCTACAACAAAGTTAGCGGTAGCGATGTTTCTACAAGAGCGCTACTACTATGTGTAGCCGATCGGCTTAGCGGTGGGAATTTCTGTAGTAGCGCTTTTACGGCGGGACGCGCTACTGCTATAGGTGTATCTGCAGCGCGTTTTTCTCGCGCGCACTACTGCTATCTAGCAGTAGCGCCCTTTTTTAACACGTGCTACTGCTAAAGTTCTGTGTATAAACTTTTCCCTAGTAGTGATAATACTAAATACCGAGACCTTCTCATTAATCTTTAGCGAAATAGCTTGTCCATGGACCGAGATAGTCTGCACCATCAGACACTAAGTGTAAACATCGGTAATTGCATTTAGATGATGACATATTGTTATGATTAGGGGATTATTCATCCTCTACTAGCCCTTAATGTCAACAATTCAAACACGTCTTTTACATTTTTTTTATCACTATGGTAGATTAATTGCAAGACATGAACTCAACAAATGCACACCTATTTCAAACATGAATTAAAGAAATCTGAATATATAGAGTTAATCCATCGCATGATCTACATCTCCATCATAAACTCATCTGATAGAGTACAATCATGTAGGAAAGCTCATGTAGCTATTGTATTGAACATCAAATACATCTAGGCGGAAAGATTACAACATTGGTTACTGCCATGAATCCGTAGTCCAAGGCATGGACAACTCACAACTCATCTTGGAGCATGATGATGGAGGTTGATGATGATGGAGATGAATTACCCCTCTGGCAGAATTCCGGATCAGGGCTGAAAACGACAATTGCCTCAGAAACGCGATGTGGCGGCGGCGGGAAAATACTCAAAAATTCTGAGGTGAGTTTTGGGTATATATAAGTGAATGTTAATGTAGGCCAGCCGGGGGGCACCGGCAGTAGACAGCCCTATTCCCTCCAAACCTAGGGCCCCTAAGGCATGTGGGCCCCACTAGGTATGGGTCTAGATCCCGTGGGGTCGTTCTGTTCGTCAAACTCCTGAAACTATTTTGTGTTTACTTTTTTGACACTTTTTCTGAGTATTTTCCCGAAAATACAAGAAACATTAGAAAACAGGAACTCGCATTGGGTGCTAGATTAATATGTTAGGATTATAGCATGAATCATACAAAAATATCGATACGTTTGAGACGTATCAGCTTTCACCAAAGATTAAAATCTCGGGCGAAACTGCCGCTGTCGCGGCGTGATCACTGTTTTGAAATGACCACGTGATCTGCATGGCTCGGGGAATCACGCGAGATCGCGGCATTCCTTCCTTATCTATGGCGGCCAAAATCTCTGCCGCAAATTCAGTTCACCCGTGATTTTAATCTATGGTTTCCACACATAGTTAATGCGGGGCACGTATTGTGTGCACATGTGGCCACCCAGTGTGTGCTCCACAGCCACCAGGCCAATCAAGTAGTGTACTACTATGGTCAGGGGCGGACGCACGTTGATGGTTGTGGGCCGATCAAGTAGTGTACTACTATGGACTATGGTCCAACTCTTTTGGCCGGTTCTCCAAGAATCTCAAGAATCATACCTCTCCCCAGAATCTTGAACCCTTTTTGGACAATCTTGCCACATCAAGGCTGGAATACCAAGGCGTGCATGCCGTTACACGAGAAGCTCGGCTAGCGTGGTCTAGCAAGGTTCAGAATCGATCTGAAGAGTGGAGACGTATGATGCAACAGCATGGCGAGCAGTAGTACATCCTCCATTTCTGCAGGTTTAGTCATATAGAGGCCAGGCGGTCTTCAGAACAACGCCGACTGAAAGCATCAAAGCATAGCAGAGACAAAAGTGAGCCTTGCTGCTTCACCTGATCTATGTTGGTCGCTTGCTGCCTCGTCGTCGACGGGAACGTCTCCTCCCACTGAAAGCGCATCGCCGGAAATCCTAAAATAAATTCAGGAATAATGCGAGCACCAGGATTTGAACCCTGATGGGTTGAGGATACCACTGTCTACCTAACCAACTCAACCATAGGTTGATTCGCTTTAGTGGAAAAAATTGATGTGGTTATTTAGGAAGAAAATGCCGAGGTCCCACATTATACTAGCCGGTTCTCGAGTCTCTCCTCCTCCATGTGAGGAGCGAAGAAGAGAAAATTGACCAAAAGATAAAGCCCGTCCAGTCAGCGCATTAGTGCATACCGGTGGTTACTTGGATGGCTTCAAAATTCCTTTAAAAAAATTGCACGCTCCAAAGATGTTGCATGGAATCCTGAGTTCCCTTAAGCATTTCACGTTGCACCTAAAACTCATCAAGGGAGGCATTATGATGGTATGGCGTGAAGTGGTTGACATGAACTCATGACTATACTAGACCACTCTCGGCCTGCATGCATTGTCGTGAAGGGCTCACATTTATATTGTCCGGCTCTTAGTCCTCCCTTTTCATTTGGGCCTGAAACATGTGAGTGACAAAGAAGAAGAAATAATCCAAAATAGGAGCGCACCCACTCACCAGTGCATTTCAACCAGGTGGTGCATATGGATGTTAAAAAATGATGTCTTTCCAAATCCCTCCCATATTCGACAAAAGCTACTTCACATTATATTGCACCTAAAAAATATTGAGAGTGACATTTTGATGATGCGATGTAAGGTTGTTGAAACGGGACAGTTTCAATGGAAAATCTCGTTGAATCATCTCGAGCAATGTCCACCAATTGTTTCGTGATACCCAGTGTCCCCCACCCCCCAACCAACATTTCGTAGTGGTATTTCAAATGATGCCACATGAAGTGCTTGCTGGGAACCCAACGTAAGACCAAACTTGCTTCATGATAATCATATCTCCTGGTTCTTGCCCGACATTTAGTACAGCTTGATGCCACCAAGAGTTCCCCCAAACACTTCACATTGGCATTTCAATGCCTCGTGAAGTGCTTGTAAGGAACCCATGCTAAGACCAAACATACTTCATGTTGATAATCTCTTCTAATTCTTGGCTAGCATTGAGTAAAGCTTGGCGTCACCAAGAGTTCCCCCAAACACTTCACACTAGCATTTCAATGCCTCGTGAAGTGCTTGTAGGGAACCGATGGTAAGACCAAACATACTTTGTGTTGATCATATCTTCTAATTCTTGGCTAGCATTGAGTAAAGCTAGGCATCACCAAGAGTTCCCCCAAACACTTCACAGTGGCGTTTGAAATAATGCCTCGTGAAGTGCTTGCAAGGAACCCAGGGTAATACCAAACATGCTTCGTATTGATCATCTCTCCTATTTCTTGAAGCTTGGCATCACCTAGAGTTCCCCCAAACACTTCACAATGGCGTTTGAAATAATGCTTCTTCAAGTGTTTGCAAAGTATACCCACGGTATCACCAAAAATGCTTCATGTTGATCATCTTTGCTGGTTCTTGGCTGACATTAAGCATTGGCATCACCAAGGGCTCCCCAAACACTTCATAATGGTGGTTGAAATGCCTCGTCAAGTGCTGCCAGGGAAACCCACGGTAATACCAAACATGCCTCTTGTTGATCATCTCCTCTAGTTCTTGGACAACATCGAATAAAGCCTGGCATCACCAAGAGTTCCACCAAACACTTCACAGTGGCATTTGGAATAATGCATCGTGAAGTGCTTGCAGGGAACCCACGGTAAGACCAAACATGCTTTCGATGACCATCCCCTTTGGTTCTTGACTGGCACTGAATAAAGCTTGGCATCACCAAGAGTTCCCCCAAACACTTCATAGTGGCATTTCAAATAATGCCTCATGAAGTGCTTGCAAGGAACCCATGATAAGACCAAACATGATTCACCATTAGCGCAACTCTTGTGATATGTGGTTCTCAGCCCATTGATGCATCTCTCTTATGACATGTGGCCCATGTCTATTAAATGCTTGGTGACACCGAGAGTTCCCCCAAACACTTCAGATAAGTTCTTGAAAAGACGCATCCTGAAGTGCTTGAAGAGAACTCCCGACGAGGCCAAACTTGATTAATCCCCACACACCCCCATCATAATGTATATGGACCTACCACTACAATCTTTAAAGCCTAAACACTCTCAAATCCTATCGATGTTGTTGGTTGCCACCCAGAGTTCCCCCAAACACTTCACTATGCAAAGCTCTATATCCCCGCATTGTGCACTTATAAAACAGTGCCAATGCAAGAATGAGGCAAAAGCTAGCTAGCAACTGAAGTGGTTTGAGGAGAACTCCAGGTGACAACAAACCAAACTAGCTAGAGAGAACTCATGTTCATCTCCTGGACCACACTTCTCTTGTTTAATCTGATCTGCTGATGAGCGCATACACCACTGCTATTTATAAGTGTACGAAAGACTAAAGATCTAGCAGCAAGTTTGTTGCCTCCTGTGGGACTGTGGTGTGCAAATGCAGTACATGATCTTGGTGTTGGATCGATGAACCTGGCAATGCACCTAGCCGTGATGCAGCCTAGGTTAGAATGAACGAACTAGCTAGAGGCAAGGGAATCTCGTGAGATGTGGCCTCTTCTGCAGCTCCGCGTCGTGCAAAAGCTCGTGGAGTAAAGATGCGTGCCCAGCCTGCAAATTCCTTATCTCCTGCAGCTACCTAGCTAGAGATCAGCGTCGTCGGCAACGTCTTTCGGTTTCTGTCCACAGACATTTCTTATCAACACCCTAACACTAGCCGTTCCTGGATCGGTCAACAATTCGGTGAACACGGAAATTCTCCCTTCCTTCACTGATGCCTCCAACTTCCAGTCATGGCCTCCTGTCTGGAAAGTGTCGGAACTGAATCTTTGTTTAACACCATGGCTCGTATGCAGGCTCTTAAAGTTTGGGATCCTCAACTCGTGTATACTGTGAGCCACCTCTGACGTGTTATACATCGACACAGTCCGTTGTTCCGGCCGGCAGAGGCTGGTGTCGGCGTGGTTGTCCGCTAATTTACATGTGGCTACTTTGTCCATGACATTGGCTAGGAACGAACAACAGCTGTCCTCTAGCTCCTTGTACTCCTCTGTCGCCTTGATATTGGCATACACATTGGCATCAGACGCCAAGTACTCAATGCAAGAGGCCTCTAGCTGACGGCAACTATGTCGGCCGTGCACTGCCATCAATGTTGGGATGACAGACGCGGTGTCTATGCTTTCGGACAATATCTTCTCGCACATGAGCCTCAGCTTCTCTAGGTCGTAGCGATCCGCCGCAACGAGCAGATCAAGCGCCATGTCCACACGACGCCTTGCGGCACATTTTTGTTTGCAACCACGTTCGTTAGTTGTCTTTCCTTTAATGGGCAGCTCGTCGGTGTAGATGAAGCGGAGCATGGCTCTGAAAGTTGAGGCGCTCATGTCCTCGACCATGACGTGACGGGTGGTACCCTCTCTCATGTCACCAAGGAGCTCGGCTGCGAACACGGGTGACCGCATGGCTAGGACGAGCCTGTGCGCCTGGATCTCGGCCTGCTCCACGACGAACGTCACGTCCGGCAGCATGCATGCAGGTGTTGTGCTCTTTGGCTCTGACAAGAGGAAAAGAAGCTTTTGCATATCCTCGGCGATAGCAGACTCCTCCTCCTCCTCGACAAGAGGAAAAGAAGGGTAACCGTCATCACCAAGAGTGCAGGGATCACGTTATAATTATCATTATCATCCCATGCAACTGGTGCAAAGCTTCAGCTGGCAAGTTGTAGGGACAGGGAGCCGACATACGTGGTGGCCGACGGATCCCGGGCGATCTTTGCTAATAAGTTGGTGCAGGAAAATGCTGCACACTACTCCCTCCGTTCGGAATTACTTGTCGCAGAAATGGATGTATCTAGGTGTATTTTAGTTCTAGATACATCCATTTCCAAGACAAGTAATTCCGAACGGAGGGAGTACATCTCATGGGTGGATGTTTCCGTTGCAGTATCTTGATAAAGGCAGTAGCTCATAAGGAACTTAGGTAGAAGAAAATTAAAGTGATTACTAACTTACGTGGTAGAAGAGAAAATGTATTTTTTTGTGTGAACATTTCAGGCTGTTATGCAGCAGAGGGCAAGGGTTATGTGCACCACTACTACTTTACCACGTGACATATGTGGTAAGCAATCCAAACAATTCAAAAAATATATGTACACCACTACTTGATAAGAAATCACAGTGGTTATGTACAATTTATAAACAGTGGGTTCAGTACCTTGATGACCTACTAATGTACTGTATATATTAGTGCTAGTACTACTTTTCACAGACAGTGGCTTCTTTGAAATGTGCGTACGTCAGTCTGCAGGAGAATCCATGTTGAGAACATAAACGGAGCTAGTGTGGAGATGATCTTGTAGTAGTGACTTTGGAGTATGAACTTATTGTGGGATCATCACACATAAACAAGTACGTATTTCACTTGTCTTTTGCGGGTCGGTGTCTGTAACCGGTGGAACGTACATGTTCGTCAGTGGTGTTTATTGTACTAAAAGCCAGCTAGTTGTTGAGCTGTTACACACACGAATAATGATAGAAGGACACATTTGGCAACCCTGATGCCGGAGCACATGGACCTAATCTAGTCTTTTCCATCAGAAAGCCTGTCTGCTCTGGTCCAATGGGCTGGCTAGTTGTCTCATTGTGCATGCGTGACTGTATAATATATGGGCAGGCGGCATAAAGAGAGGAGAAAAGCTTGTGACGCTGATGGCAACACACTCATCACAGAATCGATAGCTAATATTCCCAAATCCCAAAGGCCATACAACAGAGCGAAAAGCTAGCTACAAGAAGGTGTCCATGTTCAATGTACTTCGATCGATCCTCATCGTCCAAAGCTGAGAGACCCAGAAGATGGCCAGTTTCAAAGTAGGTGAGACGATAAGAGCTGCTGAGCCTCTCAAAGGGCATGGAGATGGAGATACTTGGGGTATAAGTATCTGTATCTTTGGAGAAGCATCATTCGCATAGGCGAGATGATGGCGACGCGGCGGGAGCTTTTCTTCTTCTTCCTCACACTTAGGAGGAGGAGGAGAGGCCGTCGGCGTCTCGCATGGAGTTCCCTCATTCACACTTCTTGGCTCTCTTGTTCGTGGTTGTTCAGTTCAGGTAGGGACTGTGCTGTGATCTCCCTTGTGATATTTGTATCTTCTCCTTCTCCTCTTGCTGCTGCGTGTTGCTTGTTGCTGCAGCTTGATTGTAAGTTTGTTGTATCAGGGCATGTCGTCTCTTTTGGCCACTCTGTGTGTTTCTTTGAGGATGATGTGTTTGTTCACGGATGACCTCCGGAAACATCCCCGCTTGTGTGGGTTCGTTTCTGGATGCGATGATGGTTGTAGTTGCGGTGTATGATCTTCAGGGCGTCTCCATCCAAATGCACGATCACGCCACAGTAAAAAAAAAATCGAAAAGGGGGGACTTCCCGACCTCTGCGTCAGATTGATGCATACGCTCTGATCCTTTTCAAAAGAAAAAAAAATCACTCTGATCCACAGCCTTGTCGGTGACATTCAGTTGCAAACTTGCAATGGCATATGCTGTGATTCACTTAATCACATGACACCATTAGCTCAGCATTACACATTCCACAGCAAACACGAACGGCTCAAACCAACAAGGCATGCCATGAGCTAATTCTGTTCACTAGGATAAAGTTGATGCTCTTGGGCAAGAGTGAAACAGGTTCAGCAAGATAAGCTACTACAGTGTTTCAACAGAATTTCTTTTCGGGCTAGAGGCAGATACCCACTGCACTGCACGAGCAGCTTCGCTCCACAGGAACGCACCCGTCCAAGCTACCCGAAAGCCATCGTCACAAGGAGTTTGACATAGCTGCCTACTACATGTACATGTTAATGTCTTCATGACCCCAGATAACCTTAACCAACTACAGGTCCACAACCATAGATAACTTTAAACGACGTCTCAAAAAAAAGTAACCATAGATAGATAACCTACGGAGCTCAGTCTTTTTTTCTTTTCAAAAAGGAGGAATATCCCCGGTCTCTGCATCAAAGCGATGCATACAGTCTAGCAGACCTCCGCCTAGAACTTGAGGCAGATGTCCATGCTGAAGTGCTCCTGGTAGAGCAGCTTGACGCCGTAGGGGACGGCGATCTTGACGATGTTCCTGGATCTTCTGCCCGCCTGCGACGGGCCGCATGATCACATTAGCCGCCCGCTGGCAGATGCGCGTCTCCGAGAGTCACTCAGCGTGAAGAGCCGCTCGTGGAGGTTGGCGGCCACGCTGTGGGCCAGCAGGCAGTCGCGCTCCATCTCCCCAAACTTGACCCCGGCGAACCTCTTGCTGTCCGCGACCGACTGCCTTGAGCGGGTGCACCGGCCCCGTGTTCCAGAACTACACCTTGTCCTCTGCCATGTGGATCAGCCTCTGGTAGAAGGTGGGACCCACGAAGATCAGTGACTGCATCCTTTTGCCGGTTCGGCCGTTGAGAACACTTTCACCGAGAACTAGGTGGTGCCCTAGTGGCAAGGGTCACAGTGGCGCACCCTGCGACCAGGGTCCGACTCCCATCGGGAGTTGATTTCTGGTGCCTCACCCAGATGGGCTTTTTCTATAAAAAAAATATCTTGGGTGCTAGTACCCATGTATCTCATTTTTTGCAAACCTGAACCTGGAATACAACAAGATGCGCCAGTTTTAGACATTTAATAAAGCAATAACATGTTATAGGAATGTAGCACGAACTGAACTCAAAATGTATGTCCAGCATAACTATGCAGTATCATGTTACATAGTAGTACTAAAGAAAAAGTGATGTAGATATGAGAACACCTGGCGAGATTGAAGAAAATAATGGAGTATATCTGATTATTTTATCTGTAGAGCTAGACTTGTTGACATAATCAAACCATGTATTACATGGTAAGATCAAAGATGAAATAGATCAATTTCTCCCGACTGAGTGGAATCCCCTTCCCTCCCGTGTCGCTCCCGCGATCAACCCAGAGGGGAAACCCTAGCCACAAGCATCGCTCACCCCCCTCCCTCCCCTTGCCGCCGCCGGCTCACACTGACGGGCAAAGACCAATCAGCTTCGGGGCCTCTCTCCCCCTTCCCGATGGCAGTCGGCATCTCGGCGAGGGCTAGTGAGATCGGGCGGGTTGTGCTGGTAGAGGGTGCGGCGGCGCGGCGGGGGGCAGTGACGACGGTCCATGGTTGTGGGGGTCTGCTTGTGGATCGCCCGGAGACGTTGCGGCGGCCATAGTCGGGTGGCGTCTTCTACCTAGTGGTGGGTGGTGCACGCAGTTATGGGGGTGCGCGCCCTTGGCCGCATGGGTGGCAGGCCGGCGTCGTGCGTGGAGCGTGCTCTCGGGGCCTCCTGGTCGATCATTGCGGTTGATCTGGAGAGGGTGGTATCCTCCCTCGAGGCGACCTGCGGTTGGTCAAATCTGGTGTTTGGGTGGGGTTGGTGGTGTTGGGGGCTATCGGTTCGGGGAATCCCTTTGCCGGCTGCAATAGCCATGATACAAGTGACGCTCCGGGCGTCACTCCCCTTCCTGTAGGCAGCATCGAAATCCTACCCCCTGCCCTCCACCTCCGAGTCCCGGGTGAAACCCCAAAATCCCAGGATTATGTGGCGACAACGCTCAGGCATGGTTGTACTTCTTGAAGGCGCCACATCCATCTTGGGACTGTGGAGTGCTGGTCAAGGCTTCATAGTTGGAGGTTGACTACCTGGATCTACAGAGGTGCTCCCGCTCGGCTGCTTGTGGTTGATGTTGATCCTTGCTAGATGCGATGGCGATGTACATGATGTTGCTTAGCGAGGTGGGGTAGCTTTGTTGGCCGTCCTCTCCCCAACAACCTATTGGTCCTACTCATATGAGCTTGGGGTGAGCGGCTCTGCCTGCCAAGGGTGCGACATCCTCCGATCTAGAGCAAGAGTGCAGGGGGGCTCACAGATGGCGGACAAACTATGGTTGGTCTTATGGGAGTTGACGGAGCATGGGTTTCCTCCGATGGCGAGCTTCTACCTTGTCTTGGTCATGTCGACAGAAGGATCTTGGTTTGTCGAGGGCCTCAATACCCAAACTTATTCTTGGTGCACTTGAAGCTCGTTAGTGGCTCATTCGGTATCATGTATCTTTGCCCTTTTCCTTCTATTATAATGGTTGTCGTGTGTTGGGTTGTGGATTTATCTATAAAGCGGGCGAATGCCTTTTCGGAGAAGAATTTGTCATTATCATTTGATTTATGATTTAGAGACTGCGATTTCTACACTGAAAAGAGTGCCATAAAATCTGTTGAAATGACACCATGTGAGATATGGTATGGTAAGACAAACGATTTTGTCTTTTCTTAAAATTTGGTAATATAAGACACGAGTAAAATGTTTACATGTCTATGCCAAATCAGTTAGGTGCTACTTTGTATTTTATTCTATAATATTGGGTATTCCTCACTGCACCATGGCAAAATGTTTGCCACTAAGAACAATGTGTCTTGAAGAAAATGTTTCTTGCAAAAGAATAAGTGGGAAGACAGTGCAGCCTAACGAGAGATTAGAGAATCTTCGCCATTGGATCAAATTGAAGAAATGTTGGAAATGGTTCCAAAAGTTTCCCACTACGACTGATAGTGAAATCTCCTCAATAACAAAGGGGAGATCATTACAACCAAGCATCTCCAGGAAATCAGTGAGGAAGTCCTCCTTATCTCTGGAGTGAGCAAACGCACAATCATTGTCCATGTTCCATTTGAACCATGTCCTCTTATCCATATGACTCATTCTAGTCATGTAGTTACTTGCTACACATGTATCATCTTCAAACAAAGTGTCAGTAATCGCATAATCCTGTAACCCAAAGAAACAACAGCTAGCTGCCAAAGCCATATAATGGTAAAATGGCCACTAACACCAGCCACTTAGGCGGCAATGAAAGCATTTTATCTCTTGATTTGTATAAATTCCAACTTTTACTCATAGATAGTTTCTTTAACAAATCTTCTCTTCAATTACCCTAAACTCATAGTGTTGAAGAAAAACACCAGCCATTTAAACTTTTTTGTAAGTAGCACTACTGGTACCACAATGTACCTTCGGTTTAACACTGAAATCACCAGTGGAATTTTTTTTTTGCTTAGCTTTAAATAAGGAAGATAATATCACTCCTCATTTCATAGATTACCACCCTCTAATTAGAATCAGAAATTAAATTTGTAATAACATCAGGATGAAAGCTATTTAGCGTTGCTCGGTATTATATTTTTTGCTCTGTTTCCCCAATCTAGTAGTAAACAATGCACTTTTAGATTTTTTAGGTCCTTAATAATAGAAATAGAGTACTATATTCATCAAGTAACTAGGAACATTATTTAGAACAACAGGCATAGACTTTTTCTAGATTCTTCTTCATTGCCCTCTCAATATAGCTTCATCCATATTTTCACTTCATCCCTTTTTTCTCCATACCACTCCTTCTTGATGCTTCATCTAGAGCAGCTTTGTCCTTGATTTTTCTACTCTTGCAATAACATCACCTAGCTTCATTTTATTATCATCATTTCCCACCCCAATATCTTGTATAGGAGCTTATAAAGAAGCCTTAGTCGCTTCGGCATTGGAGAGCTTTTTCTAACAAATATCTCTCCCTATGGTGTAGCAAATATAGTGGAATTCAGACACACATGAATTTCACTCTCTTTATCGGGGTCACTTCGTTTTTATGAGATTCCATAGCAAACATTTTATTCATCAACTTCTTAATTGATTTCGTTAATCTTTTGTATACTAACACTCAGCATATAGCTGGACTTAACATGAAATGTTGTGATTGAAACTATCAGCAAAAAGAAAGGGTTGTGGTTGATTGTATGCAAGCGTCATCACGCATGCATTGTCACGAAGGGCCCATGTGTATATTGGCCAGTTATCGTGACACTCCTTCATTTGGGCCTGAAACATGTGAGTGACAAAGAAAAATAAACAAACCAAAATAGGAGCGCATCTGCTCACCAGTGCATTTCATCAAGGAGGTGTGCGCAGATGCTACAAAATGATATCCTCCCACCCCTTCCCTATTAGACAAAAAACACTCACATTAAACCCAAAGATCATTGAGAGCATATCTTGATGATGCGATGTAAAGTTGTTGAAAGGACATGTTGATACCTAAACGTGGTTTCAAAGCAAAATCATGTTGAGTCAGTTGAAACAACATCCATCAATTGCTTCATGATACCGAGGGTTCCCCCAAACACTTCACAGTGATCTTTCGAATAATGCCTCGTCAAGTGCTTACAGGGAGCCCATGATAAGACAAACCTGCTTTATATTGATCATATCTCCTGGTTCTTGGTCGGCACTGAATAAAGCTTGGCATCACCAAGAGTTCCCCCAAACACTTCACAGTGGCATTTGTAATAATGCCTCGTGAAGTGCTTGCAAGGAACCCACGGTAAGACCAAACTTGCTTTGTGATGATCGTGACTGGCATTGAATAAAGCTTGGCATCACCAAGAGTTCCCCCAAACACTTCACAATTAATGTCATTTGAAAGAATGCTCGTGAAGTGCTTGCAAGGAACCCACGGTAAGACCAAACATGCTTTCTGATGATTGTCTCCTTTGGTTCTTGACTGGCATTGAATAAAGCTTGGCATCACCAAGAGTTCCCCCAAACACTTCACAACGGCATTTGAAAGAATGCTCGTGAAGTGCTTGCAAGGAACCCACAGTAGGACCAAACATGGTTCACCATTAGCTCAACTCTTCTGTTTCGCAGCCAGTATCTCATAAATGCTTGATTACACTGAGAGTTCCCCCAAACACTTCACATAAGCTCTCAAAATGGTGCTTCGTAAAGTGTTTGAAGGGAACTCCTAGTAATACCAAACGTGATTTGTAGTACATATTGTGTAGTTTATGACCTGCAATATCTGCTAAGTACTTGGTTGGACCAAGAGTTCCCCAAAACACTTCACAAAGATAATACCTGAAAAAGGTGCTTCATAAAGTACTTGAAGGGAACTCCTGGTAATACAAAACGTGATTCTCAGCCAACTAGTGAATCTCTCATGGTATGTGGCCAGTGCCTAGTGAATGCTTGGTGACACCGAGAGTTCCCCCAAACACTTCAGAGAAGTTCTCGAAAAGACGCGTCCTGAAGTGCTTGAAGAGAACTCCCGACGAGGCCAAACTCGATTAATCCCCAGGCACCCATGCATCATAATGTATATAGACCCACTACTATAGTTTCCAAAGCACAAAGACTCTCAAATCCTACTGATACTGCTGGTTGCCACCCAGAGTTCCCCCAAACACTTCACTATGCAAAGCTCTATATCCCCGCAATGCACACTTCTAAAACGGTGGCAATGCAACGATGAGGTAGTATGAGCTAGCTACTGAAGTGATTTGAGGAGAACTCCAGGTGACAACCAACCAAACTAGGTAACTAGGACTCTTGTTCATCCTCCATGGACCACACTTCACTGACTTGTTTAATCTGCCCTGCTGCGGCGGCTATTTATATGTCTAGACGCGAAATTGTTGCCTCCTGTGGACTGCGGCGTGCAATGCAGTACATGATCTTGGTGCTGGGTCGATGAACCTGGCAGTGCACCTAGACGTGATGCAGCCCAGGTTAGAAGGAAGTAGCTGCTAGAGCCAAGGGAATCTCATGAGATGTGGCCTTTTCTGTTCAAGATTGGCAGCTCCGAATCGTGCAAAAGCTCATGGTGTAAAGGTGCGAGCTCAGCTTGCATATTCCTTATCTCCTCAAGCAGCTAGCAAGAGATCAGTGCGTCGCTCAGTTTGTGTCGACGAACATTTCTGTCAGCGCGTCCATGCAAAGGAGTGCAGGGGTCACGCTATAATTAGGATTATCATCCTACACAACTGGTGCAAAGCTTGAGTCGGCCAGTTGCAAGAATGGGATGAGACATGTGAGCTATGATCCCAGGCAATATTTGCTAGTAGTAATAATTTGCTGCAGGAAAATGCTCCGTACGTCTCATGGGTGAATGTTTTCGTTGCAGTAGCTAGTGATGTGGTGCAGTATCTTGATAAAGTCAGTATATATAACTCATAAAGAACCTAGGTAGAAGAAAAGTAATCAGGAACTTAGGTACGTAGAAGAAGAAGAGAAAATGTGCTTTCGTGCGTTTTTTGTACAGTTTATTAAACAGTGGGTTCAGTACCTTCATGGCTTACTGATGTACTAGTGGTAGTACTACTTTTCACAGACAGTGGCATATTTAAAATGTGCCATCAATCAGCTGGAGAATCCATGTTGAGAACAAAAGCGGAGAACTAAGCTTGATATAATCATATACTACCTAGATAAAGTATTTTCACTTGTCATTTGTGTACGTGTCTGCAGTCGATGGGACTTCATGTTCATCAGTGTTGATTAAAGGCCAGCTAGTACTTCTCTTTCAAGAAGATTAAAGGTCAGCTATTACATACACAAATAATGCTTAGAACTAGGACACATTTGACAGCCCTGATGCCAGAGCACATGGACCTAATCAGGCAGTATTTTCCATTAGAAAACCTGTCTGCTCTGGTCCAAATGGGCTGGCTAGTTGTCTCATTGTGCATGCGTGACTGTATAGTATGGGCAGGTGGCATAAAGAGAGGGGAGAAAAGCTTGTGACACTGACGGCAACACACTCATCACAGAATCGATGACTGATATTCCCAAATCCCAAAGGCCATACAACAGAGCGAAAAGCTACCTACAAGAAGGTGTCCAGGTTCAATGCACTCCAGCCCTGTCGTCGTTCAAAGTTCAGACTTCAGAGACCCAGATGATGGCTGCTTTCAAAGCAGAGGAGATACTTGGAAAGGCCATGAAGATGGATGGAGATACTTGGCGTATAAGTATCTGCATCTTTTTAGAAGCATCATTCGCAGAGGCGAGATGATGACGACGCGGCGCGAGCTTTTCTTCTTCCTCCTCATGCTGCGGTAGGAGGAGGAGGAGCGGCCGTCCGCCGTCGGCATCTCGATTGGAGTTCCCCCATTCACACTTCTTGGCTCTCTAGTTCGTCGTTGTTCGTTCGATCAGGTAGGGAGGAGGGTTTTGTCCCTGTGATCTCGCTTGTGATTTTCGTATCGTAGGGGAGATGGGGTTGTATCTTTTGATCTTTTCCTTCTCCTCTTGCTGCGTGTTGTTGTTGCAGCTTGATTGTGTTAGAGTTGTGTCGAATATTGTGTGGTTATAGTTGGACTTGTAATTGTATCGTGTTTACATAGGATGTGGAGTCGTGTCCTAGTAGTAGGACACTTGTATCCTAGCCTCTCATATATAGCGGGGGTAGACACACAATGTAACCTATGCCAACATAATAGCACAGGCGCGCAAGGGGGAGCCGGCGGCGTGTGCCGGCGCCCGGGTGGCCGGTGTGCGGTATTGTGATGGTGTCACGGGGAGGAGCGCCCGTAGTCAAGCCCCAGGGATGTAGCCATATCGGTGAACCTCGTTAACAAATCTCGGTGTCAGTCCTCGTGTGATTGCTTGGTCCTTGGATGATCAATGATATGCCTTGGATTTATTCTAACAAGTGGTATCAGAGCTAGGTTATTCAGAGATTATGAATTGTGATCTAGAGGAAGTATCAAGTCAGAGATGCAGCCAGTTGCGGCGTGGTTCTCGGCGAGATTCACAAAAAGTAATCAAAGGCGGAAGCATCGGCGGCAGCGCGTGTGCTTGAGGCGTGCGGCGGTCGATCCGTGGATTGATCGGGCGAGCGTACAGCGGCTGAAACGTGCAGCAACAGGCGAAGGCGGACAGGCGGAATTACGGCGGGTGCTGACTCGCTAGGGCAGGCGTGTCTTTCGGGCGAATTCTCGGCGAGGTCGGATGGAGCAGACGAGGTGTCTTGGTATTCTAAATCGACTCGATCTCGGCAAGATCGATGCGGTGATGGAAGGAACGTGGACACTAGGCGGTCCAGTCCGAGGCGCGCACGAGTGGCAGCGGCTACGCTGGCCCAGACGTCTGGCGGAGCCCGTGGGTGCAGGCGGGACATGTTGTTCGTGGCAGGCTGCTAGCGCGTGGGACGTGCTGCATGCGTACGTACATGCTGATGCAAACACATGAGATTTGTTTGAGACAAAAAATGTCCTCATGCATACATAGAGAGGCTACAAGCGAACAGGGACAAGGAAAAGGAAAAATAGTGCTTTGTTTGGACGGAAGTTTTTCCTGCTAAGTCAAGTTTGTTGTGAGTGCTTCTGGGTGTGCGTGCAGCAAGGACAGCGACGGGCATATAGGGCTTGGAGGAGTCTGGAGCGCGTCGCGGCAGAATCATGCATACACATGGCGTTCAAGATATGCACATATGTGCGAGCAGTCATGGTGCAAGGTGGAGCATGGTTGTAGCCGAACAAGTTCGGCTTGGTCGGACTGGATAGTCTGACAGATCGATGCAAGTCGGTTGGTACAGAAGACGGTGCGGGATCGGCGGCAGCGACATAGGAGCGTGATGTTGATGGTGACCGACCTCTGGGCGTGGAAACACGTGGCGCAGGCCCCGAGGGCTTGTGTGGCTTCGACAAGACTATGGCGCGGGTGGTTGGTTCAAGGTGGTGTACACACGGAGCTTGAAGTCGACGGAGCGCGAGGGTGGACTGATCATCTACCATGGAGTCATGTTGAAGGTGGAGCTGGATTGAGGGGCTACGGTGTAAGGATCCAGAGAATGGAAGCCTATTCAACGGGAAAAGCGAGTGACACGTAATTTGGACTGGAGCCCAGTGGTCTTATGGAAGCGTGAAACTCGTCATCGGTCGGTGATGATCGATGGTACTCTGCAGTGGGGGTTGAGTGGTGTGGTTTCGCGACCCTTGAGACTTGACCGGGACAGCGGAGGCTCGACGCGGTAATAGCGGCAAGGCGTGCAGTACGCACAGGGCATGGAGACGGACCAGGGCTCTGGTGGTCATACATGTGGTGAGACAACTGCGAATTTGACTCGGGATGATTACAAGCAATGGTGAAATTTCTTCAAGTTTCAGACAGGCGGTCAAGAAAGAAGCGGTGATGTTGAGTTCAGGTAACTCTTATGTGTAGTACCCAATATGTGAGTTGTTCACTTTCACGCAGGTCTGTGATCGGTGTGTGATGGCGTTGGACTGATACTCTGGAAGTTGGGAGCACAAACTAGAGTAACAAGGAACTTAATTTTGCTCGAGTGTTGACCATGGTCAAGAAAAGAAGGGACTACAAGTTGTAGGTGGAGTCACATGGAGTCTTTGGAGTAGCAGCGGTGCTCATGGGATAAGCTCAAGTCCAATGTACATGGAAGTTTGACGCATGGACAAATCCAGGGTGGTGGAGTATATTCGCCAAGGTGGAGTTTGTTAGAGTTGTGTCGAATATTGTGTACAAGGTAGGTTACAGTTGGACTTGTAGTTGTATCGTGTTTACATAGGATGTGGAGTCGTGTCCTAGTAGGACACTTGTATCCTAGCCTCTCATATATAGCGGGGGTAGACACACAATGTAACCTATGCCAACATAATAGCACAGGCGCGCAAGCGGGAGCCGGCGGCGTGTGCCGGCGCCCGGGTGGCCGGTGTGCGGTATTGTGATGGTGTCACGGGGAGGAGCCTCGTTAACAAATCTTGGTGTCAGTCCTCGTGTGATTGATTGGTCCTTGGATGATCAACGGCATATGCGTTGGATTTATTCTAACAGATTGTATGCTTGTTGTCTCAGGGCATCTCGTCTCTCTTGGCCACTTTGTGCGTTCCTTTCGTCATGTGTTCGTTCGGATGACCTCCGGAAATGCATGCTTCTGTGGGTTTGTTTCTGAATGCGATGATGGTTGTAGCTGCGGTATCTGAACTTGGGCGTCTCCCTTCAAATGCATGATCACGCCACAGGAATGTACTCTGATCCACAACGTTGTGGGCGACATTCAGGTTGCAATGACACGATTAGCTCAGCACGCACTCAGTTACACATTCCACAGCAAACAAGGCATGCCACAAGCTAATTCCGTTCACTAGGATAAAGTTGATTCCAGGGGCAAGAGTGAAACAGGTTCAGCTAGCTAAGCTACTACAGTGTTTCAACAGAATTTCTTCAGGCCAGAGGCAGATCCCCACGGCAGAACATATCCTGTACTGTACTGTACGAGCAGCTTCGCTCCACAGGAACACCCCCGTCCAAGCTACGAAAATGCCATCGTCACAAGGAGTTTCACATAGCCAACTTCATGTCCACAACCACAGATAATAACCATAGCCAACGACGGAGCTCAGTCTCGTCTAGCATACCTCCGTCTGGAACTTGAGGCAGATGCCCATGCTTAACACTTAACAGCTCCTGGTAGAGCAGCTTGGCACTGTAGGCGACGGTGATCCTGACGATGTTCTCCGATGAGCGGCAGAACCTGCAGTAGGGGCCCCGGATCTTCCGCCCGCCCGCAACGGGCGCATGATGATGCTCAGGGTGAAGGGCCGCTCGTGGAGGTTGGCGGCCGTGCCATGGGCCAGCAGGCAGTCGCGCTCCACTCCCCGAACTTGACCCCGCCGAACCTCTTCTTGTCCGCGACCGGCTTCCTCGAGAGGGTGCACCGGCCCCGCGTTCCGGAAATTCACCTTGTCGTCTGCCATGTGGATCAGCCTCTGGAAGAAGGTGGGGCCCGCGAAGATCAGTGACTGCATCCTTTTACCGGTTCGGCCGTTGAGAACACTTTCACCAAGAACTAGGCGGTACCCTAGTGGCAAGGTTGCAATGGCGCACCCTGCGACCAGGGTTCGACTCCCGTCGGGAGCGGATTTCCGGCGCCTCATCCAGGTGGGCTTCTTCCATAAAAAATTGTCCTGAGTGCTAGTATTCATGTATCTCATTTTTTTAGAGCACTTTCACCATTCCCTCTTGCAAACCCGAACCTGGAATACCAGGTGATGCCCCAGTTTCAGACATTTAATAAAGCAATAACGTGTTACAGGAATGTAGCATGAACTGTACTCTATTAGGGAAAACCTTATACACAGAATCTTAGCAGTAGCGCTGGATAAAATAAAGCGCTACTGCTACTTAATAGTAGCGCGTGGCTGTAAAAGACGCTACTACTATCCTGTTAGCAGTAGCGCATGTTAGAAAAATGTGTTGCTACTAAGTTTGAACTGGGCGCATATGGCTAGCCGCATTTAGCAGCAACGCGTATCCTTGTCCAGCGCTACTGCTATTCTCCGTAGTAGTAGCACTTTTCTTCAACCCGCGCTGCTACTAACCCTAAGTTATCGTCCCCGAACAGCCGACCCTCTCACTCTCCCTCTCATTCACTCTACCCCGCACCCGCCGTCGCCCGACCACCGTCGTCGCCCGCCGTCTTGGAAGCTCTTGCTCCTCCGGAACTGAGATAGTCCATCCTTCCTCCCTCCTCCCCTCCCTCCTCCTCCCACCGCGCCCTCCTCCCTCCTCCTTCGGCCGCCTCCTCCTCCTCCGGTCAAGCCCTCCGCCGGCAGCCCTCCTCCCACCGCCCCCTCCCCCTCCTCCTCCCTCCTCACTCCTCCCACCCCCTCCTCCTCTCTCCTCCTTCCTCCCAC
>LR880967.1:961589096-961613143 GCA_904067115.1 Aegilops sharonensis
GATTAACACCCATAGTTCACATCATCATGTGACCAACACCCAAAGGGTTTACTAGAGTCAATAATCTAGTTCACATCGCTATGTGATTAACACCCAAAGAGTACTAAGGTATGATCATGTTTTGCTCGTGAGAGAAGCTTAGTCAACGGGTCTGTCACATTCAGAGCCGTATGTATTTTGCAAATATTCTATGTCTACAATGCTCTGGACGGAGCTACTCTAGCAAATTGCTCCCACTTTCAATATGTATCCAGATTGAGACTTAGAGTCATCTGGATCAGTGTAAAAAGCTTGCATCGATGTAACTCTTTACGACGGGCTCTTTTATCACCTCCATAATCGAGAAATATTTCCTTAGTCCTCACTAAGGATGTTCTTGACCAATGTCCAGTGATCTACTCCTAGATCACTATTGTACTCCCTTGCCAAATTCAGAGCAAGGTATACAATAGGTCTGGTACATAGCATAGCATACTTTATAGAACCTATGACTGAGGCATAGGGAATGACTTTCATTCTCTTTTCTATTTTCTGCCATGGTCGGGATTTGAGTCTTACTCAATTTCACACGTTTGCAACACAGGCAAGAACTTTTCTTTGACTGTTCCATTTTGAACTACTTCATAATCTTGACAAGGTATGTACTTATTGAAAAACTTATCAAGCGTCTTGATCTATCTCAATAGATCTTGATGCTCAATATGTAAGTAGCTTTACTGAGGTCTTTCTTTTAAAGAACTCCTTTCAAATACTCCTTTATGCTTTCCAGAAAAATTATACATCATTTCTGATCAACAATATGTTACTCACATATATTTATCAAAAAGGCGGTAGTGCTCCCACTCACTTTATTGTAAATACAGGCTTCACCGCAAGTCTGTATAAAACTATATGCTTTGATCAACTTATCAAAGCATGTATTCCAACTCTGAGATGCTTGCACCAGTCCATAGATGGATCGCTGGAGCTTGCACATTTTGTTAGCTCCTTTAGGATTGACAAAACCTTCTGGTTGCATCATATACAACTCTTCTTTAATAAATCCATTAAAGAATGTTGTTTTGACATCCATTTGCCAGATTTCATAAAATGTGGCAATTGCTAACATGATTCGGACAGACTTAAGCAACGCTAGAGTTGAGAAAATCTCATTGTAGTCAACACCTTGAACTTGTCGAAAACCTTTTGCAACAAGTCGAGCTTTGTAGATAGTAACACTACTATCAGTGTCCGTCTTCCTCTTGAAGATCCATTTATTTAACTTGACTTGCTGATCATCGAGCAAGTCAATCAAAGTCCATACTTTGTTCTCATACATGGATCCTATATCAGATTTCATGGCCTCAAGCCATTTCGCGGAATCTGGGCTCATCATCGCTTCCTCATAGTTCGTAGGTTCATCATGGTCTAGTAACATGACTTCCAGAACATGATTACCGTACCACTCTGGTGCGGATCTTACTCTGGAAGACCTACGAGGTTTGGTAGCAACTTGATCTGAAGTTTCATGATCATCATCATTAACTTCCTCACTAATTGGTGTAGGAATCACTGGAACTGATTTCTGTGATGAACTACTTTCCAATAAGGGAGAAGGTACAATTACCTCATCAAGTTCTACTTTCCTCCCACTCACTTCTTTCGAGAGAAACTTCTTCTCTAGAAAGGATCCGTCTTAGCAACGAATAACTTGCCTTCGGATCTGTGATAGAAGGTGTACCCAATAGTTACCTTTGGGTATTCTATGAAGACGCACTTTTCCGATTTGGGTTCGAGCTTATCAGGTTGAAACCTTTTCATATGAGCATCGCAACTCCAAGCTTTAAGAAACGACAGCTTAGGTTTACTGCTAAACCATAGTTCATACGGTGTCATCTCAACGGATTTAGATGGTGCCCTATTAAACGTGAATGCAGCTGTCTCTAATGCATAACCCCAAAATGATAGTGGTAAATCGGTAAGATACATCATAGATCGCACCATAATAAAGTACGGTTACGACGTTCGGACACACCATAATGTTGTGGTGTTCCAGGTGGCGTGAGCTGTGAACTATTCCACATTGTTTTAATTGAAGACCAAACTCGTAACTCAAATATTCATCTCCACGATCAGATCGCAGAAACTTTATTTTCTTGTTACGATGATTTTCCACTTCACTCTGAAATTCTTTGAACCTTTCAACTATTTCAGACTTATGTTTCATCAAGTAGATATACCCATATCTGCTCAAATCATCTGTGAAGGTCAGAAAATATTGATACTTGCCACGGGCATCAACACTCATTGGATCGCATACATTGGTACGTATTATTTCCAACAAGTCAGTAGCTCGTCCCATTGTTCCGGAGAACGGAGTTTTATTCATCTTGCCCAAAAAGCACGGTTCACAAGCATCAAATGATTCATAACCAAGTGATTCTGAAAATCCATCTTTATGGAGTTTCTTCATGTGTTTTACACCGATATGACCCAAACGGCAGTGCCACAAATAAGTTGCACTATCATTATTAACTTTGCATCTTTTGGCATCAATATTATGAATATGTGTATCACTACGATTGAGATCCAACAAACTATTTTCATTGGGTGTATAACCATCGAAGGTTTTATTCATGTAAACAGAATAACAATTATTCTTTAACTTTAAATGAATAACCGTTTTGCAATAAACATGATCAAATCATATTCATGCTCAACGCAAACGCTAAATAACATTTATTTGGCTTTTAACACTAATCTCGAAAGTATAGGGAGTGTGCGATGATGATCATATCAATCTTGGAACCACTTCCAACACACATCGTCACTTCACCCTTAACTAGTCTCTGTTTATTCTGCAACTCCCGTTTCGAGTTACTAATCTTAGCAACCAAACAAGTATCAAATACTCAGGGGCTACTATAAACACTAGTAAGGCACACATCAAACACCTGTATATCAAATATACCCTTGTTCACTTTGCCACCCTTCTTATCTATCAAATATTCAGGTCATTTCTGCTCCCAGTGATCATTTCCTTTGCAGTAGAAGCACTCAGTTTCAGGCTTTGGTCCAGCTTTGGGCTTCTTCGCAGGAGCGACAACTTGCTTGCCATTCTACTTGAAGTTCCCTTTCTTTCCCTTTGCCCTTTTCTTGAAACTAGTGGTCTTGTCAATCATCAACACTTGATGCCCTTTTTTCTTGATTTCCACCTTCGTCGATTTCAGCATCACGAATGGGAATTACTTTTGTCATCCCTTGCATATTATAGTTCATCACGAAGTTCTACTAACTTGGTGATGGTGACTAGAGAATTCTGTCAATCACTATCTTATCTGGAAGATTAATTCCCACTTGATTCAAGCGATTGAAGTACCCAGACAATCTGGGCACATGCTCACTAGTTGAGCGATTCTCCTCCATCTTTTAGCTATAGAACTTGTTGGAGACTTCATATCTCTCAACTCAGGTATTTTCTTGAAATATTAACTTCAATTCCAGGAACATCTCATATGGTCCATGACGTTCAAAACGTCTTTGAAGTCCCGATTCTAAGTCGTTAAGCATGGTGCACTAAACTATCAAGTAGTCATCATATTGAGCTAGCCAAACGTTCATAACGTCTGCATCTGCTCTTGCAATAGGTCTGTCACCTATCGGTGCATCAAGGACATAATTGTTCTGTGCAGCAATGAGGATAAACCTCAGATCACGGATCCAATCCGCATCATTGCTACTAACATCTTTCAACACAGTTTTCTCTAGGAACATATTAAAATAAACATATGAAAGCAACAAACATAGGGAAGCAACAACGCGAGCTATTGATCTACAACATAATTTGCAAAATACTACCAGGACTAAGTTCATGATAAATTAAAGTTTAATTAATCATATTACTTAAGAACTCCCACTTAGATAGACATCCCTCTAATCTTCTAAGTGATTACGTGATCCATATCAACTAAACCATGTCCGATCATCACGTGAGATGAAGTAGTTTCAATGGTGAACATCACTATGTTAATCATATCTACTATATGATTCACGTTCGACCTTTCGGTCTCCGTGTTCCGAGGCCATATCTGTATATGCTAGGCTCGCCAAGTTTAACCTGAGTATTCCGCGTGTGCAACTTTTTTGCACCCGTTGTATTTGAACGTAGAGCCTATCACACCCAATCATCACGTGGTGTCTCAGCACGAAGAACTTTCGCAACGGTGCATACTCAGGGAGAACACTTCTTGATATTTTTAGTGAGAGATCATCTTAAAATGCTACCATCAATCAAAGCAAGATAAGATGCATAAAGGATAAACATCACATGCAATCAATATAAGTGATATGGTATGGCCATCATCATCTTGTGCTTGTGATCTCCATCTCCGAAGCACCGTCGTGATCACCATCGTCACCGGCGCGACACCTTGATCTCCATCGTAGCATCGTTGTCGTCTCGCCAACTATTGCTTCTGCGACTATCGCTACCGCTTAGTGATAAAGTAAAGCAATTACAGGGCGTTTGCATTTCATACAATAAAGCGACAACCATATGGCTCCTGCCAGTTGCCGATAACTTCGGTTACAAAACATGATCATCTCATACAATAAAATATAGCATCACGTCTTGACCATATCACATCACAACATGCCCTGCAAAAACAAGTTAGACGTCCTCTACTTTCTTGTTTGCAAATTTTACGTGGCTGCTACGGGCTGAGCAAGAACCGTTCTTACCTACGCATTAAAACCACAACGATAGTTCGTCAAGTTAGTGTTATTTTAACCTTCGCAAGGACCGGGCGTAGCCACACTCGGTTCAACTAAAGTGAGAGAGACAGACACCCGCCAGTCAACTTTAAGCACGAGTGCTCGCAACGGTGAAATCAGTCTCGCGTAAGCGTACGCGTAATGTCGGTCTGGGCCGCTTCATCTCACAATACCGCTGAACCAAAGTATGACATGCTGGTAAGCAGTATGACTTGTATCGCCCACAACTCACTTGTGTTCTACTCGTGCATATGACATCTACGCATAAAACCAAGCTCGGATGCCACTGTTGGGGAACGTAGTAATTTCAAAAATTTCCTACGCACACGCAAGATCATGGTGATGGCATAGCAACGAGAGGGGAGAGTATTGTCCACGTACCCTCGTAGACCGTAAGCGGAAGCATTATAACAACGCGGTTGATGTAGTCGTACGTCTTCACGATCCGACCGATCCAAGTACCGAACGTACGGCACCTCCGAGTTCAGCACACGTTCAGCTCGATGACGATCCCCGGACTCCGATCCAGCAAAGTGTCGGGGATGAGTTCCGTCAGCACGACGGCGTGGTGACGATGATGATGCTCTACAGGCGCAGGGCTTCGCCTAAACTCCGCGACGATATGACCGAGGTGGAATATGGTGGAGGGGGGCACCGCACACGGCTAAGGAACGATCCGTAGATCAACTTGTGTGTCATGGGGTGCCCCCCTGCCCCCGTATATAAAGGAGCAAGGGGGGAGGAGGCCGGCCCTAGGAGGGGGCGCGCCAAGTGTGGAGTCCTACTAGGACTCCCTAGTCCTAGTAGGATTCCACCTCCCTTGTTGGAGTAGGAGAAGGGGAAAGAGGGGGAGAGGAATAAGGAAAAGGGGGCTGCGCCCCTTGTCCAATTCGGACCAGAGGGGGGCGCAGGCCTCCTTCCTTTTGGCCTCTCTCCTCTATTCCCGTATGGCCCAATAAGGCCCATATACTCCCCGGCGAATTCCCGTAACTCTCCGGTACTCCGAAAAATACCCGAATCACTCGGAACCGTTCCGAACTCCGAATATAGTCGTCCAATATATCGATCTTTACGTCTCGACCATTTCGAGACTCCTCGTCATGTCCCCGATCTCATCCGGAACTCCGAACTCCTTCGGTACATCAAAACTCATAAACTCATAATATAACTGTCATCGAAACCTTAAGCGTGCGGACCCTACGGGTTCGAGAACTATGTAGACATGACCTATAACTATTCTTGGTCAATAACCAATAGCGGAACCTGGATGCTCATATTGGCTCCTACATATTCTATGAAGATCTTTATCGGTCAAACCGCATAACAACATACGTTGTTCCCTTTGTCATCGGTATGTTACTTGCCCGAGATTTGATCGTCGGTATCCAATACCTAGTTCAATCTCGTTACTGGCAAGTCTCTTTACTCGTTACGTAATGCATCATTCCGTAACTAACTCATTAGCTACATTGCTTGCAAGGCTTATAGTGATGTGCATTACCGAGAGGGCCCAGAGATACCTCTCCGACAATCGGAGTGACAAAACCTAATCTCGAAATACGCCAGCCCAACATGTACCTTTGGAGACACCTGTAGTACTCCTTTATAATCACCCAGTTACGTTGTGACGTTTGGTAGCACCCAAAGTGTTCCTCCGGTAAATGGGAGTTGCATAATCTCATAGTTACAGGAACATGTATAAGTCATGAAGAAAGCAATAGCAATATACTAAACGATCAAGTGCTAGGCTAACGGAATGGGTCATGTCAATCACATCATTCTCCTAATGATGTGATCCCATTAATCAAATAACAACACATGTCTATGGTTAAGAAACATAACCATCTTTGATTAATGAGCTAGTCAAGTAGAGGCATACTAGTGACTATATGTTTGTCTATGTATTCACACATGTATCATTTTTCCGATTAATACAATTCTAGCATGAATAATAAACATTTATCATGAAATAAGGAAATAAATAATAACTTTATTATTGCCTCTAGGGCATATTTCCTTCATCGGCACCACGTTCCCGACCCTCACCTCGACCAACTACATCGAGTGGTCGCTGGTGATGAAGGTCCACCTGGAGTCCTGGGGCTCTGGGACGCGATCGAGGGCAATGCGCAGCATGTACGCGACGACAAGTCGGCGCTCAGCGTCCTTCTCCGAGCCGTTCCGCCGGAGATGCTCGGCGTCCTTCTCCCAGCCGTTCCGTCAGAGATGCTCGGCATCCTCGGCGTCAAGGAGACGGCCAAGGCGGCCTGGGACACTATCAAGGTCATGCGGATGGGAGTGCACCGTGTGCGTGAGGCCACCGCGCAAGGACTCCGCGCGGAATTCGAGCAGATCGCCTTCCACGACGGCGAGACCCTCGACGCTTTCAGCATGCGCATCACCAGCATCGTCAACCAGCTGTGCACGCTCGGCGACAACGTCGAGGAGGTACGCGTCGTGCAAAAGTTTTTGCGTGTTGTGCCCCCCCCCACCCGATACACGCAAATCGCAGTGGCGATCGAAACCCTCCTAGACCTGAGTACGATCTCGGTCGAGGAGCTGATCGGGCGGCTGAGGACCTTCGAGGAGCGCTGCGCCGCACCCGCACCGAGCCAAGGCGGTGGGCAGCTGTACCTCACTGAGCAACAGTGGGCAGCGCGCAAATAGGCGCGTTAGAGCGGCCAAGGCTCCGGCGGCTGCGGCGGCAACGGCGGCGGGCAGAACAACCGCCGCGACAAGAATCAGGGACGGAGGAACGACGCACGCCCGCCTCACGCCCAGGCCCGGCCCATAGGCCGGGCAAACGGGGCGCCCACCCTGGGCCCCGAGGAGGCAGGGCCCCCGGCCCAGGTAGTATACCTTCATCATAGAGCCCACAAAAAATACACGAAAATAAAACGTCGAAGGAACCGTGCAAGGAAAAGCCCATTAGGCAAACCTCACAAAGGAATTGATCGATAATCAATCTGTTTGCACGGGACCCTAGACTGGCGATTCCTCTGCTTTGCCGAATCCCAGACTCAGCGCCGCCCCTTCGATGCCTCTCCGATTTCGAAGTCGTGGCCGGCCATTAAAGGATAGCTACGGCGCAAATTATTCCCCAATCAGCTCCCCTTTCTTTCTCAACGCCCTGCCTGTTTCCTAGACTTTGGAGAGACTGGGAAGGTACTTACTTGTTCTTCTTTCCTGTAATTTCGTTATTCAATTCCAAGATTCGTTGATAAGTAGCTCTGCGCACGATTCAACGTCGCACATCCGCTACATCTGCATGGATCTTCTTCTGTTCTTCATTGGATCCAAATGCGAGAGTGCTAAGGCAGGAGACTAGGGGAAGGGAGAGATTTTATCCCCTTCATCGTGTCGTCTTCTTTGTTCCTGCTAACTACTGCGGCATACAGATCAAGCCATTTACATCCACATCAATCAATATCCAGGTTCTTTTGATCCTGTATTAACCGTTTGTACGCAGCTTGTTCAGTGACATGTCTTCAAAAAATTATTTGTCTGGTAGTAGAATCTTAAAATGGATCAATTAATATTAACTTTTTTAAAACTAGAACTCCAAGGTTTGGTCATCATAGTATAAACATGAAATACTCAGTTTGCTTTGCTATGCCTTATGCAGGATAATTTGGAAGAGGTGAATTATCATGGGAGAGTATCCTGCGATACGGGAGCTTAGATGCTCCCATGATACGGGCTTTTGGGCCATCGGATCTCAGATCCAACGGTGTATGAGAAGCTGCTGTAGCTGATGTACTTGCGCGTATTTTTTAGATTCTATGAGGGCTTTCTTGCAAAAATGTTCACCATCTCACAAGAGCTGTTGGATTTGAGATCCAACGGCCGAGGTCGCACGGGAGCATCTAAGCTTAGGTGCTCCCGGAGCACCAGATATTTTCCCGAATTATCATTTGGGTGAAGAATTTTGGAGTGAAGAAACATGGAAGATTGGGGAGGATCCAGAACAAATGTAAGTTGACGCATTAATTTTATATCTCATGGTAACAGAAATGTTTAAGTAGCAACCACTTTTTACAAGGACATTTGTTGTGCAGAAAAAATGATGTCTCTCTTGACAATTAGGAAATCGATCCTTTGTGGAGCTATATTGTTTCACTACTATCCCGATGCACTTCTCTTGATCGATAATTAATGGCACTGCCAGTCTAAGAGTCCAAAGATCATCAATCTATGCTATGTACTGTATATTTACATTACTTTTGAAAAGAAAATTTGAGTTTTTGTGTTTCATGAAGGGCCCTTTGTTTTTGTCTTGCCCCGGGCCCATGTATTTGTGGGACGGCCCTGCTCACGCCGGCGGCTCTGGCGAGCCCGGCGGTCGCAGCGGCAGCCGTGACATGACCAAAGTCAAGTGCTACAACTGCAACAAGCCGGGGCATTTCTCGCGGGACTGCATCGAGCCCCGGCACGAGCGCAAGGAGCAGGTCAATCTCGCCGAGGGCGGGACCGAGGAGACCACGCTCCTCCTGGCGAGCCTGTGCACGCTCACCGCGACCACGGAGGCGGCCGTGGAGCACGTGATGCTGAATGAGGAGCGCTCGCAGGCGCGCCCTGCCTCGGGTGATGGAGGTTGCGACTCCTCCTAGTTCCTGGACTCCGGCGCCAGCAACCACATGTCTGGGCGGCGGGAGATCTTCTCCGAGCTGGACACTGGCGTGCATGGCTCCATCAGGCTTGGCGACGGGTTCGCGGTGCAGATTGAGGGGAGGGGAACGATTCTGTTCCAGTGTCTAAATGGTGAGCACTTGGTACTCTCTGAGGTGTACTACATTCCCCGTCTATGCAGCAATATCGTGAGATTGGGCCAATTGGACGAGAACGCCTACGACACACACACCAGCCAGGGCGTCCTTCAGTTGCGAGACCCGGGCGGGCGCCTGCTCGCGCGCGTGCAGCGCAACCATGGGCGCCTGTACGTGCTGAGCCTGAGCGTGGCTCGTCCAGTCTGCCTCGATGTACATGGAGGCGAGGATGCGTGGCTCTGGCACGCGCGGTACGGCCACATTGGCTTCCAGGCGCTCCGGTCACTCGCGCGCGAGGACCTGGTACATGGCCTGCCGCTCGTCGATCAGGTGGATCGGCTCTACAAGGCCTGTCTTGCCGGCAAGCACCGGCGAGCTCCCTTCCCTCGTCAGGCCTTGAACCGTGCCGAGGACGTACTCGGGCTTGTGCACGCGGATCTGTGCGGGCCGATCACACCGGCCATGCCGGGAGGGAAACGATACTTCCTCTTGCTCGTCAACGACAAGAGCCGGTTCATGTGGCTGCACCTGCTCACGACCAAGGACGAGGAAGAGACGGCGCTCCGGCAGTTCCAAGCGGCAGCAGAACGCGAGTCGGGTCACCACCTGAAGACCCTGTGCACCGATCGCGGGGGTGAGTTCAACTACTCGAGCATCGACGAGTTCTTTGCAGAGTTGGGCGTGCACCGACAGCTCACCGCCCCCTATACGCCGCAACAGAATGGGGTGGTGGAACGGCGCAACCAGACGATCATCGGCATGGCGCGGTGTCTGCCCAAGGCGAAGGGCGTCCCAGCACGCTTCTGGAGAGAGGCCGTGACCACGGCGGTGTACCTGCTGAACTGCGCAACGACGAAGAGCGTCTCCGGCATGACACCGTATGAGGCTTGGTGCAGCCATCGTCCCAATGTGCAGCACTTCCGCACCTTCGGATGTGTAGCTAACGTGAAGGTGACGCGCCCGAACACGAAGAAGCTCGACGACCGCAGCGTGCCCATGGTCTTTCTCGGGTACGAGTCCGGATCGGCTGCATACCGCGTCTTCCACCCTCCGTCAGGCCGCGCCCACGTCTCCTACGACGTCGTGTTCGACGAGAACGCGTCGTGGAATTGGAGCATCGCTTCGCCCGCTCGTGATGAGGGATTCGAGTCCTTCACGGTCGAGCTGGAGCCCGTGGCCACGACGAGCGTGCGGGTGGAGCCAGCATCTTCCTCGATCGGGCGCCACTCGGTGCCTGCGCCCGACGTCGAGCCGTCAACACCACAGAGCGCGATCATCGTGTCGTCTCCTACCTCCCCGGCGTACGGAACGCCGATCTCGACTCCAACCGGCGTTGAGTTCGTCTCACCGCCCACCGGCGCGTCTGAGGCGCCTCCCGGCGCAGAGGCGACACGTCGGTACCGCACACTCGAGAATGTGTGGGATACGACAGAGGAGGTGGAGGCGAACTACAGCGACGGCGACCTGTGCCTGCTCGTGGGCGAGGAACCGGCCTCGTTCATTGAAGCGGAGAAGGAGCAGGGATGGCGCGCAACTATGAACGAAGAGATGCAGAGCATCGTTGACAACGGAACCTGGGAGCTGAGCGAGCTCCCGGCTGGTCACCGCGCAATTGGCCTCAAATGGGTCTACAAGCTCAAGAAGGATCCCCGGGGGGCCATTGTGAAGCACAAGGCATGCCTGGTGGCGAAAGGCTACGTGCAGTGGGAGGGCGTCGACTTTGAAGAGGTCTTCGCGCTAGTCGCCCGCATGGACTTGGTGCGCGTCCTCGTCGCGCTCGCGGCGCACCATGGCTGGCAGGTACACCACATGGACGTGAAGTCCGCTTTCTTGAATGGTGACTTGCTCGAGGAGGTCTATGTGCAGCGGCCGCTGGGGTACGCCGTGGCCGGCTAGGAGGGCAAGTTGTTGCGCCTCCGCAAGGCGCTGTACGGACTTCGCCAAGCACCAAGGGCCTGGAACGCGAAACTGGACGAGAGCTTGTGCGCTCTGGGGTTCGAGCGTTGCCCGTCAAAGCACGCTGTCTACCGTCGCGGCTCGGGCGCCTCGCTTCTAATCGTCGGGGTCTACGTTGACGACCTCGTCACCGGAGTGGCCACGGCGGAGATCATCTCCTTCAAGCAGCAGATGACCGGGATGTTTCGCATGAGCGACCTGGGCATGCTCAGCTACTACCTCGGGATCAAGGTGAGCCAGGAGCACGACCGCATCGTGCTCGGGCAGGCGGCCTACGCCAAGCGACTACTGGAGAGCGCAGGCATGGAGGACTGCAATCCCAACACGCCGATGGAGGCTCGGCTCAAACTGAGCAAGGAGAGCACCGCCGCCCCGGTGGACAAGACAAAGTACCGCAGCATCATCGGGGGACTGCGGTATCTGGTTCATACAAGGCCCAACATATCATTTGCAGTTGGGTACTTGAGCAGGTTCATGGAGAAGCCCGCGTCCGATCACTACGCTGCAGTGAAGCACCTCCTGCGGTACGTGGCCGGGACGCTGGATCACGGCTGTGCATACGAGCGCGGCGATGGAGGACTGCAGCTAACCGGCTATAGTGACTCGGATCATGCTGGGGACACGGACGACAGGAAGAGCATGACAGGGGTGATCTTCTTCCTCGACAAGAGACCGGTGAGCTGGCAGTCCCAGAAACAGAGGGTGATGGCGCTCTCCTCGTGCGAGGCCGAGTACATGGCCGCCACTGCCACTGCGTGTCAGGGCATCTGGCTGTCGCGGCTGCTTGGCGAGATGCTGAACAAGGAAGCTGCGCGGCCGAAGCTCCTCGTTGACAACAAGTTGGCGATCTCTCTGGCGAAGAACCCTGTCTTCCACGACTGCAGCAAACACATTAAGATCAGGTACCATTTCATTCGCGAGTGCGTGGAGCAGGGACGCGTCTCATCGACTACGCCAGAACCAGCGAGCAACTAGCCGGCGCTATGATGAAAGCACTCGGGCGTCTCGCCTTTCAAGAGCTGAGAAGGAGGATCGACATGGTTGAAATAATACGCCAACGCCAAAATTAGAGGGTGATTTGTTAGCTAATCTAGTCGTTGTGCTTAGGTAGTTTGTTTCCCCGTCAAAATAAACCCGTTTGCACGAGCCGCGACTTGCGCGTGTCGGGCAAGTAGCTTTGCATGGGCCTGTAGATCGACGCTTCACGTCATGGCCCGCTAGCCTCGCAGGTGACTTAGGAGACACGATCAGCTCTCGTGGGATGGCGCGAGTCTGACGGATCGTGGCGCATAGATAGGATCGTCACCTGCCTCTTCTCTTTGTAACGAATAAATAGCAGTGAAAGAAAATGGGAAAAGTCGCAAGTTTGCACGCGGCGCAAAACACTATCCTCTCTGTGATTGTGAGCCTAGATTTCTAACAAGATACACTGCAGCCCTGTCGTCGTTCAAAGTGCAGAGACCCAGATGATGAGGAGTAGTTTCAAAGCAGAGGAGATACTTGGAAAGGGCATGGAGATGGAGATGGAGATGCTTGGGGTATAAGTATCTTTGGAGAAGCATTATTCGCAGAGGCGAGATGATGGCGATGCGGCCGGAGCTTTTCCTCTTCTTCCTCACGCCGTAGGAGGAGGAGGAGAGGCCGTTGTCGTCGTCCTCGCACGCATGGATTTCCCCCATTCGCACTTCTTGGCTCTCTAGTTCGTCGTTGTTGGTTCGATCAGGTAGGGAGGAGGGTTTTGTCCCTGTGATCTCCCTTGATTTTCATATCGTAGAGCAGATGGGGTTGTATCTTTTCCTTCTCCTCTTGCTGCGTGTTGTTGTTGCAGCTTGATTGTATGCTTATTGTATCAGGGCATCTCGTCTCTCTTGGCCACTTTGTGTGTTCCTCTCGTCATGTGTTTGTTTGGATGACCTCCGGAAATGCATGCTTGTGTGGGTTTGTTACTGGATGCGATGATGGTTGTAGCTGCGTTGTCTGAACTTCAGGGCATCTCGAATTCTCGTTTCTCGATACAAGTGCACGATCACGCCACAGCTTGATTGTTGTCCCCTTCCCCCTGTTTTTTTACTCTGGACTGGATTTAAATTTGAGTGGATTTTCAGTTTAATTTCATTTTTATAGTCGCCAGTAAATGGCCAGTGGAGGACTTGGCTCCCGACCCTGCTCTCGCTAGGGTTCCTCCCATAGCGACCTCCCGCCGCCGCCGGCCGTCCTAGCACCCCCGCACTGCGGCCGGCCGCCGGTTGCTCAAAGCCCGGCCCCGCCCCTCCCTCCTCCACCCCGGATCCGCCCCTGGGCCGCCTCCCCGGGAGGTGGCTGGGGCGGCGCGCGGCCTCCTCCTTCTAGCGGCCCCCTCCCCCTTTCCCCCCGCCGCAGCCGGCGGTCGCCACGGGCGCTGGCCCGGGTGCTGTCGGCGATGGCCGGATTTCTAGTCCCTGCCCGCTCGTTCCTTCTTCCCGGGGCAGGAGACGGCGGCGGTGCAGCTCGGTTTGGCGGCGGTGGCCGGCGGCAAGCGAGGTGGCGGCGCGGCTCCTTGGCGGCGGGACGGCTTGGTGGTGCGGGGTGGTCGGCGGCGTGCCCCCGGCCCAGGTCTGGGCCCTAAGGGCCCCATCTGGGTCCTAGCGGGCCGACCTCCGGGGCGGCTTCGGTGTCTTCTGCGCAGTGGGGAGGAGGAGCAGCTTGGACCGGGGTGCCTGCTGTAGCGCGAAGGTGGGAGCTTCACGGGCCTATGAGGGCCCGGCCGGGCCTGTGGGCCCACGGGCCTGGTATGCTCCTGCTATTGCGTCCGGTCGGCTATCGTCTTTGACGATGGAGGTTGAGCCCTCCTGCGTGCCGACGGTGTTGCTGCCTCTAGTCCCAGCTCCTGCTCTTCGGTGTGCAGACCTATCTTCGTGTTGTCGTGGTGAGACAGCGTGGAAGACTCAAGACCATGTTGGTGCAGGATGGTGGTTGGTTTGGTAGAGGTCTCCAGAGCGCCCGAGGTGAAGGTTCGGATCGGGAGAAATCCCAGTCGGCTTGACCGACACCGGCGCGGTGGCATCTAAGGGTGCCACCGGACCTCCCTGGAGGGCGTCGGGGGCTACCATTCCTCTCTCCTCGTCGCGTATCGGGGGAAACCCTTGGCAGCAGCATCGTCACCGTCGCGTCCCTTCTTGGAGGTGTTGATTGGTACCGGCGCTTCGGAGTCTAGGAGCTAGGTGGGAGATTTCCGGCGGACGCAGTGGTCGCGAGGCTTCTTCGTTTTTGTCGATCCGCCGTTGTCGGCATTTGTTTCTTTTGTCTTTCTCTTTCAGTTCTTTTGGGCGTGTTTGTGCTGCTTCCGCCCCAGCACCTATCGTTGGTTGTATCGGTTGGTTGCTTTGTAATACAAAGCGGGGGAAACCCTTTTTCGGAGTAAATTGCCAGTGTAAATGCAATACTAGGTATAATTTTACATTGATATCTCTACTGCAGTTACAGTCTGTAGTAGTCTGTCTTACAATGTAATTTTCAGGGTTTTTTGTTTCTTTTTTTGTAACTTCAGATATGTGTAACTTCCAGTGTAGATGGTGGTACATTTAACTGAATTTCCGCTTCCAGTGTTTTGCTACATGGTGGTACATCAACTGAAATTTCAGTACATAGAGAAAGTAATTTACGGATGTAGATGTAGGTTTGCAAATGCTGAATCTCCTGGTCGGTTGAGCCTCGTGATGTATAGGTGTTGGTCTGAATTTTTTTCAGTTTTAGTTACAGTGATTTGGAATGTAATTAGTAGTGTAATTTTGAGTGAATTTTCAGAATAGTTTCACTTGTAGTCCAGTGTAAAATTTTACGGTGATATTTTCTATTGTTGGTACAGTTTATAGTCCTTCTCACACTGTAATTCCATTTTTTTGGTAACTTACAGTGCATGTTAAAATTGAATATCTGTGTACATTAGTGACCTTGTAACTTATACACTGTCTCCACCATTAATTAACTGTAACTTAAGTGTAACTAACCTGTAAATTAAGTGTAATTAACCAGAATATTTTATACTTACAGTCTGTGTACTGAAATTTTCAGTCTAAATTGTAGTGTAATTACACTGTAAACTTGGTGTAATTAACCTGTAATGTCATCGCACTTTTATGCTGATAACCCTCTATATCCCTGTAATTTACAGTTCTTTATTTTGGTTTCTATTCTATGTAATTACACCGTAATGTCAATGCACTAACACTCTATATCCCTGTGTAATTTTAGTGAATTATATTTGTGACTGTAGTGTTTATTTTTGTATTTTTTTACTATGTAATTACACTGGATTGTAAGCGTACCTATGTAAATCCCTAGTGTAATTTCTGTGGATTAATTTTGTAATTGGATCGATATAAATCATTGGTTTCTATTCTATGTAATTACACTGTAATGTTAGTGCACTCACACTCAATATCCCTGTGTAATTTCAGTTAATCATTTGTAACTGTAGTGTTAATTTTGTATATTTTACTATGTAATTACACTGGATTGTCTGTGTACTCACTATGTAAATATCCCTGTGAAATTTTAGTGTATTAATTATGTAATCGGATCGATAAAAATCATTTTGACCATGGTTAGTTGCAGTGATGATTTGTTGTGAGTGGTCTAAATCATTTGAAAACATATGAGTAGATTGATGCAGGGTTGTGTGGGATCTGATGTTTTTTTAATTTACCATCAAATTCCTCAATAGTCAATGTATTGTCAATCCTGAAAATCCTCATACAATCCTTCATTGGCTTGGAAGCAAGGTCCTCTCTTTTCCTCAGGTTTTTTCTTAATGTGAAACAAGCATGTTCTACGAGTGCCATTTTGGAAAACCTCTTCTATTGCTCCTTGCATTGCTTTATCTTGATCTGTGATTACAGAGATAGGACCCATAGCTGTCAAAAAATGATTGAACGGACACACAAAAGTGTCTGTTTTCTCATTGATTATGAATGCACAAGCAAATAAGTATGTGTTTCCATGGGGTGAGACACCAATAAAGGGTGCAAATGGTAGATTATACTTGTTAGTTAGGAACATTGTGTCGAATCTTATGCAATCACCACAAATGTTGTACATCAGCCTCAACCTTGCATCTACCCAAAAAATGCTCCTTACCTTGTTCTCCGCATATAGCTCAAATGAGTAGTAGAAACCAGGGGGTTCAACTTATTTTTTGGTAAACATATGCACGACCTCCATCATGTCAGTGTTCGACACCTCTCTATTTATTGTTGATGCATAGTCTGTGACATGCTTCTTTGTGTAAGATAGTTGTGCTAAACCTCCTCGAAGATATGCAAGGACAACAACTATGTGTCGTGTTTCTAGGTTGGTCCTTCTCAATGTTCTAATCATGCATTTCTCCTCATCCGACATGTACTTGTGTGGTCTCAAAACCTTGTTGTTTGGTGTTAACTCGTGGTTGTGATCCAAGCTCATTCTTGTTACCTACCAGAAGCCTCCTCTTTCTGAAAGTACCATTGCAACCTAACTTTGCGATAATTATGCATTTCCTGATAGGCACTATAGATTATGTTTCTTCCTCCTTTATTTTTTTTCATGCTTGTTGCATTTCATGGTTATCCTTCTAATTTCATTGTTCCTCTTCTTACTCATTGTCCTAGATACAACGACAGTGGTCAGAAAAAATCCAGCAATGTGTGAGTACAAGTTGAGGAATTCATGTCCCTCTACTTTTGTCTTGAATTGCATTCCTAGCTAAGGTTTTGTCATGCTTTCGGTGTTCATTAAGTTCCCTTTTATTGTTGTCTCTTTCTCATTTTCTAGGAAGTTTTCAATGTCTTGTTCATTTAGGTACTCCTTGTCCTCTTCAGTTTGAGTTGGTTGTTGCTATTCCTATTGCCTATCTATCTCTTCGCTTCTTTATGATGCTTGGAGGTTTAACCCTCTCTATGTTGCTTGTGTTGCAGATTTATCATATGAAAAGTCTTGTTCTGATTCTTGCATTTATTGTTAGTTAGTTTCAGT
The DNA here is from genome assembly GCA_904067115.1 of Aegilops sharonensis. Taxonomy (NCBI): domain Eukaryota; kingdom Viridiplantae; phylum Streptophyta; class Magnoliopsida; order Poales; family Poaceae; genus Aegilops; species Aegilops sharonensis. The sequence goes on from LR880967.1 coordinate 961,606,559, forward strand.
AATCTTGAGGAGCATTTTCATCGGCGGTTAGTTATTAACTATTTTTCATCTGAGATTACCTTGTCCAATTCCATCTTGTAAAATAGATTGAAATCCCATGGGTTTGGCGCACTCATCATCCCATTTTCTTCCAGTGTCAAGAAATGCACCTCAAGCATTGTCATTAAATCACACTAGCAGGTTATAGCCATATATCCGCAAATAGTCTCATTCAGATTATTTTTTCAATTTGGCAGGTATGCTTACTATATTGTTGTCTCCTGCAGTTTCATCATTGCTAATTGTAGTGTTCGTCAGACTGTAGTCAGTATCTGTGTTATCCTAGGATCCAAAATAATGTTCCTGCTAGGTAGGGGGAAATCCATGCATAAGTATAATTTCTATATTTCTAGGTTCTGCCCTTTTGCCATGTTTTTTTTTTCATTTTACCTTATACATTATATGTGCTTGAAGAAGTTCAGTGGATGTGTACACTCCATTCTGCAGTAACATTTTTATCAACCAGTTAGATACAACAACATGATATTTGTTTTCTTTATTTTTATTCAAAAAGAAGAAATGTAAATTATTTTTGTCCTTGCATGAAGGAGTGCTTCTACTTCATCTTCTAGGTATGTCTCATGTCCTCGCATGCTTGCTTCACCTTCTTGATGTTGAATCTTAATAAATACTCCCTCCGCCCCATAATGTAAGACCTTTTTGACACTAGTGTAGTGTCAAAAAACGTCTTACATTGTGGGATAGAGGGAGTAGTTGAAACTACTGAGTAGTGTTTCTAGCAAGTGTACTTTATTTATTTTCTTGAATTTCACTATTTTTCTGAGCTATCTACAGTGTCAACAAAGATGTAATTTACAAGCTAGGTTTATGTTGGCTTCATCTTACAAGATTTAATTGACAAGATATGTTAGAGTAATTTACAATCATGTTGTAATTGACAAAATAGGTCACAGTAATTTACAATGCATAGCTTTAGAAATTTTGGACCATATATCTAGCTGTTTTTTCTAGTCTAAGACTTATATTTATGTAGTGTACGGTTACTGGGGTCAAATAGCAAAAGAAGTAAGTCAATCATTTTGGCTTCATCTCACATGAAGGACTGCATCTTCATCTTGCTGGTATGACTCTTATCCTTGTTCGTTTGCTTCACCTTCTTGATGCTAAAATTTATGTAGATAATGAAAGCACTTAGTAGTGTTTTCTAGCAAGTGTACTCTACTTATTTTTCTGATTTATATTGTATTTATAAGCTGTTTACAGTGTCAACGTATATGTAATTTTGAAACTAACTTCATCTTGAAAAAGTTGAGATGTAGTTTTACATGCATGATTTTAGATGATTTACTGTTTTTACACTGTAAATCTACTATATCATGTCATTGTAACATGTCGTTTTGAATGTCTAAGCAATGTAATCCTAGTGTAAGTTAGGATGGGGTCACTATAAAATATCAATGTAATCCTGCTGTAAATTACATTGTAAATGTCAATGGAACATGTACTTTTCATTTAAATGTCACTGTTACGTGTAAATTAGCATTGTAAACTTATGATGTAATTCTACTGTGAATTACAATTTTAAAACTAGTGCAATGGCAATGTAAAATTCACTGTAGATTTCTAAATTGGTCACTGCTCACAGTAATTTGATTAATCTTAGTAGAGTTCTTGCTTTTTATGTTTACTGTACTATGCAAATGGGTAAGTTGATCAAGCTTTTTCATGTTTATGTTGATCCCATGGCTCCATGCTCCTTTTCTAATATTCTTTTCTTATTTCCTACAAAGTAATGGGTTTCCCCTATTTTTCATGTGCATGTTTCGTGTAAATTCTGAGAAGTAGGAGAGAGAACTGTCCATAGGGGGGAGGGCGGACAAGATTGTGAGGAGAGGATCTTTCACATGTGCATCCATGATTTTCTGCCCCTGGATCTTGGAGGAATTCCCCACCGTGCTTCCTTCTTGTTCCTCCCCTTGCATGCATGTTCCTCTATGGTTGTGAGATCAGCTCCTTTCTTTCTGTGTGATGGGAGCTACCAGGGGCATGTCTTGTAGGCTGCATACAGTCCAACAAGGCCCGCGCAGTACAAAAATGGTCTGTTTGGTTGCCTGGGTCACATGAAAATGTCGGCCCGCACAAACCTTAAAGCACCACTAGGCCTGGCTCAAGGGGAACGTCCGAGTCAACCGTTTTTCCATAGCCAGGCATGAGCGATGCAACTCGAGGCACGTGGGCGGTAGAGGCTGAACGTGAGGAGGCAAGCTTGAGAGTCACGTTGTTTCCTAAAATGCCGACATAATTACCCTCGCCGGTCTCTCCCCACTCTCACACCGGCAGCTGCAAGCAGTGAAACGAATAACTGCAAGGTGAGCACCAGCATCAATCACCAGCTTCACCACCTCACCGGCAAAAGTTTGGCAATGGCGATAAGCCCTTTATCCTCTCTTTTGATTTACGCATTCGATTCACGCTTTAGGGGTCGGATTGAACATCGGGTTCAAAAGGGGATTGACCACCACATCTGGATTTAGGCGGTACCGATGGATTTTAGGGTTCATGCGGGGATTGAGTACAAGGGGCTTGGGGATGGGGTAAATCAAGCTTACAAGCACCAATACATCCTAGCCACGATGACCCTAGAGGCGCTTGGAGTGACGGGGGCCCTTAGCCTTGTCGTCGTCCACCTCCGGCTCTACTGCACCATCCACCATCTCCTCCTGATCTTCGTCCTCCAAAATGATGGGCATTGTACATTTACCTGGCGCTGGTGCCCTGACCATCGGCTGCACCGCTTCATGGTCGTTCTCCAACGCTACTGCGGTGGTCGGTTGTGTATCAGAAGGCCTGACATGCTTGTACTTGGCACATCTGGCTCTCTAACAAGGATCGCCGGACTCAGCCTAATCCATCACCCAGCGTAGTATATCCATTGACATAGCACCTTTTAATGGGTCATGTATCATCGTCTTCAACACCTCCTTTGTTGCCTTCAACACCACATCATCTACTTATTTATGCATGTCCTCGATGCTAGTGAGCTAGGAGCACACTCCATGGTCTTGGCGAACTTGGTGCGGTCACTAAGCGAGTAGCCAAAGAGGAAAGCCCTCCATCCAATGCCATTGGGTAAGGGGATGGGGATGGGATTCATGGCGATGGAGTGGTGGTGAGACAAAGTTGTGGAAGAGGATAGAAGATAGAGATAGGTAGTTGAGTGCGATGGTGGACAAATAGGGCTTTGAACTAGGTGTGTGGGACGAATGAATGTTGAGCAGTAGCTATGGTGTGTTCCTGTAAGTGCATCTAGTGCCCATTTAGTGGTTTCTGAGTATTGAAGACAAATACGTTAAGGGACTAATGTGTTTGTGTGTGTACACAGGAGTTGTAGTTGATATGTCTCCAACGTATCTATAATATTTTATTGTTCCATGCTATTATATTATCTGTTTTGGATGTTCAATGGGCTTTATTATACACTTTTATATTATTTTTGGGACTAACCTATTAACCGGATGCCCGGCCCAAATTGTTGTTTTTTGCCTATTTCAGTGTTTCGAAGGAAAGGAATATCAAACAGTGTCCAAACGGAACGAAACCTTCGGGAACGTGATTTTTGGAACAAACGTGATCCAGAGGACTTGGATTGGACGTCAAGCAATCAACGAGGAGGCCACGAGGCAGGGAGGCGCGCCTGGCCCCCTGGGCGCGCCCCCACCCTCATGGGCCCCTCGTAGCTCTCCTGACCGACTTCTTTCGCCTATATATACTCATATACCCTGGAAATTGAAGGAAATATACCCTAGAGGCAATAATAAAGTTATTATTTATTTCCTTATTTCATGATAAATGTTTATTATTCATGCTAGAATTGTATTAACCGGAAACATAATACATGTGTGAATACATAAGACAAACATAGTGTCACTAGTATGCCTCTACTTGACTAGCTCGTTGAATCAAAGATGGTTAAGTTTCCTAGCCATAGACATGAGTTGTCATTTGATTAACGGGATCACATCATTAGGAGAATGATGTGATTGACATGACCCATTCCGTTAGCCTAGCACATGATCGTTTAGTATGTTGCTATTGCTTTCTTCATGACTTATACATGTTCCTGTAACTATGAGATTATGCAACTCCCGTTTACCGGAGGAACACTTTGGGTGCTACCAAACGTCACAACGTAACTGGGGGATTATAAAGGAGTACTACAGGTGTCTCCAAAGGTACATGTTGGGTTGGCGTATTTCGAGATTAGGTTTTGTCACTCCGATTGTCGGAGAGGTATCTCTGGGCCTTCTCGGTAATACTCATCACCTAAGCCTTGCACGCATTGTAACTAATGAGTTAGTTATGAGATGAGGTATTACGGAACGAGTAAAGAGACTTGCCGGTAACGAGATTGAACTAGGTATTGGATACCGACGATCGAATCTCGGGCAAGTAACATACCGATGACAAAGGGAACAATGTATGGTGTTATGCGGTTTGACCGATAAAGATCTTCGTAGAATATGTAGGAGCCAATATGGGCATCCAGGTTCCGCTATTGGTTATTGACCAAGAATAGTTCTAGGTCATGTCTACATAGTTCTCGAACCCGTAGGGTCCGCACGCTTAAGGTTTCGATGACAGTTATATTATGAGTTTATGAGTTTTGATGTACCGAAGGAGTTCGGAGTCCCGGATGAGATCGGGGACATGACGAGGAGTCTCGAAATGGTCGAGATGTAAAGATCGATATATTGGACGACTATATTCGGAGTTCGGAAAGGTTCCGAGTGATTCGGGTATTTTTCGGAGTACCGGGGAGTTACGGGAATACGGGGAAGAGTATTGGGCCTTAATGGGCATTAGTGGGAAGGAGCCAAGAGGTGGCGCGCGCCCCTCCCAAGCCCAGTCCGAATTGGACAAGGGGTTTGGGGCGCAGCCCACCTCTCCCTTCCTTCTCCACTTCCCCCCTTTCCCCCCTTCTCCTAGTTGGACTAGGAAAGAAGGAGTCCTACTCCCGGTGGGAGTAGGACTCCCCTTGGCGCGCCCTCCTCCTAGGGCCGGCCTCCTCCTCCCTCCCTCCTTTATATACGGGGGCAAGGGGGCACCCCATGACACACAAGTTGATCTACGGATCGTTCCTTAGCCGTGTGCGGTGCCCCCTTCCACCATATTCCACTTCGGTCATATCGTCGTAGAGCTTAGGCGAAGCCCTGCGCCGGAGAAGTCATATCGTCGCGGAGCTTAGGCGAAGCCCTGCGTCGGTGGAGCATCAACATCGTCACCACGCCGTCGTGCTGACGGAACTCATCCCCGACACTTTGCTGGATCGGAGTCCGGGGATTGTCATCGAGCTGAACGTGTGCAGAACTCGGAGGTGTCGTACGTTCGGTGCTTGGATCGGTCGGATCGTGAAGACGTACGACTACATCAACCGCGTTGTTATAACGCTTCCGCTTTCGGTCTACGAGGGTACGTGGACGGACACTCTCCCCTCTCGTTGCTATGCCATCACCATGGTCTTGCGTGTTCGTTGGAAAATTTTGAAATTACTACGTTACCCAACAGTGGTATCAGAGCCAGGTTCCGATCCTGGGACCTGTGGGTTATGCGTTGATGTCATATGCACGAGTAGAACACAAGTGAGTTGTGGGCGATACAAGTCATACTACCTACCAGCATGTCATACTTTGGTTCAGCGGTATTGTGAGATGAAGCGGCCCGGACCGACATTACGCGTACGCTTACGCGAGACTGGTTTCACCGCTGTGAGCACTCGTTGCTTAAAGGTGACTGGCGGGTGTCTGTCTCTCTCACTTTAGTTGAACCGAGTGTGGCTACGCCCGGTCCTTGAGAAGGTTAAAACGGAGTCTATTTGACGAAGTATCGTTGTGGTTTTGATGCGTAGGTAAGAAAGGTTCTTGCTCAGCCCGTAGCAGCCACGTAAAACTTGCAACAACAAAGTAGAGGACGTCTAACTTGTTTTTGCAGGGCATGTTGTGNGACAGTTATATTATGAGTTTATGAGTTTTGATGTACCGAAGGAGTTCGGAGTCCCGGATGAGATCGGGGACATGACGAGGAGTCTCGAAATGGTCGAGATGTAAAGATCGATATATTGGACGACTATATTCGGAGTTCGGAAAGGTTCCGAGTGATTCGGGTATTTTTCGGAGTACCGGGGAGTTACGGGAATACGGGGAAGAGTATTGGGCCTTAATGGGCATTAGTGGGAAGGAGCCAAGAGGTGGCGCGCGCCCCTCCCAAGCCCAGTCCGAATTGGACAAGGGGTTTGGGGCGCAGCCCACCTCTCCCTTCCTTCTCCACTTCCCCCCTTTCCCCCCTTCTCCTAGTTGGACTAGGAAAGAAGGAGTCCTACTCCCGGTGGGAGTAGGACTCCCCTTGGCGCGCCCTCCTCCTAGGGCCGGCCTCCTCCTCCCTCCCTCCTTTATATACGGGGGCAAGGGGGCACCCCATGACACACAAGTTGATCTACGGATCGTTCCTTAGCCGTGTGCGGTGCCCCCTTCCACCATATTCCACTTCGGTCATATCGTCGTAGAGCTTAGGCGAAGCCCTGCGCCGGAG
>LR880967.1:961665283-961693445 GCA_904067115.1 Aegilops sharonensis
AATGATGAGTCATGAAGTGCTTGTTTCGAACCTATGGTAAGACCAAACTTGCTTCATATTGAGCATATCACTTGGTTCTTGCCCAACATTTATAAAAGCTTGGTGCCACCAAGAGTTCCCCCAAACACTTCACATTGGCATTTCAAATAATGCCTCGTGAAGTTCTCGTAGGAAACCCATGGTAAAACCAAACATACTTTGTATTGATCATTGTTCCTAATTCTTGAGTAAAGCTTGGCATTACCAAAACTTCCCCCAATCACTTCATAGTGGCATTTGGAGTAATCCATCGTGAAGTGCTTGCAGGGAACCCACGGTAAGACAAAACATGCTTCGTATTGATCATCTCACCTAATTCTTAGAGCTTGGCATCACCAAGAGTTCCCGCAAACACTTCACATGGTGTTTCAAATAATGCTTCGTTAAGTGCTTGCAGGGAACCCACGGTAGCACCAAACATGCTTCATATTGATAGTCCCTCCTAGTTCTTGGCCGACATTAAGTATTGGCATCACCAAGGGTTCCCCCAAACACTTCACAATTGCGTTTGAAATAAAGCCTCCTGAAGTGCTAGAAGGAAAACCCACGGTAAGACTAAACATGCCTCGTACTGATCATCTCCTCTAGTTCTTGGACGGCATTGAATAAAGCTTGGCATCACCATGCTTTGTGATGATCATCCCCTTTGGTTCTTGATTGGCACTAAATAGAGCTTAGCATCACCAAGAGTTCCCCCAAACACTTCACGGTGGCGTTTGAAATAATGCCTAGTGAAGTGCTTGCAAGGAACCCACGGTGAGACCAAACATGATTCACCACTAGCACAACTCTTGTGATTCGCGCCGGTATCTAGTAAATTCTTGATTACACCGAGAGTCCCCCCCCCCCCCAAACACTTCACATAAGCTCTTAGAAAGGTGCTTCATAAAGTGTTTGAAGGGAACTCTTGTGGTTTATGACCTGCAATATCTGTTAAGTGCTTGGTTTCACCAAGAGTTCCCCCAAACACTTCAGATAAGTTCTTGAAAAGATGCATCCTGGAGTGCTTGAAGAGAACTCCCGGTAAAGCCAAACGTGGTTCTTAGCTCATTGGTGCATTTCTCTTGTGATATGTGGCCAATGTCTACTAAATGCTTGGTGGCACCGAGAGTTCCCCCAAACACTTCAGATAAGTTCTTGAAAAGATGCATCCTGGAGTGCTTGAAGAGAACTCCCGGTAAAGCCAAACGTGGTTCTTAGCTCATTGGTGCATTTCTCTTGTGATATGTGGCCAATGTCTACTAAATGCTTGGTGGCACCGAGAGTTCCCCCAAACACTTCAGATAAGTTCTTGAAAAGATGCATCCTGGAGTGCTTGAAGAGAACTCCCGGTAAAGCCAAACGTGGTTCTTAGCTCATTGGTGCATTTCTCTTGTGATATGTGGCCAATGTCTACTAAATGCTTGGTGGCACCGAGAGTTCCCCCAAACACTTCACGGTGGCATTTGAAATAGTGCCTCATGAAGTGCCTATAGGGAACTCATGGTAATACCAAACGTGAGTCTCCATTGGTACAACTCTTGTAGATTGTGGCCACTATCTAGCAAATGCTTGGTTACATTGAGAGCCCCCCCCCCCCCCGCCGCCCCCCCACCCCCCCCCCGCCCCCGGCCCCCCCCCCCCCCCCCACCCCCAGCCCCACCCCCCCCCACACCCCCGCCCCCCACGCCACCCCCCGCCCCCCCCCCCCCGCCCTAAACAAACACTTCACGTAAGCGGAAAGGTGCTTAGTGAAGTGTTTGAAAGGAACTCCTGGTAATCCCCAAACGTGATTTGTAGTACATCTTGGTGTGGTTTATGACTTGCAATGTCCGCTAAGTGCTTGGTTGCACCAAGAGTTCCCCCAAACACTTCACGTAATACCTTTAAAAAGTGCTACGTAAAGTGCTTGAAGGGAACTCCCAGTAATACCAAACGTGGTTCTTAGCTCATTGGTGCATTTCTCTTGTGATATGTGGCCAATGTCTACTAAATGCTTGGTGGCACCGAGAGTTCCCCCAAACACTTCAGATAAGTTCTTGAAAAGATGCATCCTGGAGTGCTTGAAGAGAACTCCCGATGAAGCCAAACTCGGTTAATCCCCATGCACCCAAGCGCAAACGCTCTCAAATCCTACCGATACCGCTGGTTGGCACCCAGAGTTCCCCCAAAACACTTCACTATGCAAAATTCTATATCCCTGCATTACGCACTTATAAAACAGTGCCAATGCAAGAATGAGGCAGAAGCTAGCTAGCAACTGAAGTGATTTGAGGAGAACTCCAGGTGACAACCAACCAAAACTAGCTAGAGAGAACTCATGTTCATCTCCTGGACCACACTTCGCTTGTTTAATCTGCTCTGCCGATGAGCGCATACGCGGCTGCTATTTATAACTCTAGACGAAAGACTGGAGATCTGGTAGCAAGCTTGTTGTCTCCTGTGGACTGCGGTGCGAAATGCAATACATGGTCTTGGTGCTGGACGGATGATGAACCTGGCAATGAACCTAGCCGTGATGCAGCCTAGGTTAGAATGAAGCTGGCTAGCTAGAGCCAAGGGAATCTCGTGAGATGTGGCCTTCTATGCCCAAGATTGGCAATTCCCAATCGTACAAAAGCTTATGGAGTAAAGGTGCGTGCCCAGCCTGCAAATTCCTTATCTCCTCAAGCAGCTAGCTAGCTAGTTACAGACCAGTGTCGTCGGCGGCGGCGTTGTTCAGTTTGTGTCCACGAACATATATTTCTGTCAGCGCAAAGGGGGTGCGGTGCAGGGATCACGCTATAATTATCATTATCATGCCATGCAACTGGTGCAAAGCTTGGCCAGTTGCAGGACAGGGGCTAACAATTTGTTGCACGAAAATGTTCCATGCATCTCATGGGTGGATGTTTTCGTTGCAGTAGTGCTGTGGTGCAGTACCTTGATAAAGTCATGGCTCATAAGGAACTTAGGTAGAAGAAAATTGAAGTAATCGGGCACTTTGGTGGAAGAAGAGAAAATGCATTTTTCGTGTGGAACATTTCACACTATTATGCAGCAGAGGTCTACTTAGGTACAAGATCACAGTGTTTTGCAGAGTTTATTAAACAGTGGTTTCAGTAGCTTGATGACCTACCAATGTACTCCATTAGTGCTGTTAGCACTACTTTTCACAGATACTAGTGTCTTGTTTGAAATGTGCCATCAGTCTGCAGGAGAAGAGAATCCATGTTGAGAACATAAGCGGAGGGTGTGAAGAAAATCTTGTACTCCTACTAGCTAGTGTCTTTGCAACCAACTAAGCGTGAGATCTTCATATACAGTATACATAGCTAAAGTATTTTCACTTGCCGCTTGCATGTCGGTGGTCGGTGGGACTTCATGTTCATCCGTGTTAACTTTTTTTTTAGGGAATCATTAGTGTTAACATTTTCTTTTAGGGGATCATCGGTGTTAACAAAAGGCCAGGTACTACATACACAAATAATGCTAGAACTAGGACACATTTGGTAACCCAGATGCCAGAGCACATGGACCTGATCTGGTATTTCCCATTAGAAAACCTGTCCAATGGGCTGGCTAGTTGTATCATTATGCGTGCGTGACTGTATAGCGTGGGCAGGCGGCATAAAGAGAGAAAAGCCACTGTGACACTGATGGCAACACAGTATGTGAGGTGCCACCACAGGATCCATAGCTAATATTCCCAAATCCCAAAGGCCATACATACCAGAGCGAAAAGCTAGCTACAAGAAGGTGTCCAGGTTCAATGCACTCGATCCCCATCGTTGTTCAAAGTTCAGAGACACAGATGAGGGCTAGTTTCAAAGCAGAGGAGATACTTGGAGAGGGCATGGAGATGGATGGAGATACTTGGGGTATAAGTGTCTGTATCTTTGGCGAAGCATCATTCGCGGAGGCGAGATGATGACGACGCGGCGAGAGCTTTTCTTCTTCTTCCTGATGCGGTAGGAGGAGGAGGAGGAGAGGCCGTCGACGTCTCGATTGGAGTTCCCCCATTCGCACTTCTTGGCTCTCTAGTTCGTCGTTGTTCGTTCAGGTAGGGAGGAGGGTTTTGTCCCTGTGATCTCCCTTGTGATGTTTGTATGATCAGTATGGTAGGGGTGATGGGATTGTATCTTCTCCTTCTCCTCTTGCGGTTGCAGCTTGATTGTATGTTTGTTGTCGCTTTTGGCCCCCCCCGAAATGCGATGATGATTGTGCTACTTGTGGTGTCTGAACATCAAGGCGTCTAGATCCAAATGCACGATCACGCCACAGTAATGTGTTGTCGGTGGCATTCAGGTTGCAAAGGCAAATGCTGTGTTTCAGATGACACGATTAGCTGAGCAGTCAACACGAACTCGGTTACACATTCCACAGCAAACACGAACAGCTCAAACCAACCAGGCATGGCACAAGCTAATTCTGTTCACTAGGATAAAAGTTCATTCCAGGGGCACAGAGAAACAGGTTCAACCAGCTAGCAGTGTTTCAACAGAATTTCTTCAGGCCAGAGCCAGAAGAGATCCTGCACTGCACGAGCAGCTTCGCTCCACACTTCCACAGGAACACACCCGTCCAGGCTACGCAAACGCCATCGTCACAAGGAGTTTCACATAGCCACTACACATGTCCATAACCACGGAGGACCTTAACCAGCTACATGTCCATAAGTGACCATAGATAGATAGATTGACAGATAACCTATATACACACACCACGAGCCAACGACGGCCGACCTCGGTCTAGCAGACCTCCGTCTGGAACTTGAGGCAGATGCCCATGCTGAAGAGCTCCTGGTAGAGCAGCTTGGCGCCGTAGGGGATGGCGATCTTGACGATGTTCTCCGAGGATTTGCAGAACCCGCAGTAGGGGCCCCGGATCTTCCGCCCGCCCGCGACGGGCCGCATGATGACGTTCGCCCCCCGCTCGCACGTCTGGCAGATGCACATCTCCGAGAAGTCGCTCAGCGTGAAGAGCCGCTCGTGGAGGTTGGCGGCCGCGCCGTGGGCCAGCAGGCAGTCGCGCTCCATCTCCCCAAACTTGACCCCGCCAAACCTCTTCCTGTCCGCGACGGGCTGCCTCGTCAGCGGGTGCACCGGCCCCGTGTTCCGGAACTTCACCTTGTCCTCGGCCATGTGGATCAGCCTCTGGTAGAAGTTGGGGCCTGCGAAGATCAGTTGCTGCATCCTTTTGCCGGTTTGGCCGTTGAGAACGCTTTCAGCTCCCCCTCTTGAAAACCCAAGCCTGGAATACAACAAGATGCGTCAATTTTGGACATTTAATAACGCAACGACATGTACTGGAATGTAGCCTCAACTGGTAGCTAAACTCAAAAGATATTTCCTGCATAACTATGCAGTATGACTCACAGAGGGTAATATAGATACTACAACACCTGGTGAGATTGAAGAAAACAATGGATATCTGATTATTGTGCTAAACAGTTCAATTCCTGCTCAATTGTTACATTTACTGGATTCTATTCTTCTATGATGATACAAGAACAGACGAATGTCATTTTACCGTTGTCAATGACCGGTTATATGATCATCAGAGGTGAACAGCGAATGTGAAAAATCATATTAAGCAACTGCATAATCACATATAACTAGATATGTCAACCGTACAAAATCTAGAAGTCAAATGTCAAATCATATGCTGCTCTGTTTTAGACTCAGACAAGTTTAAATACAAGGAAATGAAATGTCAGAAGCAGAAGTGCGGAACTTAGAAACATGTATCATAAGTTTTACCCTATTTTTAATCAGAACATGTCAATAGATCAGGAGTAAAACTATCAGCACAACTGTGCAGGTCATTATGTCCACTTGTAACATTACACTGCCGTTACTTTGCTCTATAACAATACAGTAATGAATATAACATTTCAGGATAGCAGGGTGCCCTTTTGTGATGTAGAAAATTTCACAAAAGATTTAACTTAATCTGTACAGGCAATTAAAGTTTTCAACTAATAGAAAATAACAGCAAAAATGGAGAGGTGGCCGTCATTCAGGAGAAAAGATTAAATACAAAGAGGGGACTGATTTTCTTGCTAAGGCACTTTATTGGCACTTAGTATGCAGTACTACCTTCTATAGATTGCAATATTGAGGGAAGAGGGGGAAGGGGGCTATGGCCCATAGTGGGCAAGACACAGCTCCACCCCTGTGCTCAAGCATTGAAATCAGTAAATATCTCTCTGGTGTATCCATGTTCAAAAAGGGACTGGTTTGGAATTAAGGAGACACTTACTTGTGCAACTGTTCCGAGATCACTTCAACTGTTGCTGTGGTGAATGGTGTTGCATATCTGATTTTACCACCAAGAGCGATTCCCTTTCCCAAAGCAGCTTCAAGCAGCTGGCCTGGAGTTTGACGGGTAGGAAAGGCATGTGGATTTATCACAATGTCCGGAACTATTCCTTGGCAGGTAAAAGGGAAGTTCTCCTGAGATTCCAGAAAACCAACAACACCTTTCTGTCCATGCATGCTAGAAAATTTATCTCCAACACAAGGTGATCGAACCTGAAAATCCATGTCAGCAACATAAGTTTATGGCTATCAAAAGGAAACACATGCTCAAAGACATTGCAAAAAGGATAGGGAATTCAAGATTCCAAAAAAAGGATAGGGAAATAGATGATATGAGACCGGTGGCCAGCTGGATGTCTGGGTAGCGGGTATCACCTAGCTGACCTTGATCATGTTATATAATACTCAACAGCAAAATAAATTTATGAAATGGAAAAAAATGAGACTTGGGCAGCACATTTGCCTATTTGTGACCATCACCACCAACTCAAACTGCCGGCGACAGCAAAGAGGTAGTGTCTCACTGGCATCGGTCAGGCACACCTCCAGATCAAACCCCCCAAGGTTCCCCTCCATCTCCCTCTCTCCTGGCAAAGATTAGGCAGATCAACCCAGCAAGCTTTCCCTCATCTCTTCTCTTAGCAAAGGCTAGGCAACCATGTCCGAACAATGTTCTACACTCAATAATAAGTGTCTCAACTTTGTACTAACTTTAGTATAAAGTTGTACTAGAGTTGAGACACTTATTTTGATACGGGGGGAGTAGTGTGTACCAACCAAGAAAATGTCAAAATGACTACAGGAACATATGCTCCCAGTTTTAAAAAAAGAAACACCAAAAGTTTTCAAAAAACGATACTAGATGTACCTTTGGGAATAAAATGTGCGCTTTCAGTTTTATGTGAAAATGTATATTTTTGTATTGTTGAAGAAGAAAATGGAGAACATGTGAGGCTCGGTGTTCAAGAAAGCGCTTTTAAGCGACGCTTAAGCGCATTTAAGCGCTGAGCGATGGCAAGGCGCTTCGCTTTTGCCCTAAGCGGTAGATGAAGCATTTTTAAAAAAAATTGGCCATAATTTGGCTGTTTTGGAACTACTGGTTGTCTGCTTGCGCAATAATGGCAATATGCCATTTATCTTATTATTAGGCTCTGTTCAGGAACTATTTCCTTCATATTCTGGCAAAATTCTGGCCACATGATCTCTATTAGGTTATGTCTATTTGAACTGAACTGCATTTTAGTTGTTATTTTGCTTGCTATGTGAACCTGATGTGTATTTGCTATGGTTTGAACTGTATTTCAGTTACCCATGTGCCATGTTTCCTAATTTCCTGTGTATATTATTCAAAATCTGTCAAATTCTAGCCAATTTCAAAATATATTTAAGCACCCATTGCTCTAAGCTGTGGCCCTCCGCTTAGCTTACGCTTTCCGCTGTTTTGAACATTGGTGAGGGTGATGCTACATTAGCTTTGCCCTTTTGTTTCGCACAGCACACATGAACACACATTTTTTGCGAGAAATTATATCTGTGTATATCTATCACTTGCTTAATCAGAAAAGATTAAGACCATGCACCAGACAGTTAAACACCATGTGTATTGATTCCAGCACTTTAGTATTCCAATACTCCATTCACATATATTTGCTTAAGAGTTTGAATGCAACTATGACAAGTACTTTCTGTGATGAAATGTCAGTAAGCGCTATTAAACTGTTAGTGCCGTGAGAATCTTAGTAATACCTTCTCTATATCAACAAATGCACTTGCGCTCCTAGGTAAAGTTGAAAATTTTGCTTGCACATTCCCAAAAAGCTCTTTTTTGTAAACTGAGTACTGACACATTTATGATAGAAATAAATGCACTGGGAAGAAACTTAGCTGATATATAAAGAGGTGTTTTGTTGGATTACCATAACCAGTGTTCTCTTACCACCAACCATTCTGCTTAAACTAATTTTGAATTGTTACAAGAGTAATTGTATACTACTACATATTTTAAGCACAGGAAAATTAATTATGTATGATAAGGTCGCTTTGCACCAATTACTTCTCTTGGGTATCATGAGTGCACACTGATGATTAACTTCCTAATCTCCTGTTTCCCTCTTATATGGTAGGAAAGTAGGGTAACCAATTCTGCTTCACAAATGGGAAGATGAATACATACAACAGTATTCTCTCGAGACCTAGATAATTACTAAACCACCCAAAAGCAGCCCTCCTCCCCAAAATAAGTGTCGCTGATTTAGTACAAAGTTAGTACAACTTTGTACTAAACTTATTTGGGGCGGAGAGAGTACTATATTATTAGGCGTACGAAAGGAGAGCAAACCCAACTAACAAGCATTTTAGTTGCAGTTGGCTTCTGTTGGTGTAGAGCAGAAGGCACACATTCAGAGAGTTCTACTGTTTATAAGGTGAATACAATTGCTAGTAGTAAAGTTCAGTGCATGTAATGTGCTAGATAATAGTTATTCTTTACTGAACGTATACCTGTCTTAAAGATACAACAGCAAAATGCTTCCCCTCATCATTGGCTGAGAGCAACACTCTCTGGACCATTCCCTTCTCTGTATGCTTCAGCTTAATACTATGGTCTTCCCCAGATTCTGACACTTTTCCGATTATAATGTCACCAATCTGAAGACTTGAACCCACAAAAGGTAATCCATCATCATCAAGATTGTCAACTCGTCCTCTCTTGCTTTCCATTTTGCCAAAGTTTACTTTCTCCTTCATTTTGAGTCGTTTGTTGGGCCCTTTGGTCTCTACTTCTGCCTTATAGCTCCGCATGAGCTCAGTTCTAAACATACCCCGTTCAAGAGAAGCTCTATTCATAACCAGGGAGTCCTCTTGGTTAAATCCCTGATGAATATTGACTGCCACTATTGCATTTTGTCCATTGAAATATTCAGGCCTGGCAAAGTCATCTTTTCTTCCAAAAGTATAATCTGATCTGCCGATACAATCAGCTGAAACTGTTTTGAAAAGGGGTCTCTGAGGGTAGTAAAGCTGATGAGAAAGAGTATCAACTCTGGTAAGTGGATTTGTTGTGGAGTATCCAATAGCTTGCTGTGAGTGTTTTTCTGCTTGGTACAGCACCCTTCGAGCAAAATTATGATTCGCAAATGGGATAAGACCACAGCTTAATCCCAACAGAAAAGAAAGATCCAGCTCACAGTGAGTATAACCAGAAACCTCCTCTCCACTACTCTGAAATAGGTGCCTGATTCCCCAGGCACATTGTATATCTTCCTCCTCTTCAACACCAATGAACTCAATAATTTCTTGCTGCATTAGTGCCTGAAAAGAGTACGGAGAGCCCTTCCGTTTTGTAATTTTATTTAGGTTCTCAACCACAAGAAGAGGCCTGAGTAATCGCCCTGCATCAGAAAACACCCGGACTTCTCCGGGAGATTGGTGCTTGTCCCTTTTGATTTCAACCTGATCAGACGGAACATGAAGCATAAGCAATACGACAAATGACACTGCTGCATAAAACATTAGCACATAGTGCGCAAATAGAAAACATATGTAGCAACAGGTATCTCCATTATTGTGCGTAAGATAAGGAAGCAATCTAAAATTACATTACTCAAGTACCAAAATTTTGGAAACACAACAGAAATGCATAGTAGGAATTATAGTGCACAAACAGAAAACATATGTAGCAACAGGTATCTCCATTATTGTGCGTCAGATAAGGAAGCAATCTAAAATTACATTACTCAAATACCAAAATTTTGGAAACACAACAGAAATGCATAGTAGGAATTACAAAAGGAAAAATACATTTAGGGAGATAGTACCGACAAATTAAACATGACAATAATTACAAGAACTCGATAGAACAATTACAGAGAGAGTACAAAATATAGAAAACAGAGCATCATGATGCTAGATTACATGGTAGAAGTAAGAAGGCATGCACTATGGAAACTGTTGTAATATTCAAGCAGATTGGATTTAACTTGCATCGATCTATGATTAACCAAACATGCAAATTAGACCTGTCCCAGACTTACGACACATCATCAGCAATTCTTCTTAAACTAAACATGGTATGTGTGATGTATCACTGAACCTAGACACCAAACATCTAGATAAAGGACAATGTATACTCGGCCAAATGCTTCTAACCATGGGAAAGAGAGCAAACCTGTGGATCGATCAGACCACCACGTCTCATGCACCTTAAACGCATGACAAATGAAGCTGGATCAGCACAGGATCCCACCCAATCACCATTCAGGAAGATCTTGTCCATTTGGGGAATCTTCTTAGCAGGAATTTCATCCAGTTTATTCATTCCACAAGAAACAAATCTATCAATCAATGGCTGTGCCACTCTAGAGCTAACAATAGCAGTAACAGCTAGATTTTTCACAAGTCCACAGTTTTCACCATCAGGAGTGGACATAAAACACATCTTTCCCCAATAAGATGGATTGCTGCAAGGTTTTTTCTTCAGGTGAGTTCGCATAAGGGCATAAAAAGCAAAAAAAAATGGGCATGTAAGTGTGCAGCACTTGGTTTAAGAAATTACTTACGGATATCTTGCATCACCAGCTTTCCCAGCATAAGCAACCTGCTGGCGACTTTTCCTCAAGTCTGACATCATTTGAAGAGGATTTGTTCTCCTGAGCGTTGCAACAATTCCTGAGCATCTTTCATTTCTTCTGTAGGGATGACACCAAGAACCAGTAGCGAAGGCACGATTTATACCATTAGTAATAATTGAAGCATCAAGATAGCGCATTGGAAATTCTAGATCACGATCACTATTCAAATCTCTCTGCATGGCCTTAACCATGAGCCTCTCTGCATGCCTAAGATGCGCCCGAAGTTCTCTTCCAAGCAGTTGACCAGGTAACTCCAGCCTCTTGTTCCTGAAATCATCCTTATTATCACATCTGCGCTTCCCAGTAAAGGCCATTAGAAGGCATTTGACCATGTAACCTAAGAAAAGAGCTTTATTCCTATTCCCCTTTATACCAGGAAAGAGATATTTGGCGATATAATCATCAAACGACTCTCCTGGAGGAAATTTTGAACTCTTGACCAAATCATCAACACATTGGCGGGCTTTATCAGACTTACGAAAGCCTTCACACAGTTCGTCAGATTCACTAATAGTTGCAGATATCGCGTTGATAACAGAAGCATCACAGTCTCCCATATCTATCATATCAAATGCTTCCTTATCAGATGATACGCCTAGCGCAAAAAACATTAGCCAAATCGGCAGATTGGCATACAAGAAGGAAATGGAAATGATTTTGCTGCCACTGAAATCATTATTCTTTGTAGAATCAATCAGCTTCACATATATGCGTCTTCGTTTGATTTCAGACAAATAAGAAACAGTCCAGACAGGCCGGTCAGCAATCCAAATCCTAGTCAAGCATCTTTGCTCTTGGGCTATAAATATCTGCAGTGTTCAACAATGGAACCATAGTGACCATTAGTGAGATCCAAGAAGCACAGCACATATGTTATGAAAAAAATGCCTTTTTTAGTACAGTTATTACTTTAAGAGTCACACCCCAGGAGAATATCTAACTGGACCAACAAGATCACGAACTGAGTCCGCACATGTCAGTGTTATCAGCAGAAGCTCATCTTCATTTAAAACATTGACCTAACTTTGGAAAATCTCCACTAGTATGTTGCATAGGCTGGAGCGGATGACGCATGGTTCATCCAAACCTCCTACCTCAATTTCCCACATTATTAAAAGATCTCTAACAAGATGTAACAAAGTAACCAACTAGACACTGCCACACAAACTAAGGTAACCGCCTCTTAAAGATCTAAAGATAACAAGGAGCACAAATGTGCCTGCGTGACGCTGGTCTAGGGTGAACTCAGGTAGGCATGACGGTGTTCCTAAAGTATGTAAGAGTAGGCCAGTAAATAATGGCTTAACATGATCAATCATATTATTATTTTATCCGTAGCAAGGCATGGCTATTTAGCTAGTTTGGTAGAATTTTATCATACTGTTCTAATAACATATTGTAGCTTTTTGAGATCATATTTGCGGAACAGGGCTAACACACAAGAGTTCAACATATGGAAACAGACCAATTCACATGGTACTCATGTAAACTCTCTTTTCTCAGAATGATTTCAGTAGCATATATAATTAAAAGAAAACTAAGAAAGCTCACAAGCTCTGTACTCCGTCTTAGTGACAAAAGAAGTGTTTAAAACATTTGATAATACAACACTCCCTGCATGATGCATCAACTAAAATAAGCAAAGAGAGATCAATAGCATTATACCTTCTCCATTCCCCTGATCAAAAAGTATCCACCAGAATCATAAAGGCAGTCACTTTCCCTGAGTTCACGCAACCAGCATAAATTTGAATTAACCATAACTGGAAGGCGGCCAATATTCACCACATGAGTTTCATCCATAAGAACTCTCTTGTGACCAAAAGGATCTTTCTCTGTTTTAGACTTGTCACTTTTCTCCATAGAATAAATCTGTTAACAGTTTAGAACACGTCAGTTAATTGAGTGACTCAATGACTGTAACACCTAAGTGCACAAATATGAGTACACACCATGAGACATCTTAGCACATAGTTTATTAATAAAGTAAACTAACATACCAACACAACAGTTCAATAGGATCAAGCGCATAAAGCATTAGCACACGTGAGTGATATCTACAACTACGTATGTTGCTGACTGCTGAGCTAATCTGGGAACATCAAGCAGCAATTTGCTCCTTGACTGCTCCATTTCATGTTCTGTCAATGGACTATTTTGCTATATTAATTAGGGTACCAGGGAATAAAACAACTAGCAAATTAAATGAAGACGACGTCAGCTTCACAAGATCAGTA
Organism: Aegilops sharonensis; assembly: GCA_904067115.1. Taxonomy (NCBI): domain Eukaryota; kingdom Viridiplantae; phylum Streptophyta; class Magnoliopsida; order Poales; family Poaceae; genus Aegilops; species Aegilops sharonensis. Next base: position 961,678,469 of record LR880967.1, read on the forward strand.
AATAGACAGCCAAGGTCTCGTGTCTTTTTACAGGATTAGCTTACAAGAACAGGATTGAAAATGTGTGTTGTCAACAGCATAAAAACAGGGTCATGACATGCATGTCACAGCACTTTACAGTTTCAAGTAATTTTAGGGGCATCAATTCTAAAGATTGCGTGCATGTGTTCAACACTTCATAAACAGACAACAGCATAAAAGAGTAAGTAATTGGCAATAAAGAACATGGAGAGTGCTGACCTGAATATGCACTTCTACTTCCATTTTGGAGGAATATGTCATATTTTGGAGGCGAGCATGTCTAGGCTTGAGCTTAAGTGACTCCTCATCAACATCATCTCTGCCAGACCAAAATACAGGCTTTTCCAGTTTCACTCTACCAAACCTGATAACAGCATGCTTCCAACCACCGGGCCCTTTCTTTGACAAATCATAACTTGGCTCGACAGTCACTTCTCCAAGTGAATCAAAAAGCTCTTGGAGCCCATGTGAGACAAACTCATTGTAAGAATTTATCTGATGGCTAATCAGGCCAAACTCATCAAAAAATGACCTTGATGCTTCCTTGCAAAACTTCTCTAGGCTTCCCAGGCTCATGTCAATTGGAACTTCTGCATGTGACTCAGAAGAGTACTTTCCCTTACCATCACCATCCGAGGATGGTTTCCCATTCATATCAGCATCCATAGAAAGCTGTTCTCTGTCAACATCCATAGAAGACTGTCCATTTGAATCATCCATGGTATGGGACATGCTCTCTTCATTGTCATCCAATTGCATAGAGTCCAGCTCAGGCTCAGCGCCGTTTGCTGATTGCCCACTATCACTTTGTGGATCTTCCATTATGCAAGCACAGGCAGTTAAAACCCTGTCAAGTATAGCGATTCACGACGCCGTCATAAAACAACAGGTTAGATATTGATAATTTGAATTGAAAAAGGCAATATAAATGCCATATATGGTACAGCATTAAATACTGGAAATTGAATTACTCCCTCCGTCCCATAATGTAAGACGTTTTTTGACTCTACACTAGAGTCAAAAAACGTCTTACATTATGGGACGGAGGGAGTATCAAAATGATACACGTGGTACATGTACACACGCACGTGTGCAGTGTTCTCTCAAAAAGGTGAATACCTCAATCCCAGCAGGTTAATAAATAAAGCATGTGGCGTACAGTGCGCTACGTAGCACAGAACGTCCAGTGACGGATTGCACAAATGAAATTAAACCCTACCGTAACTTACTCCAACACCGCTACAGAAGTAGAAAACGATGATGTCGGCTACCCTAACACCAAACAAGTCACAGTGTTGACACCCCTGGCTCACAATTATTACCATTCACGAACAGATGGCGTGCACTGCAAGCCATTCAAATCATTTGTCAAAGCAACTACAAAAAGAGATCCTACCCATCTACTACCTCCATACCAAAATATAACACGTTTTGGTAGGCTGGTAGCCTACCAAAACATCTTACATTTTGGTAGGCTAGTTTAGCCTACCAAAACGTCTTATATTTTGGCACGGAGGTAGTATGTGGCTTACAGTGCGCTACATAGAACAGAACAACTAGTAACCGATTGCACAAATAAAAAGAAACTCTAACCTAACTTACTCCAATCAAGTCACCGGTTGCCACTACGTAAACAGAAAACAATGATGTTGGCTACCCTAACCCAAACAAGTCACGGTGTTGAGACCCCTGGTTCGCGGGCAGATGGCGTGCATTGGAAGCCATTAAACATTCGTCAAAGCAACCAGAAACAGAGAACATCCCATCTATGTATCTTACAGTGCGCTAAGTATCACAAAACGACTAGCAACCGATTGCATTGGAAGCCATTAAACATTTGTCGAAGCAACTACAAACAGAAAACATCCCATCTATGTGTCTTGCAGTGCGGCAAGTATCACAAAACGACTAGCAACCGATTGCGCAAATAAAAAGAAACCCTACGCTGACTTACTCCAACCCCGCTACATATAAGCAGAAAAACAATGATGTCGCCGGGTACGCTAACACCAAACACAATCATCACCGTTGGCGGCGAGCCGAGGAGGTGCATTGGAAGCCGGCGAACGCTTGTCAAAACAAATACAGACAGATCCTCCCGTCTATGTGCCCCAACGATCTCAATCCCGTCAATCAATCAATCAATAATACAACGCAAGCAGCAGTTCTGCATCACAGACGGGGAGATCTAACAAGGGGGGCCTTCGGCATGCGTGCCGGTGACTGAAACCCCAACCTTTCGTCAGTTACCGTATTCCCGTTGAAGAGGAAAAAAAACAGGCTTTTTTGGGGGAAATAAACTTTTCTAGGGTTCGTCGGCGGAGAACGAATCCGTCCAGCCCGGGTAGGCCCGCGCCGAAGCCCGCGCCAGCCAGGCGGAGCGAAGGAGAAGGGCGGCGATGGCGACGAGTGCCGCGCTAGGGCGGAGGGAGGGCGAGCCTGGAGGCGCGGCGAGGGGGAGATTAAGCTGAAGGATCTACGGCGCCGGGCCACCACGGGGTACCCCGAGGCGCGAACGGGAATGTTGGGTGGGACGGGGGAGCGGCGCTGCCGGGCCGTACCTGCGGCGGGGCGGGGTGGGGGAGCGGAGGCGGGGGGCGGTGGAAACCCCGGCGGCCTCGGCTGGACGAGGGGGCAATCCGGCGGTCGACGCTCCCGAGGGCGGGTGGGTGGCGGTGGAGGGGGGCCTGGCCGGAGACGGAGGGGTTTAAATGGGGGAGAGTGCGCCGGAGGACGGAGAGGGGGAGGGGGAGTGACTGTCGAGGCCGGTGCGGTGTCAGTGGGGACTGGATTCTGCTCTGCTGTGCGGTCCGGGGACGGGGAGGGGGGCACGGCGGCCGTCCAGAGTGCGCTCTGCCCCAGATCCGACGGCTGGGGGCGCTCCTCCGCGTGGATCGAGGGGGCGGCGCGGGATCTTCTGCGCCGACACGCGTGGCTCGTTGCAACGGACGCACAGGTGGCGGCTCAGGTGGTGCCGCGGCCGGACAGGTGTGCAACGGAGGCGCAGCGGCAGTCCATCCATGACCCGCTCACGGCCCGTACGGGTTGGGTCCAGGTGGGCTTCGTCTTCCTCAACCAACTCAGTAAGGTGAGTACTCCAATAAAATTTACCATAAGAAAAAAAAAAGGTCGGTGCCCTAGCCGGTTCTTCCCAGCCCTGCGAAACCCTAGCCACCGCAGCCGACCCGGCGAGTGGAGGGCGCGGGCGCCCCGGACTCCGGTGTCATCGGGGTTTCTTTACCTCCGGCGGTAGAGGAAAGGGGGTAAAATATAGAATCTCGGGACCTTACTCGGCGGTAGATGATGACGGCGTAAGATCGGATAGGCTCTGTGTAAACCCTAGCCCTCGTCGCCTGTATATGACGGGGCTAAGGGGTAGCCGTTCTCATCTACTCTCGTAGATTAGACTCTCGGTAGTCATTCCCATCTCGAAGCAGCGGTTGCCTCGACTATCGGTGTTGGATCCGATAAGCGGCGTCATCTCGGGTCCTTTGGATTTAGGCATATGCTTCATGTGTTCTCGTATCGGCCGATTATGCAGGTAATGATCCTCTTTTTCCTGCTCTTTTTGTGGTGGTGGTGTTGCCGACAACAAACGAAGACGATGGCGGAAGGACATCCCTTGGCGATCGGGGTAATGTTCCCCGATGTTTTTCGCGCTAGCGGTGTGGCTATGGCCTTTCTTCTCACGTCGATTGTCTCCCTGAGTGACAGATCACTCTATGGTGATCCGTGCTCCCTTTCCGTCGCCACTGTGAATCTGGCAGAAGTTTGTTCATGAGGTGGTTCGGCTCTGCGATTTTTATCGGGACATGGCTTTTATGATATCGGCTTCGTCTTGCGTGCGTTCGTCCAGCTATATATACCTTATCACACGACTTATCGACATCAACGTACAATGTCAGGCCAGCTCTTGTGATTGAGCGGCAACGGTGGCGCATATTTGGCTCATATTGGAGTTCGAATTTGTTTGGCTCTCTAAGGACCTAATTGCAATTTTCTTGTTTTTTAGGATGTCTTATACCATTAAAAGTCTTTAACTTAACTCCAATGCCATATTTGCATAAAAATAAGGTTAGCTCCATCTTGACATGAGAATTGTGCAACTAAAAGTATAATTAGTGTTTGGAGTTATCATCATAGACCCTCATCATAGTCGTTTTGATAAATAGTACCTATACCGACTATCGGAGTAGGTTTTGATGAACCGGTAGCTCTGCTGACTATCGGAGTAGGTTTTGAATAAAAATGCACCATACAATTACAAGGGCACGTTCATATGATAATCAGAGTCGTTGTTGATACACACATATCTATACTGACTATTGAAGTAGGATTTCTTTCTTGTTTTAAACAGAATGAATGCACGCTATTCTCTTTCCCTGTTATTTTAGACGCAATTAATTTCCTTCCTTATGCACCGTAATTAACACGAATTTCTTTCTCGTTTTAAACAGAATTAAGGCACCCTATTTTCTCCCTCCCATTTTAAACGCAATTAATGTTGATCTCTTTAAGAGCAAGAAAATCAAAAACCTACTGGATAGCGTGGTAATCGAACACATGAACTGAACATGATTCTCAAAGTACCAACCAATCGAGTTAACTAATTGTTTTGTTAATATATTTTTTTACACAGTACTTGTAATTTCTTCATATGACATCAAACCCAAAATGAAAAAGTGAGTAGTGGCATTGAAAACTGAACCGGTAATCTCATCGGTCTGCTTTTGCAATTATGCGCTCAAATTCTGTTCCACGTCGTTTAAAATTCCGGTAATTTATGTATCGCAGACTTGATAACTTACATACAAACACATTGATAAGTTTTCATCCGGGGAAAAATTATTGAAACATACCCCGATAATTCTATATAAATATCTTGGTAATTTATATGCACCACATACTTGATAACTAGTAACATATAAACACATTGATAACTATTCCACCGTAGGAAAAAATTGTTGAAACATACTCCCTTCGTCCGGTGAAGAGTGTATGTTTGGCTTTAAAATTTGTCCACAAAAGAGTGTACTTCTATCTTCTCAATGCACTTTAAAGTAGAAAAAAATGCTTCTCTCTCATCACACGGTAATCAAGACAAATAATATTTTAGACATGGTCTCCTTAATTTCTACATGCACTTAGCTTATTGGGGGTTGGGTAATTAATTAAAGAGGAGAGAGATGATGATTTGCACCTTTGCAATGCATTTTTTACTCTACTCCATAATTTGTCCTAAAATTTCTATATGTGCACTTTTCACCGGATGGAGGGAGTACCCTGATAACTTCTGTGTAAATAGCATCATATTTTACTCGCCTTAGACATGATAACTTAGTACAAACACCATGATAACTTTGATTCGGAAGATTTTTTTGCTGAAAACATACACCAATAATTTTTGTGTAAATAACATGGTAATATGATAACTCACGTATAAACACGAGGATAAAATTTGACCCCGGATAAAGGTTGTTGAAAACATACCCCGGTAATTTCTGCGTAAATAGCAAGGTAATATACATACAACAAAGTTGATAACTCACGTACATACGTAGCAGTACCTTTGACTAGGGTATATTACCCTCGATAACTTCGGTGCAAATAACATGGTAATCTAAGAAAGAGGGGGATTAAATGCATGATTATCTAAGAAATAAAAAAGGAACTTAATCAACCATTCGGATCTGTCCCAATATTCCAAACGTTTGGACATTATCACAGTCCCGCCTAATACCACAAATTGGGCAGTTTTTGGATGGGCCCGGTCTTACCCAGTATTTTCTGGCTGGAGGGGCCTTTTTTTTGACTCGCGGCACAAATATATAGGATTTAAAGGGGTTTTAGGAACTCAAAAAAGGTTTTTTTAAGGAAAAAGTTTTGGTTTGGAAGTTAAGAATGTTTTAGGAGCCCTCTTACTACATGTGCAGGGGTGATAAAGATTTTTTTTGCGGGAAGATAAGGAGTTTCCTTTAGTTTTTTCCCCATAATCAAATCTCTTCATTTTTAACGAAGTTTAGCTTATGACTCATACGTAAACCATCCTGAACAAACACAAGAGCTAATTAGACGTGGTCATGTAAGCGGCTAGTGGCTCCGTCGTCTCGACGTAGACGAATGTTTTGTTCCGGCGGCCGATGAAACTGTCCACCATGGTGCTCAGCGGCTGTGTTTGTTTGGGCTTCAGTTTCAACAGATTCAGCTGTGGGCTTGCTGTGCTGGCAAAACAGTTGTGCTGAGGAAACAACTGTAGTGAAGGTTAGCTGTTTGGCAACACAGTTGTGAAAACGACTGTGAGCTGGTGAAAAGCCTGAAATGCCCTTAGAGCATTGAGATCAGTGTAACTTGTTGATTCAGTGTTAAAAGATTTTTTTAATGGTATTTTGACTGACAGGGAATGATTTGTTCTATGGTAAGGCATAAAATATTTCATAATAATAATTTTCTCACTTTCTTGCTCATATATACAAGTCACAATTTCCCATACAATACAAAAGATAGTCCATATAACTAATAATCCGTACAAAAGAGAGCTAAAGGATTAGATCGTCCATATAACTAATAATCCATACATATAATTAGAGGTCCGTACAAATACTAATCTATGTAGCTTGTCGCGCAATAAACAAAGAGCTCACAATCCTATCTTGCGTGTCGTNGGCTGTGTTTGTTTGGGCTTCAGTTTCAACAGATTCAGCTGTGGGCTTGCTGTGCTGGCAAAACAGTTGTGCTGAGGAAACAACTGTAGTGAAGGTTAGCTGTTTGGCAACACAGTTGTGAAAACGACTGTGAGCTGGTGAAAAGCCTGAAATGCCCTTAGAGCATTGAGATCAGTGTAACTTGTTGATTCAGTGTTAAAAGATTTTTTTAATGGTATTTTGACTGACAGGGAATGATTTGTTCTATGGTAAGGCATAAAATATTTCATAATAATAATTTTCTCACTTTCTTGCTCATATATACAAGTCACAATTTCCCATACAATACAAAAGATAGTCCATATAACTAATAATCCGTACAAAAGAGAGCTAAAGGATTAGATCGTCCATATAACTAATAATCCATACATATAACTAGAGGTCCGTACAAATACTAATCTATGTAGCTTGTCGCGCAATAAACAAAGAGCTCACAATCCTATCTTGCGTGTCGTTCATGTTGCCTTCATCGGATGAAGTGGGAACGACATCACCAACCAAAGGTGTTGACCGTGAGACGGCGAGTGGAGGAGGCGGCGGCGAGTGCAGGAGGCGGCGGCGGCTCTTGCGGCAACGGCGGAACCCTAGGTTCCTCTCCCTCTGGCTGTCTCCCTGCACGCGTGGGTTTGCGATGAAGGAGACGAGATGAATGGATCGATTGAAACAGGGCTCGGTGGCATTCCTTTTGTAATTGCGCTGAACTGTCAAGGGCGCCAGTGGAAATTTGACCGAGGGAAATCAGCTTCCTGGTGGAAGCACGACTGGCCTCGCTTCGCCCTATACCACGTAAAAAGGCCCGAAACCGTTTTGGACTGTCAACCGGAAACTGCCCCGTTTTAGTTGTTTGTTACAGCTTTAGCTTATTTCTACTGGAAACTGCTCTCTAAAACCCAAACAAACACAGCCAGCGTCCCCTGGTCCGTGTGGCTAACGCTCACAATGTCGGACGACGAGTCGCCTGTACTCACGTAGTGGTCGTAGATCGACGAGTCCCTGAGCGTCAGGACGCACTCGCCGTACAAAAAATTGGGCCGTGGGATGCTCCGCTGGCTGAATTTGTAGCGGCGATTCCACCGCCGTCCCTTGTCCAGAACCCACACATGAGTCGCCTCCATGCCTACAACTACGAGGTCACGGCCACGGATGGCAACGCCCAGACTCCCGTGCACCTTCGTCAGGTGGTAGCGGGCAGCCTCGTCGGAGCACGCTGGCAGCTGGGGCAGCTGCGCGGTGGAGGTGATCCGCGCTCGTGCTCGAGGTCAAACAACACGACCCTCGGCGGAGCATCCCGCGTGACCCAGTACGTCGTGCCGTCGATGCTGACGATGCCTGGACCGAGGCGGCACCCCGCCTTCTTGATGCTGGTGGGCACCTTCCGCCATGACGCCTCGCCCAGCGTGAGGTCAACTCCACCGCGTGATCTTATTCTGTCTGTCCCCGTCCGTTTGGGGTAAAAGGGGCAAAAGAGGCGGCCCAGCGCGCGGCCTCAAACGGACAAATGTCCGGATTCCGTTCGTTTTCGACCCATCCCGGCCCAAATTTGCGCTTAGTTTGGGGTAAAACGGACGAGCGCGGACGGCCACGACGCACACCCTTGTCCCCCCGTGGCCCGCCTGTCGGGGACACTAGCAGTCCCTCCGCTTCCAACGCTTCACCCTCTCTTCCCGCCCCGCCCCGCCGCCGGCGCCGCCCCTATTCTCCGGCCGCCTCCTCACCGCGCAGCCCCCCGCCGTCCATACCAAACCACGTCTCCACATGGCCGCCACCACGCCCGTCGTAGTTTTGGTCGTCTATCGGGGGAGGTTTGGCCGTCGCGGTCCTTGCCGGTGGCGGAGGGGACACGACTGCCGACGACGGACCACGGCAGCCGAGGCAGATTCCGACGAGAGCTTCAGAGCAGCCAGTAGCCGGCCAGCAACCACCCCTGCTGCGTCGAGGTGATCATCGCGGCCTCTTCGCCACCACGACCGCAAGGTGTTCGACCTTTTGCCATCAAAGGTATTGTGGCGATCCGACCCGAATGGATCAAGTCTCTGTGCTAAGTGTCATCCCTGGATCAGTAATGGTGACACCACACAGTACTTTGAAGGATTTATAACAGAGTAGCAATTACACACTTATTAATATCGAATGTCTCAAGAGAGAACTTAATAAAATGAATATGGCTTAAGGCCATCTAATACGATAACAGCGGAAGGCTTGGAAGAATAAGCGAGTCCATCAACTCCAACGGCATCACTGAGTATAGAACCATGACCTAAGCACCTTACTTGTCGTCTGAAAAGTCTGCAACATGAAACGTTGCAGCGCGAAAACGGGTCAGCACATGGAATATGCTGGCAATGTAACACATAGAGAATAATGGAATGATAAGCCTATACTACATGCATATATGGCTGGTGGAAAGCTCTACGGTTACAGTTTTTGCATAAAGCCAATTTTTCCCTACTGCAAAGAAATAAATTTATTTAACTATCATGGTGGTTGTGAAACATTGAGAATGATTGACAGTATTCTCAATCCCAATTAAAAGTACTCATTAAACCCAACAATATTAATTAGAAGTATGATGAGATTCACATGATATCCAGGTACTAGATACTCAAGATGTCCATAATCGGGGACACGGCTAACCATGATTAGTTTATACACTCTGCAGAGGTTTGCGCACTTTTCCCCACAAGACTCGATCGCCTCCGTTTGGTTTCTCGCACTACATGGTGTTTGAGAAACGGATGACCGAGACATAGTCTTTCAGAAGCACTAGCACCTTACTTGTGGGTAGACCGTACCAACCTACATCCCCTACATCAGCTAGCCTACCCGTAAGAGTTCGCACAACTTAATCAACTACGCCAGAGCCCATAATGGCTTGTGGCTGCACACGGAAGTTTCTAGTTTGAATAATCTCATGATCCCTTTGAGCCTGGGTGGCGGTCCGAAGAAATACAGGCAAGTCCTGATAGAAACCATGTGCCTCAATCCACCCAGATGTGTGTTTAAGTTGCCACCTTAAATAAACCATTAAATAACAATCTCACATCTGTCATGGATACACTCACCCAATCCACGTCTACTAGCGTAGCATGGCATAATAAGCAAACATAGAAGTAACTCCCAAAGGTTTGATAATAAAACAGGTAATAGGTACTACCTCAACTACTTCCCATCCCACAATTTAATTAGATCCTAATCATGCAAGTGTTTGAGGAATAGATCTAATGCATAAAAACTGGGTATGAGAAGAGTATGATCAAAGTGTTACTTGCCTTGCCGATGATCCGCGAAACCTAGAGATTTGAAGTAACAAGCGGCGCTCTCCGGGTATTCTATCGCAGACAAACAAACAAGCATACAATAAGTACTCATCTAATGCACAGGTAAAATTCAAATAGATCTAACCAGATAGTTCAAATTAAGAACTCCGGTTTGCAAAAAGAATCAAATCAAACGAAGCAACGAAAGTCAAACGGCGGAAGAAAACAACTTTGTTTTACAAATCTGGATCTAGGTCAAATTTTACAGATGCAAAAACTTGTTTAAGTAGATTATTCGGAAAGAGGGTTTTGAGACGAAACTCCAGGCGCTTGAATCGCCTGATTCCGATAAACGAGCGAAAAGTTATACTAAAACGAAAATCGGATCTGAAATCACGATCAGAAAAATCGTGGATTAAATCCAAGAAAAAGAAAAATACGACGAACAGATTTGAACGAAAAAATAATAAAAATAATAAAAAAATAAAAAAAACCGAAGAAAACCGATCGTTTTAAAAAAAAAATCGGCACGGAAATCGAGGCGCGGCGAACCTCGTAAGGCGCGCTGCTCCGGCGGGTCGGCGGCGGCGGCGAACTCCGGCGGGCTCGGGTGGGCTGGGGCTCCCGGGGCGGCCGCTATTTAAAGGCGCCCCCGAGCGGAGTCCCGCTCGGGTACGACCCGGTAAGGCGGTTCGTTTTTTTAATAAAGCATTACGCATAGAAAAAAAAATCAAAAGAAGTACCAAACGGACTCCAAAAATCCCGAAATAAATTTCCCCGGTTTCTAAAATCAAGCCGGATTTAATGAACATTTATTTGGGGCCTAGATGCAATTTTGAAAAACGCGCATTTTTCTTAAATCCAAATAAAAAAGGCGAAAAACTCCAAAATAAAATCTTATTTGATTTTATTATTAAATCTTCATTATTTCTTTATTTTGGGAAAATCATTTTATTCCCTCTCGCATATTTTTGTAATAGAAATAATTGAAGATAAAATAATTAAAATCAACGATCCTATTTTCAAAATTTGAGAAAACTCAAATATGAAAATAACGAAAATCTCCAACTCTCTCCGAGGGTCCTTGAGTTGTGTAGAATTTTCTAGGATCGGGCAAAATGCAAAGAAAATGCAATGAAAAATATGATATGCAATGTGCTCTATGTATAACATTCCAAATTGAAAATTTGGGATGTTACAGGTATGGACAGTGGAGACGAGTTTTTCTTTCATCACTTCCTTTGTTTATCGGACGATTCGTCGTCGGATGATGAAGATCTTGTGGTGGCTGCACTGGTCGTTCACGACCATATTCAACGACAGCTTCCTCGGTACAGGGGGTCACTCCCTGGCCGTGCTCCCAACCTGAACCGCAACAGGGAGAGAGGCCACGCCCTGCTCTATGCCGATTACTTTGCCAACACCCCGCTCTTCAAGCCGGATAAATTTCTTCGCCGTTTTCGTATGGCAAGGCATGTGTTCAATCGTATCCGAGAGGGAGTGGTTGCTCATGACCCATACTTCGAGTGCAAGACGGATGCCCTTGGCAAGCTTGGATTCTCCTCTTACCAGAAATGCACCGCGGCCATCCGCATGCTTGCATATGGTATTTCAGGCGATCTGGTGGACGAGTATGTGCGTATGAGTGAGACAACATGTCTGATGTCAATGTACAAGTTTTGCCAGGCTGTGATCGAGGTGTTTGGCCCAGAGTACTTGAGGCAGCCAACTGCCGCTGATACAGAGAGATTGTTGGCGACCAACGCAGCTAGAGGCTTTCCAGGCATGCTTGGCAGCATAGATTGTATGCATTGGAAGTGGAAGAACTGTCCATTTGCTTGGCAGGGCCAGTACAAGGGGCATGTTAACGGGTGCATTGTCATATTAGAATCTGTGGCATCGCAAGATCTTTGGATATGGCATTCTTTCTTCGGTATGGCAGGTTCTCACAATGATATCAACGTGCTGCGGCGTTTTTCAGTCTTCGCGAGGCTGCAGAAGGCCACTCCCCACCTGTCAACTTTGAGATCAACGACCACCAGTACAACAAGGGATACTATCTAGCAGATGGTATATATCCTCAGTGGTCAACTTTTGTGAAGACAATCTCGAAACCTCAAGGTGAGAAGAGAAAGAGATTTGCTCAAATGCAAGAGAGTGTTAGAAAGGATGTGGAACGTGCTTTTGGTGTGCTTCAGTCCCAGTGGGGTATCGTTCGAAACCCTGCACTGTCATGGGATGAAAGGAAGCTTTGGGAGGTGATGACTGCTTGTGTGATCATGCACAACATGATCGTCGAGGACGAGCGTGATGAGAGTATCTTCGACCAAGGATTTGATTATCAAGGTGAAAATATTGAGCCCCCGCACCAAGACCCGACCACATTTGAACAGTTTGTCCAATTCCACCGTGAGATGCGTGATTGGCACACTCATTTGAATCTTCAAAATGACTTGGTTGAGCACGTCTGGGATCACATTGGCAACCAATAGATGTATTGGTCCAATTTATGTTCAGTCAAGACAATTTCGATTTGGTTGTAAAACTATTTTATTAAAGACAATTTCAATTGGGTTGTAAAACTATTTTAATTTTCAGACAAATATTTGGGTTGGAAACTAGTTTTGATGCAAATTTGGGCATTTTTGGCCCTGACGGACAGGATGGGGCAAATGGATGCGGCCGCGCGCTGGGCGCATGGTCACCGCATCTCAGGACAGGCCCGGACACGACCCCAAATCCCTACCCAAACAAACAGAAACCGGACAAAACGGACGTCCATTTAGGGTCGCGCGGTGGAGTTGGCCTGAGCACATGCACGGCTTCCGGCTCAAACACCCGGTCGAAAATGCAGGGGACACGCACCACCTTGTACTGCCCGGACATCGGGTGGTATGTGAAGGTGTATGTCTCGTTCCAGTTCCGCCAGTGAGAGCTCTCGGAGAAGAGGCCGGCGTACGGCATTGGGGGAAGTGACAGCGCCTCGCCGGTGGCCGGGTTGACCAAGGTGAGAGCGCCACCGAGCCTCTCTTGGTTGTTGCAGAGGCAGAGGAGGCCATTGCAAGTACCGACCACCTGCAGACCTCTCTCCGTGTCGCGGCCGGCGCTCCACAACACTCTGGCGCTCCCTGTGGATGACAGGTCATCGACGACATAGGCGATGGTGTCATACGAGTTCCAGATGAGGGCCATGGGACGGCTCTGCATCTCGGTTGTGCGCTCGCTGATGAGGTCGCGCTAGAGCCGGCAGACGAGGCGGAATCGGCGCCGGGAGCTTGGGGGCAGCCGCACCAGGATCTCCACAAGGACGTCGGTGGAGAAGTCCCACCATCTAGAGTCGCCAATGGCCATCGGCCGCGAGAGCTGTTTCTCCTCTTCTTCCGTTTCTCCCGTCTGCCCACCATCGCGACCGCAAATGTTTTATGGGTGGGCGTTGCCTAGTAGGTCCCCGTTGTCTTCAACCAATAAGAAAAAGGAAACTAAAAGTAGTTCTCCGCTGCAGTTTAACCTCCTAAAGTCCAACTCGGCCACCACAAGTTCTTCCTTATCGAATCTGGAACTTCCTTTGTTGTCAAATATCTCTACTCCTAATGGAGCAGTTGGTAGCCTGATACTCCGGTTTTATTTTCGTCCGGTTTTATTTCCTTCCACCTCCCACCACCCCCTCCTACTGGTTTGTTTTTGCCTCACCTTCCATTACCGCCTCTTGTTAAAAAACCGAATCAATTCCTACTATATTTCCTCTCGTTTCTCTATCCTGATACTTCCCATCACGTATGATTCTTTCCTTCTTGGGGTAAAGATCTCCCTCTTCCTCATTTTTACACAATCATATCTTAACTTTCCTTACTTAGACGCACACTCCCAAATCACAAAGCAGTCTAAAATCGTTCCTTTTGTCTCATCTAGATCGTGTCCCTGTTCCTCACCCCCGCGGCTGCTATGACTAGCCCGTGGACGTGGTGGCCTTGCGGACTAGGGACGATGCGGCCGGTGCTTGGTCCACTCGAGGACTTCTCCGCAGTCAAGAAGGTTGTGGCCGGGGACGGTGGATCTGGCTATATGAGCCTGGCGCCAGCCGGATTGTCCCGATGGGCAAGGCGGTAGACCGCCGGATCTTTAGATGGAGGAGTGTGCGCTTGCTTGTTGATGTGTGTCTGTTTGAAGTGCTTGCTTCCATGGTCGAGATGAGTCCGTAGTTGACGTCAGCTTGCTCAGGACAGTGTTTTCCACGTGCTCAACCACAGCGACAACCACCAGGACGACGGTGGCCACACGGATGATAACGTACTCACGCAGGGCGGCCTGCACATCGGCTTCAACAAGACGCCGACGTCCACACGGAGGACGAATTGCTTGAAGAGGGCGGCCACTAGTAGAAAAGGGTCAAACGTGAAGCACATTAGTGCCGGTTTGCATTAGAGCCGGCACTAAAGTGTATATTAGTGCCGGTTCGTGGCGGCGATCAATAGTACCGGTTCGTGGTGAACCTGTAGTACCGGTTCGTACCACGAACCGGTACTAAAGAGGCTGTGTCAGCCTGCGGTCAGGCTATGGCCCCACCATCACCATTTAGTGCCGGTTCGAACCACGAACCGGTACTAATGACGTTGTGGCAGGCTGTTTTTAGTCCCACCTCGCTCCCCTAACAAGCCTTTTACCACCTTAAATATGTTACTTCTCAAACTATCACAAGCAGTTGGTCTTCATTGAACTCTATGTGTAGGATCTGTGGCTGCAATAGGAGTCTTTGCCAGTTCTTAAATTGGTGGTAGATTCCTATTGACGATGTAGATTCTATACAAAAAGATCGTTGATGATCAATGTATTTTTTATATGTACTTGTTTGTAGCAGTAGCGCGTTTTGGCTGAAAGGCGGTACTGACCAATGTATTTTTTCTGCGTTCAGATGCACAATTTAAATATGTTATTTTTCAAACTATCACAAGCATTTGGTCTTCATTGAACTCTATATAAAGAAGAAGAAGAAGAAGAAGA
>LR880967.1:961697332-961714232 GCA_904067115.1 Aegilops sharonensis
GAAAATTTTGAAACGAAGAAAATTCACCTAAGGACCCATCATGATGTGGATTTTGAAGTAAAGTTGTATAATGCTGAGAGCGTAACCCATTTTGGTTGCAAAAATTGGGAAGCATTTTGCAAATTGTATGGTTTTGATGAGGGTATGCTTGTCACCATGGATCTTGGTGATCCTGAAATCGAGCAAGACAATATGGACATTTGGGTCCTTGTTGATACTCCTCTAGTTCTACCGCTATGTGAGTTTCTCAAACATAGTTAATTATTAATAGAACTTATATTGTTCATTTCAAAATAGTTGACAACTTATTTCCATTGACAGCTTATTTTGAAGTATCAAAGAATGTGCAAAATATGGTAGATAGAACTTACTACACCGATGGCTCTGAGTTAACTTACAAGGAGAAAACTCATCTGGTTGGATTTTGTAATGATATTGAGAATTACAATATCTACAATCGAACTCCTCAACATTATGGTCAATACGTGCCACTAGTGCACGTGTTGAACTACGGTAACTACCATGGAGATACCCTGGTAAGTTTTTTTACTATTACGACATCTGTGCATCTTTTTGCGTACTTCTAAAACTAGTACATCATTGCTAATTACGAAGTTATTACTATGTTTTTCAACAGCTTATCCCAGAGAATTGTGTGCCTCATTTGATGTATCAGAATGGCGGCAGCGTTCGTGTTTTGAACATATATCCAGGTCATCCTACGAATCTCAACTGTCCATACCGGATTTCTAAAAGAAGTGGAGACATGACAATCAAAGGATGGAAAAAATGTATGGACAGTCGTAAGGAGCTTCTTGGAAGCAAAAGAAAGCGAGGCGCAAGAATTGGAGACAGGATGATCTCCATTCTTCATAATGGAGAGTCAGGGTCTATATTGTTTTATGCTATTTTACCTTAAGTGTGTTTAGGTCCGATCCTACCTGATACTGATGATCATGTGCTAAGAACAATTATGTAGGGTTGGGTTCGATGACTATGAGGATGATGATCGTATGACTTATTATTAATAACGAGTAGAAGTTGTATGATGATGCTTGATTAATTAGCTAATAGGACTTGTTATTATATATGATGATGTATGATGCGAGCATGCATGAGTTATTATATATATATCTGCGGGTGAAACGAAAAAGAATTGCAATTTGTAGTAATTGCAATTTGAGTGGGCATAGGTACACTAGCTGCCACAAAAAACTTAAGCCAACCCTTGCAATGAGAAGGAACCAACATCAGGTTAATTGTCCAAACTTCAAAAAATTCAGTTTATGATTATATTTCCTGTACTATGTTCTAATCTTTGTATGTTTACACTGCAGGAAAACAGAAGAGTTGATGCAGATTCATCAACCCCAAGGGCAGCTCCTTCAGCTCCATCAGTACCCAGGGCAAGAACTACACCTCCACCAGCACCTAGGCCAGCTCCATAGGCTCTAGCAGTTCCCAAGGCAAGAACTACAACTCCTCCAGCACCTAGGCCAGCTCCATCAGCTCCTTCTGCAACTAGGAGAGCAACTAGATCTACTATTGCTGCTTCTAGGCCAGGTTCATGTAGTGCTGCAGCTACAAGGCCAAGTTCATCTACTGCTGGTGCTTCTAGGCCAGGTTCATCTACTGCTCTACTACTGCAAAGAAAACCTTCATACCACCTAGAGCTTCTGGTTCTGGAAGGCTGAGAAAACCTTCTTACAAGATGTCTGAGTGGTTCAATTGTTCTCAGGGCAGCAAGAAGAAGTAATTTCATGATGGTGATGTTGAAAACAATTTCAAGTTTGTGTTGTTGAAAACAATTTCAAGTTTGTGATGTTGAAAATAGCTGTGAGTTTGTCATGTTCAAACTAGTTTAATTCAGCCTATTATGGCTACTTTGTGATGGCACTATGTAAGTTACCTAATTGTGGTTGTGATCAAGACTTTTATGCATGAGGATGTCAAGTAGACTATGATAATGATTATTTTGTCTATGATGCTATCATTTAGACTTTGTTGTTGATGATGATAATTAGGATTTTATAGTTATGATGATGATGTTGTTGTCACTTAGGGTGGCTCGGCGTCGACCAACCTTAAATGAACCATTTTTGTCACTTAGGGTGGCTCGGCATCGACCAACCCCTAAGTGAAGCATTTTTGTCACTTAGGGTGGCTCGACGTCGACCAACCTTAAATGAACCATTTTTGTCACTTAGGGTGGCTCGGCATCGACCAACCCCTAAGTGAAGCAAATTTGTCAATTAGAGTGGCTCGGCGTCGACCAACCTTAAATGAACCATTTTTATCACTTAGGGTGGCTCGGTGTCGACCAACCCCTAAGTGAAGCATTTTTGTCACTTAGGGTGGCTCGGCGTCGACCAACCTTAAATGAACCATTTTTGTCACTTAGGGTGGCTCGGCATCGACCAACCCCTAAGTGAAGCAAATTTGTCAATTAGAGTGGCTCGGCGTCGACCAACCTTAAATGAACCATTTTTGTCACTTAGGGTGGCTCGGCATCGACCAACCCCTAAGTGAAGCAAATTTGTCAATTAGAGTGGCTCGGCGTCGACCAACCTTAAATGAACCATTTTTGTCACTTAGGGTGGCTCGGCATCGACCAACCCCTAAGTGAAGCAAATTTGTCAATTAGAGTGGCTCGGCGTCGACCAACCTTAAATGAACCATTTTTGTCACTTAGGGTGGCTCGGCATCGACCAACCCCTAAGTGAAGCAAATTTGTCAATTAGAGTGGCTCGGCGTCGACCAACCTTAAATGAACCATTTTTGTCACTTAGGGTGGCTCGGCATCGACCAACCCCTAAGTGAAGCAAATTTGTCAATTAGAGTGGCTCGGCGTCGACCAACCTTAAATGAACCATTTTTATCACTTAGGGTGGCTCGGTGTCGACCAACCCCTAAGTGAAGCATTTTTGTCACTTAGTGTGGCTCGGCGTCGACCAACCCCTAAGTGAAGCATTTTTGTCACTTAGGCTGGCTCGGCGTCAACCAACCCCTAAGTGAAGCATTTTGACACTTAGGGTGGCTCAGCGTCAACCAACCCCTAAGTGAAGCAAACTTGTCACTTAGGGTGGCTCGGCGTCGACCAACCCCTAAGTGAAGCAAACTTGTCACTTAGGGTGGCTCGGCATCGACCAACCCCTAAGTGAAGCAAACTTTTCACTTAGGGTGGCTCGGCGTCGACCAACCCCTAAGTGAAGCAAACTTGTCACTTAGGGTGGGTCGGCGTCGACCAACCCCTAAGTGAAGCAAACTTGTCACTTAGGGTGGCTCGGCGTCGACCAACCCCTAAGTGAAGCAAATTTGTCACTTAGGGTCGCTCGGCGTCGACCAACCTTAAATGAAGCATTTTTGTCACTTTGGGTGGCTCGGCGTCGACCAACAACTACAAACAGACCTTTCATCACAAACCAACATAAAAATAACACTACAAACATCTTCATTAAATGATCCAAGCTAAACCCATTACATGCCATGCCATACTTCACAGCTTAGTTCAACAGATTCAAATTTAGCACACATTACAAGCCAGAGTTCAATGCTTCAAAAGTAAATTAGTTCAACAGATTCAAACTTAACACATTACAAGCCATAGATCAAAGCTAGTAACTAAAGACAATGACCCACATGGTCATATGACAGCACAATTTATTCTTCACCATAAATACCCTTGATTTCCTTCAGCTTCCTCTTGTTACTTTCACCAGCTTTCTTCAGGTCAGCAACAACACACTGCAAAGTACTCTTCTCAATGCTCAACTTCTCCTTCTCTTTAGTTAACTCAGCAATGTAACAATCCAGCTTCTCCTTCTCTTTCTTCAGGTCAGCAAAGCTAAACTCCAAAGTCCTCTTATCAGAGTTCATCTTTTCCTTCTCTTTCAGATGATTGAACTTCAAATTCCTTGTGACATTGGCTTGAGCAACATGAATGTACTTCAACTGATCAACAACTGCCTTCAATTTTTTGATCTCAGCATCCTTTTCCATGCTGCTGTCAGCAACATTCATATCAGTTTCATGTGGCAGATCATCCTGAGAATCCAAGAGTTTGTTCACATCTTCAACAAGCTTCTCATAAGTCTCCTACAACTCTTTTTTCTGTTGTGCTAGATTATGCACAGTAAATGAATGCTCAAGGCATGCCATCTTATTGGCCTGGATGCTATCCTCATACATAAGCCACATTTTGTGGAGGGTATTCTGCAGATGATCCGGCCACTCCTCATCTACCCACTGCACTAATCCATAGTTATTAACTCCCTGCAATACAAAATAAAGTAGTTCAAACATGTTGTCAGTAAACTTTTTGCAATTCAGTTAAGTTAAGGTTACAGTTAAGGTGCAGATTCAGTTAGATCAATTCAACTCAAAAAACTAAACATGTTTCCTAACATGAACAGTTACTATGAACATAAATCAGTATCAATGAACCATGAACATGAACTATGAGCAATGAACAGTAAACCCTAGAACGTGAACATAACATGAACAGTTGACCCTAGAACAGATGAATAGTTAACACTAGAACAGATGAACTGTACTACACAGGAGAGGTTTCACTTTGCAACTAATTTGCTAACTTACTTCTACGGCACAAGCAATGAACCTCCTCCCAGTGCTTATTCCCTGGAATTCAACACATTTCTTCCCTGGTTGCCATGCTCGCACATCACCCTCAAATCTTCAGCAGCACCAGTGAACAACGGGTCATCCATTGTTGGTGGGATAAGGGCAAAACAAATGTACTGGTTCAAATCGAGCTGAAACCCTAAATCCAAAATGCCCAAATCAAAACCCTAAATGCAGTCCCGGTGGAACTAGATGACCTAAATAGGGGAGTCATAGGAAGAAATGATCTGCACGTCGGAGTCCTCACTACTCGAGCCGTCGCTCCAAGAAACCATGGTGGCCGGCGGCCGGCGGCGAGCGGAGACGAGAGGAGGCAAAGCAAGGTTGAGAGCGCGAGGGAGAGCAGAGGAGCGAGTGAGTGAGAAGTGGAGTGGGGGCGGCGCGGTTGGCCCGTCCGACGCGAGCCGACCAAGTCGTCTCGACCAGACGACGCCGTTAGCCGTCCGTTATGCCACGTAGGGGGAAACCGGGCCCCATCTGTCGGAAACGCACTCAAACGAAGCAAATCGGTCGATCAATGCACACTGCAAAAAGTTTACTAAATGTGCGGTGTTTTTTGCAAATGATTAGCGACCTCGTGGTTTTCTGGAATCGATGCCCCAAATGTGGTGGTTTTTTTGCAATTCACTCAAATAATGCATTTGTCAAGTTCCTACGCTCCCGAAATCTCGGATTGCATAGAGCTGTAGCCATGGCGGTGATATTGTCTGACTATGAAGATCAAAGGTGGAGCCATATTTGGAGCATACTCTGGGCTGGCAATTGTAAATTTTCTTTGTGACGTTAATCAACACATGTTCTCTTATCTATATACATCTTTTACTGGTCCTATAAGTGATACTACAGAGTTACCATGCTACATGACTTTCACATAAACATGAATACAGGAGTAATATTTGTTTTGGGACAGAGTGAATTTATTAGGAGGATACATATATACCAGTAAGTACTATCTTACCTTAATCCCTGATTATATCACTCAAATTAGTTTTGCCGTGCTATTTATTCACTCTCATACAAGTTATAGTGCTCGGAGAAATTTGGAGTTCTCACCGCCTTCTGGTACGCAATCTTCCTACTTACTGTGAAGTTATCCTATATAATTTTATGATTATTATTTTCCCATGCCTTATGTAATTATGTTTGTAGAGAATGAATCTTTGCATTATTTGTCATCCCTTTGATACATCTTTATTGGTTGTTCTTCTAGATTATTGTTAGATTGTGCTATCTAATTTCCTACATTAGGATAGTGAAACATGGATGGTTATGGTACATGGAAGGCTGGAGTTTCATTATTCATTTTGCCATGCGCAACATCAAAACAAAACCAAAAGATAACATCATATTGTAGAGAAATTATTGAGCACTGCAGGTGGTTTCACTGGCTCTATGGGATATCGTGCACACTTCATGTTTAATACTTCCCTTCCAGTTGTGAAAAACCTGTTGCCTCACTGTCATGTCTCGCTTTTGTAGGAGATCTTACAGCTGACACTCATCGGCGATCCTAATGGAGTGGCTATGAACCAAAATATGAAGAATATTCTCCCATTTTAGCTTCTTTGAGGAATCAGCAAGGCCAAGTACAACACAACTTCTAATTGTTGCCTTGCTATGAATGAAAAACGTAAAATCATATGAGTATGGAATTTCTAGACAATGTGCACCTACATGTATAATTCTTTCAAAAAAGTTATCATGCAAATATAAATAAATAAATTTAGTTTTGTTTCTGTACAATATTGCTTCCTTAGAAATTAAAAGAACTATATCAATGTATGCTATTCATGATGCCTCTTTGGATGTTTGAAACATATAACTCAACTAACTTCTCATGTGTGCTCCACGTGTACTATCATATATGCACATACTTTATTTTCCCAGTTAAGATTTGGCCACACAAATTTGAAATTCTTTGTAGGTGAACAAATGTCTCATTTGGAGCAACTGTATGCTAACCAAGTGTACTAGAATTACTTCAATGCTCCCTAAATCCAACATAGTTACTTGGGAGATGAATCGGTGCACATTACTAATAATTCTTATGTTTGTGTAGAAATATATTTGTCCAGTATTTCAAATGTAAATATCAACATTCCATTGGATCTCCAAAATCAAAATGTACAGTATATGTATTTCTTTGAATCTTCTCATGGAAAGCAAAAAGTCCCGCATCAACGCGCGGGGTATCATCTAGTTACTTAAGATTTTAGGGTCATAAAGTTGCATAATGTGGACTATGGTAAAATTTAGAAGGCTTCCATTTTTTGTGCCAAATCTATGAAAGTGACCAAGAGTTTGGTACTATTAGAGTTGAGGAACTAAATTTATTCATTGGGTCTTTCACAATAGATTGAGAACAAAAAAAATGCATGTTTCTCCTTTATTTAATCATCCATTAGATCAACTTTTGGATGGTCTGGATTTTTGTTTTATGGATAGTCTTGATTAAGTGCATCAAATAACTCATGTTTTTTTACACCGGTATGGATCATGACAACCTAGGAAGTTTACCAAAGAACTGCTTTTGTCCTGAAAAAGAGATAAATGAATAACATTGCATTAACCGATCTTTTTGTCTCTCTTAACGAAGGAAAAAACAGTCGCACTTTCTGATGGAGATATACATGTCTTACGCTTTCTTCCATATTTTCTTCATAGAATTGAAATGTCTCAACTCATAAGAGACACAGATACTATGTCACCACACATTGCATACACTAGGCTGCATAAAAGCCAAGCACTGATAAATAAAGAAAATATAGACTTTTCTTGAAACATCAATAGGTTCTTAGGTTACATCATTGCCTACATTCAGATCTCCTTTCCTATATATTTTTTTAATACTATATATTATGGGTGAAAAGAAGGCTTTTGGCTTGTACTAAATCCCTACATGTCTCGGGGGAACTAAATGCCTACTTGGGTACTTGGTTTAGCTTATATGGGGAAATAGCTAAATCCATGAACAAACAAACATTCTAATCATAAAAAATAATAATTATTAGCCTCATAAGCACTTAGTGGCTCTGTTGTTTCGACGTAGGCGAATGTCCGGCACTGACTGTAGAAATTAGCACCCTTCATATTTGCAACTAACTTCCCATGATCCCGCTGGCCAACCTGCACCACCTCGTCGGACAATGACGGGCCTTTCCTTCTATGGTGCCCATGGACTAACGACTCCTCTCGTGTCAGGACGTACTCGCCGTATATGAAATGAGGCCATGGAAGGTATTGCCTCCTAAGGTTGTATCGGCGGCTCCACCGGCATTCCTTCTCCATAATCCACACCTCGGTGGTTACAGAGAGGTCACGGATGACAATGCCCAGCCTTCCATGTACCTCCGTGAGGCGGTAATGATCCGGCCCAGCTGCATGTACTTGTGCGGGGAGCTCTGTGAGGAAAATGATGCGCTCGTCGTCGAGGTCAAACGACATGACCCTTGGGGCCGCACCGTCCGTGACCCAGTGTGTTATGCCGTCGATGCTGACGATGCCCGCGTCAAGGTTGCACCTCGCCCCGCCCTCAAGGCCGACCGACACCTCCCGCCATGATGTCTCCCCAAGCGTGAGCACACACACATCCTTGAACTCGCACACGTGGCCGAAGCTGCATGGAACATGTACCACCTTATACCGCCCCGACGTCGGGTGGTATGCGAAGCTGTACGCTTCGTTCCAGTTCTCCCAGCGGTACCTCCCGATGAACTTGTCGACGCACGGCAGCGTTGGGAGCTGCAACGTCTTGCTGGTGGCCGAGTTGACTAGGGTGATGATGCCACCCGGGATATCCTCGTTGTTACAAAGGCAGAGGAGACTGTTGCACGTGCCGATTAGCTCAGAGCGGCCGCTCCTCCACAACTCTCTGCAGCTCCCCATGGACGACGAGGACAGGTTGTCGACAACGTAGGCGACGATGTTCCACCAGAGAAGGGCCTTGGCGCGGTTCCGCATCTCCGTGGTGTGATCGCCGACGATGTCATACCAATGCCGGCAACATAGGCGGGCTCGACACCGGGAGCTTGGGGCCAGCCGCAGCAGGATCTCCACCAGGACGTCTGAGGGAGTTCCGGACTAGGGGGTGTCCAGATAGCCGAACTATCATCATCGGCCGGACTCCAAGACTATGAAGATACAAGATTGAAGACTTCGTCCCGTGTCCGGATGGGACTTTCCTTGGCGTGGAAGGCAAGCTTGGCGATACGGATATGTAGATCTCCTACCATTGTAACCGACTCTGTGTAACCCTAACCCTATCCGGTGTCTATATAAACCGGGGGGTTTTAGTCCGTAGGAAAAACAACAATCATACCATAGGCTAGCTTCTAGGGTTTAGCCTCTTTGATCTCGTGGTAGATCTACTCTTGTAACACACATCATCAATATTAATCTAGCAGGACGTAGGGTTTTACCTCCATCGAGAGGGCCCGAACCTGGGTAAAACATCGTGTCCCTTGTCTCCTGTTACCATCCGCCTAGACGCACAGTTCGGGACCCCCTACCCGAGATCCGCCGGTTTTGACACCGACATTGGTGCTTTCATTGAGAGTTCCTCTATGTCGTCGCCGATAGGCCCGATGGCTCCTTCGATCATCAACAACGACGCGGGCCAGGGTGAGACTTCTCTCCCCAGGCAGATCTTCGTGTCCGGCGGCTTTGCACTGCGGGCCAATTCGCTTGGCCATCTAGAGCAGATCGAAAGCTACGCCCCTGACCGTCAGGTCAGATTCGGAAGTTTAAACTATACGGCCGATATCCGCGGAGACTTGATCTTCGACGGATTCGAGCCTCAGCCAAGCGCGCCGCACTGTCTCGATGGGCATGATCTAGCTCTGCAGCCGAACAGTGCCCTGGAGGCCGCACCAGAATCCGCTCCAACCCTTAATACGGAGCCGGACTCCCCGATCGGGGACGAGTGGTTGGACACCGCCTCGGGGGCTTTAATCTCTACGGCGATCGAGCCGAACTCCATCCCTGTTCGTTGCAAAGACGCCGACTCCAGGGCGCCGGACTCCTATCCGGACTCCGAACCCTCCGCGCCCTTGCCGATCGAATCCGACTAGGCGCCCGTTATGGAGTTCACGGCCGCGGACATCTTTCAGCACTCGCCTTTTGGCGACATCCTGAATTCACTAAAGTCTCTCTCTTTATCCGGAGAGCCCTGGCCGGACTACGGTCAGGAAGGTTGGGATACGGACGATGAAAAAATTCAACGCCCACCCACCACCCACTTCGTAGCCACTGTCGATAGCCTACACGACGTGCTCGATTTCGACTCCGAAGACATCGACGGTATGGACGACGATGTAGGAGACAACAATGAACTAGCACCTATAGGATGCTGGACAAACTCACCCCATGATGTATACATGGTGGATACACCTAAAGCAAATGAAGACGAGGAGCAACGGGACACTACGAAGGATAAATCCCTCGAAAAGCAGTCAAAACGGCAACGTAAACGCCGAACAAAGTCCCGCCTCAACAAAGACCCAGCCATAGAGTAAGGCGAACCGGTGGACAACGAACAAGCTATCGAGCAATCGTCCGAACAAGACAACTTGGATAAACAATCTGTCCCCGGCGAAGACAACAGTCCGGACGACCTCACGCCGGACAAACCATTGGAGCAAAATGACCTCCAGAAAAGGCTCGTCGCCACTACGCGTAGCTTGAAAAAGCAGAAGCGGAAGCTCAAAACAGCGGAAGATGCACTCAGGATTAGATGGAGCAAAGTATTCAACACCACAGGTAAGTACGGCGACAGTCGCCGAACAAAGAGCTACCCGAAAAGAAAGCTACTGCCCGAATTCGACGAGGAGGCCTTAGAGCCCCCACAATTAAAAAGCAAGAAGGCCACCCGGTCGGATGGACGACCTCATGGCAAAAAGAGAGCGGCGAATGGCACCGCACACAAGCCAATATGCGATCCGCATAAGGATTCACACCAAGAGGATGGCCCAGTTAGGTCCATCTATTGGCCAAGAAAGCAGGCTCGTCAAAGCAATGCAATACGCCAAAATTCTGAAGATCATGGCACACCCAAATATAGGGGCGCCGCACCCCCCCTATGTTTCACCGATGAGGTGCTGGATCATGAATTTCCAGCGGGATTCAAACCCGTAAACATAGAGGCATACGACAGAACAACAGACCCTGGAGTCTGGATCGAGGATTACATCCTCCACATACACATGGCTAGAGGAGACGATCTCCACGCCATAAAATACTTACCCCTTAAAGTCAAAGGGCCAGCTCGGCATTGGCTTAAAAGCCTCCCCGAAAATACCATTGGAAGCTGGGGAGAGCTCGAGGATGCATTTCGGGCAAATTTTCAGGGAACTTATGTCCGCCCTCCGGATGCAGACGATCTAAGTCACATAACTCAACAGCCCGGAGAGTCAGCCCGGAAATTCTGGAACAGGTTCCTTACTAAAAAGAACCAAATAGTCGACTGTCCGGACGCCGAAGCCTTAGCAGCTTTCAAACACAACGTCCGAGACGAATGGCTCGCCAAACACCTCGGCCAAGAAAAGCCAAGAACAATGGCCGCATTAACAAGCCTCATGACCCGCTTTTGCGTGGGAGAAGACAGCTGGCTGGCTAGATGCAGCACCAGCGACCCGAGTACATCCGAAATCAGGGATGGAAATGGGAAATCACGACGCAGACAAGATCATCGCTGGAATAAGGAAAATGACCCAAATAGTACGGCGGTCAACGCCGGATTCAAAAGCTCTCGGCCGAACAACAAAACACTGCCCCTAAAGGATAACAGTGACGAGCTATCCAACCTAAACAAGATTCTGGATAGACTGTGTCAAATACATGGTACCTCCGGGAAGCCTGCAAACCATACCCATAGAGATTGTTGGGTCTTCAAACAGTCCGGCCGACTTAATGCCGAACACAAGGGGCTCGACACACCAAATGCGAGTGACGAAACCCAAAAGCAGCACTCCGGAAAACGAAAAACTTTCCCACAGGAGGTTAAAACAGTAAACTCACTTCACGTGATCAAAGGGAAAAACAAAGCGGCGCCCCCTAAAAGGCGCGCCGCACACTGGTTGTCAAAACCAATCACCTTCGACCATCAGGACTATTCCGATAATATCCGGAACGCAGGATGGACTGCCTTGATACTGAATCCTATAATCGACGGATTCCAATTTACACATGTCCTCATGGACGGCGGCAGTGACATAAACCTGATATATCAGGAAACAATCCGCAGGATGGGGATAAACCCAACCAAAATTCGCCATAGCAACACCTCCTTTAAAGGAGTACTGCCAGGCCCATATGCCCTTTGCACGGGCTCCATACTGCTAGAAGTTGTGTTCGGTTCATCCGACAACTTCCGTCGCGAAAGGTTACTCTTCCATGTCGCCCCGTTTAAAAGTAGCCATCAAGCACTATTGGGACGCGAAGCTTTCGCCCGCTTTAACACAATACCGCATTATGCCTCTCTAACACTTAAAATGCCCGGTCCACACGGCATCATCTCGTTGAAAGGAAGTATTCAGTGTTACTCGAGCGCGGAAGAAGGGGAGACTGCATCGACAGCTCCACAGCTATCCGGCTCCACTAGGCAAAGAACCTGCAATAGGTCATTCAAACCCCGGATACGGCTAGACGAGTCCGGCGCCCACTAGCGGCATAACCCCATACAAGGGGCTGCATGCATGTATAACAAGAGACAATAAAGCTCAATCTTGTTCACTTCTTTGAACCATACTCTGTTCATTTAATATTAAGTACATCTTTCGCACGCTCCTTTTTCTTTCAAACTAAGTTCCTCTCTTTTATAGATGAACAACGTGCTACACCCGTCCAGGATACGACACAACGGAGACACAGGCGCAGACGTGCAGCAGGGACCCGTTGCAAGGATTCTTTTCAGATTAAGACCCTGCATAGACCTTTTTTCACTGTCTCTTGTTGATATACATTCCCCCAGTTCCTTAAATATAACTGAGGAGGAGGCTGGTGCTTTGGCATTGGCCGCACCAGAATTTTTGCGCGTACCTGGACACAAAGGGCTTAGGGCTTTATTTTGCCCATTTTCATAAAGACCGAATACCTTAGGGAGTATTCGGCGTCTCGAGTTAGGCCTTATATGCATCAGCTCCGAATCATTGTCTTTGGTCAAATGTTGGGTTGCCCGGCTCCTGTGTTTTGCTGCCTTACGTTCCGTTTTCACGGCTAACGCGGCACCAGGAGAACTACTGCGATTGTGCCCCTGTTCGGCCGGGCGAGCACCTCAGTAGAGAAAGCCGAAAACTGACTGTCATGATATAGCGAGAGACTGGTCAACCACTCGATGACTCACAGGAATGTTTAGAATTCCTCCGCATTAACGAAGGACCGGTTTTTGGTCAGGCACATACGCACCCCGAATTCGGGAGAGTGCGGTGCCCCCAGGGGCTATATAGTAGCCCCACCCTCGAACTCCTATGGCTAAGTGAAAGTGATAAAGCATTATAGTCCGGTTGCCTGGTTTGCTATGCTACCACCTCCTTAACAGGACCAAGACGTTGGATTAAGTGTGAAAAAGCGCTTTTGCAAACACCCCCGCACTATGTGCGTGGGGGCTGAAGCCAAGGACTGCCATCTTTCAGGTTATATACACATATACATAAACGGCCGCACAGGGAGTAGTTTACTACTTGAACGCACAAGTATAAAAAGCACTTATATTACATTGAAACATCGTTTTCACGAATCATACATGCCATTCAAACATGATATCCTTCGAGCACTGCGTCTCTATTAAACGAGCGCCCGGCAGGACTTCTTCAAAGTAGTGCTCGGCAGGTACTCGGCCTCTGTCCGAATCCTGGGATGCAACGTCAGCGGCCTTCATCTCTGCCTAGTATGTCTTGACACAGGCAAGAGCCATCCGCGCTCCCTCAATACATGCTGATCGCTTCATCGCGTCGATACGCGGCACCGCTCCAAGAAATTGCTGCACTACACCAAAATAACTCTTCGGCCGGGGTCCGTCCGGCCACAAGTGAGTCAAGACATGCTTCATGGCCAATCCGGACAATTGATTCAGCTCGGCCCACTCGGCCAACCGATTGGTCAGCGGCAGAGGACGCTCGGACTATGGAATTGCGACCAGTATAGCTCTTCCCTTTTGTGCCCCTTCTGGCCCCGGAAGTGCTCAACCGCGTCCACAGCGCTCGCCGCCAAGTCCATATAAGCATCCTCTGAACTCCATAATTTATCCAACGGAGCATACTTTGGATCTGTATATTTCCTCCGCAGCAGAAACGGTTTTCCAGCCGCAATTGCCCTGGCCTGACTCAGCTCCTCCTTGGCAGCTTTCAAAGCCGATTGAGCATTCTTGGTTTCGGCGGCGGCCTTCTTTAGGCCCTCCTGTTCCGCTTGATGCTCTTTTTCAAGAACCTCGCAGCGATCGGTAGCATTCCTTAACCTTTTGGCCATCTCGGCCATCTCATCTTTGCTTCGGCAGTGAGCAGCCCGTTCAGCTTCTAGCTCTTCGGCCGCCTTTAAAGCAGCCGCATTACTCCTCCTGGCTTGCTCTTTCGCTCGGGCAAGTTCTGCCCGCAGCTCCTCAACGGCAGCGGCACCATCTGCATTAAAGCATACAAACAGTAAGACATGGGCGTCAAGCTCCCTTAATAGGTGTCTGCATAGAAGTCGCATACCTTGTGACTCGTCAAACCGTTTATTGACCAGCGCGATGTCCGCATCTGCCTCGTCAAGTTGTCGCTTCAGTTCGGCATATTCATCAGTCCAGATGGCCTCCGGACGCCCCACCACCTGTTTAGGAGCGGCGATATGTTAAAACTGAGAATTTGATCCTCGGCACGTCGTCAATTTTTGACAATATACCGAGTCTCAGGGGCTACTATCTATACATGGCGCATTTTATACATTATTTTTTGCGTACCTCAAACCCCGTCAGTAAGCTTCTGACGGCTTCGTGCAATCCGCTCTCTGCGGATGCAATTCTTTCAATCACCGTACCCATTAGAGCACGGTGATCTTCTGAGATAGCCGCTCGCCCGAGCAAATCTCTCAGCTCCTCTGACCGCACACCACTTGGCGCCGGACCTTCCGCCCTCGCCGGACTTGGGGGAACCCTCTGCGACGACACCTCCGGGTCGTTTGCTCCACTTGAGGGTGCAATAGGTGGAGGCGTTTCGCTCTCCATCATCTCCGAAAGAAGATCCCCCGAAGACGAGCTCTGCTGAGAAGGGCTGAGGTCCGAACTACAAGGTACAATTTCGGTTTTCTTCATAAATAAATACAGGGATGTTCCTTATTTACAAGACCCCTTCGTTTTACTTACGGCTCGCTGGAGGGCTGATCCCCTTGGGGAAACAGTGCGGCTGGGTTACTTCCCAGCGCCGGACTCTCCGACGAAGATTCCCTTCCTTTCTTTGAGGCCTTGACCTCTGGATCTTCTGAAGCGGTCCTCTTCTCTCCTTGGAAGGAGGGACTCTTAATCTCCCCTTCCTTGATAGC
The DNA here is from genome assembly GCA_904067115.1 of Aegilops sharonensis. Taxonomy (NCBI): domain Eukaryota; kingdom Viridiplantae; phylum Streptophyta; class Magnoliopsida; order Poales; family Poaceae; genus Aegilops; species Aegilops sharonensis. The sequence continues at coordinate 961,712,480 of LR880967.1, forward strand.
CTCCTTCTAGAGGCAGTTTCTCCCCCGCTCCTCCCTTCGCCTTCTTCAAAAGGCGCGACCTTCAACATCTTGGTCAACATGGGATCCGGCGTGGTCTCTGGGAGGGGAGCCGGACACCTTATCAACTTTGCCTTGGCTATCCACTCCTGTTCAAGAAACGGTTCCTTTAAAGGGCATATATGTATAATAAATGAATGAACAGCTTGTCCGGTTACAGGACTACTTACTTGAGTATCTGGGCGATTGCAGCTTAGTCCTGCGTCCTCGGTCAAGTCCGGACACTTCTCTTGTGATCCGAAGAACAGTTTATACATCTCCGCGGGCGTCGTACCCATAAAATTTTGGAGAGCTCGTGGTCCCTTTGGATTGAATTCCCACAAGCGGAGGGGGCAACGTTTGCAGGGCTGAAGGCGCCGGATCACAATAACCTGCACCACTGCAACCAGATTGATCCCTCTTTCCTGGAGATCTCGAATACGGCCCTGCAGCAGGGGAACGTCCTTGGACAACCCCCAGTCAAGCCCCTTGTTGACCCATGACGCCAGCCGCTGTGGCGGACCTGAGCGGAAGGCAGGGAGCGCCGCCCATTTGGTGCCCCTGGGAGCGGTGATATAGAACCACTCCCGTTGCCATAAACCAAACTCCTCTTGAAAAGAGCCCTCGGGCCACGGAGCACCAGCGCATTTGCTTATGACCGCCCCTCCGCACTCTGTTTGCTGCCCCTTGATCGCCTGTGGCTCCACCTTGAAGGTCTTGAGCCACAATCCAAAGTGAGGGGTAATATGGAGGAAGGCCTCACATACAACAATGAATGACGAGATATGGAGGATGGACTCCGGATTCAAGTCATGAAAATCCAGCCCATAATAAAACATGAGCCCCCGCACAAAGGGGTCCATCGGGAAGCCTAAACCCCGACGGAAGTGAGACACGAACACCACGTTCTCACCGGGCTCAGGAGTGGGAACGACCTGCCCTGGAGCAGGCATCCTATGCGAGATCTCGCCGGTTAGATACCTGGCGTCTCGCAGTTTTAGCACGTCTTCTTCTGTGACGGAGGAAGACATCCATCGGCCATGCTGGTCGGAGTCGGACATCGTCGAAAGTCCGAAGCTCCCGAATCTGAAGCTTTGGGTGTTGGAACTCGAAGCACGAGGCAAACTCGATAGAGGGTGTAAAAAGGAGAGGGACTTGGTCTCGTTATAAAGAGGTTGAATACCAAGAGCCCACCCCGTGGTCAACTAGGACTCGCCTTTGATAGAGAAGGCAGGCCAACGGGCACGGTTGGGTTACCCACGTCCGTATTGATGGGAATCCCGGAATAAGGGGAACACGATCTCTGCCTCGACAAGACGTGCCAAGGAAACCGCTTCGCTAAACGCGTTGAGGTGGAACAGTAAAAACAATTTGAATAAAGGCTTGGTAGTGGTGCGACGTCACGCCACAAAATATGTCAGCAGATTGATCTTGTGTAACATTATTCTCTCTACGGTGGTATGTGGAATTTATTTTTGCAGAGCCGGACACTATCCTGGTGTTCACAATCTTCTATAAATTATTCGGAGGAAGAACCCGCCTTGCAATGCCGAAGACAATATACGCGCCGGACTCATCGTCATTGAAGCCTGGTTCAGGGGCTACTGAGGGAGTTCCGGACTAGGGGGTGTCCGGATAGCCGAACTATCATCATCGGCCGGACTCCAAGACTATGAAGATACAAGATTGAAGACTTCGTCCCGTGTCCGGATGGGAC
>LR880967.1:961747533-961784580 GCA_904067115.1 Aegilops sharonensis
AATGACTCAGGAACCTTTGTATCCTGAAGGCCACCCTAAGAGAATTGAACAAGATTCTCAGAATAATAATCTAGATGCTCCTAGTTCTTCTAAGAAGAAGAAAAAGAAAAATGACAGTACTTTGCATTCTTCTAGTGAACCTAATATAGAAACACCTGAGAATCCTAATAATACTTCTATCTCTGATGCTGAAGCACAATCCGGAGATGAACATGAACCTGATGATAATGCTAATAATGATGTTCATGTTGATGCTCAACCTAGTAATAACAATGATATATAAATTGAACCTGCGGTTGGTCTTGATAACCCACAATCAAGAAACCAACGTTGCGATAAGAGAGATTTTGTTGCTAGGAAAAATGGTAGGGAAAGAGAACCATGGGTTCAGAAACCCATGCCCTTTCCTCCTAAACCATCCAAGAGAAAGGATGATGAGGACTTCGAGCGTTTTGCTGAAATGATTAGACCTATTTTCTTATGCATGTGCTTAACTGATATGCTTAAAACAAACCCTTATGCTAAATATATGAAAGATATCATCACTAATAAGAGGAAAATACCTGAAGCTGAAATCTCCACCATGCTTGCCAACTATACCTTTAAGGGTGGAATACCTAAGAAACTTGGTGATCCCGGATTACCCACTATACCATGCTCCATAAAAACAAATTATGTTAAAACTGCTTTATGTGATTTAGGAGCCGGTGTCAGTGTTATGCCTCTTTCCTTGTACCGTAGACTTGAATTAAGTAAGTTGACACCCACTGAGATATCTTTGCAAATGGCTAATCAACTGCTATACCTGTCGGCATTTGTGAGGACGTGCCTGTTGTTGCGAATGTTACTATCTTAAAAGACTTTGTCATTCTTGATATTCCTGAGGACGACAGTATGTTGATTATCCTCGGTAGACCATTTTTAAATACTGCAGGTGCTGTTATTGATTGCAACAAAGGCAATGTCACCTTTCATGTTAATGGAAATGAGCATATGGTACATTTTCCGAGGAAACAACCTCAAGTTCACAACATAAATTCTATTGGGAAAATTCCATCAATTATTTATTATTGGAGGTTTTGAATATCCTCTCCCTACTGTCAAGAAAAAGTATGATATTCTTATTGTTGGTGATTTTCATATCCCCATTGAGGTAACCTGGTGTCGCTTCGAAATTTCTCCGGTTCCGTGTTATTCGGAATGAGTTTGTTAAGAAGACTTGATTAACCTTGTTAGTGGATTCATTTTGATGATCATGAGATGGATGAAACTAGAAGGCACAATCTTCTGTACCCTCTTTTTACTTTCTGCTACTTAGAATAAATAAAAGTAGAAATAAAATATTTTGTCTGTTTTCTGATTTATCCGTGCAATAAAAAAATATCCCGAAAATAAAAGTGCTCCAAATGCCCTGCAAATTTAGTATGATTTTTTATGGAATATTTGAGGATTTTAGGCACTGAAAACACTGCAAGAGGGGCAAGCACAAGGCCACGAGAGTGGAGGGCGCGCCCACACCCCCTGGGCGCGCCCCCTATCTTGTCGGCCCCTGGTGGACCCCCTCCACTTATGCCAGCACCCACACACTCCATCTTCCCAAAAAAAAACCCCCATCCAGCACAAGCATGAGTTCTAGCTCATTTTGCTGCGATTTTCGATCTCCTTGCTCAAAGCCCCATTCACAAAACTGCTTTGGGAGATTGTTGCTTGGTATGTTACTCCTCCATTGGTCCAATTAGTTTTTGTTCTAGTGATTTATTCATTGCAAATTTTTGCCGCATAGGTGACCCTGTTCTTCAGCTTGCATGTCAAATTTATGAGGTCCCAAGTAATTCTAAACCATGATATAGGCTCTAGGCACTTGTAGGAGTAGTTTCTACCAATCTTCTTTAGTTTTATTCACTTTTATTTGAAGTTACTAAAATTTCAGAAAATTTTCAGAAAAAGAATTATGTCTAGGAGAATGTACCAAGGTGGTTCTACAGTAAAGAAAGGACCCAGGATTGCTATACGTGAGCAAGACGATGAACTACCGAGGGATGCAGAAGTACGAGCTTGTGAGTGGCCATCAGAAGAGTTTATGGTAAATGAATGCATTAAGGATGAATTTTATACATATGTGCATAATGCCGATCTTGAGGACTTCATGCAAGATAAGTGTCCTCAGTACTACTATCTAACTGATTCGTTCGTGAGAAGGTTTAAATTTTCATCTTCGCGTAATTCTCAAAGTGTCCTGTTTGATATTTATGATCAATCTTACACCATGGACTTAGAGGATTTTACAACTGCTTGCAAACTTCCGCAGTGGGGTAATGTGTGACAGCCTGGTTTTTGTCCTCTTCTTTTTTGCTTGATTTTCAGCTGAGTTGGTTTTGAATTTGGAATTCTGAATCATTTCATTTGGACTTAACCACTTGGGTACCCCATTGAGTTTCACCCAAGTGTTCCCTCTCCTCCTCTCAACCATCATTTCACCCCTGGCCAACCCAAAAATATTGTTGGGAATATTTTTCTTAAATGAAAAATATTCATTTTGGCCTCCTAAGCCCTAGCTAACTCTTTGAGCTCCAAAGCAACCCCAATTTTTCTTGCCCCAAAAATCCTGAGAAAAATCCCAATTATTCTTTGGACTCTAGGGCACCTTTCTGAGCAAAAATATTTCACCACTCTTTGGAATATTTTGGCTACAGAAAATAATGTCACTTCCGGGCAGAAATGGTAGTTTCAACAGCAACTACCTTTTTACTAGCTCCATCATAGCTGGTTTTCCCTGTGCCTATTCACCTTAGTAAGAGATAGTAAAACCCCAAAGCTCAGCCCTTGAAGCCATGTGGTTTGATCACAGTAACTCTCCAAAGTTACTGATCAGTAACTTGTCTACAGCACAAGTTTACTTCTACTGCACCTGGAGCTTAAGCAAACCGTGGTAAGAACTCAATTTACTAGGGACCACACGCCAGACATCCTTGTTAGTGCGTAGGGTGGCCTGATGTCACGGTTCATGCGGTGACCGCGTTCGTCCGAGCGTGCTGGCAAGCAATCCGCGCGCTCTGCGCGTCGCCAGCGCCTCTGTGGAGCGCGTGCTCGCTGCCCAGCTAGCCAGAGCGTGCCGCACCTCGCCACCATCCTTGTCTCCACCTCCATAACTCCTCCCTGCCGCTCGCCGACGCCGGAGCTCGCCGCAGCGATCACGGGCACGGTCCGGCCAACGGCACAGTGCGCGCGCACTGTGCTTGTCTCTTTCTCCCTCGCTCCCGTGCTCGTCCGCGCCCTCGCACAGTTCCTGCGTGACCTCCGTCATCTTCCCCCTCTCTCTCTGGCGCCGTTCGTCGTTGGGCGCCGTGGACAGGTGTCCTCCGACAAAGCCCGAGCCCTCCTCGCCGCCCCGCCTATAAAAGCAGCCTCCCGCAGCCTCTTGGAGCTCCACTCACCACACCCACTCCCTCCTAGAACCAGTAGAAGCCGCAGCCCAGTCGGGCAGGCCGCGGGCTGCCGTCCCGGAGCCGAGCTCACCGGCGATCCCCTCCGTATTGTTCCCGCAGCTCCAAGCCCTCCCAAGCCAAGGCGACCCCGCCAGGGCCTCCGCCTCTCCTCTGTGAAGCCAACTCACCCCCTGGAGCCCCTGGAGCCGCCCAAGCCGCCATCTTCTTCCTCTCCAGCAACCTCCGTCCTCTGCCTCCGCTGGAGATGTCAAATCCGACGCCGTCCGGTCACCGTTTGCTAAGCCACGGCTACGGGCAGGTGCGAAATCATCTTCTCCGTTGATCCCTCCCTATCGTTTGACTCCAAGAAGCCTCGTCGCCGGCATGAGCTCCGGCGAAGCACCGTCTCCCTCTGTTTCCCTCTCCCCTCCCTCCGGCCTGACTAGCGGGGCCCGCTAGTCAGCCACTCATTACGCGTGCGATGTGGTATGAGTGGTGGCACCCCGGGAGTTTACGTGTTCGACGTCACCCCCCTGGCTGTTTATTATTTAGTTCAATTTTATTTAAATTCCAGTAGCATTCAAACAGCCACAACTTTTTACCTGAAAGTCCAAATGCATTGATTCTTTTTGCATTGTGTTCTTTGAACAAAAATCTAACAACACCCAAAAGATGGGATTTTTCCTTGCTGTTTGGATTTTCTGGTGAATTTCAGAAGGTTTCTTGATATTTTCTTTTTGTGGTTTTGATTATTTTCAGAAGAGCCAGCTTGTCTTGAGGATCACCAGGAGCTTTGTGAACCTCATCAGCACTAAGGCAAGCCATAGTGACATTTTCATAGTGCCACTTCAATATTTGTGATTTTTCTACTTGAACTTATGAATATTCATGCATTTAAATTAGTTATATAATGATTATATTCTGTTAAATGCTTGTCATGTTAAAAATACTAGAACTACAGAATGTTTGAGGTAACTATTGTTGGTAAGTTAAAGAGAACTTAGTTGCAAGTGATGAATAAATGACATGATCGTAGAGTTTGATAAACAGTTATATTATTATTTTTGCATGATGAAAAGTAATGAGATTGCTAGAAATGATTCTGGTATAAGTAAGGTGTGATCTTAACCAGAGTAGAAGCATGAGTTGATAATGGCTCCGTAGGAGCGTGGTTGGTTCAGTTGTTGGCATGGTTATGTGATGCACATATATTAAGTGATGCATAGTATGGCATTATGACACCGGTTATTTTCACACTAAGTTGAACCTGATTAATAACTCAACTTGAATATGTTGTTGACCGGGTCATGGTGCCGCTGAAACGAGTCTTTCCCAGTGCAACCACATTTGCCGGTATGGGAAGGCCTTAATGCATTTCATTGTCGTGCCTCTGGTCGGTGCCTCCATTTAGGGAAGGTTATGGGCGTGCTGTACCCTGGCCCGGTAGGCAAACATAACCTTGTGAGCCCGTTGTAAGTTAATTTTGGTACCGGGTCCCAGAGTGGATCGTGGCCACGACGGTGGTCGAGGTGTCTGGAGGTAGACACGAGGCCACCCAGGACTAGCCCGATGGGGTCTGAGTCGGAATGGCCGGGAGAGTGTCATGACAATGAAAGGGTTTCGTCGGAACGCTGTTGGTCCACCCGAATGGGAGTGCGAGGCCATGGGTTCCGTAGTGTGGGTACAGTGTATTAACCTCTGCAGAGTGTTTTTAATCTATCGATAGCCAAGTCCACGGTTACGGACACGCTCGAAAGTAGGGTACACCATGGGTCAACACTTAATAAAATATGCACACTAAATTTGTACTGAGGATGGCAGTGAGGCCATCGTCTGGAGTTTGGCCATCAGTTGGTCGGGATGTGATCGCCGTAAGGATCACGGTCCAGGAGTTGGTATGGTTGTGATCGCCGTAAGGATCATAGGCCATGAATTGGTCGGGTGGTGATTGCCGAAAGGATCACACGTGTGTTTTCAAAGTTATCATGTTTGTGGTCAGGAAATGATCACGTCCGGTAAGAAGTACCAGTTGAGCATAGTCATAGCATATTAGATGTATGGTTGCATTGTTGCTTAAATGGTTAAGTATCCTGATATTGTTGTCATTATGTTTATGCTTATTGTGAGCTTGCAAGTACATTCAATGTACTAACCTGGCGTGTCATGCCAGATTTCAGGAAAGTCTCGTTGGGAAGGAGTGTTGTCTGAGTCTAGGCCATGTCCACATCGGTGTCCTTGTGCTATGGAGTCCCGCTAAGACGTTGTTCCGCTGCCGAGTAGTTGTCATGATCGAGGCCCCTTTATGTTCACTAAATAATGTACATACTGTTCAGCCGCACCGTGTGTGCCGCTTGGCCTTGCTATCTGTTGTAATATAAACTATGCTCCGCTAGCATGAATAAAGCGGTTGATTTTCTATACCATGTTGTTGTGTGTTACCAGAAGACAAGATCTCTGGGCTGGCAATGCAAGGTAAACCGGTCGCTCTGAGCCGGGGTGCCACAACGCTTGGTATCAGAGCCGCGCTGACTGTAGGCCACACTAGACTAAGCCGAGTTAACTGGACACTAGATACGAGCTGTAGCTGAGTGCCGGTAATATTTGTAGCTGGTTGTTGCATTACATGCACTGATTTTATTTTTATGCTAACTAGCTAATGGTTGTGAGTGTAGATGGCTCCGGTGTTGTATCCGTGCCAGTTGCAGCTGATGCCATACACGTCGCCGCATCTCCTTCGTAACATGTGGCGTCGGTTGTACCCTCACGAAGATGATCCAACCTATCGTGTGTACCAGGAGTGCTTAGCTGACTTAGTGTATGAGTATCACGCCGTGGTTACTCTGCGCGCCAGTTCCGATTCCAGCTCTTACACTCGTACCTCCCATAGCGGCTATGCTTCTACCGCTTCTCAGGCTGTCCAGTTTGCTGCATTTGAGGTACTTGTTGAACTCCGCTACAACAAGGTCCCAATGCAGAACCACCCAGGTTTCCACTTCTATCCTTCTCTCTACGATAATGGTCGTGTCCGTTTCCCTGTCATTGATCCGGAGTCTGATAGTGTAGCTAGTCACCGCTCTCTCTACATCACTGCTAGCTATCTTCTAATCTATGAGCTGGCTCGTGAGCTGAGTCGTACCCGTTCTGCTTTAGCTTCTACTTTAGTCTCTGCTCGCTCAGCCACTGTTTCTCCAGTTGTAGGATTTATTCCCTACGTTCCTGCCAGATCTAGATCCCTGTTCCTCCGGTTACCCCTCCAAGTAGCTCGGGCGCTGCAACTGCGAGTCCACTTAGTGCTCCTGCTGAGTGGGTTTCCCTCCTCGCCACTCCTGTAGCCCCGATGATCCACCCTCCACTTGCCCTTCAGGGAGAGTCCTCGAGGCAGCGTCGTCGTGTCACTTTTAACCCGGAGGTCTCTGTTCACCCCGTCAGTTCTGGATCCGAGTTTGCTTTAGGAGAGGACCCCGCAGTACAAACAGAGCAGTAGAGCTTTCGAGTATTCTCAGTCGTCAGGATGGAGTATGGATGTAGTCGTACGAGCTATGATGTTTCGTTTCATGTATGAGGATAGTTGGACCTGGCATGTTATTATCTGTCATGTATGAGTCTATGTATAATCATGTCGAACTTTATTCGCTGTGTTTTATTCGTCATTTCGGTTTTATTCGGGTTTTGTTGCTGGCTTATCCCCAGTTTATTCTTGAATGCTTCTCATCTCGGTTGCGATTATTTGGGAAAAATCATATTAGGATGACGCGGGGAGGTTGCAGTAGCAACGTTCGCGAGGGTTCTCCTATTCGGCGTTCCGCACGACAGGCAGGACAATCACCTGAGCCTTACGTTCCACCACCGCCTCCACCGCCAAATCCGCCCTCCACCGAGCAAATTATGCGTATGTTCGAGGAACAACGAAATAATGATCTGATGGAAATATTCAGAAGTATCCAAGCGATGGTTGGACAGAATGGAAATCAGCCCATTCCTCACTCCAAGTTATCTGATTTTCAATGGACTAAGCCTCCCAGTTTCAGTCAGGCCATTGATCCCTTGGATGCAGATGATTGGCTGAGAACTATGGAAAAGAAGCTTGAGGTTGCTTGAACTGACAAAGAGGATAAGGTTCCATTCGTAACACATTATCTGGATGGCGCTGCTGCCATATGGTGGGAAAATGAAAAGGCCTTAGGGACTGATAATGAAGCAATTACTTGGTCAAGATTCAAGGAGCAATTCCAGAAATATCACATCCCTGCGGGAATCATGAAGACTAAGCAACGTGAATTTCTTGCGCTCCTCCAAGGAAGTCAGTCAGTGGGGGAATATTTGCAGAAATTTAATCACCTGTCACGTTACTCTAGCCACTAAAGAAAGGAAGATGGACATATTTCTTAGTGGATTAAACCCGCAACTTGGCTGTGCTCTCAGTGTGTTTGATTTTCTGAATTTCCAAACCTCGGTGAACAAGGCTTTCATTGCTGAAAGGGAACACAAGCTTGCATCCGATATTAAGTCTGCTCATATCGATCACAAACGCAAGTTTGAGCCTAAAAAGGAAATGCAACCAGTACAGAAGGTTCGTACCTGGCAGCCAACTCCAGTGGCATACTAGCCTAACTGGCAACAAAATATTAACAAGGCCACCACCCAAGTCAAGAATGACGTGCTCAACCCAGTTCTGGAAAACCGCATGCGCAATAATTCCTGTTACACTTGTGGACAAACCGGGCATTATGCTAAGCAATGTCCCAAGAACAACCAGACCAATGTTATGTTCAAGCCACAAGTCCATTATTTGGAGGCAGGACCAAGTCAGCACGACATCACGGGATACATTCATCACATCTCCACCGACGAAGCCCAAGAAAATCCCGAAGTCGTCATTGGTATGTTCCCTGTTAATAACATACCTGCAGTAATTTTATTTGACTCTGGGGCTTCCCTCTCTTTTATTTCTCAGAGTTTTGTTGCCCAAAACAAATTTCCTTGTTCGCTTCTGGGCAAGAATATGCTGGTACAAACCCCGGGATCCCTTATCAGAAGCAATTTAGTCTGCCGCTATCTGGAAGTCAGTATCAACGGAATCCATTTTCCAACGTCTTTGATACTTATTGAGTCTGATAGATTGGATGTTATCTTGGGTATGAATTGGCTGACTCAGTACCAAGTATGCATAAATTGCGCAACCCGAGAAGTCAACTTGACCGGCCAAGATGGGCAAACTACAAAGTTCATTGCTCGTAGGAGCATACCCTCTAAGGAAATGGTCTTTACAGCAATAACGGAAATGGAATTAATTCCGGTGGTCAGTGAGTTTTCTGATGTATTCCCAAAAGAACTGCCAGGCATGCCACCTGATCGAGAGCTTGAGTTTGCAATTGAACTTGTGCCCGGAACCACCCCAATACACAAGAAATATTATCGAATGCCGTCATCCGAATTAATAGAGCTAAAGAAACATCTTGATGAAATGCTCCAAAAAGGGTATATCCGCCCCAACTCCTGACCATGGGGATCGCCTGCTATTTTTGTGGATAAGAAAGATGGGAGCCTCCGCATGTGTGTAGATTACCGTCAGCTAAATGATGTCACAATAAAAAACAAATACCCTCTGCCAAGAATTGATGATTTGTTTGATCAGCTCAGTGGAGCTAAGGTATTCTCAAAGATTGATTTGCGGACTGGATACTATCAACTCAAAATTAAAAGGAGGATATTCCCAAGACCGCATTCACTACTCGCTACGGTCTCTATGAATACACAGTCATGTCCTTCGGCCTCACCAACGCCCCCTTCTTCTTTATGCACATGATGAATAAAGTGTTCATGGATTTCCTCAATAAGTTCGTGGTCGTCTTCATTGATGATATACTTATTTATTCAAGAAGTGAAGAAGAGCATAAGGAACACCTCCAAGCAGTGTTACAAAGACTCCGTGAGCACCAGTTATACGCCAAATTTAGTAAATGCGAGTTTTGGCTCAAGCAAGTTGTATTCCTCGGGCATGTGCTATCCGCTGAAGGTATAGCCGTGGACCCAAGCAAGGTGAAAGATGTGCTCGACTGGTTGCCACCCGCCACCGTATCTCAGATCCGGAGCTTTCTTGGATTAGCCGGATACTACCACCGTTTCATTGAAGGGTTCTCCAAGATTTCTAAGCCCATGACGGAGCTGCTCAAGAAGGATAAGAAGTATGAATGGACTCTGGACTGTGAGAAAAGTTTCACCGAGTTGAAGAAACGTTTGACAACTGCGCCAGTATTAACACTTCCTGATATCTACTGCAGTTTTGACGTATACTGCGACGCTTCCCGGCAAGGGCTAGGATGCGTACTTATGCAAGATGGCAAGGTAGTAGCTTATGCCTCGCAGCAGCTACGGTCCCATGAAGGGAATTACCCCACTCATGATTTGGAATTGGCCGCGGTAGTCCATGCTTTGAAAATTTGGAGACACTACCTCATCGGGAAAAGGTGCCAAATTTTTACCGATCACAAAAGTCTCAAATATATATTTACTCAGCCGGATTTAAATCTCCGTAAATGAAGATGGATTGAGTTGGTCAAGGATTACGACCTTGGAATAAATTACCAACCGGGTAAGGCCAACGTGGTTGCCGATGCACTCAGTCAAAAACCCGTCAGTTTAAACGTCATGTTGGAATCTTTGCCTTCCAAGCTTAAAGAGGAGATAGCTCACCTCAACCTGGTCATATGTGAGGCTGGCCTTGCCAATATTCTGAAGGTTACCCCGACTCTTGAGGAAGAAATCCGCAAAGCCCAGTCAGGCGATGCCGATCTGCAGAAACATATCAAGTTTTCCGATTTCTCGAAGGATCAATACGGTACCCTCCGATTCAGGGGAAGGATTTGTGTGCCAAATCAAGTTGCTCTGAAGCAGAAAATTTTGTCAGAAGCCCATGAATCCTCGTATTCAATCCACCCGGGAGGAACAAAAATGTATGAAGACCTTCGACAAATATTCTAGTGGGATGGAATGAAGAAAGACATTGCTTATTCGTAGCCTGTTGCGACATATGCAACAAAGTAAAGGCAGAACATCAGAAACCAGCCGGACTTCTCCAACCACTGCCCGTATCACAATGGAAATGGGACGATGTCTGCATGGATTTCATCACAGGACTACCTAAGACTCGACGAGGCAATAATGCAATCTATGTCATAGTAGACACATTAACCAAGGTGGCCCACTTCCTCCCCATCAAAACCTCATACCGAGCAGACGAACTCGCACGACTGTATGTATCCAGAATCGTCAGTCTGCATGGAGTTCCCGAAACCATCACTTCTGACCGAGGTTCACTTTTCACCTCCGCTTTTTGGTCCCGTCTCCATCAGGCCCTCGGGACAGAGTTGAAATACAATACCGCTTATCATCCTCAGACAGATGGGCAGACAGAAAGAGTAAATCAGATACTCGAAGATATGCTCCGAGCCTGTGTTTCGGCCCAAGGATCACAATGGGAAGATTGCTTACCTTATGCCGATTTCTCGTATAACAATGGGTTCTAGACCAGTTTAAAGATGTCACCATATGAAGCCTTGTATGGCCGTAAGTGCCGCACTCCATTAAATTGGTCTCAAACCGGTGATAGCCGTATTTTTGGAACAAATCTCATACTGGAAGCCGAAAAGCAAGTCAAGGAGATCCGAGACAGATTGCAATTGGCAAAATCGCGACAGAAAAGTTATTATGATGCAAAGCACCGACAGATCAGCTTCGAACCCGGAGAACATGTCTACCTTCGAGTCACACCTATGAAAGGAATAAAAAGGTTTCAAACCCGTGGAAAATTGGCACCCAGGTTTATCGGTCCATTTCCCGTTATGACGCGAGTAGGTGCTGTGGCATATCAGTTGGAATTACCCCCTGAGCTGTCAGGCATGCACAACGTGTTCCACGTTTCCCAACTGCGACGGTGCATATCACCGCCCGAGAAAAAGACCGATTTGACAGAGATAGAGCTGGCAATGGACTTGACCTACGAAGAGAGGCCAGTGAAAATTTTGGATCAGATGGAAAGGGTCACTCTCGGTAAATGACGGAAGTTTTACAAGGTCCAATGGATGGATCATACCGAGTCAGAATCAACCTGGGAATCAGAAGAATTTCTAAGGGCATGTTATCCAGAATGGTTTTCCCAAGCAACTGAATCTCGAGGACGAGATTCATTCTAAGTCGGGGAGGTTTGTGACAGCCTGGTTTTTACCCTCTTCTTCTTTGCTTGATTTTCAGCTGAGTTGGTTTTGAATTTGGAGTTCTGAATCATTTCATTTGGACTTAACCACTTGGGTACCCCCTCGAGTTTCACCCAAGTGTTCCCTCTCCTCCTCTCAACCATCATTTCACCCCTAGCCAACCCAAAAATATTGTTGGGAATATTTTTCTTGTCTGATCTTGTGCATCAGTGTCATCCCTAGATCGGTAATGGTGACACACACAATACTTGAGGGATTTATAATAGAGTAGCAATCACACACTTATTACATCGAGTGTCTCAAAAGAGAACTTATTACAATAATATGGCATAAGGCCATCTAAGAACGATAATAGCGGAAGGCTTGGAAGATAAAGTGAGTGTGACGCCCCAAATATTTAACCATATTTTGTTTATTCAAATTTTGCCAGGAAACTTAAACTTTTAGTTTCTAGATTTTCTTTTGATTTCAAAACCATTCTTTTCTTTATTATTATGGAGTTTTTGCCCCAAGTGAAAACTTTTCAATCATTATTGGACTCATTTACCCTCTCAAATAAAACAATTCTTTTATCAGTAGGATTATTTATATAATTATTTATCCCTGAGCTTTATCTCTCTAAAATGGTTTTTCATAAGTTTAGGACCCCATTTGCACTGCAACCCTTTGATAAATTCATTTAAAAATCCCACCAAAATTTGGGGATGTCATGTGATGTTTTTAAATCACTTTTATGCAAAAAATATATTTCATTCATTGAATATTTTGAGTTCTACACCAAGTTTTCAAATCTGGTCCAGTGGGCAATTTTGCACTACAACCTAATTAAATATTCCTTTAAAACTTCCACCAAAATTATGGGATGTCAGTAGGAGTATATTATTCAAATTTTTGCAAAAACCCAGTGTTGTTCTTTGAAAACTTTGAGTGAATCATCCTCATTTTCATTCTGGTCCAACGTGATGATTTGTACTGCAACCCTATTTTAACTTACTCCTTTATCCATGATTCTTTTTCCTGCTTGTAGTCCTTGCTACAAAACCCTAAAGTCCAGGAGCATGAATCCATTGGAATAATTTTGGTCCATGAAATGACAGCCTTTAGTTTATGCCCAATATTGGTTTTCTCAAATATTTGCACTAACAAGTTTCTAATTTTGGCAAAGTAACCTTGCCAGGGGCGGAGCCCATTGGGCCGATCCGTATGCACAGGAATACGGTTCCAAAAATTTGCTAGTAGTAGCTATGAAACAAAAAGGCACGGTGCATTAGGGTGGCCCAAGAGCAGTGCATCAGGGTCGGCCCTTTTCGGCGACGCTTCCGCACTGGCCCAACACAGCAGGGCGCGTGCGTCACATAGCTCCACTTCGCAAAAAAAACGAACGTCACGTAGCTTAACCGATCCAGCTTCCACTAAAAAAAACTAATCGATCTTACCATAAAAAAAATTGATCCACCGATCGATCAGGTTTCTGTGGACCGTACGGAGCCAGCCCCATACCATACGCCTCGCCGTCGGCAGTCGCGTACAGATGCAGTAGCGGCAGGGCGCCGGCCGCCGCAGGCCACGCAGCGATGACAGTGACTACGTGCCGCACGCGAGCGACGCGCCACGTAGTCGGCCAGTCCGGACCTCGGTAATTTGGTGACCTTTCCAATCTTGAATCTTCGTATTCGTACGCGCACCCATAGATTACAGAAGGTCACGATTGTGGTAGCGCCTTTTTCTTGCTTTTCAGAATTTTGTTTGCAAGCTGCAACAAGTAGTCAATTATATACTCCCTCCGTCCGAAAATACTCGTCATCAAAATGGATAAAAAGAGATGTATCTCGAACTAAAATACATCTAGATACACCCCCTTTTATCCATTTTGATGACAAGTATTTCCAGACGGAGGGATTAAAAATTTATTGCAAATAGAATAAATCACTATGTCTTGGTAAAAGCGTGCGGCATTTTCTAGGTTATAACTTCTAACTAGGGTGTCATTTGTCTATATACAAGTCTGAATGTCTCATTTGTATTTGTCAAATACAGAAACTATAGTCAAGTTTTTTTCTCAAATGAAAAGACCATCACAGGGCGTTCCGGAAGACATAATTGGGAAGGGGAGACTCAATATGATCCGAGCAAGAGAAAATTGATAGAACATTATCATCCTAATTTTGAAGATCTGGTAAGAAGAAAATATTTTTTGAATGGACCTTGTCAGCCAAGAGACATTGATTTTGAATCCTCGAAATTTGGGGGTAAATAAAGAAAGTTCAATCCTAAAGGGTTTGATATTGTCTTAGAATGGATCATACTAAAGATAATTTTCAAGCTTTTAGCCATTTAAATACTTTTATTTCAGCATTTTATTATGTTCTCTTGAAAAGTTTAATTCTATTTTTATCTTGTAGGTTACTAAACCTTGTTGTCAGATGATGTATTTTGGAATTTGGAGATGCAAGACATCTATTTCAAGTAATTTTCTTCCTTATTTTATCATTACAGTAAGCATTTTGATGGCCACGTGTTTTTACACGCTGCCTTCGACGAAGTCTGATAATGTGTGCTAGAATCTATGAAAAAAACAATTATTCAATGCATCGTTGCTTAAAAGTTTTACTCCTTGTTATAGTGGTGCATCGGGTAACATTTGCTCCAGCTCCGCCCCTGAACCTTGCCACCCTCTTTACCTTCTAAAGAGACTAGGATCTGGGGATTTTGGACACTCTAAGAATTGCCTAGATGCCCCTAGCCTTTGGTCAAACACCTTGAGTGCATGAGCAGATTTGGCATAAGTTTTGGTTTGCATTGTGAACTTGATCCTCTGATCAAACTAGCTTGTCCACTAAGCCCCTAGAATACCCTAGCCTAACCCTGTTAAACCCCAGCTCCACCCTAGAGCGCACATTTTGCACGCGCGCGCATCGAGTCGCCGCGTCTCACTGCCCCCCCCCCCGTGCTCGTTCTAGCCACTCCCCTCTCGCAGCCAGCACGGCCGCCTCCTCCCTCGCCGCAGAGCCATCCCTGGAGGCGCACAGCGCCGCCGTCAGGTCGGCCACGGCGGCTAGCGGCCGGCCACAGTGGACTCCTACCACGGTCGGCGCCGCCAGAGCCACAGCCGCACGCCAGCTGCCCCCATGGAGCAGTCCAAGCTTATCCTCATGCTCGTCGGCAAGCGCTCGTCGGTGCCATGCCGCCCTGCCGCAACAGAAGTGGTCGGCCGACGATCCTATCCCCAGCAGCGGCGGGACCGACCTAGCTACACTATAAATGGTGACCCCGAGCTCCTCCTAAACCCCAGGCAGCCTCAAGCCATCACCGTAGAGCTCCCCTAGCCCGCAATCGACCAGGGGAGGCCGTCTTCCCCGTCTCCGGCCAGCTCGGCCACCGCCGCCTTCCGGCCCCGTTCATCGCAACCAGGCCCTCCCCCGACCAACCAACGCCACCACCCGACTCCCTTCAACCGTGCGGAGCTGCCCAACCTCTCAATCTCGCTCGGGAACCACCATGGCTCGAACCCCCCAATTCACCGTAGCCACCGGCCGCCGCGAAGCTCCTCGCCAGCGACTCCCTCCGTCCCCACCTGCCTAGCGACCAACAGGACGACCGCCCGGGACTGGCGGATCCATCCCTGCCCTCGGGGCCCCGCGAGGAGCCGCCAACCGCCGGCGGCGATCGCCGGAGTCCCGCCTCCGCTCCGGTAGAGGAAGAGGAGGGAAAGAAGACCAGTCAAACCTGACCAGTGGGCCCGCTGGACCCACTGTCAGTGACCCACGCGCTGTTCATGCTGGATAAGTGGAGACGCAAACTCGGAATATGCCTTCGACGTGGTCAGTTTTCGAAATGTTTTTCCTTTTTTCTGTTTTATTTTAAAAACAGATTTTGACCAAAACTTTGACTGGCTGTAACTTTTTAAATATAACCCCAAATGAATTGATTCTTTTTCCTACCTCTCTCAAATATTTCCTAGTTTATTTTCAGATCTATTTGAAAAAAATTCAGGCAACCTTTTGGTACTATTTTTGAAACTATGTATTGATTCAAATATATTTTTAAATAGGATTTTTGGAGAGAGGAGAAAACTTTCAAAAGTTTTGGAGTGCACCCTGCCTCCCCACAACTTGAAGGCAAGCATTCTGAACCCTGGCATAATATTTTTCATGCATTGTTTGACACGATTATAACACCACCTCAATACGTAGAACTCGTTATTTTATGTGGTGATATGATCATTTGCATCAATGCATATTGGAGATTTCCTTGCTGTTGGAAATGGTCAAGCTGGTGACAGTAATCATCCTCGTATGCTTTTCGTGCCTGCCGGAAGGAAGCTGGGAAAGTCTCTGTCTTGGGTAGACCTGAGCTTGCCCCTAGTTCCTGTCGAGACGAGTGTGTCCGGTATGGCATGAGGGGGTATGATGAGTGGTGATTCTGTCTGTTGGATGAAATATATTCGTTATGCTAAACCTGCAGGGAATACTGAAACCTCCTGAGTCGACCATAGATCGACTCTTGTTCCAGTAACCCCCATACTTGTTTCGTACTACCACTTGTCCCTACAACAAGTAGGGTACGATTCAGTAAGTCGTCAACCCCTTGCTAGCACACACCGTACAGAGAGGCCATGGTGGAAGATACCGGTTGTAGCCGGTAGGCAGGCCACCTGATCCGGGGGCATGGGTGTTTCCGGTTGGGACCGAGAGGGGAGGCCACCCCTTAGAGCGCGCGATATAAGTTTGATCCCATGCTACGCGAGGTTGTAGCCTCCCCACTTAGAGTTTTTCTTGATAGGTGTCGTGGGTGATTCCAGACACCGGTAAGTTAAGATGGTGTGTGCAGGTCAGGTGTGTTTTCAATTTAAAGACCGTAGACGGAATTAGTCCTGATGGACTAAAGGAATCCGTTACTCGTGGGTAAAGAGTACACCCTCTGCAGAGATTAAACATCTATTCGAATAGCCGTGTCCATGGCTAAGGACTACAGTCTGGGATGGGTCAAGTGTCGGTCTTAGTGTCGGTCTTCGGAGGAGAAACTATTAAACCAGGACCTGGATCATGACTTGTGACTCGTGATGATCAAGATTATTGTTTGTCATGGACTAACCCGTTGTATTATTTGAATCATCAAGTATCCCTGGGATGGTTCTACCTCCTGGATATTCACTGTGATTTATTTATAAGCCCTTTATGTGGTGTCGCTCAGACGCCCGACTGTGGCATGCTTGTTATTTATTTACCTTATAAGCCCTTTTTGTGGTGTCGCTCAGACGCCCGACTATGGCATGCTTGTTATTTATTTACTTTATAAGCCCTTTAGGTGGTGTCGCTCAGACGCCCGACTGTGGCATGCTTGTTATTTATTTACCTTATAAGCCCTTTATGTGGTGTCGCTCAGACGCCGGCCTATGGCCTGCTTGTTATTTATTTACCTTATAAGCCCTTTATGGGGTGTCGCTCAGACGCCGGCCTATGGCCTGCTTGTTATTTATTTACCTTATAAGCCCTTTATGGGGTGTCGCTCAGACGCCGGCCTATGGCCTGCTTGTTATTTATTTACCTTATAAGCCCTTTATGGGGTGTCGCTCAGACGCCGGCCTATGGCCTGCTTGTTATTTATTTACCTTATAAGCCCTTTATGGGGTGTCGCTCAGACGCCGGCCTATGGCCTGCTTGTTATTTATTTACCTTATAAGCCCTTTATGGGGTGTCGCTCAGACGCCGGCCTATGGCCTGCTTGTTATTTATTTACCTTATAAGCCCTTTATGGGGTGTCGCTCAGACGCCGGCCTATGGCCTGCTTGTTATTTATTTACCTTATAAGCCCTTTATGGGGTGTCGCTCAGACGCCCGACTATGGCATGCTTGTTATTTATTTACTTTATAAGCCCTTTAGGTGGTGTCGCTCAGACGCCCGACTGTGGCATGCTTGTTATTTATTTACCTTATAAGCCCTTTATGTGGTGTCGCTCAGACGCCCGACTGTGGCATGCTTGTTATTTAATTACTTTATAAGCCCTTTATGTGGTGTCGCTCAGACGCCCGACTATGGCATGCTCGTTATTTGCTATCCTTTCGAGGCGTCTCTTCAGACACCCGATCGGTGCATTTTTATTACTACTCTGTTATTGCTTATTCTTGTATATAAATAACCTGCTTGCATGCATCAAAGATTTTATTTTTATGACTAACGTTGTGATCATAGAATATTTCAGAGCGTATTTATCATTTGTTATATTATACCCGTGTTCATAATCTTTGCGAGTACATTCAAAGTACTCACTGGCTTGTCCCTGGCTATTGTTTTGGCCAGATCCCTTGTGTGGAGAGGAGCGTTGCGAAGACAGCCCCAGAACCTAAGCCATGGTGATAGCAGCCTCGCGAAGATAGGAGTTAACCTGGTCAGCCGTTCCTGTGGGAAATGGAGTCCCATAGACGCCGATGATCCACAAACCGCTTCCGCCATCAACCACTAGAAACCAATTGTTGTACTCATAGGCCAGAATGGTCTTGTACTACATATTTTGCTTTTTGCTTGGATTTTCTGTATCAAGTTGGTGCCTCATCAGCTAACAGCAATCCTGGGGCTGATGAGCACAAGGGTCATTTTCTGGAAATTAATATCCCGAAAATCCGGTCCTGACAAAATTGGTATCAGAGCCAGGCTGACCATTGGCTAATCCTATCTTAGCCAGGTCGAAAAACCTAGGTTAACCAACCGACCAGACCTTAACCTAACCCCCGCCAAGCTTCCCGTGTAAGATAGCCACACAGTGAGCCTGACACCTTTTGACTGTCGGTGCCCAACCTATCAACCTAGCCTGTCGATCACGCGCCAGTGACCGACGCCTTATATGTCCCATTCGCAAGTGTGCGAAGGAAGACTTCGTCCCCTTTTTCTATAAAAAGGGCACGCTAGCCTCAACCCAGCACAGCACAGCCTCTACCCCAAACCAAGCCATAATGCCTGGCCCCGTAGTGCACAATGAGACCACAGCAACCAACCTTGGAGGTTTTGTGACCATACTCGCAAACCTCACCCGTCGTGCCTATGCGTTAGAAGAGCCCCCAGAATATGTTGTGTACCAAAGACCCATGAGCGGTGAGAGCCGTCAATTCTGGGCCACTGTGCACATCTACGGTAGGGGTCTGTCGCCAGAACGCCCCTACAGGTTCACCGGAAGGACAACTTCCTTTGAGCCACAAGCCATCCAGCTAGCGGTGCGAGAGGATATAGTTCAACTCCCGCACTTGTCGCCCAGAGTTAACTGTCGCTCGTTCTACTACTACCCAGAGCGTGAAGGGTATGGTAGACCACCCCAAGTGGCCAACGGAGATCACGAGACGGATCCTGCATTGTCGCACCTAGTGCGCTATGTAGGTGGACTAGAGGAATTGTTCGATCAAATCACCATTGATCTGATCGCAGCTCGTGGAGAGCTGGTTCGTCGAGCCCGGGCAAGAGGAGGGGACGAGCCCGACGCTGACAACCCAGTCGTGCTGTTCGAACACCCGATCGAGTCCCTGAGGTCTGCCCCAGCCATCGACCAAGGTGCTTTGATGACCCCAGAAGTGCTTCGTCGCCTTTTGGGAACACGCTCCAACGGGATTGTGGCCAACAATCCCCGAGATGGTCATCATCGCTACCCCGACCCTGCAGTTCCTCAACCACCCCCAACTAACCCCGACGGTGAAACCCGTGGAGAAGCCTCGACATCCACAAGGCACGCCCGCTTGGATATAAATGAGGTAGCTAAGTCACTCGAGTAGTGCCGAGTCTCAGTGTATCCACATCTTATAATCGTGCGACCTTGTAAATAAACGCAACCTATTGTTGTGCCTCTGTTTTAAATAGTAACCTTGTATAAATATGTTAGCCTGCAGTTGCATTTTTTATTCCTGGCACAGCTACCAAAACCACCCCGACGACACCCACAGTACCACGTCACTTTTGTGAGATATGTGTATCTGTGGCTTTGACCCCGACCACATGAGAGCAGAACCGACAAACTAGTGCCCCTCATTGCGGTAAATAACCCAGCCCGGATGCTATATAAAAAGGCCACCTCGTGACCTTGCCAAGCACCCCTCACCTTGTGCACCACCCTCACAACCATTTCTTGCCATGCCGAGCCCTAGCATTTATCTGAGAACCCTAGATGCAACCCCGGGTAGCTTTGTCAAAATATTTGTGGGACTTTACCTGCAGTACCATGGGTTCTACCCAGCCACCCCAGTACGAGCTGCTCAAATCGAGGATCACCCCATCCACCTCGAAATATTGGGCAGTAGTACACATCCCTCCCGTAAACTCAAACCAAGACCCAATGCAGGTCTCCTTCGTGGGAAAATCTATGCCAGCTCCACAAATGGCCATAGAAGCGGCTGCACATGAAGCACTTGTCCGACTTTGATTCGCGGTACCCTATGCCAGTGAAAGAGGGTATTATTACTTTCCGAGCCGTGCAGCACCCGGAGAAGTAACGTATTTTGCCGGTGGACGAACTGAGAGAGACCCAGTACTGGCAAACCTGGTCCAGTATGTCATCGCTCAAGAATGGTTAACCCAACGGGTAATGGGTTATCTCCAGAGTCTCGCTGATTTAAATCCTCAGATCGCCATCGGCAGACCACTGAGGCCCGACCAGGAGAGACACATTCATCGGCTGGTCAATCCACTTTCCCCGATAGAAGAGGAGTGTGTCCCAGTACCAGAGACGTTTTCTCGGGACCCCGTACAGTTACCGTTTGCATTATAGACGTCACTGCTGTGATTATTATTGCAACATTTATTTATATGTGGTAACTCATGCGTGGTACCCCGAGTTTGTGCGGCGAGTAAATTTTTTAGTTTCTATTAATTTGAGTAGTTTTTGTTGCGGTTTAACTCTAAAATTTACAGATTTCTCTCGCGAAAAATCCTGGAGTGAGATTTCTTTTCCCTGAGTTGCTGCATCGTATATCTTCTCACGACATGGAATTTTTATTCACGCAGCACCACGGCAGCAGACCCACAACCACTCGAACACGTACAATGCTTGCAAAAGCACGTAACAGTGTTGCATCTCACCGACCCCCTCCCTAAACGCACCACAGTCTCCAAAGGAGAGATTAGTGGATAATCATCCGGGTACAAGTTACCTCCGACACACCAACAACAGTTAGCACCCGGCGTCACACCTAATCCTCGTGATCACCGCCACCGCGGAGAGCCAACACCCGAGCGGCAGCATCGCGACGATCATCGAGGATCATCGCGCACAGGAGCACGGAGAGCCCCAGCACTGCCGCCGGCCCTCCGCATACCAGGATCACGTACCAGGCCGGCGCCACATCCGCCATTAGAGCCTCGTCTCGAGCTTCTGTAAGCAGAAATGGAGGAGAGGAAAGGAGAAGCGAGGCCAGGTGTGAAAGAGAAGAGAGGAGCACCTCGGCCATTTTATATCTCGAGATCGGTGTACGGTGGGCGAAGTCCACCAGCGCCGCTTGTCGCCCGATCGCCGGTGTTCGATGGCGAATCCGCTAGCAGTGCCGACAGCACACTGGCCCGCGAGGTGAGTGCACGTTGCGCCGGCAGCTAGCACGCCACGCACTACCGCAGTACGGCCTAGATGCTCTACGCGCTAGACGTCGCCGGTAGAGAAAGCGCGGGAAAGCGCGCGGGAGAGAGGAAGAAGAAAGAGCCAGAGGAAGAAGGAGAGACTGACAGGGGGCCCTGGGTCCACCTGTCAGCCAGAGGGAGCAGTGTGCTCTCGGGTGCGACCAGCGTATTTTTGAAATTTAGATTTTATTCTAGATTTACGGTAACCAGCGTAGAAATCTCTCCACCGTAAATTTTTCCATGCAGCGCTAGTGTCCCACACTGTAGTTTTACACCATTTTTTGCTCTCTTACTGTAGCCGCATTTTACCGCTTAAGTAAAGTGGTTATTTCTGTAAATGGTAGGAGTAATGTTTTTGAAAATAGCTCTTAACAAATCTCGAGGACGAGATTTTTCCTTAAGGGGAGTAGTGTTGTGACGCCCCAAAAATTTAACCATGTTTTGCTTATTAAAATTTTGCCAGGAAACTTAAACTTTTAGTTTCTGGATTTCCTTTTGATTTCAGAACCATTCTTTTCTTTATTATTATGGAGTTTTTGCCCCAAGATAAAACTTTTCAATCATTATTGGACTCATTTACACTCTTAAATAAAAAAATTCTTTTATCAGTAGGATTATTTATATAATTATTTATCCCTGAGCTTTATCTCTCTAAAATGGTTTTTCATAAGTTTAGGACCCCATTTGCACTGCAACCCTTTGATAAATTCATTTAAAAATCCCACCAAAATTTGGGGATGGCATGTGATGTTTTTAAATCACTTTTATGCAAACATATATTTCATTCATTGAATATTTCGAGTTCTACACCAAGTTTTCAAATCTGGTCCAGTGGGCAATTTTGCACTACAACCTAATTAAATATTCCTTTAAAACTTCCACCAAAATTATGGGATGTCAGTAGGAGTATATTATTCAACTTTTTGCAAAAACACAGTGTTGTTCTTTGAAAAATTTGAGTGAATCATCCTCATTTTCATTCTGGTCCAACGTGATGATTTGTACTGCAGCCCTATTTTAACTTACTCCTTTACCCATGATTCTTTTTCCTGCTTGTAGTCTTTCCTACAAAACCCTTAAGTCTAGGAGCATGAACCCATTGGAATATTTTTGGTCCATGAAATGATAGCCTTTATTTTCTGCCCAATATTGGTTTTCTCAAATATTTGCACTAACAAGGTTCTAATTTTGGCAAACTAACCTTGCCACCCTCTTTACCTTCTAAAGAGACTAGGATATGGGGATTTTGGACACTCCAAGAACTGCCTAGATGCCCCTAGCCTTTTGTCAAACACCTTGAGTGCATGAGCAGATTTGGCATAAGTTTTGGTTTGCATTGTGAACTTGATCCTCTGATCAAACTAGCTTGTCCACTAAGCCTCTAGAATACCCTAGCCTAACCCTGTTAAACCCCAGCTCCACCCTAGCCTTATAGCATGCACTGGCATTTCGCTGAGCACCTGGTGTGCGTGCTCTGGGCGCGCCTAGAGCGCACGTTTTGCATGCGCACGCACCGAGCCGCCCCGTCTCACTGGCCCCCCCCCCCCCCCCCCCCCCCCCCCCCCCGCCCCCCCTGCCCCCCCCCCCCCCCCCCCCCCCCCCCCCCCGCCCCCCCTGCCCCCCCCCCCCCCCCCCCCCCCCCCCCCCCGCCCCCCCTGCCCCCCCCCCCCCCCCCCCCCCCCCCCCCCCGCCCCCCCTGCCCCCCCCCCCCCCCCCCCCCCCCCCCCCCCGCCCCCCCTGCCCCCCCCCCCCCCCCCCCCCCCCCCCCCCCGCCCCCCCTGCCCCCCCCCCCCCCCCCCCCCCCCCCCCCCCGCCCCCCCTGCCCCCCCCCCCCCCCCCCCCCCCCCCCCCCCGCCCCCCCTGCCCCCCCCCCCCCCCCCCCCCCCCCCCCCCCGCCCCCCCTGCCCCCCCCCCCCCCCCCCCCCCCCCCCCCCCGCCCCCCCTGCCCCCCCCCCCCCCCCCCCCCCCCCCCCCCCGCCCCCCCTGCCCCCCCCCCCCCCCCCCCCCCCCCCCCCCCGCCCCCCCTGCCCCCCCCCCCCCCCCCCCCCCCCCCCCCCCGCCCCCCCTGCCCCCCCCCCCCCCCCCCCCCCCCCCCCCCCGCCCCCCCTGCCCCCCCCCCCCCCCCCCCCCCCCCCCCCCCGTGCTCGTTCTAGCCACTCCCCTCTCGCAGCCAGCACGGCCGCCTCCTCCCTCGCCGCAGAGCCATCCCTGGAGCCGCACAACGCCACCGTCAGGTCGGCCACATGGCTAGCGGCCGGCCACAGTGGACTCCTGCCACGGTCGGCGCCACCCGAGCCACAGCCGCGCGCCAGCTGCCCCTTGGAGCAGTCCAAGCTTATCCTCACGCTCGTCGGCAAGCGCTCGTCGGTGCCACGCTGCCATGCCGCAACAGAAGTGGTCGACCGGCGATCCTATCCCCAGCAGCGGCGGAACCGACCTAGCTACACTATAAATGGTGACCCCGAGCTCCTCCTAGACCCCAGGCAGCCTCAAGCCATCCCCCTAGAGCTCCCCTAGCCCGCAATCGACCAGGGGAGGCCATCTTCCCCGTCTCCGGCCAGCTCGGCCACCGCCGCCTTCCGGCCCCGTTCATCGCAACCAGGCCCTCCCCCGACCAACCAATGCCACCACCCGACTCCCTTCGACCGTGCGGAGCTGCCCAACCTCTCAATCTTGCTCGGGAACCACCGTGACACGAACCCCCCAATTCACCGTAGCCACCGACCGCCGCGAAGCTCGTCGCCGGCGACTCCCTCCGTCCCCACCTGCCTAGCTACCACCGGGAGGAAAGCCCGGGACTGGCGGATCCATCCCCGCCCTCGGGGCCCCGCGAGGAGCCGCCAACCGCCGGCGGCGATTGCCGGAGTCCCGCCTCCGCTCGGGCAGAGGAAGAGGAGGCAAAGAAGACCAGTCAAACCTGACCAGTGGGACCACTGGACCCACTGTCAGTGACCCACGCGCGGTCCATGCTGGATAAGTGGAGACGTAAACTCGGAATACGCCTTCGACGTGGTCATTTTTTGAAACGTTTTTCCATTTTCCTGTTTTATTTTAAAAACAGATTTGACCAAAACTTTGACTGGCTATAACTTTTTAAATATAACCCCAAATGAATTGATTCTTTTTCCTACCTCTCTCAAATATTGCCTAGTTTATTTTCAGATTTATTTGAAAAAAATTTGGACAACTTTTTGGTACTGTTTTTGAAACTATGTATTGATTCAAAAATATTTTTAAATAGGATTTTTGGAGAGAGGAGAAAACTTTAAAAAGTTTTGGAGTGCACCCTGCCTCCCCACAACTTGAAGGCAAGCATTTTGAACCCTGGCATAATATTTTTCATGCATTGTTTGACACGATTATAACACCACCTCAATACGGAGAACTCGTTATTTTTTGTGGTGATATGATCATTTGCATGAATGCATATTGGAGATTTCCTTGCTGTTGGAAATGGTCAAGCTGGTGACAGTAATCATCCTCGTATGCTTTTCGTGCCTACCGGAAGGAAGCCGGGAAAGTCTCTGTCTTGGGTAGACCTGAGCTTGCCCCTAGTTCCTCGTCGAGACGAGTGTGTCCGGTATGGCATGAGGGGGTATGATGAGTGGTGATTCTGTCTGTTGGTTGAAATATATTCGTTATGCTAAACCTGCAGGGAATACTTAAACCTCCTGAGTCGACCATAGATCGAGTCTTGTTCCAGTAACCGCCATACTTGTTTCGTACTACGACTTGTCCCTACAACAAGTAGGGTACAGTTCAGTAAGTCGTCAACCCATTTCTAGCACACACCGTACAGAGAGGCCATGGTGGAAGATACCGGTTGTAACCTGTAGGCAGGCCACCTGGTCCGGGGGCATGGGTGTTTCCGGTTGGGACCAAGAGGGGAGACCACCCCTTAGAGCGCGCGATATAAGTTCGATCCCATGCTACGTGAGGTTGTAGCCTCCCCACTTAGAGTTTTGCTTGATAGGTGACGTGGGTGATTCCAGACACTGATAAGTTAAGCTGGTGTGTGTAGGTCAGCTGTGTTTTCAATTGAAAGACCGTAGACGGAATTAGTCCCGATGGACTAAAGGAATCCGTTACTCGTGGGTAAAGAGTACACCCTCTGCAGAGATTAAACATCTATTCGAATAGCCGTGTCCATGGTTAAGGACTACAGTCTGGGATGGGTCAACTGTCGGTCTTAGTGTCGGTCTTCGGAGGAAAAACTATTAAACCAGGACCTGGATCATGACTATTATTTGTCATGGACTAACCCGTTGTATTATTTGAATCATCAAGGATATTCACTGTGATTTATTTATAAGCCCTTCATGTGGTGTCGCTCAGACGCCCGACTGTGGCATGCTTGTTATTTATTTACCTTATAAGCCCTTTTTGTGGTGTCGCTCAGACGCTCGACTGTGGCATGCTTGTTATTTATTTACTTTATAAGCCCTTCATGTGGTGTCGCTCAGACGCCCGACTGTGGCATGCTTGTTATTTATTTACCTTATAAGCCCTTTATGTGGTGTCGCTCAGACGCTCGACTGTGGCATGCTTGTTATTTATTTACTTTATAAGCCCTTAATGTGGTGTCGCTCAGACGCCCGACTGTGGCATTCTTGTTATTTATTTACCTTATAAGCCCTTTATGTGGTGTCGCTCAGACGCTCGACTGTGGCATGCTTGTTATTTATTTACTTTATAAGCCCTTTAGGTGGTGTCGCTCAGACGCCCGACTGTGGCATGCTTGTTATTTATTTACCTTATAAGCCCTTTATGTGGTGTCGCTCAGACGCCCGACTGTGGCATGCTTGTTATTTAATTACTTTATAAGCCCTTTATGTGGTGTCGCTCAGACGCCCGACTGTGGCATGCTCGTTATTTGCTATCCTTTCGAGGCATCGCTTCAGACACCCGATCGGTGCATTTTTATTACTACTCTGTTATTGCTTATTCTTGTATATAAATAACCTGCTTGCATGCATCAGATATTTTATTTTTATGACTAACGTTGTCATCATAGAATATTTCAGAGCGTATTTATCATTTGTTATATTATACCCGTGTTCATAATGTTTGCGAGTACATTCAAAGTACTCACTGGCTTGTCCCTGGCTATTGTCTTGGCCAGATCCCTTGCGTGGAGAGGAGCGTTGTGAAGACAGCCCCGGAACCTAAGCCATGGTGATAGCAGCCGCGCGAAGATAGGAGTTAACCTGGTCAGCCGTTCCTGTGGGAAATGGAGTCCCATAGACGCCGATGATCCACAAACCGCTTCCGCCATCAACCACTAGAAACCAATTGTTGTACTCATAGGCCAGAATGGTCTTGTACTACATATTTTGCTTTTTGCTTGGATTTTCTGTATCAAGTTGGTGCCTCATCAGCTAACAGCAATCCTGGGGCTTGTGAGCACAAGGGCCATTTTCTGGAAATTAATATCCCGAAAATCCGGTCCTGACAGTGAGTCCATCAACTCCAACGGCATAGCTGAGCGAAAGATCACGACCTAAGGCACCTTACTCGTCGTCTGAAAAGTCTGCAACATGAACGTTGCAGCCCGAAAACGGGCCAGCACATGGAATATGCTGGCAAAGTAGCACATAAAGAATAATAAATAGAAAATTGCTATCGCTACATGCAATATGGCTGGTGGAAAGCTCTATGGTCACAGTTTTGCATAAAGCCAATTTTTCCCTACAACAAGGGAATAAATTTTATTTAACTATCATGGTGGTTGTTAAACATTGAGAAGGTTACTCTAACTCAATCCCAATTAAGCATCATCATTAAACCCAAACAAATTAAATTAAGTAACATGATGAGATCGACATGATAATCCAANCGATGATCCACAAACCGCTTCCGCCATCAACCACTAGAAACCAATTGTTGTACTCATAGGCCAGAATGGTCTTGTACTACATATTTTGCTTTTTGCTTGGATTTTCTGTATCAAGTTGGTGCCTCATCAGCTAACAGCAATCCTGGGGCTTGTGAGCACAAGGGCCATTTTCTGGAAATTAATATCCCGAAAATCCGGTCCTGACAGTGAGTCCATCAACTCCAACGGCATAGCTGAGCGAAAGATCACGACCTAAGGCACCTTACTCGTCGTCTGAAAAGTCTGCAACATGAACGTTGCAGCCCGAAAACGGGCCAGCACATGGAATATGCTGGCAAAGTAGCACATAAAGAATAATAAATAGAAAATTGCTATCGCTACATGCAATATGGCTGGTGGAAAGCTCTATGGTCACAGTTTTGCATAAAGCCAATTTTTCCCTACAACAAGGGAATAAATTTTATTTAACTATCATGGTGGTTGTTAAACATTGAGAAGGTTACTCTAACTCAATCCCAATTAAGCATCATCATTAAACCCAAACAAATTAAATTAAGTAACATGATGAGATCGACATGATAATCCAAGAACCAAATACTCAAGATGTCCATAACCGGGGACACGGCTAACCATGATTAGTTTGTACACTCTGCAGAGGTTTGCGCACTTTTCCCCACAAGACTCGATCGCCTCCGTTGGATTTCTCGCACTACATGATGCTTGAGAAACGGATGACCGAGACACAGTCTTTCAGAAGCATTAACTCTCTACTCCGGGTAGACAGTAGCACCTACAACCCACTACATCTGCTACTCTACCTCTTCAAGAGCTCACGCAACTTAATCAACTATGCTAGAGCCCATAATAGCTTGTGGCTGCACACGGAAGTTTCTAGCATGAATAATCTTATGATCTCTTTGAGCCTGGGTGGCGGTCCATAGGAAAATCACACGGTACCCCGGGATTTCCAAAAATACAGGCAACACTAGGTTCTCCAGGTGCCTCAATCCACCCAGATGTGTATTAAAGTTGCCACCCTAAGTTAACCACTAATTAACAAACTCACATCTGTCATGGATACACTCACCTAATCCACGTCTACTAGCATAGCATGGCAATATAAGCGGTACGTAGAAGTATCTCCCAAAGGTTTAATAGTTAACAGGTTAATAGGTACTACCTCATCTACTTCCCAAAGCCCACATATTAATCAGATCCTAATCATGCAATTGTTTAAGGATTGACCTAATGCAATAAAACTGGGTAGTAAAAAGGTATGATTAAAGCGTTACTGGCCTTGCTGATGATCTGCAAAACCTAGAGACTCGTAGTAGCACGCTTCACACTCCGGGTACTCTATCATAAACAAACAAGCATACAATAAGCAATCAAACTAGAGGCACGGGTAAAACTCAAATAACAGATCTAACCAGAAAGTTCAACTTAAGAACTCCGGTTTGCAAAAAGAATCAAATCAAACGAAGCAATGAAACTCAAACGGCGAAAGAAACATGCTTCGTTTACTAATCTGGACCTAAGTCAAATTTTACAGTAGCAAATAGTTGTTTAAGTTGGTTAAACAGAAAGAGGGTTTCGAGATGAAACTCTAGGCGCTTGAATCGCCTGATTCCGATAAACGAGCGAAAAGATAAACTAAAATGAAAATCAGGGCAGAAATCGCGATCGAAAATAATCACGGAAAACCGTGGAAAAAGAAAAACTGACGAACAGGCTAACGAACGAGTGTTTGCGGTCTCCGGCTAAACGGGGAAAAACGTTCGTTAAAATGAACGAATTAACGGGCATTCGCTAAATAACTAAACCGAAAAAAATGATCTAGAAAAAAAATCAACCGCGGGTTTTTTTTAAAATCGGGCAGTTTTCTAGAGAAAACCGCCGGCGGCGGCGACGAGTCCGACGGCTACCTTGGAGGGGTCCGGCGAGGCAGGGCGGCGGCTCCAGCGAGGAGGTCGGTGGTGGCGGCGGGCTCCGGCGACGGGCGGTGGCGGCGGCGACTGGCTCCGGCGGCGGCGACGACGAACTCGCTCGCGGCGGCGGCACGACGCGCGGATCGAGGCAGGGCGGCGGGTTAGGGCTTTGGGTGTGGGGGCTGCGGCTCGGTCCTCTGCGGCTTAAAAGGGCCGGCCGGGTCGGAGTCCCGGACGGCCAAGGCCCGGTTAGGTCGGTTTGACTTTTTTTTAAAATAATTCCGACGTGCAGAAAAAGAAAGAAAAGAAATACTAAATGGACTCCAAAAATTCCAAAATAAAATTTCCCCATCCTCTAAAAATAAGCCGGACACGATGAACATTTTTTTGGACCTAAAATGCAAGTTTGAAAAACGCGCATTTTCCTAATTCAAATAAAATAGCGATAAAACTCTGAAGTAAAATCTTATTTGATTTTAATATAAAATCTCCAGTATTTCTTTATTTTGGGAAAGTCATTTTATTCCCTCTCTTTTATTTTTATAAAAGAAATATATGAAGATAAAATAATTAAAATCAAATGATCCTCTTTTCAAAATTTGAGAAAACTCAAATATGAAAATAACGAAATCCCCAACTCTCTCCGTGGGTCCTTGAGTCGCGTAGAATTTCTGGGTTCAAGTCAAAATGCAATAAAATATGCTATGCAATGATGATCTAATTTATAACATGCCAAATTGAAAATTTGGGATGTTACAAACCTACCCCCCTTAAGATGAATCCGCCCTCGAGATTCGGGTCGGCTAGAAAATAGGTGAAGGTGGTCCTTCCGCAGATCTTCCTCTCGCTCCCAGTTTGCTTCCTCCTCGGCATGGTGGCTCCATTGAACTTTGCAGAATTTAATAACTTTGCTGCGCATGACTCGACTAGCAAACTCGAGAATCTTCACTAGTTTCTCCTTGTAGGTCAAATAGCTATCCAACTGAATCACTTCCAGTGGCACTGTATCTCTCAGAGGAATATCAGCCATCTCTGAGATACGTGGAACACATCGTGAACTCCTGACAATCCCTCGGGCAACTCCAACTTATAAGCAACTTCTCCCATACGTTCCAAAACTTTGTATGGTCCCACAAAACGTGGCGCTAATTTTCCCTTGACTCCAAAATGTTTAACTCCTCGAAGTGGGGACACACGAAGATAAACTCTGTCTCTGACTTCGTAAACTGTCTCCTTGCGTTTTGAATCTGCATAGCTCTTCTGCCTGGACCGGGCTACCTTGAGTCTATCACGGATCAACTTAACCTTCTCTTCAGACTCTTTAATCAAATCTGGTCCAAACAACTGGCGGTCTCCAACTTCATCCCATAGCAACGGGGTCCCGCACCTCCTTCCGTACAAGGCTTCGAAAGGGGCCATCTTCAGACTAGCTTGATAGTTGTTGTTGTAGGAGAACTCTGCATGTGGCAAGTTACCGTCCCAACTAGATCCATAGTCTAGCGCACAAGCTCTCAACATGTCCTCCAGAATCTGATTTACTCTCTAAGTCTGTCCGTCTGTCTGCGGGTGAAAGGCTGTACTGAACTCTAATCTGGTACCCAAAGTTTCATGCAAATGATTCCAAAACTTTGATGTAAATTGGGTTCCTCTATCTGATACAATGGTCCCCGGAACTCCATGCAGACATACAATCCTAGTCATATAAATCTTTTCCGACATAGCACTGGTGTAAGTGGTCTTCACTGGGATGAAATGAGCTACCTTCGTCAATCGGTCGATTACAACCCATATCGAGTCATAGCCTGAATGAGTCCTGGACAATCCTGTGATAAAGTCCATGCCTAACTTGTCCCACTTCCATTCGGGTATCGGCAATGGCTGCAACAATCCTGCTGGCTTTTCATGCTCTGCCTTCACTCTCTCACAAACATCACAAACTGCTACATACTCAGCAATATCTTTCTTCATTCCGGTCCACCAGAAACTGTCCTTCAAATCCAAATACATCTTGGTGTTTCCTGGGTGAATCGAGTATGGAGAATCATGAGCCTCCTGTAGAATCAACTTCCAGATCTCCGGATCCTTGGGCACATAACGCGGTCCTCAAACCATAGGGTATCGTGTTCGTCCTCCCGAAATCCCTTAGCTTTTCTTTTGCTCACTCTTTCCTTAATCTCGGCAATCTCCTTGTCCATCTTCTGAGCTTCTCTGATCCTGGTCATCAAAGTAGATTGAACTTCCAATGCTGCTACATAGCCTCTCAGAACTATCTCCAAACATAGCTCACGAAGATCTTCTGCTAACTCCTTGGGTAACTCTCCGGTTATGAGTGTGTTAACATGGCTCTTATGGCTCAACGCATCGGCTACGACATTAGCCTTTCCGGGGTGATAATACAGCTTCGTATCATAACCTCTGATGAGCTCCAACCATCTCCTTTGCCTGAGATTCAGCTCCTTCTGTGTGAAGATATACTTCAAACTCTTGTGATCTGTGTACACTCATAGTGATTTCCAATGAGAAAGTGTCTCCACGTCTTCAACGCATGCACTACGGCTGCTAACTTGAAATTTTGCGTAGCATAATTTTGCTCATGTGGTTTAAGCTGTCTTGAGGCGTATGAGACAACTCTTCCATCCTGCATAAGCACTGCTCCAAGTCCTCGACGAGAAGCGTCGCAATACACCTGGTAATCCCTGCGTTGATCTGGAAGAATCAACACTGGAGCTGTAACCAAGCGTTTTCTTCAACTCCTGAAAACTGGCCTCACATTCCTCAGTCCAATTAAATTTGATCTCCTTCTTCAACAACTCCGTCATGGGCTTTGCAAACTTGGAGAAATTCTCAAGGAACCTCCAGTAGTATCCTGCGAGTCCCAGAAAACTCCGGATCTCTCCAACTGTCGTGGGTGCTTCCCAATTTGTCACGGTAATAACCTTGATGGGGTCTACTGCTATTCCTTCTCCGGATATTACATGTCCAAGGAATCCAACTTCCTTCAACCAAAATTCACACTTGCTGAACTTGGCATATAGCTGATGTTCTCTGAGCTTCCCAAGTACCAAACGCAAATGTTCCTTATGCTCTTCTTCATTCTTTGAGTAAACCAAAATATCATCAATGAACACCACGATGAAATTATCCAAAAACTCCATAAATACTTTGTTCATCATGTTCATGAAATAGGTAGGCGCGTTAGTCAGACCAAATGACATGACGATATACTCATGTAGCACGTACCTTGTGGTAAAAGCTGTCTTAGGTATATCCTGCTCTTGAATCTTCAGCTGGCGATATCCTGATCACAGATCGATCTTGGAAAATACTTTAGCTCCTTGCAATTGGTCAAACAGAACATTGATCATCGGCAGTGGGTACTTGTTCTTGATCGTCACCTCATTCAATCCATGATAATCAACAACCATCCTTAATGATCCATCCTTCTTCTCCACTAGAAGCACTGGTGATCCCCAAGGTGATGAACGGGGGCAAATATAGCCCTTATCCAGTAGCTCCTTATTCTGCTTCTTAATTTCCTCCAAATCCTTTGCGGGCATCCTGTACGGTCTCTTAGATATTGGCCCTGTGCCTGGCAAAAGTTCAATAAAAAACTCAATGTCTCTATCCAGTGGCATGCCTGGCTACTCCTCCGGAAATACGTCAGGGAAATCCTTCACCACTGGTACTTCCTCCTGTACGACTCCTGGTAAGGAATTCACTTGAGTCCTCTTCGGCACATGCCGGGATACATACTTAATCCTTCTTCCTTCTGGGGTGGTGAGCAAAATCGACTTACTAGCGCAATCAATGTTCCCTCCATACTTTGATAACCAATCCATTCCTAATATCACATCCAGTCCTTGTGACTCCAATACTATCTATCTATCTTCTATTATATTATTAAAACGATAGAATACGAACGGCTAAGATTTGCAACTCTAAAGTTTTTAAAAATTAATGGTGGAGATTTGTTTGAATCCACGTGCAATAAAACCATCACACGTATATGTACCAGAACTAAACGGCAACAATATTACGTACACATGTTTTACTTATATATGACTAGCAAGTTATCAGAAAAAATTGAAGCTTATTTGGATTGGAAACTACGTGTAGGTAGATTCTAAAAAAAACTACATGTAGGTAGCAAATACCAGTACGGACTGGCCTTATAATAAGGAAATAAAAGCGGCAAGCCGGACGCTACACCAATACGGACTGTGCGGCTGCCATAATAAAGAAGAAAAAGCAAGCCGTGTGCATTGCATTTGATGATGTCATGCATGACATAATCCTATCAATTGGTTTACTTCATGTTGGTTTTTATCTGATCTTTAAATTACAATTTAATGCTTGCCAAAATTAGACCATAATGTAGAATAAAATATTATTTGATTTTCGTCCCCGTGTTGTCATATAGTCATGCCTAGTCTTAGACTTTTTGAATGCATGGATTATTTAGGTACATGCATGAACATGCTTACGGTATTCACAAAATGATGTACATACTAAGAAAACAGTAATGATAGATGATGTCCTTGGCAAATACAAGTGCCGATGACGATCTTGATAATATTAGAATTTAGGTTTATTTGCAGTAAAAAAAACTATTTTCAAAGTGTTCGGAAAACTGGACTCGGCATACAACAGACATAAAATGATGTACGTGCTAATACTAAGAAAGCAGTAATGATTGATGATGTCCTTACAAATATAAGTGCCAATGATGATCTTGACAATATTTGAATTTAGATTTATTTTACAGTAAAAATACTATTTTCAAAGTGTTTAGGAAACTGGGCTCAGTAGAGTCCATGCTCAAAAATGCATTTTGAATGTTATAAAACATGATGGTCATACACACGGATCACAATAGCTTATAGCTACTGGAAAAAACTAGGCTCTATTGCATAATTTTCTGACACAGATAATTTGATATTTTTTCAATGCCTTGAAACTATAATAGACAGTAATGCAAGAGGGCAAATATGTTTCAGATCAGTATGAAAGTGTATGCATTTACAAGACAGGCCCAAAACACCAATTTCATAAGTTCTTATTATCGCACATGGCAACCAATTACCGCTACTGGGATTTCTCTCCAAGTCCAATCATCTTTTGGTAAGATATACAATTCGGTTATATTTTTTAATGATAGCTTTTGAATGGTAGTTCATCACATGACAATAAGTCTTCAAGAGAAAATAATACCGATAAGCACCGACTCTAGCAATATCTTCAAGAAAAACCAATATCATATTAAATAATATGTATTGAGTCTAGCCGCACAAATGCGCGGGTTACTCCGCTAGTTAGGTCTGAGGGAAACACATAGTTACTAATCGTTAATGGTAGCCGATCACACCATAGACTAGCCATATACTCTGCTCTTGGCGAGGTTACTAACATGGGTGACCTAAGGGCTTGGGTTGGCAGTTTAAACTTATCCACAAATTCCCTTGATATGTATGAATGCGATACACCAGTATCAAAAAGAACGATTGCAGTAATTGACTTAACCAAACACTTACCTATTACTGCATCTGGCTGTGCTTCAACCTCCTCCATGCTAACGTGGTTTACTTGTCCCCTGTTGGAAGGGTTGGGCTTCTTTCCAGAACTCCCATTGCCATTTCTATTTTTAGCTTCGGGGCACTCCGTGGCGTAATGTCCCGTCTTCCCGCACTTGTAGCAAGTAATGTGACTTTGATCCTTCTTAGCGGGCGTTGCTGGGTTGGAACGGTTCTAATCGTTGCTTCCTCCATTACCATTCCCATTCTTGGGGCCACTATGGTTGTGCGGAATCCCTCCATTGTGGTTGTGACCTCCATGGTTATGTTGAAGGTGTCCTCCCGAGTTCGGGGTAAAACGGGGTTTCTGATGAGCTCCCGAATTGTACTTCCCTTGTCCATACTTCCACTTGCGGTTGTCTATCTGCTGTTGCTTCCCTTCAATCATGAGCGCTCTATCTACCAACTCCTGGTAGTTATTGAAGTTTGCCACCATCAACTGCATGCTCAGCTCATCATTCAGTCCTTCCAGAAACTTCTGCTGCTTAGCTGCATCTGTAGCAACGTCATCAGGGACATAACGTGCTAGCTTACTAAACTCATCCACATACTGGCCAACTGTGTGTCCTCCTTGGCGCAAGTTGCGAAACTCGCGCTTCTTCATGGCCATAGCTCCCGATGAAACATGGGCAGTACGAAACACCTGCTGAAACTGATCCCATGTGATAGTGTCGATGGGGTAAGTGGCTTTGAAATTCTCCCACCATGATGTTGCGGGTCCATCAAGCTGGTGTGCGGCAAAACACACTCTCTCCGCATCTATGCATCCTGCAGTGGTCATCTCCCTTCCAATCTTGCGGAGCCAATCATCTGCAACTATCGGCTCGGTGCTACTGGAATACACCGGCTGATTCAGCCTTAGAAAACGGGCTAAGTGATCAACAGGTGGTGGTGGTGGTGGGTTTGTTGATGTTGCTGTTCCCCTGATTCTGATTCTGGACTAATAGCTGCATCAATGCATTCTGCTGCTGGATCAACTGGGTGAGCTCCGATGGGAAAGCAAATCCATTGTCGTGTCTCAGAGGCATCTGATGGGTTTAGAAAAGATGAGAAAATAGAGTAGAAGAAGGTCTAGAGGGAAAACACTACCCATATGCTCATGAGACAAACACAAACAATTTCACTTCAATCAATTCAAACAAGGGCAAACAATCGGTCTAACTATCGTTACGAAGTGCTCGGACTATTCTATATACATGGGGGAATACTACTACTGATATGGTGTCCGACTAGAAAAATTGATCGGTGGAAGACTCCATGATATCTGCTCCAGGTTCGTCAACATAGTCGTCATCACTGTCGTCGGGGTCCGACTCGGTGTCGTCGATGATGATGTAGTTCTCCGAACAAGTGGAATCGTCGCCTTCTCCTCCTCGCGCGGGGTCTCCCATGAAAACTCCAATCTTCTTTACCAGGTCATCATTCTTCTCCAATAGTGTTACAATCTCCTCCTCATATCCATCACGCGTAGTCTTGAGTTCTTCTTACAGCTTTGTGATCCTGGTCATTGCCTTCTTCAGATCTATCATGCCTGCGCACATCTGGTTCTCCTGGCGACGAATGTGATGGTTTAACTCCTGGATAAAAGCTGCAATGGATCTATCCTTCCTGGTGCTGATCATCTCCCATTGCTCATCTTGGCGCCCACAAGTCTGGTAGATAGTACCCTTGATATCCTCGTGGTAAACTTCTCCAATGCGTCCTATGGCGATGTGGGCTGCCATGCTCTTTCCTAAACTCCAGGTTGGTGCATCAAAAGAAAACTCTATGGGCTCAGTGACTGGCATGAACGTCCTTCCTGGAATTTGAACTTGCATCATCCAACGCTCCTCTTCTGGCAGAGTGGCGATGTAGGTCCCGGTGAAGCTTGGCACTCCGATGTTCAGGTATCTAGTAACTTCCTTCAAGTGTCATCCGGAAGGTGTATCTTCTGTTGGGGAACGTAGCAGAAAAATTAAAATTTTTCCTACGGTTTCACCAAGATCCATCTATGAGTTCTACCATGCAACGAGTAACGAGAGAGAGTTTGCATCTACATACCACTTGTAGATCGAATACGGAAGCGTTCTTGAGAGTAGTGATGACGAAGACGTTCCCAACGTGATTCCGATCACCGATGACCAAAGTACTGAAAGGACAGCACCTCCGTGTTCAACACACGTACGGGACGATGGCGTCTCCTCCGTCTTGATCCAGCAAGAGTGAAGGAGAGGTTGAAGAAGACAATCCCAATGGCAGCACGACGGTGTGGTGCAGCTGGTACGGTAGTTCTCCGGCAGGGCTTCGCCAAGCTTGCGTGAGAAAGAGAGGTGTTGGGAGGGGAGGGGCTGCGCCTACAACTGTGTTAGCAGCCCTCCCCCCCACCCCTCTATTTATAGGAGGAGAGGGTCAAGGGGGGCCGGCCCTCTAGGGCAAACCCTAGGGGGGGCGGCGGCCAAGGGAGGAGGGGAGGAGGGTGGCTTGCCCCCCAAGCTAGGGGGGCGCCCC
>LR880967.1:961794191-961812586 GCA_904067115.1 Aegilops sharonensis
AAAGCTCTAGCAAAACGAACTACACGATCTTGTGCTATGCTTAGGATTGGGTCTTGTCCATCACGTCATTCTCCTAATGACGTGATCCCGTTGTCAATGACATCTGATGTCCATAGTCAGGAAACCATGACTATCTGTTGACCAACGAGCTAGTCAACTAGAGGCTTACTAGGGACGTATTGTAGTCTATGTATTCACACGTGTATTACGATTTCCGGACAATACAGTTATAGCATGAATAAAAGACAATTATCATGAACAAGGAAATATAATAATAATGCTTTTATTATTGCCTCTAGGGCATATTTCCAACATCTTCATCCGGTTGCGTGAACTTATTCCTTGCATCCGCCATCCTATAGAGTAGAAAAGGGAGAGGAGTCAGAAATGAGAAGAGAGTAGTGATCTAGGGCTTTAGCTTAGTGGCCGTGTCCTACAGTCAGCATGTGCTCTGATACCATCTTGTAGCGACCAGACCTCAAACAGTCTGATCTCTATGCATCGGTGTCATCCCTGGATCGGTAATGCTGACACGCACAATACTTGAGGGATTTATAACAGAGTAGCAATCACACACTTATTACATCGAGTGTCTCAAAAGAGAACTTATTACAATAATATGGCTTAAGGCCATCTAAGAACGATAACAGCGGAAGGCTTGGAAGATAAAGTGAGTCCATCAACTCCAACGGCATAGCTGAGTGAAAGATCACGACCTAAGGAACCTTACTCGTCGTCTAAAAAGTCTGCAACATAAACGTTGCAACCCGAAAACGGGTCAGCACATGGAATATGCTGGCAAAGTAACACATAAAGAATAATAAACATAAAATTGCTATCACTACATGCAATATGGCTGGTGGAAAGCTCTATGGTTACAGTTTTGCATAAAGCCAATTTTTCCCTACAACAAAGGAATAGATTTTATTTAACTATCATGGTGGTTGTTAAACATTGAGAAGGTTACTCCAACTCAATCTCAATTAAGCATCATCATTAAACCCAAACAAATTAAATTAAGTAACATGATGAGATCGACATGATAATCCAAGAACCAGATCCTCAAGATGTCCATAACCGGGGACACGGCTAACCATGATTAGTTTGTACACTCTTCAGAGGTTTGGGCACTTTTCCCCACAAGACTCGATCTCTTCCTTTGGATTTCTCGCACTACATGATGTTTGAGAAAAGGATGACCGAGACACAGTCTTTCAGAAGCATTAACTCTCTACTCAGGGTAGACAGTACCACCTACAACCCACTACATCTGCTAGTCTAACTCTTCAAGAGCTCACACAACTTAATCAACTATGCTAGAGCCTATAATAGCTTGTGTCTGCACATGGAAGCTTCTAGCATGAATAATCTTATGATCTCTTTGAGCCTGGGTGGCGGTCCCTAGGAAAATCACACGGTACCCCGACATTTCCAAAAATACAGGCAACACTGGGTTCTCTAGGTGCCTCAATCCCCCCAGATGTGTATTAAAGTTACCACCTTAAGTTAACCATTAATTAACAAACTCACATCTGTCATGGATACACTCACCCAATCCACGTCTACTAGCATAGCATGGCAATATAAGCAGTACGTAGAAGTATCTCCCAAAGGTTTAATAGTAAACATGTTAATAGGTACTACCTCATCTACTTCCCAAAACCAATATATTAATCAGATCCTAATCATGCAATTGTTTGAGGATTGATCTAATGCAATACAACTAGGTAGTAAAAAGGTATGATCAAAGTGTTACTTGCCTTGCTGATGATCTGCAAAACCTAGAGACTCGTAGTAGCACGCTTCACACTCCGGGTACTTTATCGCAAACAAACAAGCATACAATAAGAAATCAAACTAGAGGCACGGGTAAAACTCAAATAAGAGATCCAACCAGGAAGCTCAACTTAAGAAATCCAATTTGCAAAAAGAATCAAATCAAACGAAGCAACGAAACTCAAACGGTGAAAGAAACAAGCTTCGTTTACTAATCTGGACCTAAGTCAAATTTTACAATAGCAAAGACTTGTTTAAGTTGGTTAAACAGAAAGAGGGTTTCGAGATGAAACTCTAGGCGCTTGAATCGCCTGATTCATATAAACGAGCGAAAAGATAAACTAAAACGAAAATCAGGGCAGAAATCACGATCGAAAATAATCGCGGAAAACCCTGGAAAAAGAAAAACTGATGAACAGGCTAACGAACGAGCATTCGCTGTCTGCGGTTAAACGGGAAAAAACGTTCGTTAAAACGAACGAACGAACGGGTGTTCACTAAATAACTAAA
Organism: Aegilops sharonensis; assembly: GCA_904067115.1. Lineage (NCBI taxonomy): Eukaryota > Viridiplantae > Streptophyta > Magnoliopsida > Poales > Poaceae > Aegilops > Aegilops sharonensis. The sequence continues at coordinate 961,796,478 of LR880967.1, forward strand.
CCGAAAAAAAAAACTAAATCGATCTAGAAAAAAATCAACCGCGGTTTTTTTAAAAAAATCGGGCGATTTTCTAGAGAAAACCGCCGCCGGAGGCGACGAGTTCGGTGGCTAACTTGGCAGGGTCCGGCGAGGCAGGGCGGTGGCTCCGGCGGGGAGGGCGGTGGAGGCGGCTCTGGCGACGGGCGGGACGGGCGGCGGGACGGGCGGTGGCGGCGGTGGTGGCGGCTGGCTCCGGCGACGACTGGCTGCGGAGGCGCTGTGCGCGGATCGAGGCGCGGCGGCGGCTTAGGGTTTCGGGTGTGGGGGCTACGGCTCGGGCCTCCGCGGCTTAAAACGGCCGGCCGGGTCGGAGTCCCGGATGGACACGGCCCGGTTAGGTCGGTTTGACTTTTTTTTAAATAATTCTGACGTGCAGAAAAAGAAAGAAAAGAAATACTAAACAGACTCCAAAAATTCCAAAATAAATTTTCCCGGTCCTCTAAAAATAAGCCGGACAAGATGAACATTTATTTGGACCTAAAATGCAATTTTAAAAAACGCGCATTTTCCTAATTCAAATAAAATAGGGATAAAACTCTGAAATAAAATCTTATTTGATTTTAATATCAAATCTTCAATATTTCTTTATTTTCAGAAAGTCATTTTCTTCCCTCTCTTTTATTTTTATAAAAGAAATATATGAAGAGAAAATAATTAAAATCAAATGGTCCTCTTTTCAAAATTTGAGAAAACTCAAATATGAAAATAACGAAATCCCCAACTCTCTCCGTGGGTCCTTGAGTCGTGTAGAATTTCTAGGATCAAGCCAAAATGCAATAAAATATGCTATGCAATGATGATCTAATTTATAACATGCCAAGTTGAAAATTTGGGATGTTACATCTATATAAACATACAAGTAAGAATTTTTTCCTTTCAGAAAGAAGATAAGAACAAGAGACTCACCACGGTGGTGCCGGCGACGAGATCGGCGCGGGCGATCGTCGGCGGTGAAGACGGGGACGGGACGTGATGGACCGCTAAACCTAGACAAATATTGAGGAAAATGGAGCTTGGAGGTCGAGCTTGGAGAGGAGAAAGCTTAAGTAGTGTGGCTCGGACATTCCATCAAACACCTGTGTCCATAGGAGGTGAGCTAGAGCACCACAATGCTCTCCAACAGCCGGCAAGAAAAACAGAGCAGTAGAGTGCTCTGCTCGCGGGCGAGGGGTATATATAGGCACCTCATTGGTCCTGGTTCGTGGCATGAACCGGGACTAAAGGCCACCCTTCGGTCCCGGTTCAAGCCACCAACCGGTACCAATGGTGGTGGGCCAGGAGCGAGGCCCATTGGTCCCGATTCGTCCCACCAACCGGGACCAAAGGGTCCAGATGAACCGGGACCAATGCCCCCATGAGGCCCAGCAGGCCCCCTGGCCTCACGAACCGGGACCAATGGGCCCATGAGTCCCGGTTCGTGACCGAACCGGGACTAATGTGGTAATCTGGCCCGAAAGTATGCCCTGTTTTCTACTAGTGTTACTGAAGATATGTTGACTGTAGTTTCACACATGTGGCGACCTAGTTAGCTCAAATACACACACACACACACACACACACACACACACAGAGAGAGAGAGAGAGAGAGCGAGAGAGAGAGAGAGAGAAAGAGAGAGAGAGAGAGAGAGAGAGAGAGAGAGAGAGAGAGAGATAGAGAGAGAGAGAGAGAGAGAGAGAATATGTTCATTTGCAAACATAAATGGAAAATTATTGTAGTGAAGTTACTTAAGATTTTAGGATCATAAAGTTGCATAACGTGGACTATGGTAAAATTAGAAGGCTTCCATTTTTTGTGCCAAATCTATGAAAGTGACCAAGAGCTTGGTACTATTAGAGTTGAGGAATTAAATTTAGGGACAATTGCATTTTTACCCCTAGTTGGTTCCTACCCACGGGTTTTGCCCTTACTTTTCGAGCTTGCTCAGTTTTGCCCTTACTTTTTCCATCGAGGTCCCTCGAATGCCCTTCGACCGTTTGACCAAAACTTCGAAAATTCATAACTAATTCATATGAACTCAGAAAATGCAAATAAGATATGAAAATGTTCAGATAAACATTACATTTATGTGCATATCATTTGCATTCAGGGCAAAAGCACCCTTTAAACTACCTGAGGTAATTAATGTTATTAACATTATTAAAAATAAAAAGGTATAAACAATATTTTTTTCATGAATAAAAATTACATGCAACTGTAGGTGATGTTTTCTGAACATCCCAATATCTTATTTGCATTTTTCTGAGTTCGTATCAACTTGTTAGGAAGTTTCCAAATAATGGTCAAAGTCGTTACAACATTCTTAACAAGATGATACAAACTCAGAAAAATGCAAATAAGATATCTGGATGTTCAGAAAACATCACCTACATTTGCATGTAATTTTTATTCATGAAAAAAAAATATTGTTTATACCTTTTTATTTTTAATAATGTTAATAATATTAATTACCTCAGATAGTTTAAAGGGAGTTTTTTTCCTGAATGCAAATCATATGCACATAAAGGTAATGTTTATCTGAACATTTTGATATCTTATTTTCATTTTTCTGAGTTCATATGAATTAGTTATGAATTTTCAAAGTTTTGGTCGAACGGTCAAAGGGCATTCGAGGGACCATGACGGAAAAAGTAAGGGCAAAACTGAGCAAGCTCGAAAAGTAAGGGCAAAACCCGTGGGTAGGAACCAACTAGGGGTAAAAATGCAATTGTACCTTAAATTTATTCATTGGGTCTTTCACAATAGATTGAGAACAAAAAATGCATGTTTGTCCTTTATTTAATCATCCATTAGATCAACTTTTGGATGGTTTGGATTTTTGTTTTATGGATAGTCTGGATTAAGTGCATCAAATAACCCGTGTTTTTTTACACTGGTATAGATCATGACAACCTAGGAAGTTTACTAAAGAAATGCTTTTGTCCTGAAAAAGAGATAAATGAATAACATTGCATTAACCGATATTTTTATCTCTCATAACGAAGGAAAAAATAGTCGCACTTTCTGATGGAGATATACAAGTCTTACGCTTTCTTCCATATTTTCTTCATAGAATTGAAATGTCTCAACTCATAAGAGACACAGATACTATGTCACCACAGATTGCATACACTAGGCTGCCAAAAAGCCAAGCACTGATAAATAAAGAAAATATAGACTCTTTTCTGAGACATCAATAGGTTCTTAGGTTACATCATTGCCTACATTCAGATCTCCTTTCCTATATATTTTGTTAATACTATATATTATGGGTGAAAAGAAGGCTTTTGGCTTGTACTAAATCCCTACATGTCTCGGGGGAACTAAATGCCTACTTGAGTACTTGGTTTAGCATATATGGAGAAATAGCTAAATCCATGAACAAACAAACAATCTAATCATAAAAAATAATATTTATTGGCCTCATAAGCACTTAGTGGACCCAGCCCAAGAATTCAGTGGGGGCCCAAGTGACTAGGGCCCCAAATGTTTGGCTAACCGGGGGCCCAACTAGTAAAATGTTGGAACTCAAAGCAGTAAAAGTATAAATTGACTCGGGGCCTGGGACCCCACTCAGCTCAACGTGGGTCCGCCCCTGCTTAGTGGCTCTGTTGTTTTGACGTAGGAGAATGTCCGACACTGACTGTAGAAATTAGCACCCTTCATATTTGCAACTAACTTCCCATGATCCCGCTGGCCAACTTGCACCACCTCGCCGAACAATGATGGGCCTTTCCTTCTATGGTGCCCATGCAATGATGACTCCTCTCGTGTCAAGACGTACTCCCCGTATATGAAATGAGGCCATGGAAGGTATTGCCTCCGAAGGCTGTACCGGTGGCTCCACCGGCGTTCCTTTTCCATAATCCACAGCTCGGTGGTTACAGACAGATCACGGATGACAATGCCCAGCCTTCCATGTACCTCCGTTAGGCGGTAATGATCAGGCCCAGTTGCATGTACCTGTGCGGGGAGCTCTGTGAGGGAAATGATGCGCTCGTCGTCGAGGTCAAACGACACGACCCTTGGGGCCGCACCCTCCTTGACCCAGTTTGTTATGCCGTTGATGCTGATGATGCCCGCGTCAAGGTTGCACCTCGCCCCGCCCTCAAGGCCAACTGACACCTCCCGCCATGATGTCTCCCCAAGCGTGAGCACACGCACATCCTTGGACTCACACACGTGTCCGAAGCTGCATGGAACATGCACCACCTTATACCGCCCCGACGTCGGGTGGTATGCGAAGCTGTACGCTTCATTCCAGTTCTCCCATCGGTGCCTCCTGATGAACTTGTCGGTGCACGGCAGCGTCGGGAGCTGCAACTCTTGCTGGTGGCCGGGTTGACTAGGGTGATGACGCCACTCGGGATATCCTCGTTGTTACAAAGGCAAAGGAGACTGTTGCACGTGCCGATTAGCTCAGAGCAGCCGCTCCTCCACAACTCTCTGTAGCTCGCCATGGACGACGAGGACAGGTCGTCGACGATGTAGGCGACGGCGTTCCACTACAGGAGGGCCTTGGCGCGGCTCCACATCTCTGTGGTGTGCTCGCCGATGACGTCGCGCCAATGTCGGCACATGGGGCAGGCCCGACGCCGGGGAGGTCGGGGGCAGCCGTAGCAGGATCTCCACCAGGACGTCCGTGGGCAAGTCGCAACATCCCGCATCATCCATGGCCATGGGCTCTGTTTCTTCTACTTGCAACAGCAACGCTGTGCACCATTTTCGTTTTTCTAAACTCATAGCAGATTTATTTAATCATCCCACGCGGGGATCTTGTTAGAGACAATATGCAAAATAAGATCTGGGGGCACATGCAGCCACACCTTGCACAACCTGTTCAACACTGCTTCCCTGGCTAACAAGTGAGTAGCTCTATTGGCCTCACGCCTAACCCAAGAAACTTTCCAACTTACCCTGGAGGCCAGCACTTGCTTGATATCCTCCACAATGGGCCTCAGCGGTGAGAGATCCTTCTCCCTACACAGAAGCTTCCATACAATCTCCCTGCAGTCCATCTCGATGTGGATGTTGGCAATGTTTAACTCATCCGCGGGATGGGCTGCTCTTCTGCAGGCCAGAAGCTCTACCTTCGCTGGGTCACTCCCTAGTGGGAGGACGCGACATGCTCCGCCCAAGTAAGCACCATCATGGTTTCTAAAGATCAGCCCAGCTCCACCGTTGTCGCCCCCCTTCGAAGTGGCACTGTCGACATTGAATTTCACCCACCCCTCATCGGGGGCCTGCTACCTTTCCTTCACCACCGTCTTAATCTGCTTGCTCTTATGGCTGTGTATGAACTGCCACTCGCCCATGAGGTGGAAAACCGTTTTCGCAATCGCCTCTGCCTCTTCAATTCGCTGCCCGTCGTGTGCATTATTCTTCACAAGCCAGAGCGCATACGTCCCCTGGACCATGACAGCCCGCTCATCGTCTGAAGCCTCCTCGAACCATGACAGTAACCATCTCGACAACACACTCTGGGAGCAAATTGACTCTGGCGGGATCGTCATCGATACCGCCAACTCCGACTGCATTATCTTCTAGAACTCGACCGAGTGATAACAGCCCCAGAATCTATGATAGTTCTTTTCCTCCCTTCCACATGCAGCGCAAAAGACACCCTGCTTGATCTTTCATCTCAACAGTTCTGCTCCCACAGCTAGCCCGTACCGAATCAGCCGCCACATGTGAATTTTATCTTTGCCCGACACCACTGTATCCCAAAGGCTCAGCAATGCCCTATGATCTTCCACCGAGGATGGTGACTCCGGCCGTTCGGATCTCACCCTCTTCTGGCTCATNAAGATCAGCCCAGCTCCACCGTTGTCGCCCCCCTTCGAAGTGGCACTGTCGACATTGAATTTCACCCACCCCTCATCGGGGGCCTGCTACCTTTCCTTCACCACCGTCTTAATCTGCTTGCTCTTATGGCTGTGTATGAACTGCCACTCGCCCATGAGGTGGAAAACCGTTTTCGCAATCGCCTCTGCCTCTTCAATTCGCTGCCCGTCGTGTGCATTATTCTTCACAAGCCAGAGCGCATACGTCCCCTGGACCATGACAGCCCGCTCATCGTCTGAAGCCTCCTCGAACCATGACAGTAACCATCTCGACAACACACTCTGGGAGCAAATTGACTCTGGCGGGATCGTCATCGATACCGCCAACTCCGACTGCATTATCTTCTAGAACTCGACCGAGTGATAACAGCCCCAGAATCTATGATAGTTCTTTTCCTCCCTTCCACATGCAGCGCAAAAGACACCCTGCTTGATCTTTCATCTCAACAGTTCTGCTCCCACAGCTAGCCCGTACCGAATCAGCCGCCACATGTGAATTTTATCTTTGCCCGACACCACTGTATCCCAAAGGCTCAGCAATGCCCTATGATCTTCCACCGAGGATGGTGACTCCGGCCGTTCGGATCTCACCCTCTTCTGGCTCATCTGGAGGTGGTACGCCGATCGGACTGAGAAAATGCCATTTTTGTGTAGTTCCATGATAGGTAGTCTTGTACGCCCTGCCCCCCCCCCCCCCCCCGGGATTTGTAAAATTTCTTAAGCTTCATCCGGGGCAAACATCTCCAGCACCTTGTTTTTGTCCCAAGCGAGGCCTTCGACATCGAGCAGAACCCCCACGCACGTAATGTCGTCAATGTACCTTTGTCCCAGTGGCCTCAGGCTGCCCCTCCTTGGAATCCGGTTGTGATGATGGATGAAGACTCGAGAGCCATCGCCGATTCGCCAGATCAACCCATCAATGAGCAGGTCTCGGCCGTGTAAGATACTTCGAAAGGTGTAAGAACCCCCAGCGGGGCATGTAGCATTTAGAATTGATCTATTGGGGAAGTAACGTGCCTTCAGAGCCCGGCCACACAGCGATTCCGGCACCTGTACAATCGCCAAGCTGCTTTTGCAATAGCTTGGTTGAAGGCTTCCGGGTCCCGAAAGCCCAGGCCTCCTTCATGCTTTCTCGTACACATCTTTTCCCATTAAATCCAGTGCACCTTCTTATGACCGTCCGCTTCACCCCACTAGAAGTTTGAAGAGATAGATGACATATTCCCGCACATTTTCTTCGTGAGTTGAAAGCAGCTCATAGTAAAAGTCGGTGTGGATTGGAGGCTGGATTCAACCAACACCTCCCTAGCCATTTTAGATAAGCCTTGACCCTTCCATCCAGAAACTTTCCCTTTTCGCACTATCCTTGACATACTTGACCGTCCCGTCCTTAGACCTCCCCACCACCGTAGGGAGTCCCAAATATCGTTCGCTCAGGGCTTCCTCTGATATTTCAATCACCTATTTCACCTCAGTTTTATCATCACCCGGGGTATCCTTGCTAAAAAATGGCAGATTTCTTTAAGTTAACCTTTCGTCCCGAGGCAGCTTCGTAGTCCTGCAAAACGGAGCATAGAGTCTCAAAATTCGCTCGTGAGCCCTCCAGGAAGACCACACTATCATCGGCAAAGAGGGGGTGGGTGACCGTAGGTCCGCCTCTCCCAAATTACACCCCCTTGATATTATTCTCCCTTTGAGCATTCTTCAGGAACGCGGAGAATCCCTCCACACAAAACAAGAACAGATATGGGGAAGGGGTCCCCCTGGCGGAGCCTTCGTGAGGGAAAAAATTGCTCAGATATGCCTCCATTAAGCTTCACCGAGAATGTTGCTGATTTCACGCATCTCATAACCATCTCTGTCCAGTGACGAGAGAACCCAAATTTCTACAACATTTGCTCAAGGAAATCCCACTCAACCCTGTCATATGCCTTCATCATGTCCAACTTAACCGCACAGATAGGCTTCCTCCGTTTCCTATTCCTAATAGCGTGCACACACTCATAAGCCACCAGAACATTATTAGGTATAAGCTTGCCTGGCACAAACGCACTCTGCTCCTCTGAGATCATGAAGGGGAGAACCTCCTTAAGGCGATTGGCCAGTGCCTTCGCCGCAATCTTATAGAGCATGTTACAAAGACTAATAAGTCGGAACTGTGATAATAGCTCTGGTGACTTCAATTTCGGGATCATTACTATGACCGTGTTATTAAAGCCATTAGGAGCGGCAGTCCTGGCAAGGAACTCAAGAACTGCGCCACAAACATCATCCTTAACCAACGCCCAGTAGCGTTGGTAGAACATGGCCAGGAGGCCGTCCGGGCCCGGAGCCTTAGTAGGTCCCATCTAGAAAAGGGCCAACTCGATCTCATTATCTATGAAAGGGGCACCTAATTTTGCATTCATATCATCAGTCACAAATACCTCAATATGTTGCAGCACCCTTTCACCATTCCGTGAACCCTCAGATGCAAATAAGTGTGCATAGAATTGGGACGCCATCATTCTCATTCCCTCGTCGTCTGTGCACTTCGTCCTATCCTCTTGCCGTAGCGCCTTGACCGTATTCTTCCGTTTCCGGTGCGAAACCCAGTTTTGGAAGTACTTCATATTTGATCTCCATCCTGAAGCTAGCCGACCCGCGAGCGCTATTTATAGTACACCTCCTCCCTCTCGTAGAGCTCGTGTAGCTGGTCCTCTATCTCCTTGATCTCCTGTCGATAATCCATCCGAGCGGCCCGCTCCTTTTCCTCCACAAGCTATGCTTTGAGATGCGCAATTTGCCTCTTAATGGATCCAAAAACCCTTCGACTCCATTCTTGCATAGTCCTCGTCGCGGCCTTTAGGGTGTTGCATGATGTCTCGAGCCGCCCTTCCTTCTGATTGGCTACATGCACCTCCTCCCATGCAGCGGCCACCATAGCCTCGTTATCCTCATGTCACCGGGAGGAACCGGCCGGGTTCAAGTTCGACTTGGATGCCAAATATTTTTTTCTGATTGGGGGTAACAGAACTATATCTTGGCTGCCAAGTTTGCTGTGTTTTTGGCCCAGTTTTGGGCGGAACCATCTTGGGTTCCCAAAGGTACAACTTTGTTCAAACGAACAAAAACAGAAAGAAAGAAAAAAAATCCTGATGATCAGGCAGTTTTATTTTATTTTTTGAAGAAGCTTCTTCTTTTTTGACCTATAGGTGGAGAAGGCAACTTTCGTTGCAGGTGTAGTGAAAGAGAGCCAAAATGACTACAAATTTACGATTTTTGAAATTTTACTATGGAAATTCGAAATACAATTTGTTTCATATACATGTTCAAAATATAGTTTACAAATATGGCATCTCTCTATACACAACAAATATATGCTGACAAGATATTCGATAATCTATACATATACACATACACACTAATAATGTCAATAGTGCTTATGCCCATCCGCAGTCAGTATTTTGCAAAAAAGGCCCTGAATTTTAATGGAATCAATCGACAGTCCGTATGGGAATCATCTCGAAAGGGGAAAACACGCCGTTGTCGGTCTCCCATGCGAACTCCAACACGAATGTGGTGAACTAAAAAGTCGACCTGCCGCTGCTCTTCCCCCTCACCAATGTCTTTTCTGATCTCCCTCAACCCCCGTTGCTTTCAGCCACCAAATGATTCCGGACAATGCCATGCTCGGCGCGTGTGTGCTCTCGCCGCCGTCATTGTTGAGCGCCATGTGTACACGTACATATACATGCGCTCTGATATCCGTCCATCATGTAGGGTTTAGTCTTGGATGTGATGATCAATCTGTACATCTATATATTGGCACTGGATGCCCGTGAATATACCTGTGTTGCATCCTATTATTTTCCTTTGTCTATACATGGTATCAGCCTAACTCGACCTAACCTAACGCGGCGGCCGCCGCTTGCTCCAAGCCGCCGTCGCGACAACACCACTAGGGAAAAGCCTAGTAGTAGCGCGGGTTTTATGCCTACTAGTTGCGCGGGGTCTCGCGCTACTAGTAAGACACTACAGCTATTCCTTAGCAGTAGCGCGTGTAACACACTCTACTGCTAAGACACGTAGCCGTAGCGTGTATTGCTTGCAGCACTGCTGCTAATCTAACTAGTAGTAGCGTGCTTCCTTTCCAGCGCTACTAGTATTCTATTTTTTTATTTTTAGTGCATTTATACACCGTTATACAAATTTTGACACATTACCAACTAAGAGGTTGTTATATCATCATGTCCATGATGAATTAATATATCATTGTGAGGAAGAAACATGGATTAGATTCATTTGGATGAATCAAAAGTTGAACTAGGACGACGATCCTACTAATTCAACTTTTGGACACTTTTGATTCATCCACATGAATGTAATCTGCGTTCCTTCCACCAATGATATAATAACTAATCATGATCATAATAACAAATCATCATGATAATCATGATCAACATCATCATCATATTAATATAAAAACTCTTGCATCATATCATCACCAACAAGACTAGCTAATAATCATCATAGTCATTATCCCAACACTATTTAATCATCATAGTCATAGTGTAGCTATCTAATCACCACCAGCACTAGCTAATAATAATTACCATAGTCATTACCACCAAGACTAGCTAATTAATCATCATAGTCATAGTGTAGCACATCATCATCTTCAAACTCATTCTAGCTAGCTAATCACTCATGCTGTTCTCTCTCACGTAAAATAGCATAAAACATGTGTAGCACTCCTGCTTCATCATATTAGAGAATGCAGACGAACCTGTCTCCTAATTGTGGGCAGCGCTTCTGATTGCTGCCCCCTAGTACTTGTCTACTGCCATCCTTCACAATTTTGCTCCAGTATTTGCCTATTAAGACTTGCTCGCTTTTAGAAATCATGAATGCACTCATATGAAATGTAGGATATCTTGGTCGTAAGCTAACCATTGTCATGCTACCTTTAGGCTCGATCCAACGAGGCACGACATTCATCGGGAGTCCCTATTGAGGAACATCATAGTAACATATATACTTAGCAATGAAGTTTAGCTTAAAAAATAATGTATGCAAAAGAAGCACTGAGGACAAATAGTAAAAATCTTACCATCTTTCCTAAATAGATGTGGCCGTAGTTCAATACGCCCACTAGTGGTTGCACGTATTGAGTACTAATATTTCAAAGTGCAGGAAAATAACATGTCTTGACAGTATCAAGATCCTCAAGCCATGAAACATAATGACCTATCTCCTCGCAGTTTAGTTCAGCCCCGGGACAGTAGTAGGTGATGTTTACCAAGCGCCGGACATATTTTCTTGAATGGAAATAAGTTGTCAATAGAAATTATTTGTCAACTATTTTTAAATAAATAATATAACTTCTTTAATAAATATGGTTGAGAAACTCACATAATGGTAGAAGTGGAGGCGTCTGCACAGCGACCTAGATGTCGATATTACCTTCAATTTCATCTTCCGGACGAATATCAAATGTGATAAGCCTATTAGGTTCAAATGCATAAGCCTTGCATAGTGCTCTCCAATTTTTGTATTCAAAATAGGAGTAGGTGTCTGCATTGTACAATTTTGCGGCAAAACTATAACCATGCTCGGCCATCAAGTTAATTCTCTTTACCTCCATACTTTCCGTAGTACTGAAACCAATCTTATCCAAGACATACGTTCTTGCAAGGCGGGGGATACGCTAGTAGAATTGTAAAAAAATTATAAGTTGAAGCAAAAGAAGGAGAAGTAGCAGAAGTCATGCTTAATTACGAAAAAAGACTTGTCGTTGTGACTTACTGTATCCACTTCAAAGGTCTCATCCAGCATGATGTTGAAGCGCCTAAGACCAACTAGGTGAGGCATCTCGCACAGGCCGCGCTTGTCTCTGTAGTATTCGCACATAACGAATTCCCTTTCGTCGTCAGACATTTCCTATGTTCATATTTGGAACATTGAAAATCATTTGAAGGCAACTACCAGGAAACTCAATACACATATCACTATTACTCAATTTGCAATGGGTTTACTTTAGTCTGTTGAGTCTTCCTTCCTAAACTCTTATCTCACGTATATGGTGGGCACTCCCTCTCTGATATTTGCGACCGTCGGTGATGGTCGCTACTCCTTCTTCCCCTAGTGCATAATAAAGGTCTAGCACAAGGACAAGAAGGAAAAGCGACCCCCACGACAACAGTCGGCATTCTTCTTATGTCATATATGGTGGACACACCCTCATCGATATTTCGATTGTCGATGATGGTCGCTACTCCTTCTTCCCCTGGTGCATAACAAAGGTCTAGCACAAAGAGAAGAAGGAGAAGCGACCCCCACGGCAAAAGTCGACATTCTTCTTCTCTCATATATGGTGGAGACTCTCCCTCACTGATTTTTTGACTTGTATGTATGGAGCCCCGACAGACTTAAAGTCAACTCGAAATGTCGCTTAATTCTCTTTCTAGCAAATCCGGGGCACTCGACATTTCCTACATATTCTAGCACAAGTCATGCTTAAATTCACGGAAAAATCCGACATGACCTTTGCTAAAATAGGACATATCGAGCGCCTAAAATTTGCCGGAATGGAAATGAATCAACACTCCGGCAAAACATAGGCCATTCGGGTTTTCCCACTTTCAAACATGAGCATAAACTGGTGCTCATTGCATTTCAATGGTTCAATATTGAGAAAAACATTTCAATATAGCTCTACTCTATTTGTACTCCATTTAACACCGAGGAGTAGAGAATGAGAGGGACTTTTAGCTCACCGACTCGGGTGTAGAGGAAGTAGAGGTAGCTCGGATGACGATCACTCCAAGGAGACACGACCCTAGAAAGCCTGCATATTCCACCGAGTGAAAATTTTAGATCATTAAAACTCATATAGCATTCTTTGATGACAAAGTGATAATGACATAAAAATAATTGTATGCACTGGTGGAGCTATGTGCTACCCGGGGACTGTTGCCCCCCTGCACCCTTTTTTTGGTTTGAACACACACATAGATGGGGAAATTGTCTTTTCCCCCTAAATTTATTTACTATTTTTTTATTTACTAAATTTGATACCTAAAAATTTGTCATGTAGCATTCTAATAGATTTCTATAATTGAAAATTTTCTATAACTAAAAAATTATATTACTAAAATTTTCTATTTACAAAACCTTTTTATATTCAAAAAACCTATTCACTAGTCTATTAAGCACTTACTATAAATAAACTAGTTCTCTCAACAACTAACTATAAATAAGCTAGTTCTATTAAGCACTTAATATAAAAAAACTATTTCTATTAAACACTTACTAAAAACAGTTAAAAAACTACATTGTACAAAACAGTTTTGGGTTTAACTAGGAGAGATGGAGGGAGAAGGGGGTGGGAGGAGGAGGAAGAGGAGAAGGGGGAGGAGGGTGGTACGTCTTCGTCGTATCTATAATTTTTTATTGTTCCACGCCAATATTATTCAACTTTCATATACTTTTGGCAACTTTTTATACCATTTTTGGGACTGGCATATTGATCCACTGCCCAGTGCTAGTTCCTGTTTGTTGCATGTTTTATGTTTCGCGGAAACCCCATATCAAATGGAGTCCAAACGGGATAAAAACGGACGGAGAATATTTTTGGGATATTTTCAGAAGAAAAAAAAAATCATGGCGAAGGTTCAAATCCAATCGGAGTTACGGATCTCCGGATATGTAAGAAACGCTGAAAGGGCAGAATCTCGGCACGCAGAAACAGAGAGAGATAGAGAGACAAATCCAGTCTCAGAGGGACTCTCGCCCCTCCCATGCCATGGAGACCATGGACCATAGGGGAAACCCTTCTCCCATCTAGGGAGAAGGTCAAGGAAGAAGAAGAAGGGGGGTTCTCTCCCCCTCACTTCCGGTGGCACCGGCGCCGCCAGGGGCCATCATCATCACCGTGATCTACACCAACACCTCTTCCATCTTCACCAACATCTCCACCACCTTCCCCCATCTATATTCAGCGGTCCACTCTCCCGCAACCCGATGTACCCTCTACTTGAACATGGTGCTTTATGCTTCATATTATTATCCAATGATGTGTTGCCATCCTATGATGTCTGAGTAGATTTGCGTTGTCCTATCCGTAATTGGTGAATTGCTATGATTGGTTTAATTTGCTTGTGGTTATGTTGCTGTCCTATGGTGCTCTCCGTGTCGCACAAGCGTGAGGGATTCCCTTTGTATGGTGTTGCAATACGTTCATGACTTATAGTGGGTTGCTTGAGTGACAGAAGCATAAACCCGAGTAAGGGGGTTGTGGCGTATGGGATAAAGGGGGCGTGATACTTTAATGCTATGGTTGGGTTTTACCTTAATGTTATTTAGTAGTTGTGGATTCTTTCTATAGTTCCAATCATAAGTGCATATGATCCAAGAAGAGAAAGTATGTTAGCTTATGCCTCTCCCACATAAAACTTGCTATCGGTCTAGTAAAGTAGTTAATTGCTTAGGGACAATTTCACAACTCCTACCACCACTTTCCCACACTCGCTATATTTAATTTATTGCTTCTTTATCTAGACATCCCCTACTTTTTATTTACGTGCCTTTTATTATCTTGCAAATCTATCCAACAACACCTACAAAGTCCTTCTAGTTTCATACTTGTTCTAGGTAAAGCGAATGTTAAGCGTGCATAGAGTTGTATCGGTGGTTGATAGAACTTGAGGGAATATTTGTTCTACCTTTAGCTCCTCGTTGGGTTCGACACTCTTACTTATTGAAAGAGGCTACAATTGATCCCCTATACTTGTGGGTTATCAAGAACTTTTTCTGGCGCCGTTGCTAGGGAGTCATAGCGTGGGGTGAATATTCTCATGTGTGCTTGTTTGCTTTATCACTAAGTAATTTTTATTTGCGGTTCTTAGTTGTTCTCTATCTTTAGTTATGGACATGGAACACGAAATACCAAAAAAATTAGGTGTACTTGCTACTCATGGAGATGGGGAACCTCCTAAAACCCTCGATGCTGGTTATGTGAAAAATATTATGTACTACTTTGATAATCCTGAGAAAACCCCATTCAATTATGTTATGGGAGACATGTTGGATCAACGTGAATACTTTAGAGTTTATCGCTTGATACAAAAAGGGAAACTATTATGGGATCAAATTCATATGTTACATTGGTATGCTCATCAACTATGCTTGAGATATGATTATACTTGTTGCTCTAGGATGCAGGCTCCACACCTTACCTTTTCATGCAAATTCAATGATGATAAAACCTTGGCTTCTTATGCTAATGCTATATATGATTACTATGATGTGGAACAATTAGAATAATTTGTTTCTTTTATGGGTGCTTATGAAATTGAATCTTTGTTTAAAGAGTGTCAAAATCTTGATGATGTTGTTTACAGACCTAATTTTTTTGCTATACTTAAATATTGGTATGAGAATTATGAATTCAAGTCCGATATTGATGAATTTATTGAGAGAGTCTCCGTTTTCCAAGAAGAGACTAATATTTTGCAGGAGTCTATGGAAGAAGAAATTGATGAAATTGTGAGCTCATTGGATGAAAAAGATGAGGAGGAGAGCGAAGAATAAAAGGAGCGGATTAGCTACCCGTGCCCACCTTCTAATGAGAGCAAATTTTCAACTCATACATTGTTTAATTTCCCTTCGTGCTTACCGAAGGATGATTGCTATGATGATTGTTATGATCTTGTTGATTCTCTTGAAATACCCCTTTTTGATGATGCTTGCTATGCTTGTGGCCAAGATGCCAATATGAATTATGCTTATGGAGATGAACTTCCTATAGTTCCTTATGTTAAACATGAAATTTTTGCTATTGCACCCACGCATGATAGTCCTTTTATCTTTTTGAATTCTCCCTACTACACTATATCGGAGAAGTTTGCCCTTATTAAGGATTATATTGATGGGTTGCGTTTTACTACTACACATGATGATTTTTATAGATATAATATGCATGTGCTTGCTGCTCCTACTTGCAATTATTATGAGAGAGTAACTATATCTCCACCTCTCTATGTTCCCAATATGATAAAATTGCAAGAAACTGCTTATACTATGCATTGGCCTTCACTTGGTGTGCATGAATTGTTCTTTTATGACATGCCGATGCATAGGAAGAGAGTTAGACTTCGTTTTTGCATGATATATGTTACTTTGTGCTCGCTACTAAATTACAAATCATTGTTAATTAAAATTGGCTTTGATATACCTTGGGATCCGGGTGGATCCATTACTTGAGCACT
>LR880967.1:961842148-961855825 GCA_904067115.1 Aegilops sharonensis
AAGCAAAATTCTTCTTATTCGGAATAATGGGAGTATCATAAAAGACTTGAATACTATAAATTGTTTACACATTAAAAGAGTAATGTTCAGAAAAAGGGTCACTATAATCATGCCAAGTTTTATAAATATAATCATCACTACTTTTTATAGCATAAGTTTCATCACAATAATCAGCATAAGTAGCAACTTCGTTCTCATCATAATCGATTGAAACCTCTTCCAAGATAGTGGAATCATCACTAAATAAATTTGACACTCTTCCAAATCCACTTTCATAAATATTATAAGATTCAACATCCTCCAAAATAGTGGGATCACTACTTCCTAAAGTGGACACTCTTCCAAACCCACTTGCATCAATATAATCATCATAAAGAGGCATGCTATCATCATAACAACTTTGCATATCAAAACTTGGGATGCTAAAAATATCATCTTCATTAAACGTAGCATCCCCAAGCTTGGGATAAAAATTAATTCCAGCAAATATATTCTCAAATATTTCATCCTCATCAAACATAGCTTCCCCAAGCTTGTGCCTTTTCATATCATAAGCATAATCATCATCAATAGTATGGATAGCACCAATAGTATAGCAATTATCATCATCACAATGAGTAGTAGGAGCAACATCATTTGGGAGGGATACCTTTTTACCTTTGCTGCTCCTTTTCTTCCTTTTCTTCTTCACATTATGTGTGGGTTCAACCTTCTTCTTTGAGCTACTTATTGAAGATATTGGTTGAATAGAAGGCTCCTCCTCGTCACCTGATTTATCATGAGAAATAGGAGGATAATGGGAAGTATCTTCCCTTTCATTAGTATTCTCTTCATCTTCTATTTGCTTTCTTTTCTTTAGGTAATTGACAATATAAGGATATTCAATGCAATTCACCGTACAATACAAATAAATCTTCTCTAGATCAAAATCAAGAACTTTCTTAAGGTCAAAACCTTGAAGATCCTTAGTTAAACGTTTCAATTCTTCATAACCCAAAAGCAAACTAAGTTCGTTATAATGTGCAAGGGAAATCAAATCATCACAATTTTTGGACACGATTTGATCATGAAATAATCTGCATAGGGAATGTAGATGACCACGTTCATTGCATAGTTCACAAGTAAGGGAAAGGAAAAGTAAATTTTCAGCACTCCTATTTAACTTTTCTTGCAACAATTTAGTTTCTAAATGCTTATGCCTCCTGCAATATATATCTTCTCTATTCGGTGCGTTCATGCAAACATGCACTCCACAAAAGTTGACATGCTCATAAGAGATATTTTCATCATGACTAGTGCAATCATCATTAGTACTATGGATATTCAAGGAGTTCATACTAACAACATTGCAATCATGCTCATCATTCAAAGGTTTAGTGCAAAGCATTTTATAGACTTCTTCTTCTAGCACTTGAGCAAAATTTTCCTTTCCATCATACTCACGAAAGATATTAAAAAGACGAAGCATATGAGACAAACGAAATTCCATTTTTTTATAGTTTTCTTTTATGGACTAAACTAGTGATAAAACAAGAAACAAAAAGATTCGATTGCAAGATTTAAAGATATACCTTCAAGCACTCACCTCCCCGGCAACGGCGCCAGAAACTGCTTGATGTCTACTACACAACCTTCTTCTTGTAGGCGTTGTTGGGCCTGCAAGTGCACATGTTTGTAGGACAGTAGAAAATTTCCCTCAAGTGGATGACCTAAGGTTTATCAATCCGTAGGAGGCGTAGGATGAAGATGGTCTCTCTCAAACAACCCTGCAACCAAATAACAAAGAGTCTCTTGTGTCCCCAACACACACAATACAATGGTAAATTGTATAGGTGCACTTGTTCGGCGAAGAGATGGTGATACAAGTGCAATATGGATAGTAGATAAAGGTATTTGTAATCTGAAATTATAAAAACAGCAAGGTAACTAATGGCAAAAGTGAGCGTAAACGGTATTGCAATGGTAGGAAACAAGGCCTAGGGTTCATACTTTCACTAGTGCAAGTTCTCTCAACAATAATAACATAGATAGATCATATAACAATCCCTCAACATGCAACAAAGAGTCACTCCAAAGCCACTAATAGCGGAGAACAAACGAAGAGATTACGGTAGGGTACGAAACCACCTCAAAGTTATTCTTTCGGATCAATCTATTCAAGAGTTCGTACTAGAATAACACCTTCAAACACAAATCAACCAAAACCCTAATGTCACCTAGATACTCCATTGTCACCTCAAGTATCCATGGGCATGATTATACAATATGCATCACAAAATCTTAGATTCATCTATTCAACCAACACAAAGTACTTCAAAGAGTGTCCCAAAGTTTCTACCGAAGAGTCAAGAACGTGTGCCAACCCCTATGCATAGGTTCATGTGCAGAACCCGCAAGTTGGTCACCAAAACATACATCAAGTGGCACATGATATCCCATTGTCACCACAGATAAGCATGGCAAGACATACATCAAGTGTTCTCATAAAAAGACTCAATCCGATAAGATAACTTCAAAGGGAAAACTCAATTCATCACAAGAGAGTAGAGGGGGAGAAACATCATAAGATCCAACTACAATAGCAAAGCTCGGGATACATCAAGATCATGCCATAGAGGGAACACGAGAGAGAACGCGAGAGACAGAGAGAGAGATCAAACACATAGATACTGGTACATACCCTCAGCCTCGAGGGTGAACTACTCCCTCCTCGTCATAGATAGCGTCGGGATGATGAAGATGGCCACCGATGATGGATCCCCCCTCCAGCAGGGTGCCGGGAAGGGCTCCCGAGAGGTTTCTGGTGGTTACAGAGGCTTGCGGCGGCGGAACTCCCGATCTATCTTGATATTCGATTTTAGGGTACGTAGGCTTATATAGGCGAAATAAGTCGGTCGGGAGGTGCTCGAGGGGCCCACGAGACAGGGGGGCGCACCCTATAGGGGGGGGGGGCGCCCTCCTATCTCGTGGCTTCCTCGATGACCCCCCGGCTTGCACTCCAAGTCTCCTGCATCATAATCTTCCCAAAAATCACGCTGCCGAAGGTTTCGTTCTGTTTGGACTCCATTTGATATTCCTTTTCTTCGAAATACTGAAACATGCAATAAAACAGCAATATGGGCTGGGCCTCCGGTTAATAGCTTAGTCCCAAAAGTAATATAAAAGTGTATAAGAAAGCCCATAATCATTCAAAATAGATAATATAATAGCATGGAACAATAAAAAATTATAGATACGTTGGAGACGTATCACTCGCCACAAAACAGCCACGTCGAACATATGCTGCGCACCCTTAATGACTGTGTTTGCACTCTCCTGTTTCATTCTCATGCTCCGCCTCACTTTTGGCCCGATGCACACGCCATGGCAACCCTTCTCATTAATATTAGACCTTGCCATGTTCACCGGAACTATACACCACATTAGCTTCTCTTTGGCTCGCCACCATCTAATGTTGGTCTCGAGATCTATGGTTGTTTGTGCTACCCTAGCATCACCACCACCAGTCCACACAAGCTCGCACCGCAGTCCTTGCCCTGCATTTTTCTCTGCTACCCACCAAACACAAAGGGCTATCGCTGCTACGATCGGGTGTCTCACCGCGTTATCATGTCATAACGTGTTTATTTTGATAATATGAGCTTTCCTTTTCAGCACATTGACAGGAGTACCGTGGCGCCGCCGTCATCTTCTGTGGCACCTCGTCCCACCAGTGGCCGTTCCTAGGCTGATCCCGACGCCCCACATCATCGTGGCCGGCGCGTAGTGGCTGCTTCACCGGCAACACCAGCCGCTTCGTCAGTGGCCTCGATGCCGGTCACGCCGGCTGCCTCATCGCCGGCCAAGCCGGCTGCAGCCACTGGTACGCTTCGGTGCTATACAAATGGTTTTTAGCCCCTTTCCGCGATGGCATTTGGAACCGTCGCCAAGTGAGTGTGGGCCATAGGGGGGTCCTTCCCACACGACCTAGAAACCGTCGGGGATAAGGCCCTCCTGGCATACACGCTCGGCTAAATAATGTCGTGTGCGATCGTGCGAGGCATCGAAACCAAATTGTTTCCCTTCATATGTACATCCCACACGGTGAATCCCAGAAAAATATTTCCGTTCGTATGCATATGACACGCAGTCAATCCAAGGAAAACGTTTTCATTCTCATGTACGTCCCACACAGTGAATCCAGGGAACTGTTTCTTTTCGAATGTACTTCCCACACAATTAATCCAGGGAAAACGTTTCCGTTCGTATGTACATCCCACACAGTCAATCCAGGGAAAACGTTTCCGTTTGTATGTACATCCCACATAGGTTTATGTCTAGGCTCATGTGTGATACGTGTAACTATCACAGACGCTCTGCCTTGGTTAATCGTTTGCTTTTATCAACTTCATCACACACGATTTGATGAAGAAAACCGTGTGGCATTGGGCTATCCATCACAAGTGCTTTTATTGCTAGAACTGTTTGAAAAGTTCCATGACTCATTTAGCATGTTTATTAGTTTAAAACTAATAATTCTAGTATTACGCAAATTCACATTTCATATTGAACAATTGTTTACCAATTTCATATCAGGCACATAGATATATTTTAACATCATAGTACGATAGCTACCGAAAAACAACATAGTACAACATATAGATAGTTCAACTTCATAAGAACAATATTAGAACAATATATTCATTTCCCTGATCGAGATCATCCAGGCTCGCCTTATCCACCTCTGCTTTTAGTTCAGTAAGAAGTTATTTTGCACTGGCCAACTGGGAAAGTGCCTCCTCCTTCGCCAACACCATCTTAGCAAAGTCTTATTTAAAAAATCTGAGCTCATTCTCCACCTTCCTATTTTTATCCCGTATCTTCAAATATTCTTTAGCGTTGACAACACTTTCTCTAAGCCTGCCTCTGTTCTCTTCCCGATACATGCTCCAGAGCTTTGCTAGGCACATCTTCAAAGACTGTGGCCACTCTTGATCAACCCACTCCAAGTAAGAACACTTCAGTTCATCCTATAATATTTAGAACTAGATCAGTAACAATTGTAGGGAAAATGGGTTTATAGAAACATAGAAAAACACCAATACTTATTTTGAAAAACTGAAGAAATAGGTTAATTATGACATATCTTCTCAAAAAGATCAATGTGCAAATGAATTAATTGCTACTGAGACAACAACCAAATTCTGAAACATCAGAAGCTATAATTGCCTACAATAACGCTACAAGTTCTTACTCATGTAATATAAATAACAAATTGAACATTTTAAGGGGAAGGTAAATATAACTGCAAAAACATAGCGACAGTGTTTGAATCACAGCAAACTGATACTAACAGGTGTGTGCATGCACAAATTTAGTAACATAGAACTAATAGCACTAAGGCGTCCACTATGTGTGCCAAAACTGGTGTAAAGAGAACTGTTGGTACATCTCGCACCGGTGCCCTGCACTGGCGAGCCGATGCAGCGGAAAAAATCAGGGACCCAAACTCCGGAGCACCTAGTTGCTCCGATCCCCAGTTCCTTCGTGCCATAAAGATTTAGTATTTGACTGCTTGGCTACTTGTATGTGTGGACAAGTTGGCTCCACAAACTGCTGAAGTGGTGCCAAATAATTTTCTAATGGCACCGCTGATGAGATGGCAACATTTTTACATACTAGGTACAAACTGTGACACTGTCTTAGGATGCGTTAGGTTGAAGGGGTGGTATGAATGGATTGGGACCGTGACGGTGTCTGAATCACATCTAACAAATGATTTGTAACAACGAAAGAGGGTCTAACCTTCTCTGCACATGCCAGAAACTTCCTCCCACTATCCATAGATTCAAACGCAACTAGCTTCACGCATGGAGATTGATGGTGACAATGAGCAGATAGATCTTCAGCCACCCCGCTCCATTCGTTGCAACTGATGGTCCTAGGAAACTAGAAGAGGAAGAAATGACTCAAATCAACCGCCGGGTGAAAATCCTTCATTCCAAGTCATAGCCTGAGAGAGAGAGAAGAGAGGCATACCCGGGTGGTGAAGGAGTCATCATCGAAGGAGGAACCGCTGGAGAGGTCTTTGAAGAAGACCATGGCCACCCCGGCGGTAGGATGCGAGACAAAGAGAGCGAGGAAGCAAGCGAGGAAGTGGCTATAGCTAAGGAAAGAAAGAACAAAGGGGGAAACATGGGAAACGTGACTTGTGGTGGGGGAGAAAAGGGGATGGGGAGGGGAGGGGAGGGTAGATATTTCGGTGGTAGGCCAAAATATTTGAAATGTGGAGGGAGACTTTGTGCGTGGTGCCGGCGGACACCATTCACTTTGAATGATAGTGTGCATCGCAAACGATTCTTATGCTTAACGCGCATGGGATGAGTTTGATAATTGAAATTTTGGTGGAAATTTCCCTGCATATGTCATTGCATAATTTAAAATCACTTGCTAATTTGGGCACACATAAGAGCGTACAACACACAGACCAGACTTACAAAATCGAGCAATTTTAGTAATTAAGCAGAGACAGTTCACCTAAACATTGCTCTAACAAAAGACCAGCATTAAAGACAAAGCCTAAGTACGATTAATTTTAACAAAATCGCCACTGCGCCGGCCTATGCATCACCGGTGTGAGATGAGACGTCTATGACTTGTCCTGGCGACATGCCGCCGTTGGTGGACTCCGCGTCCCCCCTGCTGAAGTCGACTGTGTCCTCGTCCTCGTCCTTAGCGCCGCCCTCAAGGTTGTAGTACTCATAGTAGTGGCTGCGCCAGAGCTCGCATTGGTACTCCACCGCCGATTCCTCGACGGACAGACTCTTCTCTACCTCGACCTGGGCCACACACAACTCCTCCTCCCGGTGCTCCTCGATCTCCGCCGCCTCCTGCATCTCCAGCTCCCGCTCGACAACCTCATCAAGAAGCAGGTGCTCCATGGCCACCGCCGCCTTTTCAGACGTGCGTTGCATGCTGGATTCCAAGGTGACCTAGAATATCTTGACGTGGATGGCCTCGACTCGGGCCAGGGCGACATCGGTGGCACGGACGGCAGCTCGAGTGCTCTCGGTGTTTGCAGGCGTCATCGCAGCAGCAGCTGCAGCTGTCTCGGCTACTGCAGCTGCCCTGTCGGCTGCCGCAGACGACCTCTCAGAGGAAGCGGCCGCTCTCAATGCGAATGCAGCGGCACCCTCGACGTAGGCGGCCGCACTCTCGGTGTAGGCGGCGGCGCTCGGGGGGACGCAGCCATCATACGAGCCTTCACGAAGCGTTTCCACGGCGTCATCTTTGCAAGAAGGGGGTGCAGGAATGGGGATCGGGATTTGTGGATTCGAGGCTTGCCGGCACTGGAGCAGACGAGCCAGCTAAGATTAATGATGAAGACTTAAATAGACCCGTAAATTTTCATCGCAAACGATTCCTGCAAAACAATTGTGAGTGAGGTTGTAGATATTTTTTATTATCTGTGAAAGACGAATTTGTAGTGAAGTGGCAATGTATGGTGTTTTAAATGCACGAGAAAATTTGTAGTACTAATACAACTATCATTTCAATTTTCGAAAATTTCAGGGGTCATTTGACCTTTTAAGTCATTTAATTGATTTCCTAGCCATTTAATGACCGTAATTCAAATTTGAAATAGATGTACATGCAACGGCTAACCATAATGGTTTTAAAAATCATATTTGTGTACTTGTGTGCTAGTTAATTCCATGTGTAGTAAATTAGAAGGAATTTTCAAACATATTGGTCTCACGGCATGGACAAATGTACATGCATGGAGTGCCATGGCATTTTAATTCCAAAAAATTAAAAAATGATCAGAAAAACATGATACCTTGCTTGATGTAATGTCGTGCCACCAAGATGATGTGGTACAAAAATTGGCCTATTTGATGAAAGTTTGGACACACACTCCTCAAAAACCGGAGCAACTCACTAGAAGGCTCATGGTTCCGAGAGGGAACAATGCATGTTTGATGACGAACGGTAGATAGTTTCCTCTTACGGCCTTCAAAAATTTTCTATGTGTAATGTGCACTGATACAAACTGTCATGTGAAAATTTGGAAAATTTCAGGGGTCATTTGACCTTTTGAAGACATTTAAGTGTTTTCGTATCCATTTAATGACCGTAATTCAACTTTGAACTAGATGTGCATGCAACGGCTAACCATAACGGTTCCAAAAATCATATTTGTGTACTTGTGTGCGAGTTAATACCATGTGCAGTAAAGAAGAAGGAATTTTCAAACATATTGGTCTCACAACATGGACACATGTACATGCATGGAGTGCCATGGCATTTTAATTCCAAAAAATTAAAAAATGATCAGAAAAACATGAAACCGTGCTTGATTTGATGTCATGCCACCAAGATGATGTGTTACAAAAATTGGCATGTTTGACGATAGTTTGGACACACACACACCCCTCACAAAATGGAGCAACTCAATACAAGGCTCGTGGTTCCGAGAGGGAACCATGCATGTTTGATGACGAATGGCGGATAGCTTCCTCTTACGGCCTTCATAAATTTTCTATGTGTAATGTGCACTGATACAAGCCGTCATGTGAAAATTCGGAAAATTTCAGGGGTCATTTGACCTTTTGAAGACATTTAAGTGATTTCCTAGCCATTTAATGACCATAATTCAAATTTGAACTAGATGTGCATGCAACGGCTAACCATAACGGTTTGAAAAACCATATTTGTGTACTTGTGTGCGAGTTAATTGCATGTGCAGTAAATTAGAAGGAATTTTCAAACATATTGGTCTCACGGCATGGACACATGTACATGCATTTTAATTCCAAAAAATTAAAAAATGATCAAAAAATAAACGAAACCATGCTTGATGTAATGTCATGCCACCAAGATGATGTGGTACAAAATTTGGCCTATTTGACGGAAGTTTGAACACACCCCCTCACAAACTAGAGCAACTAACTAGAAGGCTCGTGGTTACAAGAGGGAACGATGCATGTTTGATGATGAACGGCGGATAGCTTCCTCTTACGGCCTTCAAAAAATTTCTACGTGTAATGGGCACTGATACAAACTGTCATGTGAAAATTCGAAACATTTCAGGAGTCATTTGACCTTTTGAAGACATTTAAGTGATTTCCTTGCCATTTAAGGACCGCAATTCAAATTTGAACTTGATGTGCATGCAACGGCTAACCATAATGGTTTGAAAAACAATATTTGTGTCCTTGTGTGCGAGTTAATTCCATGTGCGGTAAATTAGAAGTTATTTTCAAACATATTGGTCTCACGGCATGGACACGTGTACATGCATGGGGTACCATGGCATTGTAATTCCAAAAAATTAAACAATGATCAGAAAAACATGAAACCTTGCTTGATGTAATGTTATGCCACCAAGATGATGTGGTACGAAAATTGGCCAGGTGTTCAAAAAATCATCAAACAATGTAAATATCTGGTGTTCAAAAAATAAAACGTAAAATCTGGCAGACAACCAGCCCCACACGATTGGTACTCTATTTCGCACCCCAGGGTTTGGAAGGTGATTGGCGGGCGTTATTAATCATACGCGGTTCTGTATTGGTAACCGTCAGCTATTATGTTTGCACATGGATTTTGTTGCGGTAATCGTGTGTAATTCAAATTACAGTACTCGTAAATTCTGGCAACCGGTGTGTGTACTGTTTCCCTCGGTCTATATTCCGTCCGCCAATAAGTACTACCTTTCTCACTTCGTCCCACCTGCATTCTCATCTACATCCTCCCGTTGCTCTCTCTCTCTCTCTCTCAAATCTCTGCCATGGTGCCGCCAGTCTGCCCACGCGCCGAGGAGGAGTCGCCGCCCCTTGAGGATGCTCCCTCGAAGAGCAGAGACGAGGACCCCTACGCGCTGCCGGCCGAGGTTGCGCCGGACTCCCCAACTTTGGATTGGTTTTGGGGCCAGTACGATCTTTATCTTTGGAAGTCGCTGCCACCGGATGAGAAAACCAGGCAAGTGGCTTTCAAGAAGGAGATGGCGGAGGAGGATGCCAGGTATCAGGCGGCCTGTGAAGCCCGTGATGCCGCCTGGAAAAAGGAGGCGTTGGAACTTTGGGGGCGGGCACGTCGTCGTGCGAAGGAGGTGTATGAAGACGGGTACTTCGCGAGGAAGGTCAAAGGCGCTAGGTGCTCATCGCTGCGTGGAGGTAGGCGATAAGCTCTAGCGTGCCACCGGCGATGAGCTCCGGTGGGCGCCCAACAAAATGGCAAGATCGTTCGCGCGCGTCCGCCTGCAAGAGGCAGATCGGTAAATCAAGCGCTGCGAGGCGCAGGAGGCAGAGTACTGTCTTCGTGCTGGGAAGATGTCGTGCGCCAGGGAGCTGCTGGCGAGGGGCTGCCGAAATACTGGCCCAGGAGGGATTATTAGTTTTAGTATTGTTCGTTTTCAATTTTATGCATTGTACCCCGTAGTTAAGTAATAAGTATCATCACATATATGTGATGATATTATATATATTCTGTGATGAACTAATGAACAGAGTACACACATTGAAACAAAGCAATAAACAGAGTACACACATTGAAACAGAGCAATAAATAAAACGCGTCCATGATACCATGACCAGCAGCCCTTGCCTACGGTAGCTCTTTGCTCTGCCTGAACTCGTGCAGGCGTTCGTCCAAGCAGTCGACACGCTCGCGATACAACTGGAGAGTGAACTCGAGCTCCAAGTTGGCTATTTCATTGGAGATCACCACCTCGAGGACACGACGACCATCTTCCTCTACTGCCCCCAGGTGGACACCTAAGCGAAGGAGGCGGTCGAGCCTACTGACCAGTGCGTTGGCATCGAGCGGGCCACAGACAAGGTGAACGACACGACCCATGCAAACGGCGCGGCGGGTGTCCGGTGCAAGTACGCCGCAGCCGGCCTTTGGTGCAAGTACGGCGCATAGGGCCTATGCCCACTCCTAGTGAGGAATGGGGGTACTGACGGGACGTGTACCCAGTTGCGACGACCTGTCGATAGCAGGCAAGCGCTGATGGATCCGCTCTTGCTATGCGGCGCGCCGTGCCTTTCACTCTGCAGCACTCCAAAGGTCTCGCCGTGCAGCGAGCCACAGCCTATCGGTGCGGACGTGCCTAGCTTGCTCTGCGGAGCACCATCAATCATGTTGTGCGGCAAGCTGCAGCCTCTCGGCTCTGACATGCCTATCTTAATCCGCGTCACTGAAGCGTCATGCGCCAAGGGTCTGCTCAACCCTGGTGATGACGCGCATCATGGCATCGTCCTTCTCGTTGCCGGTGAGCATCGTGGCCTCGACGGGCCCTAGCGCCTTCTGGTTTTCCTCATCGATGAGGTTGATGGCAAAGAAAGTGCTTTGGTGCGTTGGCATGCCTGGAAAAGGTGGATGTGCTACAGGTTGCGCTTGTTGCCTTCGTGCGTTGTGCCGTGCCTAGGTTTATGTGCAATATCGCTGGGTGGCGGGAAACAGGTGAGGAAATGGTGGGAAACAGTGTCGTGTTCATAGGACACCATCAACTAATGGAAACTTAGCATATAAGGAATATCGAGCTAGCACAAGAAGTAGATGATGATGAGATGAACACGGACCACACTAGGGAACCCGTTGGTGATGAATTCATCAATCGCAAAAGGTTCTACACTAGCAAGCGTTTGCCCACAACACACACGGCTTATTCCATCACAAACAGGTTGGATGGATCAACTATATGCCATGTATGCACATTGTCAAAAAGTAATGCGGTAGAACTTCCTTAACATATGTTAAAAAATAAAATAAAACTAAAAACAAGGACCTAGAGGTTAAATTAGCTGAGGGAATGGGGCATTTTGGTCATTTGATGACCGAAATGACCCATCCTATCAGCTAATTTAACATCAACACAACTTCCCATCCAGTCACCCATCCCATGGCTGCTCTAGCCTGAGCATACTTAACTTGAGAGTTCTCTTAGATGAGCTACTGGTGGAACAGCTAGTCCTTGCTGATATAGGATGCCTCTTCGCATCCTTATGGTGTATCCGGATGAGTGCTCGTCCCCCAATGGCCAATAGATGTTGTGTAGATAGATCATATCACATACGTCTTATTAGAAGCAATCGTCTGTGTTATTATCGGTCTTCGCACACATTTCTGATTATAGACCTGTTTGCTGCGTATCATACACATCTTGTTATATTGAACCGTTTCTCTTCTCTTGGCTAAATGCAAATAGTTCAGCCGAATGAACTGTATGCCGTATATCGCACACACCTTCATCTGGCTGCCCATTTTTATTTTTCCGCCTCATCACAAACAGTTTATCCGAGTGAACCGTATGCTATAAATCGCACACGCCTTCATCTGGCAGCCCGTTTCTTTTGTTCCTCCTCATCAGAAATAGTTAATTGAACGGAGCTATATGCCCTGAATCGCAAATGCAACAAAAATCTGAACCATGTTTGATGCATCCATCATCACAAACGTTTTGCACCTTTTTTGATGGGTTTTTTACAACACCATTTGTGATTATTGCATCGCACACAGTTTTGTTGAAGGGTCTCTGGTCGTAGTGTCGCGTTAGCAGCATCCTGCAGTATTGAGCTTCTATGGCCTCCTCAATGCTGGCCACGCCGGCTGCCTAAACGTCGGTTCCTTCTCCGACTTCCTCCATGTCTGTTGGGGATATAAACCCGTGATATGACCCGCCATATTGGGCCGGTTAATATCGATGGAGAGTTACAAAACAGGACTCAAGATGGACCGTTACATTCAAGACCTCAAGGCATGCAAGGCGGCTTGAGGACTGGGCCAACTCATGGACCAAAAATTGAAGATGGTGACTCATTGTCCAGGCGTGTAAGTCGCCACCTGAAGCTTCCTTACTTAGGAATACAAGATAATTAGGAAACACATTAGGTCACGTATAGCAATATGACTCGGACACTTTTGTAAGCCCAAGGCCTCAACCTATATATAAAGGGGAGCCCCTGGAGTAGAGAAGGTTAGGTTACAAGATCTCGAGTACTATGTTAGCCAAGTTGCACCCTTTGTAATGGAGATCATCATCAATAACACACAAAGCAGGACATAGGCTTTTACCTCCATCGTGAGGGGCCAAACCTTGGTAAACCCTTGTCTTTCGTTTCCAATCAACACTGTTCAAGCTACTACCTCGCGGGATGGCCTCACGACTAAGTCCTTTGAAGATAAAATATGTCGTGAAAAAACCACAACAATGTCCGCCTCGTCGGCAAGAACACGGGTTTGAAAAAGCAAGTGATTTTTTCTAGAGGTGGAGAAGGTGGTGGACTGCTGGAATAAGTGAGTGGGTCCCTATGGGATCCACAAGCCTGCTAGGCGCGTCCTGTGAGCTTGTGGCTCACAGGTGCACCCCCCCTGGGGTGTGTTCAATGCCAGAAATTCTAAAATATTCTAGGAAAAATCATACTTAATTTTTAGGACAATCCGAGAACTTATATTTTCGGGGCATTTTTTGCTCGGGAAATTCAGAAAACAGGATAATCATGGCATTTCTACCTTATTAAATTTAAATAACATAGAGCAATAGTGGTTACAGAAGGTTGTGCTTACTAGATTCATCGATCACATGCCCCTAAAAAGGAATCCATTAATAAAGTTGATCAAGTCTTATTAACAAACCACTTTTGAATGACATTAAATCGAAGAATCTTCGTATAACACTAAGTTACCTCAACG
>LR880967.1:961861320-961886372 GCA_904067115.1 Aegilops sharonensis
ATGACGGAAACTAGGGCGGCAAGAGTGGAACAAAACACCAGGCATAAGGCCGAGCCTTCCACCCTTTACCAAGTATATAGATGCATTAATTAAATAAGATATATTGTGATATCCCAACAAGTAAACATGTTCCAACAAGGAACAACATCTCCATGTTCCAACAAGGAACAAACTTCATCTTCACCTGCAACTAGCAACGCTATAAGAGGGGCTGAGCAAAGCGGTAACATAGCCAAACAATGGTTTGCTAGGAAGGGTGCAAAAGGTTAGAGGCTGACATGGCAATTAGGTAGGCTTGAGCAACAGGTAATAGGTAGCGCAGCATAGCGATAGAACGAAGCAACTAGCATAGCTATGATAGTAGTGAGATCCAGGGTAGCGGTCATCTTGCCTGAAATCCCGCAAGGAAGAAGAACGAGTCCATGAAGAAGACGAACGTATGAAGCCGAACCAAGCGTAGACGAACGAATCCTCACGATCGCAACGAAACAGGAACTAACAAGAAGAAGCACACAACATGGTAAACACACCACACATAGACAAGACATGATGCACAACCAAGCATGATGCATGACAAAGCTACATGAAGTTACTCATGGCAAGAGATGATGCAAACAAGAGCAACACATCATGACAAGTTTAAATGAGGCCGGAAACAACATATAACAATTCCGGCAAGTCCTCATATGCAAATTTCGAAATTGGTCCAGATCTGGATAACTTTAGGTTCAAGTTGTTAAACAGCAAGTTAAGATGCACCACGATGATCTACACGAAATTCTAGTCAAGTTACATATAAAGTTCATTTAATTCGGAGCTACGGCTTAGACGATATGAGCAAAACAAGTTAAACATGGCATTGATGCAAAATGCATACAAACATCAAGAAAACACCTCAAAACAAGGATCCAACATGATAATATGAAACTACATGCAAAATCAAGCAAGTTTCATATAGAGCACACTCAAAACGGAGCAACGGATCAACACATACACACTATACAAGTTATGACAACAATCTGTCCAAAACAGCAACTAGGCATATTGCAAGCATCAAAACAACATGCTACAGGACCTCAACATAATAACAAAAGGCATGGGCATGATGTACAGGTAAAGCATTACAAAACATGAACACTGAGCTATCTCCAGAAACCACTAGAACATGCTCAAAATGACATGGCAAGATTGCAAATAATAACAGTTTCAGGCATTGGCAGAAATAACATCAGGTTGCAATGTTTAGAGCTATCAAACACCATGTTAAAGGAACTCCTCATGGCAAACAAAGGCATGGAATGAATCTACTAAATGCATAGAACAAAAGTCCCTTACTGACCATAAGCCAAAAAGGATCAGAAGATATGATGGCACCCACGTAAACATGGCAAGTTATATTACAGATTCATACATGGCAGGAACAACAATAAGTAGGCATGTTGGTGAGCTTGAATCACTCACCACAGAGCAATACATGGCATGGCAAGGCAACCAACAGCAAGAAGACATGGCATAGAAGCTATACATGGCAAGAACAACATCATAGCATGCAAGGATCAACTACAACAACCTTGGCAAAATTGAATAACATGTAAACAATCTGCCAGGAAACATTTTATAGCAAAAGTAGAGCTCGATTGACTCAAGCTATGGCACACGATAATTGCAAACAAGGGCATGGATGGATAGAGCAAGACATGTAGAACAAAACACCCTTACTGAAGTATCTCAAAATATGCATGGATCTCTCGGTAGCATCAAGTTAACATGGCATGAAAATATCAGCAAAACAGGGCTGAAATCAGCAACATCAAGACACCTAGTTTGCATGCTTGTGCTATTCACCACATAGATCACAAAAATACATGGCATATACCCCTGGAAATATGGCATGGCATATTACAAAACACATGTAGGACTCAAGTTCATAGGATGCACACATCAATCATGGCAAAAAATGACAAAAGTGCATGTTCTGTTAAGAAACAGAAACTAACATCACATAGCACTCTTCTAACAGCATTTCGGGCATCAAGATGAGCTCAAATGAAAATGATGCAATGGAATGAAATGATCTACTCATCGAGGCGAACATTTTGACATATTACACGCACGAAACGGAGCTACGGATGCAGAGATATGATGCGATGAAAATGCAAGAAAATATGCAGCAATTTCCGAAAAGTCAACGGGATGAAACGGTGCGGGATGGCGAGATCCGGGACGGGGAGGCGTGTTTGGATGGAGGGAGTGGTGGATCTCGTCCCACCTGACGGATCCGACCGGAGGAGAGCTCCGGCGAGCTCTCCGGCGAGGCTGGCGCGGCGCGGGGCCGGTGAGGGGCGGCCGGGCGGCAGAGGACGTCGGCGCGGGGCGGGCGGACCGGGAGGCAGCCGGGCGCCGGCGGCGCGGGGCCGGCGAGGGGCGGCCGGGCGGCAGAGGACGTCGCCGGCGAGGGGCGGCGGGCCGGGGAGGGAGGAGCTCGGGCACAGGCCGGCGGAGGCGAATGCGAGCTTCGGCCGGCCGGGCGGCGGGGTCGCCGGCGGGGCAGCGCGGCGGGGGCGCCCGCGGCGGCGGCCGGCGGCGGCGGTCGCCGGCGGAGACGAGGAGGCGGCGGCGGCCGGGAGGCGCGCGGGCCGGCGGGAGCGGCGCGCTCGGGCCCGGTGCGGCTCGGGCGGGCTCGCGATGGGCCGAGCGGGCCCGGCGGCGGGGAGCTGACGTGGCAGCGCATGAGAGGCCGGGGCGGCGGCGTGGGTTTCGTCCGGCCGGACCGGACATGTCCGGCGTGGCGCGGGGACGATTTTAGGGTTTCGAGAGGGATTTGGACTGCGATTTTGGAGGGGAAGGTGTTTATATAGGTAGAGGGAGCTAGGAGAGTCCAAATGAGGTGCGGTTTTCGGCCACGCGATCGTGATCGAGCGACCGAGAGCATGGAGGGGAGTTTGGTGGGTTTTGGGCCACTTTGGAGGGGGTGTTGGGCTGCAACTCAAAGAGGGCTTTGCGGTTACCCGGTTAACCGTTGGAGTACCAAACGACCTCCAAATGGCACGAAACTTGACAGGCGGTCTACCGGTGCTATACCAAGGCCGCTTGACAAGCCTCGGTCCATTCCGAGAACGTTTAACACCCACACACGAAAAGAGGTAAAAGGGGCGCCGGGAGACATAGGAGTGCCAGATTGCAAAACGGACAACGGGGAAAAAGCTCGGATGCATGAGACGAACACGTATGCAAAATGAAATGCACATGATGACATGATAAAATGCAGATGATGACATGGCAAAGTGCAACACGCAAGCAAATGACATGGCAACGAGGGCGAATAACTGGCGGACACCTGGCGCATCGAATCCGGGGCGTTACAGGACGGGCCCAATACTTAACTTGGCGGAGTGTCAATTCAGAAAAGGAAAGATGTCAATTTTCCTCATGCCAAACATCATAGCCACCCCAAAGACTGGAATCAGACTTGGTTTTACTGCCGAAACACAACTCCTGATGATGAAAATCTTCTACCGGGCTATCATGCTCACCGGCTTACCAGTGATCATCCATCTCCCCAACGACTCACTACAAAGGAACAAGCTAAATATGCACCACAACTTTCAAAGCTCCGAGCCTTTATGGCGAACGGTTTAGCTGGCATCGACTTTGTCCGCTGCAGGGTTTCTTGGAGTATCTTGCCCTTAAGCCGCCGCCCCGGTTTAATGTGTGAGTACACAGGGGATGTCAAAGACCCTCAACGGCACATTGAAATTCAGCTAACTGACGACGAGATTACTGAAGCTGTCAAAAAGATGTTGGATGAACCGATATCTGAGTCCAGCAAGACAGGGCTTAGTCCCTTCTGTGTTTCCAATAAACCGCCAGCGGTAAAAATTGCATCCTTCTTGTCTTAATTCGCCCCCTTTTAAATATTTCCTTATAACTTTTTGTTCATATTTCCAGGGTGATGATCCATTCTGGAAATAGAAGTCGCGGGATAAACCGGCGAAACCGCAGGATAAACCGGTGAAAACGCCTCGCCCTATGACCAAAGTTACAAAGAAACCCGCGAAGAAGAAAACTGCCAAATCCCCTGACCGACCAATAATGAAGATCTTGATGATTCAGAATCAGAGGTAGAACTTGATTCTCTTGGTTAGTTTTTCATGCACCTTATTGACAATGATCATTATCATGATGATGCGGAAGCTAGCCGTGCTGATGATGTAGAGGTAATTGTCCTTTGTTCCGACTCAGATCCTCTGCCAACGCAAAAAACCTGTCAAGTAGAACTGAAAGTAAGATTTTCACACGCTCTAGCTTATTTGGATCCACACTTTCTTTTGAGGACACAGCAGCACGAAGCTCGCCGCACAACCCGGCATAGCGGCCAAGTGGTTACTTCCTTCGGTTTACCGAACACTCCGGTTCGTAAACGCTGCCAAGAGGTCTCTTGTACTTCTGATACATCTTATCCCAAGGCGGGTTATTTCTGATATCCTCTTACTCAGTCTGACTCGAATTACCAGGGAACCTCCCATTCATCTTCTGGTGAATCAACAGGGACGAAGCTTCCAACCCTTAAAACGGTTCCTGAGTGAGGAAATTTTGCTAATCCGTCATACTTTCATATTTTTGATCCTTGCATTGTTCTAATGCATACTAATCATTTTCCAGGGCCAAAGACGGAGCCAGAAAGAAGGTCAAAGTGAATAAACCAGTTGAAGACCCCATTCGGGGTGAACCGGAAAAAACTCATGAACCGTCACACCCAGATGTTGACAATATCCCTGATGGCCCGTCATTGCCGGATCAAGCCACAGAAGCTGAGCACATGGAAATTGATCCATCGGCTCACGCTAATGATCCACCAAGCCCGGCTAAAGGTGATGATGATCCGCCAAGCCCGACTAAAGGTGTTGATGATGATGATGTCGTTACTGGCACTGGTTACACCTCTCCTGGCCACCCCATAGCCTTGTCCAAACACAACACCAGAGAGGAAAAACTGCTTTGGACAAGGGTAAGTGGAAAACAGATTTATCAAGCTATGCCCACCTCAACGCCCGAGACCTGCATTCTGGATTCTTAAACCGTCTGTACACAAGCCGCGAATATGAAGCCGGTTTAGTAGGCCTGATGAAGGAGCGCTATGAGGTAATTTCTGTTTGAACTTTTCATAAATATTCCTTCCTTCTGATTTATTGATAATATCAACTCCATTAGCCCCCAAGGGCCGGTTTATCTCTTCAAGATGAACCGGGACTTCATGTTGTAAGGCTTACCCTTCTTGTTGAATACCTTTAGAAACCGGTTTATCATCTCAAGAAAAAATTCACAACTGTGTTGTTGAGCAATTAGGCATTAGCCCCCAAGTGCCAAGATTAATACTTGTATTGAGCCTTGGGACTTTACCATTTTGTTGAGAAGAAGCGATAGGCATTAGCCTCCAAGTGCCAAGATTAATACTTGTATTGAGCCTTGGGACTTTACCATATTGTTTGAGAAGAAGCGATAGGCATTAGCCCCCAAGTGCCAAGTGTATAACTTGTTATGTGATTGGGACTTAAAACATGCACTACCAACTCATTAACTGTCTCTTCCAGGCTGATCTGAGCAAAAAAGAATCTCAAATCGCCGACCTTCAAAAATATGAAGTCCCAGCAAGAAGAAACTTCCAAGGCAAAAGACGAGCTGACCAGCGCTTTAACAGCCATGGAGCAACTGAAGGAAAGCTTTAAAAGTGAATGGGCAGGATGGGATGCTGAAAAAGCAACTCTGGTAAAACGGGCGGAGGATGCTGAAGAAGCCCTTAATCCGGTAGTACAAGAACTGACCGGTTTGAAGCAGCAAATCAATGCTATGACCGTTGTTTTCTTCGGTAAATATCCTCTTCATAAGCTTTAAATAAACAACCTCCATTGCAGGTAGCCGCATTACACATCTTGGCGGATATGCGCAAAAACTAAAGGCTGCCTATACACTGATAGAGCAATTATATGCCGGTGCTCAACGGGTCATCTGCACAGCTTCTCATAATAAACTGCCCCCAACTTTAATCAAGAAAACGTTGGAAAAATTATCTATGATGCCTACCCGTATTGAGGAACTGAAAAAATCAACTGCTAGGGCCGGTGCTCTTACTGCATTGACTCGGGCCAAGACCATGATCCGGAAGATATTAGAAACGGCTATCCAGGCCAAAAAGAGGACGGATCAGATTTTGATAACGACGACCTCAGGGCCTGAACGAGGGAAATGTGTCCATTGGCGAGCAAACTGGCTGAAGACACTGATTTGTCATTTTACCAGTCGATTTATGATGCCGACAACAAACGGCTTACTGCGCCGACTTATGATGTGCAAGATCTTATCCCTCCAATCCGTAAGCACACCTACGCCCCTGATGTTGAACCGTCCACCCTCATAAGTGATGAAGCTGTCTTCCGAGCCTTGACTGGGATTGACTGGACAACCATTGACTTCCAGCCACTAGGTGGAGAGGAGCAGGATGAACCGACGCATAATGAACCACAGCCTTCAAGTCAGCCTGGTGAAGAATCATGATCCGGAAGCCGGTTTAACTTCTGCATACTACAATCCGTGTGATAAACAATTATACTTTTGGGCATCAAAGCGCCTTGTAATAGGCTAGTTTAACAACTTGATCTGCTATGCCATCGTGCATATTCACTTCGCATAATACTGTTTAATCCATCATGATTATGCTATGTCTGCTTATGATCCTTAGCAGCTTTATTCAATCCCGTTCCTGCATACAATAGTTTTGAAGTGTCCTGGTGGTTTACCGTCAGATGGGTCATAATGCCCAACATGAAACCATGGTTTATAACCAAGGCTGTAATTTGAAGAATAATTCAATATGAAATATATCAGACCTGTGACATTGAATCACATCGTTGGTTTACCAACTTATTGTAGTAAGGGTGATAACCCTAATCTTGAGCATGAAAACTCCCCTAATGTTTTGCCGGCTTAGAATGAAGCCGTGCCGGGTTATGATAAACACCGGATTATGACTGAGTGTTATTGACAACTAATAGTTGAAAGCCAAGAAGGGTCATTGACACCGGTTATCTTTGTAACTTTGTACCTGGCAACTCAAAAACCTTACCGGGTCATAAGACACCGGCTTAAACATAAAACTCATAAAAGAAAAGATTTGTCAAATAAAATCATTGGGAGATGCGAGGCTTTTCATGGGCTGCCATACCTAAATCGAGGCTTTTCATGGGCTGCCAGGCCACTGAGTTAAACCATTTTACAAAGCCTTTTAAGATGGACCTCACATTAACCAATCGTCGTTTTAACTTTGACAAGTTCAGCGTCTGTATAAGATTGACTTGCCAAATGTTCGATGGGTCATAACAGGATTACCTGGACGGAGTGGCTTACTTAAAAAGGCAAGATAACCCGGGGTTTTAGGTGAATACACCTGGCTTCCAAGCCTGGCTTGATAGCCTATTACAAGGGTCTTTAAAAATCTTTGTTGTTGTGCAACAAGAGCCCCCAGGTTACATTTTGAGCTGTGCTCAGTGGACTCCTATGTTTTAGCTCTGCTTTGCAACAAACTCTCTTTGGATCCTTACGATTTTGGGTATGAAGCCCCCAAGCTTTTGTTGTGGCTTGATAAACCAGATTAATGGACAATCAGAACTCCGCTTTATAAACAGAAGCCCCCATGGAACCAAGAAATCTTTAAGGAAGAACGGAAGAGGCCCTGCTTTAGCAAGGATGTCGGTTTATTATACTGATCATAATATATACATTGCCAAAACTATGTACATAATAGGAGCCTATGGCTCAGTTGTAGTAAGGCCGAAGATGAGCAATATTCCACGGCCGGCGGGTCTCCTCCTCCGATTTGCGTGAGTTTTTGTGCTCTGGAACATCGATAAGGTAGTATGACCCGTTGTTCAGATTCTTGCTGACCACAAAGGGTCCTTCCAAAGGTGGGGAATAACTTGTGCATATCGGTCTGATCCTGGATAAGCCGGAGCACTAAGTCGCCTTCTTGAAAAGTTCTGGTTTTAACCCGGCGGTTGTGATAACGCCGCAGATCTTGCTGATAAATCACTGAACGAGCTACCGCTATGTCCCGTTTTTCATCTAACAGATCCAATGCTTCTTGGCGTGCTTGTTCGTTGTCCGCTTCAACATAAGCTGCCACCCTAGGCGAGTCATGGTGAATATCACTGGGGAGAACTGCCTCTGCCCCATAAACCATGAAGAAAGGCGTATAACCTATAGATCAATTGGGGTGGTATTAATGCTCCACAATACAGAAGGCAACTCTTCCACCCAACAACCCGGCGTCCTCTTCAAAGGAACCATAAGCTGGGGCTTGATGCCCTTCAGGATTTCCTGATTAGCTCTCTTAGCTTGACCATTAGACTGGGGGTGAGCCACTGATGACACATCAAGCCGGATGTGCTCATGTTGACAAAAGTACTCCATAGCACCCTTGGAGAGGTTCGTGCCATTATCTGTTATGATGCTGTGTGGAAAATCGAAGCAGAAAATCACCTTCTTCATGAATTGAACCGCCGTGGCTGCATCACACTTGCTAAATGGCTCCGCCTCAACCCACTTAGTGAACTTATCAACAGCCACCCAAAGGTGGGTCTTCTTATGCTTGGACTGCTTAAAAGGCCCTACCATATCAAGCCCCCAAGTTGCAAACGGCCAAGTGATTGGAATCATTCTTAGTTCTTGAGCCGGAACATCAGCTCGGCGTGAAAACTTATGACAACCATCGCACCTTTTCACCAAGTCCTCAGCATCAGCATGAGCCGTCAGCCAATAGAAGCCGTGACTAAAAGCTTTAGCCGCCAAGGATTTAGAACTGGCGTGGTGACCACAGTCGCCTTCATGGATGTCATGCAAAATCTCGCGGCCTTCTTCAGGAGAAACGCAGCACTGAAACACCCCCAAGACACTACAGTGATGTAACTCGCCATTGTAAATAGTCATGGACTTGGACTGCCGGATTATCTGTCTGGCCAAAACTTCATCCTCTGGTAACTCGCCCCGGTTCATATACGCCAAATATGGAACCATCTAATCTGGGATAATATGAAGAGTTGCCACCAACTGAGCCTCCAGATCAGGAACAACCAGGTCCTCCTCTGTAGGTAGCTTGACCGATGGATTATGCAAAACATCCAGAAAGGTATTGGGCGGCACCGGTTTACGCTGAGACCCCATCCGGCTTAAAGCGCCTGCCGCTTCGTTTTTGCGTCGATCAGTGTGTTCAACCTGATAATCCTTGAAGTAACCAGCAACAATATCCACCTCACGTCGATAAGCCGCCATGAGTGGATCCTTAGAATCCCAAGTACCAGAGACTTGTTGAGCCACCAAATCAGAGTCCCCAAAGCATCGTACTCGGCTTAAGTTCATTTCCTTAGCCACCCGAAGACCATGGAGCAAGGCCTCGTACTCAGCTGCATTGTTAGTACAAGGAAACATTAAGTGGAGAACATAATGAATTTTGTCACCTCGAGGAGAAGTAAGGACAACTCCAGCCCCTGAGCCCTCCAATTCCCTGGACCCGTCGAAGTGAATAGTCCAGTACGTGTTATTTGGTTTATCCTGTGGTGCCTGTAACTCCGTGCAGTCATTGATGAAGTCCATGAGCGCCTGGGATTTGATAGTCGTTCGAGGCATATATTTCACCCCATGAGGACCAAGCTCAATAGCCCACTTAGCAACTCGGCTAGTAGCCTCCCTGTTTTGGATGATATCTCCCAAAGGAGCGGAACTGACCGCAGTGATGGGATGGCCCTGAAAGTATTTCTTAAGCTTCCGGCTCGCCATAAAAACTCCATACACAAGCTTCTGCCAATGTGGATATCTCTGCTTTGATTCAATGAGCACCTCACTGATATAATAAACCGGCTGCTGAATCTGATACTCCTTACATGCCTCCTTGCGCTTCACCACAATAGCCGCACTGGCAGCCCGGGCATTGGCAGCCACATATAACAACAGCGGATCTTTATCGACCGGAGGAGCGAGGACAGGCGGCTCGGCTAACTGCTGCTTCAAGTCCTAAAACGCTGCATTAGCAGCATCACTCCAGACAAAGTTGTCTGTCTTTTTCATCATCTGATATAGAGGGATCGCCTTCTCTCCCAACCGGCTGATAAACCGGCTCAGTGCTGCAATACGACCCTCCAGACGTTGAACATCGTTGATACACACCGGTTTAGCTAGAGACGTAATAGCCTTGATCTTTTCCGGATTAGCTTCAATGCCCCTGTTAGACACCAGAAAACCCAAAAGCTTGCCTGCCAGAATGCCGAAGACGCACTTGGCCAGGTTAAGCATCATTTTATAAACCCGGAGGTTATCAAAGGTTTCCTTCAAATCATCTATCAGTG
The DNA here is from genome assembly GCA_904067115.1 of Aegilops sharonensis. Taxonomy (NCBI): domain Eukaryota; kingdom Viridiplantae; phylum Streptophyta; class Magnoliopsida; order Poales; family Poaceae; genus Aegilops; species Aegilops sharonensis. Next base: position 961,871,712 of record LR880967.1, read on the forward strand.
TCTCCTTCTTCCTGGACTTCACCACAATATCGTCCACATAAGCATGAACATTGCGCCCAATTTGATCATGAAGACAATTCTGCACACATCGCTGATAAGTCGCGTCAGCACTCTTGAGCCCAAAAGGCATAGATACATAGCAGAAGGTTCCAAAGGGAGTTATAAAAGTTGTTTTCTCCTGGTTCTTAAGTGCCATCTTGATCTGATGATAACCAGAATAAGCATCCAAAAAACTCAAGCGCTCACAACCCGCCGTAGCATCAATGATCTGATCAATACGAGGGAGAGCAAAAGGATCAGCTGGACAAGCCTTGTTCAAATCCGTGTAATCCACACACATGCGCCAAGTGCCATTCTTCTTAAGCACCAGCACCGGGTTAGCCAGCCACTCTGGATGAAAAACTTCAATGATAAACCCAGCCGCCAAAAGCCGGCCTACCTCCTCACCAATAGCCTTGCGCCTTTCTTCATTGAAGCGGCGAAGAAACTGCTTGACCGATTTAAACTTGGGATCAATATTGAGAGTGTGCTCAGCGAGTTCCCTCGGTACACCTGGCATGTCAGAAGGTTTCCGTGCAAAGATGTCCCCGTTCTCACGGATGAACTCTATGAGAGAGCTTTCCTATTTCGGTTCCATATTAGTACTGATACTGAACGGCTTGGATGAATCACCAGGAACGAAATCAACCAACTTAGTCTCATCAGCCGATTTAAACTTCAGGGACGGGTCATGCTCTGTAGTTGGCTTCTTCAGAGAAGTCATATCCGCCGGATCAACATTGTCCTTGTAGAACTTCAACTCCTCTGCTGCGCAAACCGACTCAACATAAGCCACATAACCTTCTTCGCAATCCAAAGCAATCTTACGACTCCCATGTACTGTAATGGTACCCTTATGACCCGGCATTTTCAGCTGTAGATAAACATAATAGGGCCTTGCCATGAACTTAGCATAAGCCGACCGTCCAAATAGGGCATGATATGGGCTTTGGATTTTCACCACTTCAAAGGTTAAGGTTTCTGATCTGGAATTACGATCATCTCCAAACATGACCTCCAGAGCTATCTTACCAACCGGGTATGCCGATTTACCAGGTACCACACCATGAAAGACAGTGTTTGAGGGTTTGAGATTTTTATCTGTCAGTCCCATGCGACGGAAGGTTTCATAATACAGGATGTTGATATTGCTCCCTCCATCCATGAGCACCTTGGTGAACTTATAAACTGCGACCTGAGGCGCCACCACCAACGCCAGATGACCCGGATTATCAAATCAGGGCGGATGATCCTCACGAATCTACACAATGGGCTGTTCAGACCAGCGCAAGTAGCAGGGCACCGCCGGTTCAACGGAATTCACTACCCTTTTATGAAGCTTCTGATCACGCTTGCACAGGCTAGTGGTGAAGACATGATACTTCCCGTTGTTCCACTGCTTCGGGTGGCTCTGATAACCCGACTCTTGCTGATTCCCCTGATTATTCTACTGGTTGTAAGGGCATCTCCAGCCGCGCCCCCAACAGGCCCTCCCCAGGCGATTTTGCCGCGCAGGCGCCAAAAAAAGGCCCCAGTCGTGCCCCCAGAAGCCCGTTTTTCGCCGGCTCGGGCCAAAACTGGTGCCAGCGGACCCAGGACAAACCCGGCGCCCTGGGGGGCGCTTGGGGAGCCGGCACAAGCGAAAAAGGCGCGTGGGCCCGCCCTGGAGGCGACCTGAGGGCCTTTTCCTGCCGTTTCTTGACGCTTTTCCCTCGCATCTCTCCCGCTCGCTCGCCTTCCTCCCGCCATTCTCTCCCTTTCTCCCGCCAAACCCCCTCCCGCTCGCCACGAAGAAGTACGCCATGCCGCCGAAGAAGTACGCCATGCCGCGCGCGGCGGCAACCGCGACTGGCGACGTGGCCCAGCCGAAGCAGAGGAAGCCGAGGGCGCCGACATCGAAGCCACCGGGCCTGTCGAACGCCGAGTGGAGGGTGGAAGTTCAGCGGCACAAAGCAGTCACCGCCGACAGGCGGAACAGGGCCATAGCCAAGAAGGCCCGCGACAACGCGGCACGAAGCAGTCACCGCCGACAGGCGGAACAGGGCCATAGCCAAGAAGGCCCGCGACAACGCGGCGCGCGCGGCGGCGTCTTCCTCATCGGTCGACCAGGCGGGAATGAATCCACCCGTCGTCAGCCACGCCCAGTACGCGCCCTGGGGACAGCAAGGCGCCGGATCTCCATGGGGTTCATCGTCGCCCGGCTACGCCGACGGCGACGCGCACGGTGGGTTCAACCCAAACGTGACCTTCCCTCATGGTCACCCCGCTACGCGCACGCCCTCGCCCGCCTTCGTCGGCGTGCAGTACCCTCCATACAACTACTCGCCGCCTGCCGCCTACGCGTCCACACCGACGCCCCATCTCTACCGTGGACCGCTACCTTCTCGCACCTCGGCGACGCCGACGACACGCGAGCCGACATGGACGACATCATCGCGACAGGATCGACCCAGGCCGCCGCGTCTCCCGGGTTCGCCACCCAGGACGAGGTAGTGGACCTCAGCAGCGACATGGAGGCCGAGCTCGGCTACGTCTACGGCGACGACGCGCAGGAACCCGAGGAGGAGGAGGACGAGGAGGAGGAGGAACGTCGCCGCGAAGAAGAGGAACACCGACATGGCTTTTCTGATGGGCGGGGCGGACATGCTCCAGAGCAACGACGAGAAGCTCAAGGCGTGGTACCTGGTGCAGCGCGGCCTCATCCTGAACGAGCTGCAGACGGCAACGCCGACGACGCCCACGACCACACGGACGCCAAGCCCAAACGACGCCTCTACATCGCCGCCCAGCAGTGCCGAAGCCGCGCCGACGCAGACCAGCACCGAAGCAGCTCCGACACCGACGAGCCCGTGCACGCCGACTCCGCCAACGCCTGGAGCCGACCCCGCCGAGTGAATCGTTGCGCACACGAACTTGCGGCGGCGGCGCTCTGTTTTTTGTAATGCCAGACTACGTCCGATCGCCGGATTTGCGGCGTCTATTGAGAGCGGGAACGACCAAGTTTAAATTTCCCGCATCCTGGGGCCGGCGCATGGGGGCGTGACTGGGAGCTAGGTCGCCCCCAGGGGCCGAACTAGCGCCGGCACGCCCCCAGGCCGCTCTATTTAGGCGCCCTGGGGGGCGAACGGCTAGAGATGCCCTAACCACCCTGGTTGCCCTGACTGCCTTGATTGCCATGTCCGCTTTGATTACCTTGAAATCCTGAGCCAGAACTGCCTGCACCGTAACCCAGCCCATGAGATCCGGGTCCTGAACCGCCAGATGGCCCTTGATCATATCGGAAAAGATCCGAGTTTTTGAACTCTAGCACAATAAAGCAATCCTTCCATAGGTGCGTAGCTAGCTTTTCTCGCGTCCCGTGCTTTGGGCAAGGCTGGTTTAATAGGCGATCAAGATTGGGACCTGATCCTCCATTCCACGGGGGCGGTTTACCTTTGCGACGCTGACCATTATCCTATGCAGTGGTGTTAGCCACAAAATCTAAACTGTTCTCCACTTAACGCTTACCATTGTCCGCCGGGTTATGATGTTGCCCTTTGGTGCTGCCGCCTTTCTTTCCCTTCCCCGGCTTTTCCTCATCAGATTCGGGATCCTTGGTACTATCAGAGTCGGCATACTTGACCAAAGCTGCCATAAGTGTTCCCATGTCATTGCAGTGCGCTTGAGCCGTCCCAACTTCAACTTCAGAGGCTTGAACCGGCAATTGCCCTCCAACGTTAAGACTGATGTATCGGCATTCATGCGATCTGATGAATGCAAGATTTCCAAAACCCGGCGCACCAAGTGGGTTGTTGATTTGCCTTGTTCTTGGACACAGGAAGCTAAGTCCACAATTGACATAGGCTGCTTGCACGTGTCCTTGTAATTCAGGATAAACCGTCTTTTTAACTCGGCCCATGACCCAATGGAGTTAGCTGGCAAACCCTTTAACCAAGTGCGAGTTGTTCCTTCTAGCATCATGGTGAAGTATTTAGCACATGCCACTTCATCCACATCCAGCATCTCCATCGTCATCTCACAGCTTTCGGCCCATGACTCGAGGTGCAAGTCAGCAGTGTAATTGGGCACCTTACGAGGGCCCTTGAAATCCTTGGGTAGCCGCACATTGCGTAGAGCCCGGGTGAGACACGACACCCCCAAAGAACTGAAAACAACCCCTGGTTCCACTAAAGTTATTGCACGAGCCAGAGTAAGCTGACGTGCCGCATCCCACGCTGCTAACTCGGCTTCTCGACGCACACTGCCCTGGTCCACTACGTCCTGGGCATCAGCCATCCCTCCTGCCGGGTTAGGCCTACGGGGCGGATTATGGTTCCGTCCACTGCTTGACATAGCCGGTTCTTCAACATGCCTGCTATAACTCCGGCTCGGGCGAGGGGTGGAATGAATCATGTCCCGACTATATGAATAAGCCTGCTGCTGAACCATTGCTGTTTGAAGGAGATCTCTGGCCCATCGTGTCTCAACCGCTGCCGGAGAGTCGCCTTCAATTGGAATAGCAACCAGTCTTGACGCCGCAGCGATCATGTTATCCAAAGGGGTAGGAAAATGACCTGATGGTTCTGGCACGTACTGAGGTGGGTCATGGTTCTTTCGAGGCGGGTCCATCGTCCGTGGCTCATCCGGTGCTCCTCTCCCAGGTGCTTCAACCCGGTTTACCGCTGCCGGGTTAATGGTTCCTGCTTCTGGCATTTTAAAGAGATTCCTTGCCTCATAAACCGGCGGTAGACGACACTGGTGCCTCCTCCTCATCACGTCGTTTGAAGCGTTCTAATCCAGCATGAGCCGGTAAGATTCTGCATGAATCCGCTGTGCCTGAGGATCCAGAGCGGCCCGCTCCTTAGCCATCCTGGTTTCCTCAGCAGCCATCTCCTCCTTGGTCTGAGCTATCTGATCTCGCAATTTCCTGACCTCTGCGTTATGCTGATCCCGATTATCCAGATTAACCTCTGTGGTCAACAATGTTGCCAAAGCGTGATAAACCGGATAGGACTTGAGCCGGCGGGCGCGCGGGGCCTCCTGCCCAGGCTGCCGAACTAGAAATCATTGCCGCCGCAACTGACGAGTGCTGCGTGGGCTGCGTACCGGCCATGAAGATCGCAACCCGGTTTGGTGGTTCAAAGGGGTCCGGAATACTATCGCCATCGGAACAGCCCCCAAATCGGCCATCTGGCAGTTGGTACAATGACTCGGTCTCCCCGGTGGATGACTTGCCATCTGAATAGACAGCCGTCTCACCGTCGGATACCGGTTCAGATTCTGCACCATGGATGAATCATACGAACGCACGCTTCATGGCGGGCTGAACCCGGGCAGGGCTTGCACGCTGAGCCGTCTCGATGAGGTCGGTGCAGATGTCCGGCCCAGGGCCCGGTTCGCCGATCTTGCCGATGAAGACGTGAATACCTACGAAGGGGACCCGGTACCCGTACTCGATTGAGCCGGCCTCAGGGCCCCAGCCCGCGTCGTCGATGTAGAGGTTGCCGCGATGACTCTTGGTCATCCGGCCCACTGCATATCCCTTGAGTCCTTCGAACTTGCCCTCTAAGAACTTTAAACCATCGTGCGATAGCCCCATTGTGGGCGCCAACTGTCGTGGAATTATCACGTCAGATGTCCTAGTGTGAGGACTTAGTCATGGAGCCATCGCAACGATATTAGCTTAAAGGGGTTAAACCGGACAAAGGACACGTGGAGTTTATACTGGTTCGGCCCCTTGCGGTGAAGGTAAAAGCCTACGATCCAGTTGTGGAGGAATTGATGGGGTTTCGATGACCAGGGAGCGAATCCGCTTTGCCTAGCTCTCGAGTAGTTGTTTCTTGTCCCTAAACCGCCGCCGGGTCATCCCTTTATATACACAGGTTGACGCCCGTCGGTCTACAGAATGCCGAGGCCGGTTCATAAACGTGTCCGGCTCGGTATCTACTCTTTCTTGTCTTACATTAAAGGTTACACGCCTATGGCGGTTTATGCCTACGGGCCCTAACCCGCCTCTGGGCTTTTGGCCCCCTTATTATGTTTCCTTCATAAGTCGACATCTTCTACAACTTCACGGGCTTCAATATTGGTAGTCTCTCTGTGGATAAACCGGCCCCTCCTGGGCGGTTTATGCCCACCAGTTATATCCCCAACACTTTTGGAGTTTTTTGTTTTTCTGAAGAAAGCAAATTAACGGAAGAAAACAAAAACAAAAAATTATTTACACAGGAAAGCTCCCAACAAACAAAACAAGAATGTGATCTTTTTGGGTTTTATTTTACTACTAAGGATTAATTAAATGAGAAAGAAAAACTGAAAAGAAGCGAGAAATATTTTTGGAATTTTAAAGTTTTTGAAACACACAAGAAGAAAGCGGAAAATAAAACTGACATCAATATACAATGAAAGAGGATGAACAGCGACAACTGGAATAAATATGTGAACATGAATGTAATGTTAGCGAGAAATACGTACTCCCCCAAGCTTAGCCTTTTCGCCTAAGTTGCTCTATGGCCCCTGGTAGCCTGGATAATACCTGTAGTCGTAGTTCGGGTTGTACTGAAGTGTAGCTGCCACCGCTTGGCGTGCTGCCTCATTAAGACGAGCGGTCTCCACCGCCCTCTCGTACTCCTCGGCCTCCTCCTCATGTATGTAATGTCTATGTCTTTCCTAAAAGTTAAAGAATGCAGGAGCAGGAAAAGTAATATGGAAGACATGACGTCTATTAAAGATTAGCATGTATCTAAGCGGAGAGTCGTTCCTCTCGAGGAATTGGTGGTGTTCCATAGCATCATAATCAAGAAAACTAGGTGGTAGTAAGATGACATTTTCTTTTATGGGCACTTCTAAATGAGCAGCTAAACGAGTAGCATAAATTCCACCAAAGAAATCACCAACTAAGGCATTATTATGTAAACGACGTGCAACAAAATCCCCCATGTTAAATTGTCTATTGCTCAATACTGCACTCTTTATAATGCTCAAATCAGGGGCACAAAGATGACTATGATCGTGTTTACCATTGATGCATCTACCTATGAATAGAGCAAGATAGTGTATAGCCGGAAAAGAAGCTCCCATAGTAGCTTGTGTTATGCCTCTAGTTTCACCCCTAATAATATCCAGTAGGAAATCATTGCAGTCAGACTTACAAGGCTCAGCGCCTATCCCCCAATAAGGAATTTTACATGCCGCGCAAAAAAAAATCGACGAACATGCGAAAAGGGTTTTCATATAAGTTGAAAATAACATCATGTGAATTGCGATGAGATACATACTTGAATTTCTGCATAAAAGACTCGGTGAGATTATAGTACTATGGGCACTTATCTGAGATGAATTCTGTCAACCCGGAACTATGCACATACATGTAAAACTCCTCCTTAACACCAGCTCGAGTCATGAAGGAATCCGACGGCCATTCTCACGGGTGCACAAGAGCTGCCCGTAGCGGTTCGAGGTCTGGCTCATGTATCGCGAGCCTCGGATAAATTTTGCTCGAAGAACCCCCATGGAACATTTTCCTAAACATTATCTCGCTCTGAAAAATTTCTGAAATTTTTAGTACATCAAAATAAAAGAGAACAAAACTTAACCAAATTGATAGCAACTACTCCCACAAGTGTCCAGAGGCTATATCATGCATCAAAACTACTTTGGACCATATAAATTCAACATGCAAGCTCAAGAACATCGTCACCACAACAACAAAAATTTACAATATATAAAGCACTAGAACAAAAAGTAATTGGACCATTGGAGGAGTCACATACCGAAGGATAATCTCGTTAAGCAGTTTCAGAAACGGAGTTCCAAGAAAGGAGATCAAAAATTGGAGGCAAATGAGCAAGAACACGGGTTTGAACAAGCTAGTAATTTTTTCTGGAGGTGGAAGAAGGTGGTGGACTGCTAGAATAAGTGAGTTGGTCCCTGTGGGACCCACAAACCTGCTGGGCGTGCCCTGTGAGCTTGTGGCTCACAAGTGCACTCCCTGGGGTATGTTCAGTGCCAAAAATTCTAAAATATTCTAGAAAAAAACATACTAAATTCTCTGAGAATCTTGCTCAATTATCTTAGGATGACCTTCAGGATATAGAGGCTCCTAAGTCATTTTACCTCATCTAGTCACAACTCTACCAACATGATCATTCATTTTATTATTCATCTTATTGAGAAATCATTTTGAGATTTTGCAACTTTTTCTAATTGAGTATGAACCATGGATGCATGTTTTCCTAAACCGTCAACATAATTAGCAATTCTGAACATTAAGTCATTCAAACGATCAATCATGAAAGTATTATCTTTCATTTGCTTGGTAACATACAAGTTAAAGTGTTCTTGCTTAACAACGTAATTATCTAATTCATCCAAGCATTGACTAGCACATTTATTATAAGTAATATCACCTTCATCAAATCTTATAGGAGAATTTACCTCTACTACCTATGTGAGGATATCGATTCCATGTATTTCTTTAATGGGTGGTAAATTCTTAACATCTTCAGTTTTAATACCCTTTTCTTTCATAGATTTCTTTGCCTCTTGCATCTCTTCAGGACTGAGGAATAGAATACCTCCCTTCTTCGGATTTGGTTTAGCTGGTGGTTTAGGAAGCGTCCAATCATTATCATTTCTCAATATATTATTCAGTAGTTCTTCAGCCCGCTCAACAGTTCTTTCCCTGAAAACACCACCAACACAACTATCTAGGTAGTCCCTAGAAGCATCGGTTAGTCCATTATACAAGATATCAAGTATTTCATTTTTCTCAAGAGGATGATCGGGCAAAGCATTAAGTAACTAGAGAAGCCTCCCCCAAGCTTGAGGGTGATTCTCTTCTTCAATTTGCACATTTAAATATTTCTTGTAAGGCAGCTTGTTTCTTATGAGCAGGAAAATATATTTTAGAGAAGTAATATATCATATACTGGGGACTATGCAAACAATTAGGAGCAAGAGTATTAAACCAATTCTTAGCATCACCCTTTAATGAGAAAGGAAACAACTTAAGAATATAGTAGTAGTGATATTTTCCTCATGAGAAAATAGGGTGGCTATATCATTTAATTTAGTAAGGTGTGCAGCAACAGTTTCAGTTTCATAAGCATGAAAAGGATCAGATTCTACCAAAGTAATTAACTCGGGATCGAAAGAGAATTCATAATCCTTATCAGTAACAAAGATAGGAGAAGTAGCAAACTTAGGATCATATTAATTTTTCTCCATCATATATTTTTCTTTAAGCTTACTCAGTAATTTCTTAACATCTTCTCTATCACTACAAGCAAGAAAGTTTCTAGCTATCTCCCCATCCATAACATTATCCTCAGGTATCTTAGGCAGTTCAATTCTAGGAGAGCTAGATCTAATAGGTGTATCATAATTTTCATCAGTTTCATCAATTTTAGCACTCTCAATTTATTTAGCTTCAGCAAGTTGTTCATCAAGAAATTCACCTAGTGGCACGGTTTCATTAAGTAGAGTACTAGCATCATCAATAGGATCATTCAAAGCAAAAGTAGCATCATCAATTAATTGCGACATATAAGAATTAATAGCAGGTGGTGGTGTCACAAGCCTACTCAAAACAGAAGGTGAATCAATTGAAGAGCTAGATGGCAGTTTCTTACCTCCCCTAGGGAACGATCTTGGTTCTATTGTCTTTCACATTCTTCATAGTGATCAACAGATATAATTCTCTAGTGACTGAACAAATAGAGCTATGCTTCCTGGCAACGGCGCCAGAAAAAGGTCTTGATAACCCATAAGTATAGGGGATCGCAATAGTTTCGAGGGTAGAGTATTCAACCCGACTTTATTGATTCAGCACAAGGGGAGCCAAAGAAAATTTGCAAGTATTAGCTGTTGAGTTGTCAATTCAACCACACCTGGAGAACTAAATATCTACAGCAAAATGATCAATAGCACAATAATGTAATAGTTTGATAGTAGTAGTAACAATAGTGACAGTAGCAGTAGCAGTTTTATAGTGATTGTAACAGCAGTAGAAACGACAGTAACTTAGCAAAAAACCAATATGACAAAATCGTAGGCATTAGATTAGTGATGGATAATTATGTTGGATGTCATTCATCATGTAACAGTCATTACCTAGAGCGACACAAAACTAGATCCAATTCGTCAATGTAATATAGGCATGTATTCCGTAAATAGTCATATGTGCTTATAATAAGAACTTGCATGACATGTTTTGTCTTATCCTCCCGTGGCAGCAGGGTCCAAAGGAAATCTAAGGGATATTAAGGTCTCCTTTTAATAGAGAACTGGAACAAAGCATTGGCACCTAGTGAATATATGAACTCCTCAAACTACGGTGATCACCGGAATGAATCCCAATTATTGTCACCTTGGGATATGCGGATCGCAACGCGTAATAGGTGCATACAACTTGCAAGATAGGATCAAAAACACAAATATATTCGTGAAAACATGAAGGGTTCAGATATGAAATCATGGCAATCGGGCCCTAGTGACAAGCATTAAGCATAGCAAAGTCATAGCAACATCAATCTCAGAACATAGCTGATACTAGGGATCAAGCTGTAACAAAACTAACTCCAATACTTGAAAATCTCATCCAACCCCTCACCATCCAGCAAGCCTACACTACTATGGAAAACCTTATACACAGAAACTTAGCAGTAGTGCTGGCCAAAAAGGGGCTGCTGCTAATTAGCAGTAGCGCGTGCAACTAACAGGCGCTAGTACTACCAGCTTAGCAGTAGCGCGGCTCCGTAGAACCACACTACTACTAAAATTGGTCGACCGTTCATGCCATGCTAGATTTAGCAGTAGCGCGCCCACGGTAATCGAGCTACTGCTAATGTGATAGTAGTAGCGCACCTTATCTTCATCTCTCTACTTCTAATTTTGAACCTGGCCACATGGCGGGCCCTGCTTAGCAGTATCGCGTCTGCCAGGAGCGCTCTACTGCTATCATTTTAGCAGCAACGCGTTTAACCACCAACGCTACTGCTAAACCGTAGCCATACCACATTTTTCCTCCGCCTTTCCCCCTCCCCCATCCTCTCTTACTTCACTTTCCCCTCCTACCTCCTCTCTCCCTCACTTTGCTTCTTCCTCACTACTTCTCCCCCCCATTACTCTCCTTCTTCTACATATGTTTCTCTCTCTTTATTACTCCTAGCTAACTACACCACCTCCATTAATGCATCTCCTTTCTCTTTTTCCTTTGCCCTCCACTAGTTGAACTTGTCTCCTCCCAAACTAGCTAGCTATGTAGATCTAGCTAGCATTTAGTGAAGTGACCTATGTACCTCCCTAAGTAGATCTATAGCCTTGTCAAGAAGAGCTTTGTCCACTTTTGATCATTCCATAGGTGTGCGTGACGACACCTATCAACAACATCATCACCATGCTCGATCTCAAGATATCTGATTTGAAAATTAAGCTTTTGAAAGAATGGAAATATGTGTATGTGTGCGATATGACATAATCAGGTGATATTATGGAAATTGTGTGTGTGGCATGATCTGCTGCCGAATTGTGCTTGTGAGTTGCCTATGTTTTGCCGAAATGTCAATTTATTTCCGTTTGGGCGAATTTCGGGCAAACTTTATATGTCCTATTTTATAGGGAAGGTCATGCCGAATTTTTGTATGACTTTGATGCATGCATGCATTTTTATAATAAATTTGTTTATTATTACCAAGCAGGCGTTCATGATGGTTAGTGGAATGGTGGTGGACAGGTGGTTGCGGTCGGCGGTGTACGACATGAAAGAAAATAACCTGACAGACTTTTATGTCCGTGTCGAAGATGTAAAGGAGGAGTTTGGCTCAACCCCTATGATGCAATGGTGCACCTTCTCATGACTGGTTTCATGGATGGCTATACTCAGTGGATAATTTAAGATGATGATGATGATGTTGAGGACACCGACGGGGCAGGCAATGACGACACGGGGCAAGACGAAGAGATGATCGATAATGGCGGCGGAGAAGTGGCTGGATATGGTGGCGGGGAAGAGGCCGGACATGGCTGCGGAGAAGGTGCCATACATGGTAGCGGAGAAGGGGCCGGACATGGCGACAGAGAAAACATGGACTCCACGCCACAGAATTCATCAGTACTAAGTTCAATCATGCGGGGCCCTCATGTTCAAGAACTACTTCGCAAGGAGACGAGTACTGAGAGAGCTGCTTCTAGAGAGGAGGCCAAGCTGCAGCAACTGGTGGTAGACTCCAACACTCCACTGTATCATGGTTGCAATCCTGAGGTGACCCACTTGAGTTTAACGCTCGAACTCCTGAAGACGAAGGCTAAAAACAAATGGACCGACACTAGCCTCGATGAGCTTCACAAGTACCTATGGGATGTTCTTCTCGCGGGGAATCTATGTCCTACTAGTGTGGATGAGGCCAAGAAGATCTTGTGCCCTCTTGATCTGCCGCACACACTACAAGAATTCTGTTAATACATGACAGTTCTAATCTGTCACTGATCAACAAAAAACTGTAATCGGTGCCCTTCCATGACGGATTTGTAATCCGTCATGTATATCGCGTCATAATTTGACATGGCAGCTTCCATGACAGTTCTTGGCCGTCATGGATCTGCGCCAGGCCCGCCCAAGCCCAATCTTCTGTGACGGAACAAGCCGTCATGAACGTACGCCTTGTTGGATTTTCTTAGACCAATTAGAATGACATGGCAGCATACGTGGACACTACCAGACAATTGTTTTTGTGTTTTTATTCTTGAACCCACATCAGTTGGAGATACAGTTAGATATTTTTGTTATCTATACATTTCACGCCTAATATTCAAACAAAGCCACAAATAAATTTTATTTTCACACAACAAACCAAACTTATTACAATCACGGCAATGTTCAGATACCAAAAATACATATTTACATAGATAGCTCATCAAGTATTTACAGACATTATTACTACATCACTTTGCATTTTCTTGGAACAGATCTGAAAAAGGAGCCTCTAAACAAAATTCCTAAGAAGTTCGCCTTTTCTTGGAACCAATCTCAAAAAAGAGCCTCTGATTTCTCTATGTATTTCACTGTGTATTCGTTTTGAAAAAAGGAGCCTCTGATTTCTTGGTACCTGCACTAACAAAGGCATAAAAAACAAGTTAACCAGCATGTCGACAAATCTGGATAAGTGAAAATAAATATCAGCTCGTCAAGATGTAGTAATTGATAGACAAATATGATGGAAAAGAGACCCGGGGGCCATAGGTCTCACTAGTGGCTTCTCTCAAGATAGCATATCTTACGGTGGGTGAACACATTACTGTCGAGCAATTGATAGACAAGTAGATCGAAATGATTCTGCATCCACTACTGTTACTCCACACATCGACCGCTATCCAGCATGCATCTAGAGTATTAAGTTCATAAGAACAGAGTAACACTTTAAGCAAGATGACATGATGTAGAGGGATAAACTCAAGCAATATGATATAAACCCCATCTTTTTATCCTCAATAGCAACAATACAATATGTGCCTTGCTGCCCCTGCTGTCACTGGGAAACGACACTACAAGATTGAACCCAAAGCTAAGCACTTCTCCCATTGCAAGAAAGATAGATCTAGTAGGCCAAACCAAACTGGTAATTCGAAGAGACTTGCAAAGATATCAAATCATACATATAAGAATTCAGAGATGAATCAAATATTGTTCATAGATAATCTTGATCATAAACCCACAATTCATCGTATCTCGACAAACACACCACAAAAAGTATTACATCGAATAGATCTCCAAGAAGATCGAGGAGAACTTTGTATTGAGAAACAAAGAAAGAGAAGAAGCCATCTAGCTAATAACTATGGACCCGAAGGTCTATGGTAAACTACTCGCACATCATCGGAGAGGCTATGGTGTTGATGTAGAAGCCCTCCGTGATCGATTCCCCCTCCAGCGGAGCGCCGAAAAAGGCCCCAAGATGGGATCTCACGGGTACAAAAGGTTGCGGAGGTGGAAATTGGGTTTCATGGTGCTCCTGGATTTTTTCGGGGTATATGAGTATATATAGGCGAAAGAAGTAGGTCGGTGGAGCCACGAGGGGCCCACGAGGGTGGGGGTATGCCTACCCTGCTGGGTGCACCCTCCTACCTCGTGGCCGCCTTGTTGCTTCCTTGACGTCCAATCCAAGTCTCCTGGATTGCGTTTGTTCCAAAAACTATTCTCCCGAAGGTTTCATTCCGTTTGGACTCCGTTTGACATTCCTTTTCTGCGAAACACTGAAATAGGCAAAAAAAACAGCAATTTGCACTGGGCCTCCGGTTAATAGGTTAGTCCCAAAAATAATATAAAAGTGCATAATAAAGCCCATTAAACATCCAAAATAGATAATATAATAGCATGGAACAATCAAAAATTATAGATACGTTGGAGACGTATCAAGCATCCCCAAGCTTAATTCCTGCTCATCCTCGAGTAGGTAAATGATAAAAACAGAATTTTTGTTGTGGGATGCTACCTAACATATTTATCAATGTAATCTTCTCTATTGTGGCATGAATATTCAGATCCATAAGATTCAAAAAAAGTTTAATATTGACATAAAAACGATAATACTTCAAGCATACTAACAAAGCAATCATGTCTTTTCAAAATAACATGGCCAAAGAAAG
>LR880967.1:961886572-961900512 GCA_904067115.1 Aegilops sharonensis
GATAATATAATAGCATGGAACAATCAAAAATTATAGATATGTTGGAGACGTATCAAGCATCCCCAAGCTTAATTCCTGCTCATCCTCGAGTAGGTAAATGATAAAAACAGAATTTTTGTTGTGGGATGCTACCTAACATATTTATCAATGTAATCTTCTCTATTGTGGCATGAATATTCAGATCCATAAGATTCAAAAAAAGTTTAATATTGACATAAAAACGATAATACTTCAAGCATACTAACAAAGCAATCATGTCTTTTCAAAATAACATGGCCAAAGAAAGCTATCCCTACAGAATCATATAGTGTGACTATGCTCTATCTTCATCACACAAAATATTTAAATCATGCACAACCTCGGTTTCAGCCAAGCAACTGTTTCATACTTTAGTCTTTTCAAACTTTTTATATCTTCACACAATACATGAGCGTGAGCCATGGACATAGCACTATAGGTGGAATAGAATGGTGGTTGTGGAGAATACAAAAAGGAGAAGATAGTCTCACATCAAGTAGGCGTATCAACGGGCTATGGAGATGCCCATCAATAGATATCAATGTGAGTGAGTAGGGATTGCCATGCAACGGATGCACTAGAGCTATAAGTGTATGAAAGCTCAAAGAGAAACTAAGTGGATGTGCATCCAACTCACTTGCTCACGAAGACCTAGGGCATTTTGAGGAAGACCATAATTGGAATATACAAGCCAAGTGCTATAATGAAAATTCCCACTAGTATATGAAAGTGACAACATAGGAGACTCTCTATCATGAAGATCATGGTGCTATTTTGAAGCACAAGTGTTGTAAAAGGATAGTAGCATTGCCCCTTCTCCTTATTTCTCTCTTTTTTGTTTTTTTGTGGGCTTCTTTGGTCTCCATCATCCCGACCTCCACACATAAGGAAGACAATCAATAAATAAATCATGCTGCAACTTCATCACATAATGGTTCACCATGCGTGCATGCTACGGGAATCACAAACTTTAACACATGTATCTCTCAAATTCACAACTACTCCACTAGCATGACTCTAATATCACCATCTTCATATCTCAAAACAATCATAAAGAATCAAACTTCTCATAGTATTCAATGCACTTTATATGAAAGTTTTTATTTTACCCAACTTGGATGCCCATCATATTAGGACTAATTTTATAACCAAAGCAAATTACCATGATGTTCTAAAAGACTCTCAAAATAATATAAGTGAAGCATGAGAGATCAATAATTTCTACAAAATAAAACCACCACCGTGATCTAAAAAGTTATAAGTGAAGCACTAGAGCAAGATTATCTAGCTCAAAACATATAAGTGAAGCACATAGAGTATTCTAATAAATTCTGATTCATGTGTGTCTCTCCAAAAGGTGTGTATATAAAGGATGATTGTGATAAACTAAAAAGCAAAGACTCAAATCATACAAGACGCTCCAAGCAAAACACATATCATGTGGTGAATAAAAATATAGCCTCAAGTAAAGTTACCGATAGACGAAAACGAAAGAGGGGATGCCTTCCGGGGCATCCCCAAGCTTAGGCTCTTGGTCTTGAATATTACCTTGGGGTGCCTTGGGCATCCCCAAGCTTAGGATCTTGCGACTCCTTATTCCAAAATCCATCAAATCTTTACCAAAACTTGAAAACTTCACAACACAAAACTCAACAGAAAATCTCATGAGCTCCGTTAGTACAAGAAAACAAACCACCACTTTAAGTTACTGTAATGAACTCATTATTTATTTATATTGGTGTTAAACCTAATGTATTCCAACTTCTCTATGGTTCATCCCCCCATACTAGCCATGGATTCATCAAAATAAGCAAACAACACACGGAAAACAGAATCTGTCAAAAACAAAACATTCTGTAGCAATCTGTAACTCTCGAATACTTCTGGAACCCCCAAAATTCTACCAAATTAGGAAGTCCTAGGTAATTTGTTTATTAATGTTCTTGTGAGAGCCTGGTTTTTTCCCTCCTTTCTTTTTCTGAATTTCAGTTGGTTTTGATTTGAAATTTGGAGTTTGAATCATTTCAGTTGGACTTAAACACTTGGACATCACCTCGGCTTTCACCCAAGTGACACATTTCTCTCCCTAGTCATCATTTCCTCTCTGGTCTACCTCAAAACAATATCATGAATATTTTTCTAAAATGAAAAATATTCATTTTCCTCTCAAAATCCCTAGCCAGAAACTTGTGCATCACTACCCTCCTAGATGATTGCTAGCCACCAAAGCTCAGCGCCCAACTCCTAGTCATTTGACCATAGTAAGCTCTCAAAGTTACTGACTAGTAACTTGCAACGAAGTAAAACTCAAACTTACAGCACCTGGCCTCGATTTAAATCTTTGGCCCTAACCTAAGAACTAAGGACTACATGCCAGACACGAAAACTGGGGCCAGCTGTGGCTCTATGCTGCAGTGCACGCGGTGACCACACGTGTGCATGATGCCAGCCTGCCATCGAACGCGCTCTGAGTGCCACCGAGTGCTCTGTTCCGCGCGTGCTCGCTTCCCCGCCTGCCTAACCTTGTCAAACCCCGCCACAATCATCGTCCCGACTCCCTTAACTCCCTCCTGGCGCTCGCTAACGCCGGAGCTCGCCGCAGTGAGCACGGGCGCGGTCCGGCCAACCCAATAGTGCGCTGCACTCTGTGTTCCTTGCCACCCGCTCGTTCCTGCGCTCATCTCCGACCGTTCACAGTGCCCGCGTGAGCTGCGTCGCCTTCCCCCTCGCTCACTGATGTCGTTCGTCACCTGGCGTAGCGTCCAGGTGTCCTCCGGTGGAGCCCGAACCCCTCACCCCGCTCAACTATAAATAAAGCCCTCCCAAACCCTCTCGAGCATCGCCAGCTTCTCTCACAAACTCCACAAACTAGTAGAAAGCCGTAGCCCGGCCGGGCAGGCTGCGGGCCGCCGTCCCCGAGCTCAAGCTCGTCGGCAATCCCCTCTGTTCATCCTCACCATTCCAGCCCCTCCTAGGCTCAGGAGACTCTCCTAGAGCCTCCGCCGTGCTTCAGTGGTGTTGTCCGACTCAGTTGGAGCCACTGGGGCAGCCCCTCGTCGCTGTCATATCCAACTCCGGCGACCATGGCTCTCTGCCGCCGCTGGGGAGGTTCATTTCGTCTCCGTCCGACCACCCCTAGCTGTTCTACGGGTACGGGCAGGTGCGTCTGTCTCTTATCCTTCGATCCATTCCTCCAGATCGGGCCAAGATGCCCTCCTCACTGGCGTGTGCTCCGGGGAAGCTCCGTCGTGCCCTGTTTCTCTCTCCCCCTCCCTCTGACCTGACTAGCGGAGCCCGCTATCAGTCACTCTGGCCGCAGCCGAAGCGGTATGAGTGGAGGCGCCCCGCGGGGTTTACGCCTTCGACGTCACCCCCCTGTTCTGTTTATATTTATTCAAATTCAAATAATTCCAGAGAGCTTCAAACAACCACAACTTTTTAACCATAAGTCCAAATGAATTGATTCTTTTTGCATTGGGTTCTGTATGAGACGAAGCTTACCAGAGATGAGATTTTTCTCTGCTGCCTAGATTTTCTGGTAAATTTCAGAGTATTTCTTGATGTTTTCTTTTTGTGTTTATAATTGATTTCAGAAGGTGAAGCTTGTCTTGAGGATCACCAGGAGGAGTGTGACCTTCATCTGCATTAAGGCAAGCCACAACAACATTTTCACGGTGCCATTGCAATATTTGTGATTTATTTTCAATTTGAATGAGTAATTTAGTTCATGCATTTAAATCACCAAGTTAAATAGTTATTTTAATTCTGTTGAAAGCTTGAATTATGTTAACATGTTGGTTTATAGTAAGTTAAGGCTAACTAAGTTAGTTTAAGTCATTGTAAGTTATCCTAGATTTTGAAGAAATTATTTTCTTATGAAAAAGAACTAGTTTCGATAATATTTTCTTGGGTAAGAAAATAATTATAAGATATTGCCATAGTTAGTTGCAAAATAAACATGACCAGAATAGTGCTATGAGTTTCTGAAATGTTTGGTTAGTGCTTGATATAGTTGACCCGGTATTGTTCTTCTAATTCGTGAAGCATATTACATGTGTGCATTTGGATGGCATATCATGACACCGATTATTTTTACTTTAAGTTGATCATGATAATAACTCAACTTGAACATATCATTGATCAGGTCATGGTGCCACTGAATCGAGTTTTTCCCAGTGCAACCACATTTGCCTTTATGGAAAGGCCTTTATTCGGTCCGTTGTCATGCCTTTGGTCGGTACCTCCAACGAGGGAAGGTTACGGGCGTGCGGTACCCTGGCCCGGTAAGCAAACATAACCTTGTGTGCCCGTTGATGTTGTTATGGTACCTTGTCCCCGTTTGGGACCATTTATATTTTGCCACAACGGTGGCCATTGGTGTCTTTGGTAGACATGGGGCCACCCATGACTTAGCCTAGTGGGGAGTTAGTAGGAGTGGCCAGGAGAGTGTCATGGCAATGGAGGGGCTCTGTTGGAATGTTCTCGGTCCAACCGAATTGGAGTGCGAGTCCATGGGTTCCTTGGTGTGGGTACAGTGCGCTACCTCTGCAGAGTGTATTTAATCTATCGATAGCTGAGTCCATGATTACGGACACGCTCGAAAGTAGGTCACACCATGGGTCAACGTTTAAATAAAGCTTGCACACTAAATTAAAAACATGGCACTGTTGGAAAGAGGATGGTTGGAAAACCATGTTCATGTTGATGACCAAGTTGTTGGTCCGTTTGTGATCCGAGAAAGATCACCGTGTGGTTACGAGGTAACCCGTTTGATGACCATGTGGTTGGTCCGTTTGTGACCCGGGAAAGATCACCGTTCGTTTACATGGTAACCCGTTTGGTAAGCAAGTCCGTGGGACTTGAGGCCTAAGAATTCATTAACTGCATCCATAGTATGATTTTGCATTGATGATTAAATTGGTTAATATCATGATATTGGTTGTCATTATGTTTATGCTTGTTGTGATCTTGCAAGGACATTCAATGTACTGACTTGGCATGTCATGCTAGATTTCAGGAAAGGTTTGTTAGAACGAAGTGCTGTTCGAGTCTACATCATGTTCACATCGGTGTCCATGTGCTATGGAGTTCCGCTTCGTCGTCGTTCTGCTGCCGCGTAGTTGTCATGATCGAGGCCCCCTTTATGTTCATTAAATAATGTGCATATCGTTCAGCTGCACCGTGTGTGCCGCTTGGCCTCCTAACTTGTTGTAATATGAACCATGTTCCGCTAGCATCAATAAAGCGGTTGTTTTCTGTAACAAGATGTTGTGTGTTGCCATAAGACATGGTCTCTGGGCTAGCAATGCAAGGTAAACCGGTTGCTCTGAGCCGGGGTGCCACAACGCTTGGTATCAGAGTCGCACTAATTGTAGGACATGCTAGACTACTGCCGCGTTACTGGACGTCAGTTAGAGTAAAAGTTGAGTGATGTTAGTGTTTGTAGCTGGTTGTTGCATTGCATGCACTTAGTTATTTTATTTCTAACCTACTAATGACTATGAGTGTAGATGACTCTGGTGTTGTATCCACGCCAGTTGCAGCTGATGCCGTACACGCCGCCGCATCTCCTTCCCAACGTGTGGCGTCGACTGTATCCTCGCGGTGACGACCAAGTCTATCGTGTGTACCAGGAGCGTCTATCAGATTCAGTGTATGAGTATCACGCCGTGTGGTTACCCTGCGCACTAGTTCATCCTCCAGCTCTTACACTCGCACTTCCAGGAGAGGTTACGCTTCTACCGCTTCTCAGGCTGTTCAGTTTGCTGCATTTGAGGTCCTCGTCGAGCTACGCTATAACGAGGTCCGAATGCAGAACCATCCAGGTTTCTACTACTATTCCTCCCTGCGCGACAATGGTCGTGTCCGTTTTCCTACTATTGATCCGGAGTCTGATAGTACTTCTAGCCACATTTCTCGTTACGTCACTGCTAGCTACCTTCTGATCCACGACTTGGCTCGAGAGCTGACTCGTGCTTGTGTTGCTTTAGCCGCTACTAGAGCTGTCAGTACTCCATCGTCTACGGGACTTACTCCATATCTTCCCTAAAGTTCTAGCTCACCTATATCACCGGTTACTCCGCCGAGTAGCTTGGGCACCTCGACCGTGAACCCTGTTAGTGCTCCTGCTGAGTGGGTTCCTCCTCTCGCTACCCCTGTAGCCCCAATGTTTCGGCCCCATCCTGCACCTGCTCCAGAGGGAGAACCCTCGAGCCAGCGCCGTCGTGTTACATTTAACCCGGAGGTCTCGGTTAATGTCGTCAGCTCGGGATCCGAGTCCGCTTCAGGAGAGGACACCGTAGCACCAGCAAAGCATTAGAGCACTCGAGTATTCGCAGTTATCAGGTTGATGTACGGGTGTAGTCGTACGAGTCATGATGTTCTGTTCGATGTATGAGAGTAGTTGAACTTATTATGTCAATAATCATTTATGTACGGGTCTATGTATAATTATGTTGGACTTTCTTCTATTCGATGTGTTTCCTTCAAAATTTTGCTTTCTTTCGGGTTTTGTCGCTGGCTTTTCCCCACTGTATTTATTTTTGGATGTTGCTCATCTCGATTGCGTTGTCTTCGGAAAAACAATAGGATAACGCGGGGAGGCAGTAGTAGCGATGCTTGTGAGGATGTCCCTGTTCGTCGTTTCGCACGACAAGTAGGACACTCCCCCGAGCCGTACGTTCCACCATCGCCTCCACCGCCAAATCCGCCCTCCACCGAGAAAATTCTATGTATGTTTGAAGAAAGGCGAAATAATGATCTGCTTGAAATTTTGAGAAGTGTGCAAGCTATGGTTGGACAGAATGGAAATCAGAACGGTCATCACTCCAAACTGTTAGATTTTCAGAAAACCAACCCTCCCAGTTTCAGTCAGGTTATTGATCCCTTGGATGCAGAAGACTGGTTACGAACTATTGAGAAGAAGCTTGAGGTTTCCCGTACTGATACAAACGACAAAGTCCCTTTTGCAACTCATTACCTTGAAGGCGCTGCCGCAATATGGTGGGAAAATGCCAAAGGCATGTGGCCTGCTGATGAAGAAATCACGTGGGTAAAATTCAAGGATAAGTTTCGTAAATATCATATTCCTGCTGGAATTATGAAAGTCAAGCAGCATGAATTCCTCGCGCTCCTCCAAGGAAGTCAGTATGTGAGTGAATATTTGAATAAGTTCAATCACTTGTCCTACTACTCCCTTTATGATGTGGCCACCAAAGAAAGGAAGATTGACCGGTTTCTTGGAGGATTAAAGCAACATCTCCGATGCACCCTCAGTATGTTTGATTTCACTGATTTCCAAACTCTGGTAAACAAGGCCCTCATTGCTGAGAGGGAGCACAAACTGATGCATGACAACAAGACTGCAAATAATGATGACAAGTGTAAGTTCGAGCCAAGGAAGGAGGTCCAGCCTATGCAAAAGGCTCGTACCTGGCAGCAGATGCAAGTAGAGTGCAAGCCCAATTGGCAGCAGAATGTCAACACGACCACTACACAAGTCAAGAATGTCGTTACCAGCCCGGTGCAATAAGAGTGCCAGCGCAACAATTCCTGTTTCAGTTGTGGGCAAACCAGACATTATGCCAGACAGTGTCCCAATGGCGGCCAGAATAACGCTCCATTCAGTCCGCAAGTCAACTTTCTTGGGTCATACCCAGTCCAACAAAACATCACCGGGCAAGTTCATCACCTCTCCGCAGACGAAGCCCAAGAGAACCCCGAAGTCGTCATTGGTATGTTTTCCGCTAATAGCATACCTGCCGTAATTTTATTTGACTCTGGGGCTTCCCACTCTTTTATTTCGCGGAGTTATGTTGCCCAAAAAAATTTCCTTGTTCGATTTTGAGCAAGAATATGCTGGTACAATCCCCGGGATCTTTGCTCAGAAGCAATCTGCTCTGCCGTTATCTGGAAATAAATATCAACGGAGTCCACTTTCCAACTTCCTTGATAGTCATTGAGTCGGTTAAGTTGGACATTATTTTGGGGATGAATTGGTTGATACAATATCAAGTATGCATTAATTGTGCGACCCGAGAAGTCACCTTGACAAGTCCAGAAGGACAGGCTACAAAATTCTATGCCCGCAGGAGCATACCTCAGAAAGAAATGGTCTTCACCACTGTGGCTGAATTGGAATTAATTCCTGTGGTCAGTGAGTTTCCCGATGTATTCCCAGAAGAGCTGCCTGGCATGCCGCCAGACCGGGAGCTGGAGTTTGCAATAGATCTTGTGCCCGGAACCGCACCATTATACAAGAAATATTATCGGATGCCGTCATTAGAATTAGTGGAGATAAAGAAACAACTTGATGAGATGCTCCAGAAAGGTTACATCTGTCCCAGTTCCTCACCATGGGGATCACTTGCTATATTCATGGATAAGAAAGATGGTAGTCCCTGTATGTGTGTGGATTACTGTCAGCTGAATGATGTCACCATCAAAAACAAATACCCACTGCCCAGAATTGATGACTTATTTGATCATCTCAGTGGGGCAAAAGTGTTGTCCAAAATTGATTTAAGGACATGATACCACCAACTCAAGATTAAAAAGGAAGATATTCCTAAGACCGCATTCACTACTCGGTACGGTCTTTATGAATATACCGTTATGTCCTTCGGCCTTACCAATTACCCTGCTTTCTTCATGCACATGATGAATAAAGTATTCGTGGATTTCCTCGATAAATTTGTGGTGGTTTTTATCGATGATATTCTCATATACTCAAAAAGTGAAGACGAGCACAAAGGACACCTCCGAGCTGTCCTACAAAGACTCCGTGTCCATCAATTGTATGCCAAATTCAGTAAATGCGAGTTTTGGCTCAAGCAAGTTGGTTTCCTTGGGCATATACTATCCGCGGAAGGTATAGTTGTAGATCCAAGCAAGGTAAAGGACGTACTTGATTGGTTGGCACCCACGATAGTATCTCAAATCCGGAGCTTCCTTGGATTAGCCGGATGCTATCGTCGGTTCATTGAAGGTTTCTCTAAGGTTGCCAAGCCAATGACAGAGCTTCTCAAGAAAGATAAGAAATTTGGATGGACTGTGGATTGTGAGAAGAGTTTCAATGAGCTGAAAATCAGACTGACATCAGCAACCGTGTTGACTCTTCCAGACATCTACTGCAGCTTTGATTTGTACTGTGATGCTTCCAGACAAGGTCTTGGATGCGTACTTATGCAAGATGGCAAGGTGGTAGCATATGCATCTCGGCAGCTGCGACCCCACGAAGGGAACTATCCTACTGATGATCTAGAATTTGCTGTGGTGTTCATGCTTTAAAATTTTGGTGGCACTACCTCATCGGAAAAAAGTGTCAAATATTTACCGACCACAAAAGCCTCAAATACATATTCACTTAGCCAGATTTAAGTCTCCGTCAACGCGGATGGTTTGAGTAAGTCAAGGACTATGATCTTGGAATTAATTACCACCCGGGTAAGGACAACATGGTTGCCGATGGTCTCAGCAGAAAGCCTGCAGTTTAAATGCCATGCTGGAATCCCTGCCTTCCGAACTCCAAGAGGAGATAGCTCAGCTCAATCTGGTCATAGTTGATGCAGGTCTTTCTAATATTATGGAAATTACTCCTACCCTCGAGGATGAGATCCGCAAGGGCCAGCCGAAAGACACAGTCCTACAAAAACATGTCAAGCAAATGTTAGCAGGACAGACCTCGGATTTTCCAAGGACCATCTAGGTACACTACGGTTTCGTGGGAGGATTTCTGTACCCAGTCAAGAAGATTTAAGGAAGAAAATACTGTCCGAAGCACACGAATCCTCGTATTCTATTCACCCCGGGGTACTAAAATGTACGAAGACCTTCGACAAATATTCTGGTGGGATGGGATGAAGAAAGACATTGCTTATTTTGTGGCATGTTCTGACATATGCAATAAAGTGAAGGCAGAACACCAGAAACCAGCCGGACTCCTCCGACCGTTGCCCGTTCCACAATGGAAGTGGGATGATATCTGCATGGATTTTATCACAGGGTTACCAAAAACTCAGCGACGCAATGACGCAGTATGGGTCATAGTGGATATTTTAACCAAGATAGCTCATTTCATTCCCATCAGAACCACATACCGTGCTGATCAGCTCGCACAATTGTATGTGTCCAGAATAGTCAGTTTGCATGGAGTACCTTGAACAATCACTTCTGACCGGGGGTCCCTATTTACCTCCGCTTTCTAGTCCCGCCTCCATCAAACTTTGGGAACAACACTGAAATATAGTACCGCTTATCATCCTCAGACCGATGGACAGACTGAACGGGTAAAACAAATACTTGAAGATATGTTGCGAGCATGTGCCTTGGCCCAAGGGTCTAAGTGGGAAGGGTGTCTGCCGTATGCTGGGTTCTCCTACAACAACAGTTTCCAGGCCAGTTTAAAGATGTCACCTTATGAGGCTTTGTATGGCCGTAAGTGTCGCACCCCGTTGAATTGGTCTCAAACTGGGGATAGCCGCATTTTTATAACAGATCTCATGATGGAAGCTGAAAAGCAAGTCCAGGAAATCCAAGACCATCTGCGACTGGCCAAATCCCGACAAAAGAGTTATTATGATGCAGAACACCGATAGGTCAGTTTTGAACCCGAAGAACATGTATACCTCAGAGCCACTCCTATGCAAGGGGTCAAAATGTTTCAGACTCACGGAAAATTGGCTCCCAGGTTTATTGGTCCATTCCCAGTTATGTCCAGAGTGGGTACTGTTGATAATCACTTGGAACTGCCCTCAAAATTGTCACAAGTGCACAACGTGTTCCATGTCTCCCAGTTGAGATGATGCATATCACCGCACGAGAAAAAGGCTGCTATGACAGAAGTAGAGTTGGCTAAGGATTTAGCGTATGAGGAGAGACCGTTCAAAATTTTGGATGAGATGGAAAGGGTCACTCGTAGCAAGATGAGAAAATTTTACAAGGTCCAGTGGGAGCATCACACTGAGGCAGAAGCCAAGGAAAACTATCCCGAATGGTCTTCCTGAGCAACCGAATCTCGAGGACGAGATTCATCCTAAGTGGGGGAGGTTTGTGACAGCCTGGTTTTTGCCGTCCTTTCTTTTTCTGAATTTCAGCTGGTTTTGATTTGAAATTTGTAGTTTGAATCATTTCAGTTGGACTTAAACACTTGGGCATCACCTTGGCTTTCACCCAAGTGACACATTTCTCTCCGTAGCCATCATTTCCTCTCTGGTCTACCTCAAAACAATATCATGAATATTTTTCTTAAATGAAAAATATTCATTTTCCTCTTGAAAACCATAACCAGAAACTTGTGCTCCAAAGCAACCCGAATTTTTCTTGCCCATAAAAATCTGATAAAATTCACGAAAATCCTTTGAACCCTAGGGCACCTCCCTAAGATAAAATATTACACCACATCTTGGAATATTTTTGCTATAGAAAAAAATTTCTGTTCTGGACAGAAATGGTAGTTTCTACAGTAACTACCATTTTACTTGCTCCAATGATGCTGCATTTTCTTGTGCGTCACTACCCTCCTAGATGATTGCTAGCCACCAAAGCTCAGCTCCCAACTCCTAGCCGTTTGACCACAGTAAGCTTTCAAAGTTACTGACTAGTAACTTGCAACGAAGTAAAACTCAAACTTACAGCACCTGGGCTCGACTCAAAGCTTTGGCCCTAACCTAAGCACTAAGGACTACACACCGTACACGAAAACTTGGGCCAGCCGTGGCTCTATGCCGCAGTGCACACGGTGACCAAGCGTGTGCATGATGCCAACCTGCCGTCGAACGCGCTCTGAGTGCTGTCGAGCGCTCAGTTCGGCGCGTGCTTGCTTCCCCACCTGCCTAACCTTGCCAAACCCCGCCACCATCATCGTCCCGACTCCCTTAACTCCCACCTGGCGCTCGCTGATGCCGGAGCTCGCCGCACCGAGCATGGACGCGGTCCGACCAACCCAACAGTGTGTTGCACACTGTGTTCGTCACCACCCGCTCGTTCATGTGCTTGTCTCCGACCATTCATAGTGCCCGCGTGAGCTGCGTCACCTTCCCCCTCGCTCACTGACGTTGTTAGTCGCCGAGCGCAGCGTTCAGGTGTTCTCTGGTGGAGCCCGAACCCCTCACACCGCTCGGCTATAAATAAAGCCTCTGCAACCCTCTCGGGCATCGCCAGCTCCTCTCACACACTCCACAAACTAGTAGAAAGCCGTAGCCCGGCCGGGCAGGCCGCGGGCCGCCGTCCCTGAGCTCAAGCTCACCTGCGATCTCCTCTATCCGTTCTCACCACTCCAGCCCCTCCCAAGCTCAGGCAACTCTCCCAGCCGTCGTGCTTTAGTGGTGCCGTCCGACACGGTTTGAGCCACTGGGGTAGCCCCTCGTCACCGTCATCTCCAACTCCGGCGACCATGGCTCTCTGCCACCGCTAGAGAGGTTCATTTCATTGACGTCCGTGTTGGAAATATGCCCTAGAGGCAATAATAAATTAGTTATTATTATATTTCCTTGCTCATGATAATCGTTTATTATCCATGCTATAATTGTATTGATAGGAAACTCAGATACATGTGTGGGTACATAGACAACACCATGTCCCTAGTAAGCCTCTAATTGACTAGCTCGTTGATCAATAGATGGTTACGGTTTCTTGACCATGGACATTCGATGTCATTGATAACGGGATCACATCATTAGCAGAATGATGTGATGGACAAGACCCAATCCTAAGCCTAGCACAAAGATCGTGTAGTTCGTATGCTAAAGCTTTTCTAATGTCAAGTATCTTTTCCTTAGACCATGAGATTGTGCAACTCCCGGATACCGTAGGAATTCTTTGGGTGTACCAAACGTCACAACATAACTGGGTGACTATAAAGGTGCACTACAGGTATCTCTGAAAGTGTCTGTTGGGTTGGCACGAATCGAGACTGGGATTTGTCACTCTGTGTAAACGGAGAGGTATCTCTGGGCCCAGTCGGTAGGACATCATCATAATGTGCACAATGTGACCAAGGGGTTGATCACGGGATGATGTGTTACGGAACGAGTAAAGAGACTTGCCGGTAACGAGATTGAACAAGGTATCGGGATACCGACGATCGAATCTCGGGCAAGTACAATACCGCTAGACAAAGGGAATCGAATACGGGATTGATTGAGTCCTTGACATCGTGGTTCATCCAGTGAGATCATCGTGGAACATGTGGGAGCCAACATGGGTATCCAGATCCCGCTGTTGGTTATTGACCGGAGAACGTCTCGGTCATGTCTGCATGGTTCCCGAACCCGTAGGGTCTACACACTTAAGGTTCGATGACGCTAGGGTTATGAAGGAAGTTTGTCTGTGGTTACCGAATGTTGTTCGGAGTCCCGGATGAGATCCCGGACATCACGAGGAGTTCCGGAATGGTCCGGAGGTAAAGAATAATATATAGGAAGTGAGGTTTTGGTCACCGGAAAAGTTTCGGGTTTTATCGGTAACGTACCGGGACCACCGGGAGGGTCCCGGGGGTCCACCAAGTGGGGCCACCATCCCCGGAGGGCTGCATGGGCTAAGTGTGGGAGGGGACCAGCCCCAGGTGGGCTGGTGCGCCCCCCCACAAGGCCCAAGGCGCAGCTAGGTGGGGAGAGGGGAAACCCTAGGCGCAGATGGGCCTAAAGGCCCACCCTAGGGGGCGCCCCCTCTCTCCCCCTCTTCGCCGCCGCTCCAAGCCCCATATAGGGATGCCGCACCCCTTGGGTGGGAACCCTAGATGGGGGCGCAGCCACCTCCCCTCCTCCTATAAATAGTGGGGGTTTTGGGGCTGCCCAACACACGAGAACATCTCCCTCTTGGCGCAGCCCTACCTCTCTCCCTTCTCCTCTCCTGCGGTGCTTGGCGAAGCCCTGCTGGATTGCCACGCTCCTCCATCACCACCACGCCGTTGTGCTGCTGCTGGA
>LR880967.1:961905220-961918069 GCA_904067115.1 Aegilops sharonensis
AGTTTTGCCTATGTGTCATGTCCATGTGGCAGTTTTTGCCCTAGGTTGTGAAGCAACCTATATTTCTGTCATTCCCAAAATTCCCAAAAAAATCTCATAAATTCTTTGGGTCATATCTTCGTCAAATATGTAAAAACCTTCCTTTCCTAGTTCAAAAATAATTCAAAAATATTCATTTTCCTATTCTGTTCAGAACAACAGTTTGTGAAGGAAGTACCACTTTGGCATGTCCAAATGGTATCCATTTTCTACAGTGCTTTCCTATGCCCAAATAACCATCCTCCACCAAATGCCAACTCAATCCATTCATTATTTTGAGCCCAGCTTCAACATTCGTATTTATGTCCAGTGTGGTACTTTGTAAAGCAAGTACCACCTAGGCTCCTCCTTTTGAGGTGAAAATTTGTGAAGACGGTATTCTTAGTAACTGATCGTCCTCAGCCAAAACTCACGCCCATTAGCCATGTGCATTTCCCGTACCGCAAATCAAACACTTGGCTGCTTATTCATGTTTGAGCATCGGTCGGTCTCCTCGTGAGAATCTTATGTTGTGATTTTCTTCCTAGCACCTACCTGGGGAGTGCCCAACCCACTAGACATGCCTAGGCCGCCGAGAACACATGGCAACGCCACGGTCACGCGGTGACCACGAGGCGGGCATGCGAGCTTACGCGCTCTAGAGTTGGGGCCCTCGGCCACCGTCCAAACCTCGATGTCTCGCCATCAAACCATGTATTTCTGATTAAATAGATACTTATTTACCTAGAAATGATTTTTGGAAAAAATAAATAGCAAACCATGAGGCAGCTGCAGTTCAAATTTGACCCGCTTCCAGCTGAATCGGCAGGAATTTGTCTTTTTCACCAGAGGTGGATAAAAACTTTTGGCACCCAACCATTTTGTCAATTGTGCATTAAATATGCCCTAATATTTTATAAAAATGATTTGGTACAATTTTGCAACAAATATATGGTAGGTCCTTCACAAAAAAAACTCATTTCAGGCACTCAGAAAATGGAAAATGGTTTTTTCGTCCAAAGAAAATGAAAACTTCCTTAGGCAACATTGTTTGCCATTCCAATATGCACCCTTGTGCATAATATGAGATCATTTGAACAAACTATGCCATGAATGTGGCCATAAGATTGATCATGTGGCTTGAAAGCCATGAATCTTCACACTTGATAGCTCATTTCTGAGAACACTTTTTAAAAATAATTACCGTATTACAAGTTTATTATTTTTCCTGGAAACTTGGTCACATATAATGACACAATGCGAAGGTTTTCCAATTTTTTGATTTTTTTTGAATTTTTTATGCCCGTTTCAAAATGCGGTCAAAACGGCAGGCTTGACCGTTCCTAGCTAGTGGTTGAATCTTGGAAAAAATTTGATGTTTCTCTGATTAAATAGATACTTATGTACCTAGAAATGATTTTTGGAAAAAATAAATAGCAAACTATGAGGCAGCTGCAGTTCAAATTTGACCCGCTTCCAGATGAATCGGCGGGAATTTGTCTTTTTCACCAGTGGTGGGTCAAAACTTTTGGCACCCAACCATTTGTCAATTGTGCATTAAATATGGTCTAGTATTTTATAAAAATGATTTGGTACAATTTTGCAACAAATATATGGTAGGTCCTTCACAAAAAAATCTCATTTCGGGCACTCGAAAAATGGAAAATGAATTTTCCGTGCAAAGAAAATGAAAACTCCCTTTGGCAACATTGTTTGGAATTCCAAGATGCACCCTTGTGCACAATATGAGATCATTTGAACAAACTATGCCATGAATGTGGCCATGAGATTGATCATGTGGCTTAAAGCCATGAATCTTCACACTTGATAGCTCATTTCTGAGAACACTTTTTTAAAATAATTACCGTATTACAAGTTTATTATTTTTCCTGGAAACTTGGTAACAAATAATGACACAATGGGAAGGTTTTCCAATTTTTTGAATTTTTTTGAATTTTTTATGCCCGTTTCAAAATGCGGTCAAAACGGCGGGCTTGACCGTTCCTAGCTAGTGGTTGAATCTTGGAAAATTTTTGATGTTTCTCTGATTAAATAGATACTTATGTACCTAGAAATGATTTTTGGAAAAAATAAATAGCAAACTATGAGGCAGCTGCAGTTCAAATTTGACCCGCTTCCAACTGAATCGACGTGAATTTGTCTTTTTCACCAGAGGTGGATCAAAACTTTTGACACCCAACCATTTTGTCAATTGTGCATTAAATATGTCCTAATATTTTATAAAAATGATTTGGTACAATTTTGCAACAAATATATGGTAGGTCCTTCACAAAAAACCTCATTTCGGGCACTCGAAAAATGGAAAATGAATTTTCCGTGCAAAGAAAATGAAAACTCCCTTTGGAAACATTGTTTGGAATTCCAAGATGCACTCTCGGGCATAATATGAGATCATTTGAACAAACTATGCCATGAATGTGGCCATAGGATTGATCGTTTGGGTTGAAATACATGAATCTTCACACATGATAGCTCATTTCTGAGAACACTTTTTAAAACTAATTACCGTATTACAAGTTTATTATTTTTCCTGGAAACTTGGTCACATATAGTGACACAATGCGAAGGTTTTCCAATTTTTTGATTTTGTTTTGAATTTTTTATGCCCGTTTCAAAATGCGGTCAAAACGGCGGGAATGACCGTTCCTAGCTAGTGGTTGAATCTTATATTTTTTTGGTGTTTCTCTGATTAAATAGATACTTATGTACCTAGAAATGATTTTTTGAAAAATAAATAGCAAACTATGAGGTAGCTGCAGTTCAAATTTGACCGCTTCCAGCTGAATCGGCGGAAATTTGTCTTTTTCACCAGAGGTGGATCAAAACTTTTTACACCCAACCATTTGGTCAATTGTGCATTAAATATGGCCTAGTATTTTAGAAAAATAATTTGGTCCAATTTTGCAATAATTATTTGGTAGGTTCTTCACAAAAAAAAACTCATTTCGGGCACTCGAAAAATGAAAAATGGCTCTTTTGTGCAATGAAAGTGAAAAGTCCCCAACTCAACATTGTTTGGAGTTCCAAGATGCACCTCGTGCAAATATTTGATAGCTTCTTCACAAAAAAATTCATTTTGGACACTCAAAACATAAAAATTAAAATGCTGACATGATTTTACACTTTATTTTTTTGACCACGACCTATTTTGAATTTTCATAACGTCCAATACTAAATGGTCATAACGTTATACACGCATGCTGCGTTCTGATTGGGCCATAGCCATCTCACGTGGATCATACATCAAGCACCGTTGGATGCTCGTGGATCCAACGGTAGCCCTCGCCCCCAACCCTCTCACCCACCTAGCCCTAACACAACCCCCCACGCCCCCACTTCCCCACCGCAACCTTCTCCACCTTCTCTCCCTCTCTCCCTTCTGGATCCCCCGCCGCCGCCCCCAACCTCACTCCCTCCCTCTGGATCTCGACGCGCCGCCGCCCCCACCCCACTCCTCCGGCGTTCCTCCCATACGATCGCCGCTCGGCCCTCCCCATCGCGCTCCCGATCCAGATCCCTCCCCTCCCCACTCTCAGATCCAACTTCCCGAGACGGAGGGCGTCGTGGACATGGTCGCCACCACCGTCCTCTCCCTCGTCGTCCTCGGCGGCGGCATCTGGCTGAGCCACCGGGCCGCCACCATCGACTGCGAGTGGTTCCTGGAGCGGGAGGCGCTGGAGGCGGTTCCTGGAGCGGGAGGCGCTGGAGCGGTTCCTGGAGCGGCGGCATCTGGCTGGAGCCGGTCATCACGCTAGAGGCGCTGCTCGCGGGGCTCGCGGGCTCGCTGTGGCGGACGGCCTCCTCCCCTGCGCCGCCTCCCTCCGCCCTTGCATTCCGATTCAAATCCGTCCTCACGGGGCAGATCTAATCCGATCCAGGGCGCCGCCATGATGCAGCACCACCACCAGCTAGACCAGTGGCTCGTCGGCGTCCGCTGCTCTGACCAGGCACAGGAGTCGCTCGACAAGCTGCAGGCCTCGCTCCCTCCCTCCCTCCTCGACGGATCCAGGAACCCTAGATGGCCAGGGTGAGACTGTAGGAGGTCAGACCCCTCCTCTCATTCTCTTCTTCTTCTTCTATCTCTGGTTTTTTCCTCTCCGCATCTCATCTGATGTAGGCGTGTGTGCGTTCAGTCGTGTGCAGGCACTGTCCTCCCATCTCATCTCCCTTGGTGGTGAAGGAAGGATTCCATGGAGACGGAAGCTGCTGCCCTCCCATCTCATATCCCTCCTTGCACGGTGAAGGAAGGAAGCCATGGAGAGAGAAGCTGCTGGGGATGCCGATGCCGATGCCGATTCAAGAGGAGGGCCATGGAAGGTCCTCTCCTTTCCTCTATCTTGTTCGCTTGAGTCCTGTTTCCGTCTTCTCCATTTAAAAATGTTCTTCCCGATTCAGACATCTAGTAATGTGCAGGTGCTGTTGCTGACACATTCGGATGCTTCTTCTGTTAATCTGCAGGTGCTGTTGCTAGAGTGTGGAGTGTATGAGGCATGGAGTATGGAGTGGAAAGGGTCCGCGGAGAGTATGACTGGGTAATGATGCTCTGAAAATGTTTCTTTCATGCTTCTTGCACTTACCTGAACCTTAGGTGAAGGAATATCTATCTGCATGACTGCCTCTGTAGAATTATTCTTTGTTTGTTGGATGCTCGAGAGTAGGGGATATGGTTTTCTGGGAGAGACATCTTTGCAAAATATGGTTTGGTAGCTATATATCTGCTGCTAATTGAATTGGTCCTTAGTTTAGTTAGTGGACTAAGTTTCAATATGTGTTCACTATTGTTTGGTACTACATATTAAGACTGTTCGCTTATTGCCTTCCTCTAAGCTTAATTTAATTGGAGCTGCGCCAATTTAGAAAGGCTTCCGCATCTCTGTCTACCACATCTGTGAAAGTGTGAATCATGTCTCTATGCAATACCTGATATGATAACATGACCTGAACTAGAACTATTGGCTCCTTTACTTGCTCTGGTTTGGTTAAGACTGATGATACCATGGATGCACATTACTATTAAGTTTAAAAGTTCTGTTGAAACAAGGTGGAAGCATGTTCTTTCTAGCAAATGTTCTAGGCGCAATTAGTATAAAAGAGAATTGTGGATATGTGATGGTGATATGAGGAAATGTGGTTGTAGTATTTTCTGCACAATTTCCTCGTGTCTCCATCACGGCCTCTTTGCAGGTTTAATTTCCTTGAGACTCCCTGTAGCTTCCTTCTGAAGGATGGCAATGTTGCACACATCTTAGAATGAAAGCTGAACCATCCT
The DNA here is from genome assembly GCA_904067115.1 of Aegilops sharonensis. Classification (NCBI taxonomy): domain Eukaryota; kingdom Viridiplantae; phylum Streptophyta; class Magnoliopsida; order Poales; family Poaceae; genus Aegilops; species Aegilops sharonensis. Next base: position 961,910,529 of record LR880967.1, read on the forward strand.
GAATTTAGAGCAATCTCTGAAGATACAGTGAAAATTATTAGAACAAAGATACATAGCTCCTTACTGGGTTCCCACTTTACTAAATTTCTGTGCTGGTTAATGATAATGCTGCTTCTTTTTCATTGTCTAGACATTTCGGATAGCAGGTTCTCCAGCCAGCCATATTTTCTTCCAAGAAATATTGAATAACTTGTTTACTTCATTTTTTAAAAACAGATAATACATATTGANTTAAGACTGTTCGCTTATTGCCTTCCTCTAAGCTTAATTTAATTGGAGCTGCGCCAATTTAGAAAGGCTTCCGCATCTCTGTCTACCACATCTGTGAAAGTGTGAATCATGTCTCTATGCAATACCTGATATGATAACATGACCTGAACTAGAACTATTGGCTCCTTTACTTGCTCTGGTTTGGTTAAGACTGATGATACCATGGATGCACATTACTATTAAGTTTAAAAGTTCTGTTGAAACAAGGTGGAAGCATGTTCTTTCTAGCAAATGTTCTAGGCGCAATTAGTATAAAAGAGAATTGTGGATATGTGATGGTGATATGAGGAAATGTGGTTGTAGTATTTTCTGCACAATTTCCTCGTGTCTCCATCACGGCCTCTTTGCAGGTTTAATTTCCTTGAGACTCCCTGTAGCTTCCTTCTGAAGGATGGCAATGTTGCACACATCTTAGAATGAAAGCTGAACCATCCTGAATTTAGAGCAATCTCTGAAGATACAGTGAAAATTATTAGAATAAAGATACATAGCTCCTTACTGGGTTCCCACTTTACTAAATCTCTGTGCTGGTTAATGATAATGCTGCTTCTTTTTCATTGTCTAGACATTTCGGATAGCAGGTTCTCCAGCCAGCCATATTTTCTTCCAAGAAATATTGAATAACTTGTTTACTTCATTTTTTAAAAACAGATAATACATATTGAATTATTCATATTAATCTAAAATAATAACCAAACAACTACAGGACAGTGGATTACTAGCATGCATGTGTGACTTAGTTTTTGGTGTGTTTTGCTTGCAGGTCATTGTTGTGAAGGCCGCCATGGGAAGGCGTGGGGGACTTGGCACAAGGCCGGTGATCGAATCTATGCTCTCTGCTCCATGGAAAGGCCTAAATTCAGCTTGACAGAGATCACACAAATGGTTGCATAGTGTGTTTAGGTTGTGGAACTTATAATTAGAAGGTTTAGAAAATGTTAGTCGAGCTAACTGTTCACAATCTGAAGTAACTTTAACTTGGTACAAAATTGGTCTGATATTAGTTTATATCACAAAAGTAGGGAGGTTCCTACTGCTTATTAGTATCACCTTTGGATTATTACTGCGTTCGGTTCACCACTGTACTGATTATCTTGGCGAGCATTTGTTTAATAACTAGAATACATTGTCTGCTGGGAACTCTATTTACCTTACCTTACATGTACAATGCACAAGGTCAGTTTGCGTACTATTACAAATGTCTGCGAGGGTCCTTTGTGCTACTAGTGATTTTGATCGATTCTTTGCAAGACAATCACGTACACAGATGCCTAAGCAGCTTAATTGATTGCAGCTTAATTGATTCCGACTATCTGAACAAGTTACTGTTATCCAAATGATTTTGCCTACAATAAGCTATTATTCACCATTGGTTCAGTAGATGTTTATGTAGTAGAAAATTACACTACCAGTGATAGTCTGAATCTAACATGATCAACATCTTACTCCTATATTTGTCTTGCCCATAGTACTCCCGTATGAGTAGCTGTATACTCCTGTAGTTTTTCCTGCCTGTAGTGCAGAGATGGAGTAGTTTGTCCTGCCTGTGTGATGTTCTTTCCAGCATCTTAGCTGTGTACTCTAATTACTGGAGTATTCTATAGATTTTTTCAATTAAAACTACTCCAAAGATGTTATTTTCAGCATCGACATAATTTATTTTCTTTTGTTAATGGTTACTGCTGATGGTGCAGACTTTCCATGTATGCTCTCACAATCTAAACTAATTTATAGTTTTACTGAAACTGTAGTTTTTGTAGTTTTATTTTGTGTTCTTATAGTTTTACTTAAACTGTAGTTTGGTCCATCTTTACACCAGCTGTAGTTTTCTGAATTTCTGTGCTTGCTATGATGCAGTATGCTTCGACGGGAGCATCTGCGGAGAGGGTCAGGGAGTGGGTCTCAGAGCTCGCTCATCCACTTGGAGGTACGCACCTTGCTAAATCTTGGTGCAACTTATCATCAGATTTTCTTTGAAACTTGGCGTTGATTGGTCTGAAGATGAAACTATAGTACTATACACACGACATGCAGCAGCCACTTATATCAAACAGTGGAGCAGTGCTGCTGTCCTGAATGTTACCTCAAGTTTATCGTTTACCGGAAGTTTCAAATTAGAAGAAGTTTCAAATTCTTATGCTGGTTTATGTTCTCTTTGTAGGTTATGAGATACTAGTCATCAACCCGTGCATCAGCACGGGCTAGTTTTTCAAATGGTAAATTAATTCAATGTGTTTTGTGAACATTTGTTGTTTGCAGCCAAAAGAAGAATACATTTGTTGTGTGCAGAACATTGAATGAATGATCTATATGAAAACTGATCAATAATATTTTCAAGTTTACTTACTTAGCACACATTGGCTTGTTTTTTAAACAACCGAATTTATTTATATTTTGTTTTTGCAACAAATGCAAAACAATATAGCTAATTTGTGTAGGCACTTGAGATATAACCCAATGTCCTATGAGTAACTTAAATTTGTGTGATAAGTATTATAAAATATAATGATTTTTTTGAGTTAATATTTATCCATTCTTTCTATTAAGTGGTTGGATTAAGCATGAGGTATCTGATATTATGCTTATGCTCGTCGAATAAAATAGAGCATCGTTGTTAACTTCACTTTTTCCTTAATGATGTTCTTAGTTGACACACACCAAAAACCTAACCCCATACTAAAGAATCAATCGCAAGTGTATTACTTCATCGATTGTCCTTAAATTTTTGCGGTTCTCTCCTTCCAACCTCCACATGCTGGCACGACCCATTGAGTAGTATTCCCACCATCTTGACTCATGGTTACATTTTCTTGCGGGTGATGGGTTAAAGTTTATAATAGTAATGTCTACTTCTTTTCTCATGACAGAAGTTTCGATTGCCCTTATATTTGTGTGTAATCTTTCAGCAATTAAACATACACCATCGTGCATTTAGTGCATCCGTAAATATATGGGAAAAGGCTTTCCTATCTTCAGCTACATATAACGGAACTGCGTCAGACTTAATGCCACTAATGTTAAACATGCATGTAATTATTAAAGAAAAAGTGACATGTATATAGGTTTGAAAAAGGCAGCCAAACTAACTGATAGCATTCCTCTGATCCATTGGATTTCTGTCCTTTAATATTAATAAGCCTGGTTACTTCAGGTTAATTTACTGCAGAGCATGATTATTTCTTGTTGTTAAAAGTTGCCATCCGACACATTACGTGGAATTTGCATAAAGCCAGTGTATAGACGAATCTTGCTTGTTGATAGTGATCATGTTGCTACTGAATTGGCATAAACATAGAGTGTGTCCAAAGAACTTCCTTTAGAGATGCCCAAACTAAAACATCAAGTGGCACATACCTTATTGACTGATTTTCTAATATAAGTTACTTAGTTCAGTTCAGAGTACTATATAATAATTCTAACACGTTAATTTTTTTTTCTACACAGTAAATCTACGTATTTCAACTCACTCACTGTATTCGACTTAGTAAGACCATAGTTTTATGTTTAAAAAATGGTTAAAAATCATCACATGTAGATGTCAGATAGGACATATATGTGCACTTTGACAAAATAATATGATGATTTTTCACACAAATAAATTAATATGATAATTTATGATATGTACTTACTGTAGTTTAAAAACATTTTTAGGGCATGTTACCCTATACATGTGTCGCTTAGTGCATAATAACCTACCTTTTTTTTCTTAGCTTGAAATTTACCCTGTTACCCTGTATGCATATACGGGTCTATATATGTTTTACATGCAAGCAATTTTTCACACTATAATAGAACAATATAAAATATTTCCCCTAAGTTAATTTATCATGATTCCAATTGGTGGGGGCTGATCCATGCTATTTTTTGTTCTAGTTGGAGTTCAGGTGTATGCATGGCAAGCTTGTCAACTTAAGTTTGCAAATATATTCACATGCACGTCGAATATACTCATAAAACGTAACTGAATATGTAGAAACAAACCTCCCAAAACAATTTGATTTTTTTTGCAAACTGTTGCATTGTTTTTAAAAATACTTTTTTGATCATTGCGAGGATTGATGTTGTGTTCTTTTGATTGACTATATCACAATTTCTTACCAGAGAGCAAAGCAGATTTCTAGGCGGAGATTGTAGCGTCTCTTGATCGTCTACTCTAGGAGCACAAATTCTGTTCAGGTAACCGTCATGGGGGCTGAACGCAATGCGCTGGCGAGCCGTATGTGAAGAAATTCTGGAAAGAAAGAGATAGTCTCAATGCATAAATCCGGAGAAGGAAAGATGAGGCACGTTGCATATTCTCTTGAAGTCATTCATCTGCTCAAAATCCAGGCCGCCGCCGGTGCCATGCGTTCATTCAAGGATCAGTCAATGTACGGATGTGAATACGTAGGCATCCAGCGGCCGGCCACTTTATCTAGGTCATTTCTACCGGTCATCAACACATGTGAGGCCAGCTTTGGGCAGCGCAGGCTCGCCGGAAAATCCTCGCTGCTTTCATCGGGAAGATCGCCGTATGGTGCTTGCCCCAATGTTGCTGGTCGTTCCATCGTGTGGTAGAGACCAAGGTCAGGACGATTACATGCGTGGATAGCAGAGGGGAGGACGCTCAGATTTCCCTTTCTAAAGAAAGGTTTTCCTTTTTTTCTATGAAATATAGAGACCCAAGGAAGGAGGACAGCCCATGTTATGTTTTACCCGACTGTTATGGATACATTATATATTAATTAAATGGTTAATGTTCTTAAATTCTAAGGATAAATGTCAGGACGTTCAGACTTCCTTTTCTTAAGGAAGGTTTCTTTTTCTTCTAGGAAAGAGTTCAGACTTCCTTTTTTTAAGGAAAGTTTCTTTTTATTCTAGGAAAGAGATATAGACCAAAGAGAAGAAGACTCACGTATGTTGTCAACACGTCATCCTTCCATCTGATGGCTATGGATGAACTATATATTAATCAAACGGTCCAAAATCTTTAATTCCAAGGATTAACGTGGTGTCTTGTATGGTGCCTCCGATTAGTAAATATAAGATGGTGCTGGAGAGATGCCATTAGCAAACTGGAAGGGCTGCAACCAAATCCAATCGGCAGCATGGCAGTGGTCTCTGAATATTTAGCGATTCCTTTTTTGTTTGGCCTTCTTGTAGGTTTGCACATAAGTGGAAGTTGTAGTGTATATTAGTAGTCGCTGGAGCTGTGATGGTGATCTTTCTTTTGAGTGGCTGTCGTTTGGTATGACAATCTTTTAGTTGCTGCTTCTTATGTATAGATAATGTGATGAATATGTAACTGCAACAGATGATGTATGATTGTACAGTGATACAAATGTTGCTTTGATAGCAAAATTGAAAAAACTGAATTGTTTCTGTGTTGTCCAGTCCTTTGAACTAGCGGGCTGAAAATATTGATGGGCTGGAAGAGGCCTTAGCCCAAACAATATTGGACAAAAAAATGAATGGACCGCAAAAAGGCTGAGGCCCAAAAAATGGAAGAAGCTTAGAAAAAAGGCTGGCCCAAAAGAATAAATGGTTGTTGGGCTTGGCCCATGAACCCAACAAAAAATTGATGAAAAAAAACACAAATAGGCTGAATTGTTGGGCTCGGCCCATGTAGAAAATTGAATTGGACCGGTCTGAATCTTGTGCCACATCAGCTTGCCACGCTGGATGCCTACGTGGCCTGGGGGAGGTTGCTAGTGACCAAAACGCCACAGTAGGAATATTTTGGTCGTAAACGTCTTTGACCATTCCAGAAGAAAGGTCGCTATAGTCAGTTTACGACGGCCAGCTTTTGACCTTCTATTTTTGGTCACAAAAAGGTCATAAATGGAAATTTGTGACCTTTCAGTGACCAATAGTGGTGGTCATAAGTTGACATATTTCTTGTAGTGGGTAATGTTAAACGGCTTAGAATTGAGGCACCAAAGACGTTTTTGAAACGTCGCGGAACATATGAGATGTTCTGAGGGCTGAAATTGGGATTTCAGGCTCGTGCCCACGTCAAGAGGTATGAGACCTCCGGCGAGTTTTCTAGCCTACAAACTAAGGGAGAAAAGCTCAATCGTTGAGCTCGTGCTCAGATTGTCTGAGTGCAACAATCACTTGAATCGAGTGGGAGTTGATCTTCCAGATGAGATAGTGATGTTTCTCCAAAGACATTGCCACCAAGCTACTAGAGCTTCGTGATGAACTATAACATATCAGGGATAGATATGATGATCCTTGAGGTATTCACGATGTTTGACATCGCGAAAGTAGAAATCAAGAAGGAGCATCAATTGTTGATGGTTGATGAAACCACTAGTTTCAAGAAGGGCAAGGACAAGAAGGGGTACTTCATGAAATGGCAAATCAGTTGCTGCTCCAGTGAAGAAACCCAAGGTTGAACCCAAACCCGAGACTAAGTGCTTCTGTAATAAGGGGAACCGCCACTGGAGCAGAATTACCCTAGATACATGGTAGATAAGAAGGCAGGCAAGGTCGATAGAAGTATATTTGACATACATTATGTTAATGTGTACTTTACTAGTACTCCTAGTAGCACCAGGGTATTAGATACCGGTTCGGTTGCTAAGTGTTGGTAACTCGAAATAAAAGAGCTACGGAATAAACGGAGACTAGCTAAAGGAGAGCTGACGATATGTGTTGGAAGTGTTTCCAATTTTGATGTGATCAAACATCGCACGCTCCCTCTACCATCAAGATTAGTATTAAACCTCAATAATTGTCATTTGGTGTTTGCGTTGAGCATAGACATGATTGGATTATGTCTATTGCAATACGGTTATTCATTTAAGGGGAATAATGGTTACTCTATTTATTTGAATAATACCTTCAATGGTCTTGCACCTAAAGGAATGGTTTATTGAAAATCTCGATCGTAGTGATACACATTTTCATGCCAAAGGTATAAGATAGTAATGATAGTACCACTTTCTTGTGGCACTGCCATGTAAGTCATATTGGTGTAAAACGCATGAAGAAGCTCCATGTTGATGGATCTTTGGACTCACTCGTTTTTGAAAAGTTTGAGACATGCGAACCATGTCTATTGGTGTATACGCATGAAGAAACTCCATGCAGATGGATCGTTTGGACTCACTTGATTTTGAATCACTTGAGATATACAAATCATACCACATGGGCAAAATGACTGAAAAGCCTCGGTTTCAGTAAGATGGAACAAGATAGCAACTTGTTGGAAGTAACACATTTTGATGTGTGCAGTCCAATGAGTGCTGAGGCATGCAGTGAATATCGTTATGTTCTTACTTCAC
>LR880967.1:961922883-961935775 GCA_904067115.1 Aegilops sharonensis
CGGAGGGCTGCATGGGCTAAGTGTGGGAGGGGACCAGCCCCAGGTGGGCTGGTGCGCCCCCCCACAAGGCCCAAGGCGCAGCTAGGTGGGGAGAGGGGAAACCCTAGGCGCAGATGGGCCTAAAGGCCCACCCTAGGGGCGCCCCCTCTCTCCCCCTCTTCGCCGCCGCTCCAAGCCCCATATAGGGATGCCGCACCCCTTGGGTGGGAACCCTAGATGGGGGCGCAGCCACCTCCCCTCCTCCTATAAATAGTGGGGGTTTTGGGGCTGCCCAACACACGAGAACATCTCCCTCTTGGCGCAGCCCTACCTCTCTCCCTTCTCCTCTCCTGCGGTGCTTGGCGAAGCCCTGCTGGATTGCCACGCTCCTCCATCACCACCACGCCGTTGTGCTGCTGCTGGATGGAGTCTTCCTCAACCTCTCCCTCTCTCCTTGCTGGATCAAGGCGTGGGAGACGTCACCGGGCTGTACGTGTGTTGAACGCGGAGGTGCCGTCCGTTCGGCACTAGGATCTCCGGTGATTTGGATCACGACGAGTACGACTCCTTCAACCCCGTTCTCTTGAACGCTTCCTCTTAGCGATCTACAAGGGTATGTAGATGCACTCTCCTTCCCTCGTTGCTAGTTTCTCCATAGATAGATCTTGGTGACACGTAGGAAAATTTTGAATTTCTGCTACGTTCCCCAACAGTCCGACCACCCCTAGTTGTTCTACGGGTACGGGCAGGTGCGCCTCTCTCTTCTCCTTCGATCCATTCCTCCAGATCGGGCCAAGATGCCGCCTCGCCAGCGTGTTCTCCGGTGAAGCTCCATCGTGCCTTGTTTCTCTCTCCCCCTCCCTCTCACCCGACTAGCGGGGCCCGCTGTTAGCCACTCTGGCCGCAGCCAAAGCGGTATGAGTGGAGGCGCCCCGCGGGGTTTACACCTTCGACGTCATCCCCCTATTCTGTTTATATTTATTCAATTTCAAATAATTCCAGAGGGCTTCAAACAGCCACAACTTTTTAACCATAAGTCCAAATGAATTGATTCTTTTTGCATTGGCTTCTGTATGAAAATCTCTAGCAGCACATCAAAGATGAGATTTTTCTCTGCTGCCTAGATTTTCTGGTAAATTTCAGAGTGTTTCTTGATGTTTTCTTTTTGTGTTTATAATTGATTTCAGAAGGTGAAGCTTGTCTTGAGGATTAGTAGGAGGAGTGTGACCCTCATCTGCATTAAGGCAAGCCACATTAACATTTCCATGGTGCCATTGCAATATTTGTGATTTATTTTCAACTTGAATGAGTAATTTAGTTCATGCATTGAAATCACCAAGTTAAATAGTTATTTTAATTCTGTTGAAAACTTGAATTATGTTAACATGTTGGTTTACAGTAAGTTAAGGCTAACTAAGTTAGTTTAGGTCATTGTAAGTTATCCTAGATTTTGAAGAAATTATTTTCTTATGAAAAAGAACTAGTTTGGATAATATTTTCTTGGGTAAGAAAATAATTATAATATATTGCCATAGTTAGTTGCTAAATAAACATGACGAGAATAGTGCTATGAGTTTCTGGAATGTTTGGTTAGTGCTTGATATAGTTGACCCGGTATTGTTCTTATGATGCGTGAAGCATGTTACATGTGTGCATTTGCATGGCATATCATGACACCGGTTATTTTTACTTTAATTTGAACCTGATAATAACTCAACTTCAACATATCGTTGATCGGGTCATGGTGCACTGAATCGAGTTTTTCCCAGTGCAACCAAATTTGCCTTTATTGGAAGGCCTTTATTCAGTCTGTTGTCATGCCTCTGGTCGGTAAGGGAAGGTTATGGGTGTGCGGTACCCTGTCCCGGTAAGCAGACATAACCTTGTGTGCCCGTTGATGTTGTTATGGTACCTTGTCCCCGTTTGGTACCGTTTATGTTTTGCCACGACGGTGGCCATTGGTGTCTTTGGTAGACACGGGGCCACCCATGACTTAGCCCAGTGGGGAGTTAGTCGGAGTGGCCGGGAGAGTGTGATGACAATGCAGGGGTTCTGTTGGAATGCGTTGGTCCACCTGAATGGGAGTGCGAGGCCACGGGTTCCTTGGTGTGGGTACAGTGCGCTACCTCTGCAGAGTGTATTTAATCTATCGATAGTCGAGTCCACGGTTACGGAGACGCTCGAAAGTAGGTCACACCATGGGTCAACATTTAAATAAATCTTGCACACTAAATTAAAAACATGGCATTGTTGGAAAGAGGATGGTTGGAAAACCATGTTAATGTTGATGACCAAGTTGTTGGTCCGTTTGTGATCCGAGAAAGATCACCGTTTGGTTACGAGGTAACCCGTTTGATGACCATGTGTTTGGTCCGTTTGTGACCCAGGGAAGATCACCTTTCGGTTACATGGTAACCGGTTTGGTAAGCAAGTCCATGGGACTTGAGGCAAAAGAATTCATTTACTGCATCCATAGTATGATTTTGCATTGATGATTAAATTGGTTAATATAATGATATTGTTTGTCATTATGTTTATGCTTGTTGTGAGCTTGCAAGTACATTCAATGTACTGACCTGGCGTGTCATGCCAGATTTCAGGAAAGGTTCATTGGAATGGAGTGTTGTTCGAGTCTAGATCGTGTTCACATCGGTGTCCCTGTGCTATGGATTCCCGCTTCGTCGTCGTTCCGCTGCCGCGTAGTTGTCATAATCAAGGCCCCCTTTGTGTTCATTAAATAATATACATTGTTAAGCCGCACCATGTGTGCCGCTTGGCCTCCTAACTTGTTGTAATATGAACCATGTTCCGCTAGCATCAATAAAGCAGTTGTTTTCTGTACCAAGATGTTGTGTGTTGCCAAAAGACATGGTCTCTAGGCTGGCAATGCAAGGTAAACCGGTTGCCACACTTCTGCAAAAAGAATCAACTGAAAAGCACGTTTCTTTGATTCATGAGAAATAATCTCGTGCATGCAGAACTTTCTGTTTTTCAGCAAGATCAAATTAACTATCACCGTAGGTTATCCTAAAGGTTTTACTTGGCACAAACACTAATTAAAACACAAAACCACATCTAACCAGAGGCTAGATGAATTATTTATTACTAAACAGGAACAAAAAGTAAGGAACAAAAATAAAATTGGGTTGCCTCCCAACAAGCGCTATCGGTTAACGCCCCTAGGTAGGCATAATTTCAATGACGCTCACCTAAAATACAAGAATCGAAGCAAAAGGAGAGCATCATAAAACATGCGACAAACACATCTAAGTCTAACATACTTCCTATGCATAGGCATTTTATAAGCAAACAAATTATCATAGCAAGCAAAAACTAGCATATGCAAGGAAGAAGAAAAATACGATAGCAATCTCAACATGGAGAGAGGTAATTTAGTAACATGAAAATTTCTATAACCATATTTTCCTCTTTCATAATAATTACATTTTGGATCATAAGCAAATTCAAAAATATAGCTATCACATAAAATATTCTCAACACGATCCACATGCATGCGAAGTTGACACTCTTCCAAAATAGTGGGATTAACATTAACTAAAGTCATGACCTCTCCAAACCCACTTTTATCAAAAATTTCATAAGATTGAACATTCTCCGAATATGTGGGGTCTAAAGTTGACACTCTTCCAAACCCACTTTCAACAATATTGCAAACACTATTATCAATCTCATATTCATCATGGGGCTTAAATAAATTTCCAAGATCATAAGAAGATTCACCCCAATCATGATCATTGCAACAAATAGTAGTCAAAGAAAAACTAGCATCCCCAAGCGGGTTTTGCATATCATTAACACAATTGACATCAATATAATTTATAGTAAAATCATTGCAATCATGTTTTTTATTCAAGGAGCTATCATGAACCTCTTCATAAATTTCTTCATCATAATTTTCATATTCCCGAATTTCAAGCAAAACCTCATAATCTAGTGCACACAAATCACTAGAAATTGGTTCATCATAATTGGATCTCTTAAAAAGATTAGCAAGTGGATGAGGATCCATAAACTTTTAGCAAGCGAAGATGCAAGCAAAAAGAAGGTACATGGTAACACAATATCGAATGGAAGGAGGGCGAAGAAAAGGCAAAGGTTTTCGAAATTTGTTTTAGAAGTGGGGGAGAGGAAAACGAGATGCAAATGGAAAATAATGTAATGCGAGGGATAAGAGTTTGTGATGGGTACTTGGTATGTCTTGATTTGTGCATAGATCTTTCCGGCCACGATGCCAGAAATCGGCGAGTTGTTGAGAGATCAAATCTTGACTTGACTTGGCGTAAGCATACCTGACAACGGCGCCAGAAATCCTTCTTGCTACCTCTTGAGCATGCGTTGGTTTTCCCTTGAAGGCGAAAGGGTGATGCAGCAAAGTAGCATAAGTATTTCCCTTAGTTTTTGAGAACCAAGGTATCAATCCAGTAGGAGGTTACACGCAAGTCGCCTTGTACCTGCACAAACAAATAAGAACCTTGCAACCAACGCGATAAAGGGGTTGTCAATCCCTTCACGGCCACTTGCAAAAGTGAGATCTGATAGAGATAATGAGACAAATATTTTGGTATTTTTGTTGTATAGATTGAAAAGTAAAGATTGCAAAATAGTAAATGAGATGCAATGTAAATAAAAGAGATATAATATGATGGAAAAGAGACCCGGGGGCCATAGGTTTCACTAATGGCTTCTCTCAAGATAGCATATCTTACGGTGGGCGAACAAATTACTGTCGAGCAATTGATAGAAAAGCGCATAGTTATGAGAATATCTAGGCATGATAATGTATATAGGCATCACGTCCGTGACAAGTAGATCGAAACGATTCTGCATCTACTACTGTTACTCCACACATCGACCGCTATACAGCATGCATATAGAGTATTAAGTTCATAAGAACAGAGTAACGCATTAAGCAAGATGACATGATGTAGATGGATAAACTCAAGCAATATGATATAAAACCCATCTTTTTATCCTCGATGGCAACAAAACAATACGTGCCTTGCTGCCCCTGCTGTCACTAGGAAAGGACACCGCAAGATTGAACCCAAAGCTAAGCACTTCTCCCATTGCAAGAAAGATAGATCTAGTAGGCCAAACCAAACTGGTAATTCGAAGAGACTTGCAAAGATATCAAATCATACATATAAGAATTCAGAGAAGAATCAAATATTGTTCATAGATAATCTTGATTATAAACCCACAATTCACCGGATCTCGACAAACACACCGCAAAAAGTATTACATCGAATAGATCTCCAAGAAGATCCAGGAGAACTTTGTATTGATAAACAAAGAAAGAGAAGAAGCCATCTAGCTAATAACTATGGACCCGAAGGTCTATGGTAAACAACTCACACATCATCGGAGAGGCTATGGTGTTGATGTAGAAGCCCACTGTGATCGATTCCCCCTTTGGCGGAGCACCGGAAAAGGCCCCAAGATGGGATCTCATGGGTACAGAAGGTTGCGGCGGTGGAAATAGGGTTTCGTGGTGCTCCTGGATGTTTTCGGGGTATATGAGTATATATTGGTGAAAGAAGTAGGTTGGTGGAGCCACGAGGGGCCCATGAGGGTGGGGGCGTGCCTACACCGCTGGGCACGCTCTCCTACCTCGTGGCCACCTTGTTGCTTCCTTGACGTCCACTCCAAGTCTCCTAGATTGTGTTTGTTCCAAAAACGATTCTCCCGAAGGTTTCATTCCGTTTGGACTCTGTTTGATATTTCTTTTATGTGAAACACTGAAATAGGCAAAAAAACATAATTTGCACTGGGCTTCCGGTTAATAGGTTAGTCCCAAAAATAATATAAAAGTGCATAATAAAGCCCATTAAACATCCAAAACAGATAATATAATAGCATGGAACAGTCAAAAATTATAGATACGTTGGAGACGTATCAATGGCTCGAGAAGGATGACCCATGGAGAATCCGTGAAGATTTATTCAATGGTGAGGCTGAGCATCGAGGACCTCCACGTAAGCGGAGCGGTGCCAAAATCGATGAGCAGTTGAAAAACTGGGAATAGTGCCCCGTGCCAGGAAAGACAATGAGAAAGGCGTCGGAGCCGCTGCTGAAGGTATGAAAGACGAGGTCTGCTTTCTGGGACTTGGACTACTGGCACAAACTTGGCACGCCTCATTTCCTTGATCAAATGCATATCTGTAAGAATGTCCTTGAGAGCTTGCTTGCGACAGTGATGAACATGCAAGATAAGACCAAGGATGGGCCGAAGGCAAGAAAAGACTTGCAAGATTTGGAAATCAGGGAAGATCTGCACATGCCGCCCCGTAAAAAGTCAGAGGAGACAGAGACGGAGACAGAGGCGCGAGAGAAGAAAGGAAAAAAAGTAAAGGAAGAGGATTATTGCCCCCCTTCTTGTGTCACCTTAAGTCTGGCTGAGATCGATCAATTCTTCAAGTGCCTTACCAGAATCAAAGTTAGTTCCGTTTACTATGGCAAGATAAGCAGATATCTAGACACGAAGAAGAAAAGGTTCAGCGGGATGAATTCCCATGTGATGATGACGCAGATATTGCCTGTTGCCCTTAGAGGGATAATGGACAAGCACGTCCATGACACACTTATTGGTCTCTGCAACTTTTTCGACATCATCTCTCGAAAGTCGATCAGTGTGAAGCAGCTCCGAAGGCTACAGAAAGAGATAGTTGTGATACAAAATGAGTTTGAGATGTACTTCCCACCTGTGTTCTTTGACGGCATGGTGCATCTGTGTGTCCATATTGTGGACAACACAATAGACCTGGGGCCATCATTCCTGCACAACATGATGTCGTTTGAGAGGATGAATGGGATCATCAAAGGATTTGTTCGTAACATGTCCCATCTGAATGGAAGCATCGTCCAGGGCTATCTGACACAAGAGTGCATCTCTTTCTGCGAGAATTTTCTATATGGCGCAGATTGGCCGCCTGGTGTTGGTTTGCCCATTAACAAGCATGATGGGAGGCTCGAAGGAGAAGGTCACTCCAACGGTCGCAGGGAACTGCATGTGGCCTACTCAGATCGACAACGACTTTGACAGAGCAAACTTGGTAGTGCTACAACACCTAGACCAGGTAGACCCTTTCGTGGCACTGGACAAAGAAACTATCGCAAAGAAGTATTGTGACCGAGGGTATGCAGGACGGACGCCGAAGTTACTAGAGAGCACAACTCCACTTTCCTACATTGGTTCAAAGAGCATATTATTGCTAATCCATCGGAAGAGGGCTCTAAGGATAGATTGCTCATATACGCCTTAGCACATGGCCCCTCGCCCAACCTCGTCACCTATTAGACATACGATATCAACGGATACACGTTCTACACGGAGGCCAAGGATATGGACTGTGATGATCATAACTCAGGAGTGACGATGGAATGCATGACCGGTAGCAACAACGACGCAACTGAGAGATTTTACGGAAGGATCAAGGAGATATGGGAGCTTGACAACTTTGGAATGCACAACGCGACAATGTTCCGTGTCAGATGGGCTAAGAATGTCGAAAGAGAAAACCGGTATTTCACTACCATGACTATACCCGACGCCAAGAGTGCTCCCGTGAACGCTGTCGCAAAAAAGAGCCATGGGTACTGATACGCCTCCAACGTATCTATAATTTTTTATTGTTCCATGCTATTATATTATCTGTTTTGGATGTTTAATGGGCTTTAATATGCTCGTTTATATTATTTTTGGGACTAACCTATTAACCGAGGGCCCAGTGCCAGTTTCTTTTTTTTTTTGCCTATTTTAGAGTTTCATGGAAAAGGAATACCAAACGGAGTCCAAACGGAATGAAACCTTCGCGATGATCTTTCTTGGACCGAAAGTAAACCAGAAGACTTGGAGATGAAGTCGGAGAGGCAACGAGGCGGCCACGAGGCAGGAGGGCGCGCCCAGGGGGGTAGGCGCGCCCCCCGCCCTTGTGGGCCCCTTGTAGCTCCCCTGACCTAGTTCCTTCGCCTATATATACTCTTATACTCTAAAAACATCCCGGGGAGCCACGAAACCACTTTTCCACCGCCGCAACCTTCTGTACCCGGCTGTGAGATCCCATCTTGGGGCCTTTTCCGGCGTCCCACCGGAGGGGGATTCAATCACGGAGGGCTCCTACATCAACACCATTTCCTCTCCGATGAAGCATGAGTAGTTTACCATAGACCTTCGGGTCCATAGTTATTAGCTAGACGGATTCTTCTCTCTATTTTATTCTCAATACAAAGTTCCCCTCGATGTTCTTGGAGATCTATTCGATGTAATACTTTCTTGCGGTGTGTTTTCCGAGAACTGATGAATTGTGGATTTATGATCAAGATTATCTATGAATATTATTATTTTCTTCTCTGAATTCTTGTATGCATGATTTGATATCTTTGCAAGTCTCTTCAAATTTTCGGTTTAGTTTGGCCTACTAGATTGATCTTTCTTTCAATAGGAGAAGTGCTTAGCTTTGGGTTCAANGGCTCCTACATCAACACCATTTCCTCTCCGATGAAGCATGAGTAGTTTACCATAGACCTTCGGGTCCATAGTTATTAGCTAGACGGATTCTTCTCTCTATTTTATTCTCAATACAAAGTTCCCCTCGATGTTCTTGGAGATCTATTCGATGTAATACTTTCTTGCGGTGTGTTTTCCGAGAACTGATGAATTGTGGATTTATGATCAAGATTATCTATGAATATTATTATTTTCTTCTCTGAATTCTTGTATGCATGATTTGATATCTTTGCAAGTCTCTTCAAATTTTCGGTTTAGTTTGGCCTACTAGATTGATCTTTCTTTCAATAGGAGAAGTGCTTAGCTTTGGGTTCAATTTTGCAATATCCTTTCCCAGTGACAGTAGGGGTAGCAAGGCACGTATTGTATTGTTGCCATCGAGGATAACAAGATGGGGTTTTCATCATATAGCTTGAGTTAATTCCTCTACATAATGTCATCTTTCTTAATGCGTTACTCCGTTCTTTATGAACTTAATACTCTAGATGCATGCTGGATAGCGGTCGATGTGTGGAGTAATAGTAGTAGATGTAGGCAGGAGTCGGTCTACTTGACACGGACGTGATGCCTATGTTCATGATAATTACCTTAGATGTCATCATAATTATGGGCTTTTCTATCAATTGCTCGGTAGTAATTTGTTCACCCACCGTAATATTTGCTATCTCGAGAGAAGCCACTAGTGAAACCTATGGCCCCCGGGTCTCTTTTCCCTATTACTGAATCTTGTTTACATCTTGCTAGTTTCTGATCTACTATTTTGCAATCTTTACTTTCCAATCTATAAACCCAAAAATACCAAAAATATTTACTTTACCGTTTATCTATCTCTATCAGATCTCACTTTTGTGAGTGACCATGAAGGGATTGACAACCACTTTATCGCGTTGGTTGCAAGTTCTTGATTGTTTGTGCAGGTATTTGGTGACTTGTGCGTCGTCTCCTACTGGATTGATAACTTGGTTCTCAAAACTAAGGGAAATACTTACGCTACTTTGCTGCATCAACCTTTCCTCTTCAAGGGAAAACCAACGCAAGCTCAAGAGGTAGCAAAGAAAGATTTTTGGCACCGCTGCCGGGGAGATCTACGCCAAGTCAAGCCATACCAAGTACCCATCATAAACTCTTCTCCCTTTCATTACATTATTCGCCATCAGCCTCTCGTTTTCCTCTCCCCCACTTCTAAAACGATTTTCGAAAACCTTTTCCCTTTTCTTCGCCCTTCTTCTATTTGATCTTTTGTTCGCTTGTGTTACCATGTGCCTACTTTTTGCTTGCATCTTCGCTTGCTAAAAGTTTATGGATCCTCATCCTCTTGCTAATATTTTTAAGAGATCCAATTATGATGAACCAATTGCTAGTGAGTTTTGTGCACTAGATTACCTTTATTAAGTTTTGCTTGAAATTCATGAATCTGAAAATTGTGATGAAGAAATTTATGAAGAGATTCACGATAGCTCCTTGAATAAAAAACATGATTGCAATGATTTTACTATAAATTCTATTAATTTCAATTGTGCTAATAATATGCAAAACCCTAAGCTTGAGGGTGCTAGTTTTGCTGTGTCTGCTATTTGTTGCAATGATCATGATTGGGGTGATTGTTTTTACGATCTTCAAAATTTCTTTAAGCCCCATGATGAATATAAGATTGATAATAATGTTTGAAATAATATTGAAAGTGTGTTTGGAGAGGTCATGACTTTAGTTAATGTTAATCCCACTATTTTGGAAGAGTGTCAACTTTGCATGCATGCGGATCGTGTTGAGAATATGTTATGTGATAGCTATTTTGTTGAATTTTCTTATGATCCTACATGTAATTATTATGAGAGAGGAAAATATGGTTGTAGACATTTTCATGTTAGTAAATTACCTCTCTTCATGTTGAGATTGCTATCGTCTCTTTCTTCTTCCTTGGATATGCTAGTTTTTGCTTGCCTTGATAATTTGTTTGCTTATATAATACATATGCATAGGAGGTATGTTAGACTTAGATGTGTTTGTCACGTGATACATGATGCTCTCCTTGTGTTTCAATTGCTATCTTTCATGTGAGCGTCATTGAAATTATCAATGCCTAGCTAAGGGCGTTAAACGATAGTGCTTGTTGGGACGCAACCCAATTTTATTTTTGTTATTGCTTTTTGTAACTGTTTAGTAATAAATAATTCAACTAGACTCTGGTTAGATGTGGTTTCATGCTTTAATTAGTGTTTGTGCCAAGTAGAACCTTTAGAAAAGCTTCTGGTAATAGTTGTGTTGATCCTGCTGAAAATCAGAAACTTTGCGCTCACTAAATAATTTCTAGAATTTTATTGAAACGTGATTTTGACCTGATTCTTTTTTATATGGATTTTTGCACAGATTTCTCAGGTGAATATAATTTGTGAAGAATTTGTAGAGTTACAGGAGCATTCTAGAGTTTCAGATTACTACAGACTATTCTGTTTTTGATAGATTCTGTTTTCTGCATGTTGTTTGCTTATTTTGATGAATCTGTGGGCAGTATCGGGGGGTATGAACCATGGAGAAGTTGGAATACAGTAGATATTACACCAATATAAACAAATAATGGTTTTTCAACATTAATTTAAAATGGTGATTTATTTTTTTATACTAACGGAGCTCATGAGATTTTCTGCTGAGTTTTGTGTTGTGAAGTTTCCAAGTTTTGGGTAGAGATTTGATGGACTATGGAATAAGAAGGGGCAAGAGCCTAAGCTTGGGGATGCCTAAGGCACCCCCAAGGTAATATTCAAGGACAACCAAAAGCCTAAGATTGAGGATGCCCCGGAAGGCATCCCCTCTTTCGTCTTCATCTATCGGTAACTTTACTTGAGGCTATATTTTTATTCACCACATGGTATATGTTTTGCTTGGAGCATCTTGTATGATTTGAGTCTGTTATTTTTAGTTTACCACAATCATCCTTTATGTACACACATTTTGGGATAGACATGCATGGATCATGATTTATTAGAATACTCTATGTGCTTCACTTATATCTATTGAGCTAGGCAATAATATTGCTCTAGTGCTTCACTTATATCTTTTTAGAGCACGGCGGTGGCTTTATTTTAGAGAAATTTTTGAACTCTAATGCTTCACTTATATTATTTTGAGAGTCCTTTAGAATAGCATGGTAATTTTGTTGGGTTGTAAAACTATTCCTAATATGATAGGCATCCAAGATGGATATAATAAAAACTTCCATATAAACTGCATTGAATACTATGAGAAATTTGATTCTTTATTATTGTTCTGAGATATGAAGATGGTGATATTAGAGTCATGCTAGTGGAGTAATTGTGAATTTCATTGGTACTTGTGTTAAAGTTTGTGATTCCTGTAGCATGCACATGTGGTGAACCGTTATGTGATGAAGTTGGAGCACGATTTATTTATTGATTGTCTTCCTTATGTGTGGAGGTCGGGATCGCGTGATGGTTAACTCCTACCAACCCTTCCCCTAGGAGCATGCGTGTAGTACTTTGTTTTGATTACTGTAGATTTTTGTAATAAGTATTGTTCGCACACGAACACGTCACCGTGTACCTCCAACGCCGAGGGTGATGCACCACAGCTCGCGTTGAAGGAGACCCGTCCGGAAGCGCGGTACGCAAGCAATCGGGCAGGCGCTTTTGAGCACCCGAAACCCCACACGCCCGGGAGGGACCCCGTCAGGGCGTGCGGCGGCTATGGGCTGCCCTAGGTCGTCCTGACCGCCCCTGGGGCCTCGAGGTTCGCTGTAGCGACCCGACCTCAGACGGTCAAGCCTCTGTGTATCCGTGCCATCCCTGGATCAGTATGCTGGCACACACAGTACATCAATGTATATATCAAAGTGCAATCACATGTATAAATAACGTAAAACTGACATATACCTGATAAGTCACAGCGGAAACAAATTGTCGGGTGTGGAGTCCCATCAACGCCATCGGCAAGTTGAGTGTAGACCGTAACCCTGTACCGTATTCTTAATCGTGGAAGAAAGTATCTGCAACATGATACGTTCCAGCCATGTAGGTCAGTACATTGAATGTACCGGCAAGATCACAATAAGAGAAAACAGATGATAAACTATACTATATGCAATATGGCTTTGTGGCTCTGTGTCTGAGTTTTGTTTGCGTAAAAGCTGATTTATTTTCCCTACATCAAAGGAATAACTGGAGTCTGTACTATGGAGTTTTCTATCATGACATGGTTCCGCCAACCGATGTCTCATAGCCCACATCATCATAAGTTGCCCACAATTAAGTTATCAATCCGGTGTTGAGAGTTCCGAGATAGATCCAAGTCCAGATGCTCAAATTGTCCGTAACCGGGGACACGGCTAATCGATTAGGTTTTAACCCTCTGCAGAGGTTTGTACACTTTACC
>LR880967.1:961938978-961974480 GCA_904067115.1 Aegilops sharonensis
GGGGGTGCTTGGGTATTTATATTGGGGAGGGGAGGGTTTTGCTTGGGGTAGGGGACAAGAAATAGATTAGGATTAGGAAACAAGAGGAAAAGATCTAGAAACAGATACGGAATAAACGAAAGTAGGAAAAGAGTCCTACTAGGAAAAAGGAAAAAGGAGCGGCGGCTCCCTGGTGCGCGCGCGATGGCCATGGTCTTGGCCGGCCGGTGGCTTGCGGCTTGGGCCTTTGGCCCAAGGCGCTGCGGGATTTCTTTTTTTTATATAAACATTTTTTTCCAGAAAAACAAAATAAGAAGAAAGCAAAATAAATAAAAATAATATATAGGCATATAATATATCAAAATTTTCTGAAAAACATTTCCTACATGATGAACATTATTCTAGCATTAAATAAAATACACACAAATTCAAATAAAGCAAAGAGTGCTTCAGCTCTAATAAAATCCAATAAAAATCATTTTAAAAATACCAAAATGAATTCAAATTTATTCCTCTCCAATTTTCTGTTGTAGGGAATCATGTTACCCTATTTTCCATGTATTTTATTTTTGGAGAAAAATAATTTGAATAAAACTCAAATAACTCCAAATTGAAAATAAATTCAAAAGAACTTTGAATTTATTTCTTTGAAACTCCCTACTCATATTTCATAGGTTTTGAAGAAATCATTTTATCTTCGCTCGTGAAAATCATTGAGTTGCATAAAGTTTCAGAATTGGAAATATTTTCCAAATGAAATTCAAATATTTTCAACACCCCTTGTCATTTAAATAAATGGAAGAAGTCATGTCATCTTCTCTCCAGGGTTTTGTGGTGAAAAGAATTTGAATTCACGGAGATCATAAAATGCAAAATGAAAGTTTGGGAAAGTCCTTTTATTCCCTCTCATTTAACTTTCAAAAAGTTTCAAACTTCACTCACTTTCAGTCAATCAATCAAACAATCAATCAAAACTATCTATGTGTTTATAACATTCCAAAATTTAGAATTTTGGGATGTTACATTCACCGCCCTGCAATGAAGAAGAACGAACGAAGAACGAGGAAGAAGAAGAACAAGGGACAAGATAAAGGTAAATGTAAAAAGTGATATATTGATAGATCGATTGTGTGTTGTTATTCAATCGGCCGTCACCTCTTACATATATATGAGGCGGCTGGACTTTCCGTACAAGAAAAGGACTCAAATCCCGTCCAAAACATCAAAGGATAAGCTAACTCGGACTATGAGGGCCGGAACTTCCGGTCAGCCCGGAACTTCTGGGCTAAAATTACATCAAGTTGCCCTTTTGCACAGCTCCTGCAGGTCGCATATGGCTTCGGATCGCGATGGTCCCAAAAGCAAAGTTGTAGATCTTGCAGTGTAGAAAAAAACGTTAGTTCAACACTTTTTCATCCGAGGTCATCTTGATGTCCAAACTGGCCCCGCAAATCTGCAAACAATGTTAAAATTCTAGTTTTCGGGGTGCTCCGCATGCAAACTTTCGGTTTAGCCCGGAACCTCCCCGGAAGTTTTGCCCAGAACTTTCGGGGCAGACTTATGCTGCACACTGTTTTGGCTCTAACTTTTGCATACTTACTCCGATTTAACCGTTTCTTATATCAAAATCGATCGCTTCGACGAGATGAAGACAATCCGTGTAGAAATTTTTCTCATATGAGGCCATCTTGGGGATGTAATTATCCGAATAGTGTTCTGAGTACAAAATCTCAGTGCTTCAAACACAACTTCGGCCTTAGAGATGAGATGGGATGGCTATGGCCCAAATATCAAAGTTTTTCCTTTTGACAATATGGAACTTTCTTACTTTGAGAACTTCTCCATTTGAGGCATTCTTTATTATGTTTTTGACCATGCCAAAATCTGGTGTCAACACATGCCCCCCTGTTTTTCGGCAAAGCTTGTGTGGCGAAAAATAACTTCCGCATAGCTTGTTCTAAGTACGATGTCAACACTCCATCGGCTATTTTGCATGTTCTTAGGACGATAATTATATATCGGCCATTGCTTGTTTGAACCTCTTGATGCAAACTTGGGTGAAAACTTCTCAGCTTCTATAACAATCCGGTGATAAGGTTCCATAGATCAAAACCATCCTCCGAACCATATTGTTCACCCTTTCGCTAGGATTTTGCAGATAATCAAGAATGAACTCCCTCCAATCCTTACATCGCCTGCATAAAAGTTTCATTAGTGGCCGAAGCGGTGGGCTTCGATTCAGCCTTACCTATGTTGACAAGACCTAGCATCGGCTATTGATAGAAATACAATGCACCATGAGTAACATAGTAGCCGGATGCTTTGTTGTGCCAAATCTTTTGAATTGTCATGTCTAGACGTGGGAATAATTTCAAGGAGGATATTACATCTAGACGTGCCTCAAGATAAATTATAAGTGATTCGTTAAAACATTGATAACCCTTGGATATTTGTTGCACTACTCATAACAAATCACCGAAAGCCTCAATATGTATAGCACCTATAGCAAGTAAAAGATTCAATCTGAATAACAATGCATATTCGGCTTGATTAACCGCGCAT
This sequence comes from Aegilops sharonensis, assembly GCA_904067115.1. Classification (NCBI taxonomy): domain Eukaryota; kingdom Viridiplantae; phylum Streptophyta; class Magnoliopsida; order Poales; family Poaceae; genus Aegilops; species Aegilops sharonensis. The sequence goes on from LR880967.1 coordinate 961,941,520, forward strand.
AAAAATATTCTAAGCGGCATAAGGCTTCAAAAATAGTACCATAAGGAGATATATAAACAATACCAACACTTTGGCCATTGCTACAAATTGAACCATCAAAATATAATCTCCATAGTACTAGAGAGACAAGGCTAATATCACTTAACATGTACCTTGTCTCGGTCTGCAATTGAACTAAGGACGATACTAGAATTCCACGCCGGCCATGATCAGATAGTTTCTTAGGACGATAGTTAAATATCGGCCATTACCATGAGGTCCATGTAGAATTCATCCACTAAAGGATGTATAGCCGAAATAAACAACTAAAATAGCAATAAAATATTTCAGCCCCTTTGTATTAGCAACAAAAATGAAACTAACCAAATGTATAGTGATTTGGTAATACCCTCTCATGATATAGAAAATTATGGTGCATCCATGGACCAAAATGAATCCATGGAGGGTAATTGATCATACCTAGGGATGAATTCTATGGCAAAGGCATCAACGACATGGTTGAAGAAAATGGATGATGTGCTAACCGAAGATTTTGATGTTGTGATGCGCACCTTCGGCTTAATTGTTTGTTGCTTTCATTCTTTTCCTTCTTCACATTTATTGTACTTGTTGCAATAGAAGCATGCACATCATTTTTGTTTTGATTGATCTTCTTGGGAACCCATGCCATGTTCTTCTTTCTCAGATCTTGTGCACTAAGATTTTGAAATTCCTTCTTTTGCCAATATGATAAGTCAAGTGAGCACCTCGACTGTGATTTTGTTTCAAACAATGGCAACTCTTTTTGGGCCTTGTGCACCCTCAACTTCTTTTCTTCAGATTTGGCACTCTGATTTTTATCAATTGATTGTTTCACTTCTTTGCCTTTTGTAGCCAATGTCAACACTTTAATTGGCTCTTTGTTATTTGAGATCAAATCTGAAGTAGCACTCTTACGACCATCTCTTTTCACGCGGTAAACTTGCTTTACCACCTCTTTCTTCTTCCTTGCGCTCTGGACCAATTCCTTATGATTGAAACGGTCTTTGATGCGTGATTGTTCAAATGTTGATCTTTTTGGAGCTGCATAATATTGGTGAGATGGTCTAAAATAAGATGGAGAATGTGCCCTTGTATCATACCTGTCCCATGATGGATATGGATCTATATGAGCATAGGGGGGCATCCACAGCATTGGCATTGGCGGCCCAAAATAAGGATATGAATATGTTGCATTAAAATTCTCACTTTGCCAATACCGATCCTCGTATTTGCGCCTTGGGGGTGATCTTGGTTTCTTTGCATGATTTGGACGATAAGCATTCTTATCTTCACTCTTCGTTTGATATTTATTCAATAGTTCAGCGAAGGTGATTTTCGATCTCTTACACTTGCGCTTATTTCGGCCTTTGTCTTCTTTTGGTTTGCCTTCATCGACCATTGGATTTGCTTGCTGCCCCCCAGTCCTTGGCGTCTCCGTTGTACCTTCGATGGAATTCTCACCCTCAATATTATGTTCATTATGCTCTTCAACAACTTCTTTACTTGAAAGCTTGATCCCATCACCTGCAGCTTTTACAGTCTCTTTAAACGGATCGGCTTGAAGCAGCCGATGCAAAAACCTTTTGCCATCAGGACCAATCAGAATAGACTGGTCATCTCTTGGTGTTTCAACAAACTTCAATCGTCCTTTTTCAATGGCTGATTTAACTATTTGCCGAAACATGTTGCAATCCTCAAAATTATGGTTGGACGAATCATGCAACTTACAATACATTCGTCCTTGGATTGATGGCTTAACATGGTGATCGAGAATTTTAATGTAATTATTTTTCAGCAACAAATCAAATATTTGATCACACATGCTTGAATTGATGGTATACTTCTTGATTTCTAGCCGATCTTGCTGTTTGAACGGCTTCGGAGATAAGCAAACGAATGGTTCAGATTTGGAATCTCCCCATTCGGCTATGCATTGTGTTTTCCACTCTATCTCCGATGTCTTTGGGTAAGATATTGTATTAGCATCGGTTTTCTCAATAGAATTTAACCTTGGCTTTAAATTTCTGAAACGAAGATATTTAGAACATACATGTCTCAGTTGATACCAAGTGCAAGCCAAGTACAAAATAAGCAAAGCTACCCAACTAGATATGAACTTTAGATAAAGCAACTTTAGATAAAGCAACAGGGAAAGCTTTGGCTGTAACAATAAGTCATTATCAATCTTTATAAATGGCGCAATGGTTTGATCGATATGTTCCATAACAATTTTATTGCTAACAAGTAAATTACCCTTCTTCATTGGTCTTTCAAAATTACTTATGAGAATATTTCTTATAGATGCATAAATAATGAAGTTGCGACCAAATATGAAAATAGGTAAGTTACTCGCTATGCATACCTCTTCAAATATGCTGGGAGAGCATGATGGTGGTTCCATTTGAAGAACATCTTGCTCCGTCTTTGGATGGCTCCCCAACACCTTGTCATCATCTTTTTCTTGAATCCGTGCATCATTGCTTTGGAGATTTTTGTCGGCCGAACTTTGTTCGGCTACTTGTTCTTGTCCTTGAAGCTTGTCAATTTCTACGGCACGGAACTCATAGGGCAGGAAGTAGGTTCCATTAACTTCAGAAAAGTCAAGCACCGTTGTTTTCCTATGCTTGCCATGCCCTTTCTCAATAATGCTTGCCTCGTTGGATTTGATGGATTCAGAATATATACTACTTGATTCGGCTTTTTCAACCGAAGCACTTTCATGTTCCGAATCATCCTTCTTTTCATTGATACTACCAATTGGCAATGCTTCTTTTATCTGAGCCAATTCTTTTTCTATTTGTTTCTGACGGCGAGCGGTAAAATTAGCTTTAAGCTTTTTCTCAATTTCAGCCCACTCCGGATATGATTGCCCCACCAATGCTTTTAGATTCTTTCGGCAATGACACACGGGTGTTGCCGAAATTTTCCAATTGTGTAGGGGGTGTATAATATGATGTAGTACTAGGTGAAGGCATATGCATTGTTGTAAGACCATACTTTTGCTCGCCAATTTTATCAATTGACAAAGATTCATCTTCTTGCAAAACTCTAGCTTTTATTGCGGCATAATCAGGAAATATCCCCTTTTCATGTTGTTCAAGCCAAAGAGCACTAATTCTCTTATTTTGGGCTAAACTCTTCAGTGCAGCCACCACTACCTCATCTTCTACAATATTGGGCACAACCGCTCCTGTAAAATTTACATTCGTTCGGCTATAACCAGGAAGGTGTGAAGCCGAATTATGAGCATCTACAGTTGTGTATGGTGCCGAAGAATTACTAACATGAGGTGTAGCATATGACGGTTGAGACTAACTGGCTGAATAACTAGTAGTAGCATGGCCAATTCTCTCATTCATCGGCATGGTTGGATTAGTATACTGCACATTACTTGCCGATGAATAAAAGGGTGAAACACTTTCTTGCATGACATTGGAAATTCTAACATGAGGTGTTTCAAATTTATTAACTGAACTCACCATGTTGTTCATTGGCATAACAATTTGTGGGGTTGCCGATGCATGAGAGTTGGGATACATATGTTGCACGTTGCTAAAATTATATAAAGTTGAAGCATGAAGATTATTCTGAGTCGGCTGTTGCACATAATTAGATGCATGATTGATAAAACTAGGGCTAGCCGCTACATTATGATCATTAGGCAACCTAGCAACAACATATGAATTATTTGCATCTACAAAGAGGAATTGGGTGTTCATATTACCTTTGTAGATTGCAAACCCTAGATGACGATCTCTTCGTAGCAAGAACGAGCCGGAGACCGTTCAAAGCTTCCTCCCCAGCGGAGTCGCCAAAAAGTGTGTTCGCACACGAACACGTCACTGTGTACCTTCAACGCCGAGGGTGATGCACCACAGCTCGCGTTGAAGGAGACCCGTCCGGAAGCGCGGTACGCAAGCAATCGGGCGGGCACTTTTGAGCACCCGAAACCCCACACGCCCGGGAGGGACCCCGTGAGGGCGTGCGGCGGCTATGGGCTGCCCTAGGTCGGCCTGACCGCCCCTAGGGCCTTGAGGTTCGCCGCCCTGCAATGAAGAAGAACGAACGAAGAACGAGGAAGAAGAAGAACAAGGGAGAAGATAAAGGTAAAGGTAAAAGGTGATATATTGATAGATCGATTGTGTATTGTTATTCAATCAGCCGTCACCTCTTACATATAAATGAGGCGACTGGACTTTCCGTACAAGAAAAGGACTCAAATCCCGTCCAAAACATCAAAAGATAACCTAACTCGGAATACGAGGGCCGGAACTTCCTGTCAGCCTGGAACTTCCGTGCTAAAATTACATCAAGTTGCCCTTTTGCACATCTCCTGCAGGTCGCATATGGCTTCGGGTCGCGATGTTCCCAAAAGCAAAGTTGTAGATCTTGCAGTGTAGAAAAATTCGTTAGTTGAACACTTTTTCATCCGAGGTCATCGTGATGTCGAAACTGGCCCCGCAAATCTGCAAATAATGTTAAAATTCTAGTTTTCGGGGTGCTTCGCGTGCAAACTTTCGGTTTAGCCCGGAACCTCCCCGGAAGTTTTGCCCGGAACTTCCGGGGCAGACATATGCTGCACACTGGTTTGGCTCTAAATTTTGCATACGAACTTCGATTTAGACGTTTCTTATATCAAAATCGATCGCTTCGCCGAGACGAAGACAATCCATGTAGAAATGTTTCTCATATGAGGCCATCTTGGGTGCATAATCATCCAAATAGTGTTCTGAGTACAAAATCAGTGTTTTAAACACAACTTCGGCCTTAGAGATGAGATCGGATGGCTATGGCCCAAATATCAAAGTTTCTCCTTTTGACAATATGGAACTTTCTTACTTTGAGCACTTCTTCATTTGAGGCCTTTTTAATTATGTTTTTAACCATGCCAAAATCTGGTGTCAACAAGTATGTCAGTTCTTTATGACTAATGTTGAGTCCATGGATTATACCCACTCTCACCCTTCCGCACTCTCACCCTTCCACCATTGCTAGCCTCTCTAGTACCTCGCAACTTTCACCGGTACCATACACCCACCATCACCTTCCTCAAAACAGCCACCATACCTACCTATTATGGCATTTCCATAGCCATTCCGAGATATATTGCCATGCAATTTTCCACCGTTCCGTTTATTATGACACACTACATCATTGTCATATTGCTTTGCATGATCATGTAGTTGAGATTGTATTTGTGGCAAAGCCACCGTTCATAATTCTTTCATACATGTCACTCTTGAATCATTACACATTGTCCCGGTACACCGCCGAAGGCATTCACATAGAGTCATATTTTGTTTTAAGTATTGAGTGGTAATTCTTGAGTTGTAAGTAAATAAAACTGTGATGATCTTCATTATTAGAGCATTGTGCCATGTGAGGAAAGGATGATGGAGACTATGATTCCCCCACAAGTCAGGATGAGACTCCGGACGAAAAAAAAGAGGCCATAAAAAAAGAGAAGGCCCAAATAGAAAATGAGAGAAAATGAGAGAAAAAGAGAGAAGGGGCAATGCTACTATCCTTTTTCCACACTTATTCTTCAAAGTAGCACCATGATCTTCATGATAGAGAGTCTCCTATGTTTTCACTTTCATATACTAGTGGGAACTTTTCATTATAGAACTTGGCTTGTATATTCCAATGATGGGCTTCCTCAAAATGCCCTAGGTCTTCGTGAGCAAGCAAGTTGGATGCACACCCACTTAGTTTTATTTTGAGCTTTCATACACTTATAGCTCTAGTGCATCCGTTGCATGGCAATCCCTACTCACTCACATTGATATCTATTGATGGGCATCTCCATAGCCCGTTGATACGCCTAGTTGATGTGAGATTGTCTTCTCCTTTTTGTCTTCTCCACAACCACCATTCTATTCCACCTATAGTGTTATGTCCATGGCTCACGCTCATGTATTGCGTGAGAGTTGAAAAAGTTTGAAAATACTAAAGTATGAAACAATTGCTTGGCTGAAACCTGGGTTGTGCATGACCTAAATATTTTGTGTGATGGAGATAGAGCATAGCCACACTATATGATTTTGTAGGGATAGCTTTCTTTGGCCATGTTATTTTGAGATACGTAGTTGCTTTGTTAGTATGCTTGAAATATTATTATTTTTATGTCAATATTAAACTTTTATCTTGATCTTTCGGATCTGAACATTCATGCCACAATAAAGAAAATTACGTTGAAAAAATATGTTAGGTAGCATTCCACATCAAAAATTCTGTTTTTATCATTTACCTACTCGAGGACGAGCAAGAATTAAGGTTGGGGATGCTTGATACCGCTCCAACGTGTCTATAATTTTTGATTGTTCTATGCTATTATATTATCTATTTTGGATGTTTAATGGGCTTTAATATGCTCTTTTATATAATTTTTGGAACTTACCTATTAACCGAGGGCCCAATGCCAGTTTCTGTTTTTTTTGCCTATTTTAGAGTTTCGTAGAAAAGGAATACCAAACGGAGTCCAAACAGAATGAAACCTTCGCGGTGATCTTTCTTGGACCGAAAGCAAACCATAAGACTTGGAGATGAAGTCGGAGAGGCAATGAGGCGGCCACGAGGCAGGAGGGCGCGCCCAGGGGGTAGGCGCGCCCCCACCCTCGTGGGCCCCTCGTAGCTCCGCTGACCTAGTTCCTTTGCCTATATATACTCTTATACCCTGAAAACATACAGGGGGCCACGAAACCACTTTTTCACCGCCGCAACCTTCTGTACCCATGAGATCCCATCTTGGGGCCTTTTCCGGTGTCCTGCCGGAGGGGGATTCGATCATGGAGGGCTTCTACATCAACACCATTACCTCTCCGATGAAGCGTGAGTAGTTTACCATAGACCTTCGGGTCCATAGTTATTAGCTGGATGGCTTCTTCTCTCTCTTTGATTCTCAATACAAAGTTCTCCTCAATGTTCTTGGAGATCTATTCGATGTAATACTCTTTTATGGTGTGTTTGCCAAGATCCGACGAATTGTGGATTTATGATCAAGATTATCTATGAATATTATTTGGTTCTTCTCTGAATTCTTATATGCATGATTTGATATCTTTGCAAGTCTCTTCAAATTTTTGGTTTAGTTTGGCCTACTAGATTGATCTTTCTTTCAATAGGATAAGTGCTTAGCTTTGGGTTCAACCTTGTGGTGTCCTTTCCCAGTGACAATAGGGGCAGCAAGGCACATATTGTATTGTTGTCATCAAGGATAACAAGATGGGGTTTTCATCATATTCCTTGAGTTAATTCATCTACATCATGTCATCTTGCTTAATGTGTTACTCCATTCTTTATGAACTTAATACTCTTGATGCATGCTGGATAGTGGTCGATGTCTGGAGTAATAGTAGTACATGCAGGAAGGAGTCGGTCCACTTGACACGGACATGATGCCTGTGTTCATGATCATTGCCTTAGATGTCATCATAATTATGCACTTTTCGATCAATTGCTCGGTTGTAATTTTTTCACCACCGTAATATTTGGTATCTCGAGAGAAGACACTAGTGAAACCTACGGCCCCAGGGTCTCTTTTCCATATTGAATCTCGTTTACATCTTGCTAGTTTCCGATCTACTATTTTGCAATCTTTACTTTCCAATCTATACACCCAAAAATACCAAAAATATTTACTTTACAGTTTATCTATCTCTATCATATCTCACTTTTGCGAGTGACTGTGAAGGGATTGACAACCCCTTTATCGCGTTGATTGCAAGTTCTTGATTGTTTGTGCAGGTATTCGATGAATTGTGTGTCGTCTCCTTCTGTATTGATACCTTGGTTCTTAAAACTGAGGGAAATACTTACGCTACTTTGTTGTATCACCCTTTCCTCTTCAAGGGAAAACCAACGCAAGGTCAAGAGGTAGCAGGTACACGCTAAGCACGTGAAACAATGCTTCTTCATAACCGACCCATGCAATCCCAGCCGTGTTGTCGTGGGGAGAGGCAAAAGGAACATCATTTGAATGAATGGAGTCGCCAACGAGGAAGACTACGACTGGTACAGCAACCCAACGAGGGAAGATGACGATGACGTTGACGTATAAGTCAAAAGTAGAACCAATACTACATTACCTAAGAAAGATCGTACTCCATGGAAAAGTAAAAGTCACAATGAGGGGCTCAATTATTCTTCAACGAACAAGAAGGGAAAGAATCTCACTCAAAAACGAAAACATCGACTGAGGGAGTCCCGGAAGCTCCTTGGCCCTTAAGTCTCAGATCGGGCGAGGTTCCGGATTCTGAGTTCGTCTCCTTCCTCTGTCCATATTTTACACTTTAGCTGTCTTCCATTTTTCTCCTTCTCCCTCTTTTTTCCTTCTAGACTTTGAAGGCTCGTTAGCGCATTGTTCGCACACACTTGACGCGCTATCCGCGCTCATTGTACCTGGGGGCTTCTTTCACAGAAGCTTATTTATAAGGGCTTCTTGCACAATACACGTGTCACACTTCCGCATGTACCTTTTATTCACCATTATATGCATCGATATGACTTAAGTTTTGGCCAAGCTGAGTTGCCTGGCTCCTATGCTTACCCCTACGTTCCCGATTGTTCGGCTAGGTGGTAAAGGGAGCACCTCTGCGATTTTTACTGCCGGGTCAGCCAGATGTGTACCTCAGACTGGGTGATGCCGAAAGCTAGCGTTCTTAAGAGAATATTTGGTCGGTGAGCTAAAAGAATATTTCTTACCTATTTATTTATCTGCCCCCAGATGTTTTTCTGCTTTTTTCGCAGTCCGGACATGCACTTTAGGGCATGCCTCCCAGGGAAAGGAACCCCTAACGGAACTATTCTCCCTGGAAGATGTTTCTTACTAACCATGTAATATAACATAACTAGTTGGGCACTTGTCTGATAAAGCACTAATGACCCCTACGCCTGGTCTCCACGCATGCCCCGGTTTTTATATAGCCGCGAGGGTATTCGGACACACTCCGGACTACTTGGTCCCGAGGTTGAAGCGAAAAGGTCCGCTATGACAAACGATCTACATTCCGGCTAGAAGGCATTTCACATGTCACCTTAAATTACATAGTCAATTTGACTGATTGTATTCCTCTTCAATGCCATCTAACAGGTTGTCTAGTTTGCAGTCCTGCTGGGAATACTTTGCGGCCAATTCTACCTGGCCGTACACTAAGCTCACAGGGATCTCCTTCCCATCGGGCCCCATAGGTCCGACCTCGGCCATGTGGTTTGGGTCAGCCTTCGTGTACCGCGTCTTCACCATGGCCCAGGCCTCCCTGGCGCCTTGACGGCAGGCCGATATCTTCCATAATCAGAAGCGCCGCCGCGCTCCCTGGAGCCTCTCTGCAAGCTCCCCAAGGCCTTCGGGCAGGGAGACAGATGGCCACAAGGCCTGGGCGACGCCTTTCATCACCTGCCGAACTCGTTCGTGCAGTTGTAAGAGCTCGGGAAGAAGGTCACCCGTAGAACCGGGCATTTCCTCTGCAGGATGACCTGTGAGCATACCTATAGACGTAACTCTGTTAGCCGACTTCTTCGCTGAACTCTTTTTCAAAGTACGTTCAAGCACTTACTAAAAATGTCGCGTCGAAGCCGTCGATTCTCCTTCACGGAATCCGCCAGCTGGGCACGAACATCTTTGAGTTCCTCCCCCAGCTGGGTGTTGGCATCTTGGAGACTATTCTTCTCCTGCCTCACCCTCGTAAGCACGCTCTCCCCGGCTTTTAACCGGCGCAAGAGTTGTTGCTTGTCCGGATCTACTCCGGCGCCATCTGCAATGATATGGTCAGATTTACACATACGCCGCACTTCACAACATACTTATCTTTCGAAGCGTATATTACCAGAGGGGGTCTCCTTGGCCTCCCCTGCAGCGGCTAGTGCGGCCTCAAGTTGGGCTTTGCACTCTTCGGCTCCTGGGACAGTTGGGTATTCTTTGTGGAAAGATCCTGCATAATTAATGATCCTTAAATCAGTTATTCTAACTATTTCAAGTCTCGGGGGCTACTGGTATATATAACCATCAAATTTTCTCACCCGTATGTCTTTCACATACTGCTCTGTGGCTCTGGCTAGACCATTTTGAGCGGCACGGAGGTGCGCATCTCCCGAATTGAAGGCATCCAATGCCTCTTGGGAGAAACATGCGTCACGAAGAACAGTTCGGCAACGCCTGTGATTCATGGCACTCTCCACCTCGGAATTGGTGGCAGATAGTCTGTCGGCATCCTCTGCCGGAGGAGTGTCCGACGCACGCCTCGTGTTCGCCTCCGCCTCTGGACCTGGCTTTGGAGCCTGGCTGGTGGAGGCTCGATTGGCAGCCTCTCCGGATATAGTCCAGCGAGCGCTCTTTTTCCTGAAGAGAGCACGAGCGTTAGTATACCTTCCAGGAATAAAACCTGGGAATAAGGCGGCATGCCATACCGTGGCGCCGGCGTCTCAATCCGGACCGCACTTCTTTTTAGCCTGCTGGGCCTTGCAGCCCCTTGTCGGCTAGCCGCCGCAGGCTCGGCCTTCCGCCTCAAGGGCTCCCCCTGCAAAACACCATTGATACACGGTGATCAAAGATAAGCACGGGTGGATCATTTTAAAAATATTGCGGTCTCAGTTACCTGTGAGGCTGGAAATATTCCGGGGTAATCGGCCGTAATGGCGACCAAGGCATTGTCGATGCTCAGTTGGTAAAATACCCCATCGATCAGCTCCACTGATATGTCCGGATCCTCTTGGGAGGCCGGATCGAGGAACTGTTCCGGATCTTCGGGTTGTGGAGGCAGGCTGTTTATATCCTTTACGGCCTGGCGCAGTTTCTGCGTCAAAATCACGAAATGAGATACTTGACTATGGGAATATGGATCGGATGGGACAAAAGAAATGTCCGCTTACCCAGCTTGGAGGATTGTTCATAGAAAATCCGTCCTGTGGATTGACGCGAAGAAATTCCTCCTCTTCTCCCTTGTACAATGCGGACAAGGTCTTCATCAGATCGGCGACCGATCCCGGTCCCGATCCTCCCTGTTGAAATCCGACATGGGGTGGCCTCTATACTGAAGCGGCTGCACCCCCCGCATAATGCATGTGGCCATGACCCCAATCATGGTCAGTCTGGAATGAGCCAACAACCTTATTCGGCTCATCAGGTAAAGGACGTCCCTGTCATTTTCCCTCTGAGGGCTCTGTGGACGCCATCTTAGGCGTTTCTTCAAAGGAGCATTACTGAACTCCGGGAGGCCGATCTGAACAGGGTCTGGCAGGGGTACATCTTCTATATAAAACCATTCCGAAGGCCAGTCTTCGGACGCCTTCTTCGGGGTTCCGGATAGATATCCAGTCCCGGCGATGCACCATAGTTCGGCTCCGCCCACTCGATATATCGACCCCTCCTAAGAAAGGGGTACGAGGCAGAACAACCTCTTCCACAGCGTGAAATGAGCCTCGATGCCCAAAAACAGCTCACAAAGGGCCACGAAGCCCGCAATATGCAGAATGGAGGCAGGCGTAAGGTTGTGCAACTGGAGGCCATAGAACTCCAGGAGCCCCCGGAGAAACGGATGAATTGGAAATCCGAGCCCTCTTATCAAATAAGGGACAAGGCATACCCGCTCTCCTTGGGAGGGACTGGGAACGCTCTCCGCTTGTTTTCCGCCCTTATAGGTGGCGAGTCTGGCTCGAACCGGAACCATGAAGGCTGGGGGAAGAAATCCCTTGGTTTGGAGCGTCACTAGCTCGCTGTGCGGGACGGAGCATCTCTCCCAATCTCCAGGCTGAGAACTGGGAGGGACGGAGGAGGAGCCGCGTCGACTGTCCATGATGGAATGGATTTCTGTCAGATGCGCTCCGATGAAAGCTCGCGAAGGGAAGATGGTGTGATTGGGATCTAGATCCTCGTCTCTTATATAGGCTGCTCATTTGCGCAGCTAGGGGGGTAAATGTAAAAATACCCTGGCTTTTTGCATTCGTTCAACACGTGGAAGATGGCCATTATTGGGCGTGGAAGCCAAGGAGCGTGATATTTACGAGAAGCCGGACACTATTCAACAGGTACACAGAATTAGGAGAAGAACCCGCCTTGCAATGCCGAAGACAATCTACGCGCCGGACTCGTCGTCATTGAAGCCTGGTTCGGGGGCTACTGAGGGAGTCCCGGATTAGGTGGTGTCCGGATAGCTGGACTATGACCTTTGGCCGGACTCCTGGACTATGAAGATACAAGATTGAAGACTTCGTCCGTATCCGGATGGGACTTTCCTTGGCGTGGAAGGCAAGCTTGGCGATATGGATATGTAGATCTCCTACCATTGTAACCGACTCTGTGTAACCCTGACCCTCTTTGGTGCCTATATAAACCGGAGGGTTTTAGTCCGTAGGACGAACAACAATCATACCATAGGCTAGCTTCTAGGTTTTAGTCTCTCTGATCTCGTGGTAGATCTACTCTTGTACTACCCATATCATCAATATTAATCAAGCAGGAGTAGGGTTTTACCTCCATCGAGAGGGCCCGAACCTGGGAAAAAACACCATGTCCCTTGTCTCCTGTTACCATCTGCCTAGACGCACAGTTCGGGACCCCCTACCCGAGATCCGCCGGTTTTGACACCGACATCAACGCTGAGGAACCATTATCGTTCAAATGATGTAATGTATATGTTCCTATTTTGTGTAAACACTTAACCGTTATGCATGGGTCAAATGATGTAATATATATATATGTTCCTATTTTGTATACATACTTAACCGTCAAATGATGAAATATATATCGCCTTAGTTATGTACATTGCATCACCTTCCCTTCATTCCTGCTCTCAGAAAAAAAAAGGGAGAGAAAATACAGGAAAAGAAAATAGAAGAAATCAACAGGAAAACTGCTATAGGTACTCGTTATAGCAGTAGCGCTTTTCGGAAAAAGGGCTATAGCTAGTCAAACTAGCAGTAGCGTAGTCCATAAAACACACTATAACTACCTGTGACAGCGGTAGCGTGTTTGGGCAAAATGCGCTATAGCTAAGTTAGCTATAGCGCGTTTAGAACAAGGGTGCTACTGCTATGCTGACTTAACCCCCCAAATCCCCACTCTCTACTTCTTCCCGCCTCTGCTTCCTCCCCCAAATCTCCACTCTCTCTTCCCCCCTCGTTGCCGTTGGAGCCCTGCCCTCGCCGCGCCCCTGCATTTGCCCCTGACCCTGGCGCTCGCCCCCGTCCCGGCACTCGCCCCCTCGCCCCCGACCCTAGCGACCTCGCCCTCGCACCCGACCCCGGCCCCGGCACTCGCCCCCGACCCCCGACCCCAGCGACCTCGCCCTCGCCCCCCGACCTCCCAACCTCGGCCGTCATTGGGCCTGCCTCCTCGCCCCAGCACCCTCTGTAAGCCCCCCACTGCTCCTCATCTCTCTGCTAGCTAGGGTTCTTCGATTAATTTAGTTAGGTTTTAGTTAGGACGGTAGGTTAATTAGGTTATATATTTAGCTACGAATTTAGCTAGGTATCAAACTAGTAGGTTAATCTGGCTGAATTTATTTTCAAATATTTTTTTAGTTTCAAATTTAGGTAGGCTGAATTTAGTTTCAAATATTGTGAAGAAAAATGACTTGTGCAATGTGGACATGTGATATTTGGAATTTTTTTTAGTTTGAAATTTAGGTAGGATGAATTATTTTAGTTGCAAATCACTCTTTCTTCCTTTTATATGCAATTTTGAAGTGGAACGTGATATGTGGACATGTGATTTGGACATGTCATATTTCGAATTTAGACATGTCATATTTGGACATGTCATGTTTTGGACATGTCATATTTGGAAAATGATGATTATGTGCAGGGTAAATGATCCGAGTGGCCTATGTTTTGTCAGAATGTTATTCATTTCCGTTCCGGTGAATTTCAGGCGCTCGATATGTCCACTTTTTAGGAAAGGTCATGCCGATTTTTTCCATGAATTTTGGCATGACTTGTGTTAGAAAGTAGGCATATCGAGTGCCGGGATTCGCTGGGAAAAGGCATTCTAGCAATCATAGATCTTTTTTATGTCATTTCTCTTTTTTTATAGTTTTAGAATTAAATGAGGAGACTTAATCATAGGAAACATGTCGAACAACGAAGAAATCGGGCCTTCTGACCAAGATGCAGACGAGATGGATTATGAGGGTGAACAACAGTACCTCGACTTTTTTCTGCTAAGCAGAGTCAAGGTTTGCAGGTCGGCCTCGATGATGGTACCGACGCCGACATCGACACCAACAGCGCTGGCACCGATGGCGGCGCCGAGACCGGCAAAGAAGGTACTGGCGGGGAAGACACCGACAGGAAAGGTACCGGCGTCGATGCCGCTACCGAAAAGAAGAAGCAGAAGAAGCAGAGGATAGGAAAACTTAACAAACTCAGCATCGGACGACTGGTGATCACAAAGATGGCCCCTAGCAAGTTTGAGCCATTAGAGCAGGAAGAACCTCACAAGTGCTATGGGAACCAAGTAGGATGCATCCTACGGGAATGTGTGAGCATCAATGACGATGACTTAAGGAGTAAAGAACATTTGAGGCAGTTTCTCCTGACGAAGTTACACAAGAGATTCAAGTTCACCGACCGGGATGATAGCATAGAACAACCGTGGGATGAACCGAAGATGAAAAATATTAATAATCACGCCATGGGCATGTTCAGCAATGATTTGGCCTCCTGGAAAGGGAGGGTGAAACGAGCTATTGAGGCTAAGGAACCCCTATCCAAGATTCTTGAAGAAAATCCAACACTTACGGAAGAGGAGTTCGAAAAGTTCATGGACACTTGCACTACTGAGGCAGCCAAGGCTAAGGCTGCGAAATTAAAGAGCCTCCAGCAAAGGAACACGAGGAAACATCACCTCAGAAGTTGTGGCTACCTTGGCAAAAGGCCCATATGGGACAAGGAGGACACGGAACGTGAAGCCGCGGGTATCCTAGACCCCTTCACAAAGTTCACCAACACATTGGAGCGTGACTTCATTAGGGCCCGCTACAAGTGGGACAATGAAAAGAAGGTTTTTACATGGACTAGATCACGAGGAAATTGATTAGACTACTAGTAATTATTCTTTTACCACCTTACATTTAGCTTGTGATCAAGTCGACTACACATTCGTAAATGATTCACGTTCCTTCTGCAGGAAAAGGAACACCTGCTTGCAGCTGAAAGCCCTAGTTCGCTGATGTAGCGACCCGACCGAAATGGATCGAAGTCTCTGTGCTTAAGTGTCATCCTTGGATCGGTATGCTGACACACACAGTACTCGAGGATTTATAACAGAGGTAAATCACATGTATAAAGTAACGTAAATACTATTACCTCAATCCATATAGCGGAAGAAACAACAAGGTCGTGGATTCCAATCAACACCAATAACAAAGTTGAGTGTAGACAACGTAACCCTAACGTATCACTTACTCGTCGTAAGATTCCTGCAACATGAGATGTTGCAGCCATGTAGGTCAGTACATTGAATGTACTGGCAAATTCACACCATAGGATAATAATGAACAATGGCTATCACTACATGCATATTTGGCTCGTGGAGGCTCTAAGTTAAATTTTGCATAAAGCTAGTTTTTTTCCTACAACAAAGGAATATATTTCTTTAACTACACGGTTTGTTGAAAATATTGAGAAGGTTCCTCCAACTCAATCCCAAATTAACATCAATAACCCAACAAATTATTTAAGTAACGTGATGAGATCAAATCAATAATTCAAGAACCAGATACTAAAGATGTCCATAACTGGGGACATGGCTAACCATGATTAGTTTGTACACTTTGCAGAGGATTGT
The DNA here is from genome assembly GCA_904067115.1 of Aegilops sharonensis. Taxonomy (NCBI): domain Eukaryota; kingdom Viridiplantae; phylum Streptophyta; class Magnoliopsida; order Poales; family Poaceae; genus Aegilops; species Aegilops sharonensis. Next base: position 961,957,322 of record LR880967.1, read on the forward strand.
GCACTTTTCCCCACAAGACTTGATCTCCTTCGTTGGATTTCTCGCACTACATGGGGTTTGAGAAACGGATGACCGAGACACAGTCTTTCAGAAGTATTAACTCTTTACTCTGGGTAGACAGTTACACCTACTTTCCCTACATCTGCTAGCCTACCACTGAAAGAGGTCATACAAGATACTCAACTATGCCAGAGCCCATAATGGCTTGTGGCTGCACACAGAAGTTTCTAGCATGAATAATATTATGATCCCTTTGAGCCTGGGTGGCATTGCGTGGGGTAATGACACGGGTACTCCGGGATTCCCTTGGGCAAGCACTGGGTTCTCCAGGTGCCCAGACAACCACTGGGTACTCCAGGGTTCCTCAACCATTCCACCCAGATGTGTATTAAAGTAGCCACCTTAAGTTAATCATTAATTAACAACTCTCACATCTGTCAATGGATCACTCAAACCAAACAACGTCTACAAGCATAGCATAGCAGTAATAGCATACGTAGAAATAATTCCCAAGGTTTGAAATAAAGGACAATAGGTTCTACCTCATCAACTGCTTCCCAAATACCCACATGTTAATCAGATCCTACTCATGCAATGTTTAAGGGGTTGAAACTAATGCACAAGAACAGGGTAATAAAGGGACCTGATCAAAGTGTGAACTTGCATGTATTGTTGATAAATATGGTTCACACTCATATCTCCTAATAGTTCTACTCGTCGAACTCTGGTCAATCTATCGTGAGCAAGCAATAGTAACCACACATAAGCAATCAAGCAAAAGAATCAAAGAAACAATCTCGGAAAACTTCGAAAACAAGCAATTAAATCTTGCAACATAAAACAATTTCTAACAGTACAAAAATTAGATGGATTTGGCCTTATCAGAAAGTTTAGGTCAAAAGCTTTGATTTGCAAAAAGAATCAATTAAATCGGAGTTATATAACTCGAGTTATGAACAAAAGAAGTTTGAATTCAAATCTGTTTGAAACAAATTTTAAACTTTCAAAAATATATTCAAGTTGCTGAACTAGATAGAGGGGATCATAACGAAGAAGTAGGCGTTGGTTTCGTTGGATTTGGATAAACAGGCAAAAAGTTATGGTCGTTTGAAAACATGGGGATAATCTATAAATAATATATTCACGGATAGGTCCCTGACTAAAACTAACAGAAAAAGAAAAACTCTACTGAATGAACGTTCGCTACAAAAACCTAACGAACGAAAACGCTCACTAAAACTACCTAAATAGAAAATGTTCGCTAATTAGATCCAACAAAAAACAGATCGGTTCTAAACGAAGACCGAACCAAATCGAAGATAAACCGGGATGGTTTAGCGGTTTATACCAGTTCGTGAAATAAACCGGCGGTGGTGGCGATGAACTCCGGCGAGGGCGGCGCGACTCCGGCGGCTGCGGGCCGGGGTGGTGAGGCTCGGGCGGCGAGCGGTGAGGCAGCGGCGGCGACGGCGAACGGTGCAGCGCGGCAGTCGAGCGGCAGCGGTGGCGAGATGCGGCGGCGGCGACGACGAATGATGCGGGGCGGCGGCACATGGAGAGAGAGAGAGAGAGAGAGAGAGAGAGGCGGGGCTTCGGGTTTTATAGAAGGGGAGGGGCAGGGGATGGCGTGGGGGAGGGGGGAGTGGCGGCGCGGTGTCCGGGGCGGACACGGCAGGGCGGTGGCGGCGCGGTCGTGGCGGCAGCGGACTCCTGCGGGAGGTCGGGGGCGCGCGGCTGGGCTGGGCTAGCCTGGCGGGTAGCTGGGCCGGCCCAGTCGGTGGGGAAAGGTTATTTTTTCAATAAACAGACAATAAATAGAATAAAAACTACATAAAATAAAAATATAATATAGGCATATTATATATCAAAAAATTTCAGAAGAAAATTTTCTACGACATGAACATTTTACTAACGTCAAATAAAATTTACAAAAATTTTAATAAAGCAAAGAGTGCTACTGATTTATTTAAAAACCCAATAAAATCATTTTAAAAATACCAAAATGATTTCAAATTTATTTCTCTCCAATTTTCTAATGTAGGGAATCATTTTACCCTAATTTCCATATATTTTATTTTTGGAGAAAAATAATTTGAATTAAACCCAAATAACTCCAAATTGAAAATAATTTCAAAGAAACTTTAAACTTGAATTCTTTGAAACTTTCAACTCATATTTCATATGTTTTGAAGAAGTCATTTTATCTTCTCTCATGAAAATAATTGAGTTGCTTAAAGTTTCTTAAATTGAAAATATGTCCAAATGAAATTCAAATCTTTTCAAAATCCTTTTCATTTATAATGGAAGACGTCATGTCATCTTCTCTCTAAGGTTTTGTATTTGAAAAGAATTTGAATTCACGGAGATCAGAAATCCAAAATGAAAGTTTGGGAAAGTCCTTTTATTCCCTCTCATTTAACTTTCATAAAGTTGCAAATTTCACTCAAATCACACAAGCAACCACACCACAATCAAACAAACAATCAAAACTATCTATTTAATATAAAATTCCAAAATTTAGAATTTTGGGATGTTACAAACTTACCACCCTTAAAATGAATCTCGTCCTCGAGATTCAGAGAGGCTAGAAAGAATTAGGTTGGTTCGGGGGTCTCCTCAAAATCCATTGATCATCACAGAGGGTCTGGGGTGCTACCACCCTTAGAAACATGGTTATGGTTCCATCAAAGCTCATATTCTCCATCCTTATTGTTGACAGTGTCGATCTTCTCAGATCTTCAGGATAATTCCTTCTCTGGGCTCTTCCGATAGTGGCATACCCTTTCTCCTCAATTCTTCTGTCCTTTTATCTTGGTACGGTCCTGCTGTGACTAGGTCTTCTTAGCTGACGGGTCTGGTGCCAATATTAAACAACTATCGATTTTCTCATGGTGGTCAACAATTTATGGTTTCTCCTGCAGGAAATGGGTCTGGGCTTCATTCTCACCGTATATCCTGCGTTTAGCAACAACTGCCTTGTACAAGGGAAAATTGTCATACCATTCTAAGGCTTTAACCAAGGTTTTGATCATCGTCGCTCTACTATGGGTAATTCACTCAGATTTACCATCCCACATAGCAAGGCGAATAATAAGAGTAAGTCGGTATGGTGATCAAGCCATCCCGCACCCAAATCCTTACCTTGTATATGGTTTAGCGAATCTCGCATTCTAACACTCGGTCATCCTCACAATTATTCAGAATTTCTCTAGTCAACGAACTAAGTTCGGATAAATCCATGGATTCTGCAAGCCAAACAAACATCTATCGTTCCTTCACAACTCTCAGGTTTTGTGTTACTCCTATAAGATCGTCTGTTGACAAAGTCGTAACTTCTTCCAGGGTTTTTCCCTCAGCAAGAGTGTGCTTGCTCCTTGGCAGGTCCTGTGGCCTGTGGGTTATGGCCCATCTCATCACTTGTAAATCTTGAACTCATCATCGGGTCAACTGATTGTTATTCCAATATCCAGCTTCCTAGCACTCTTAAACCCATCCAATTCTACTGCCTCCCTTCCTTCTATTGGTACCAAACTAAGACATGATTACTCAGACTCATCATGGATTTATAATTGCTCCATATTACCCAGCATTATACCTCTTTTTTATCCAATAGTACTTCATCCCTTCATATTCTTGGGGTATCCCACATATCGAGATAAAACTCGTACTTATTTTTTCCGAAGTCCACTTCGTAGGATGTCATTATATTTTCCAGGGGTCAAGGGTTCTCAGTTACTACCACCCTTAAAAATGCTCCAATTCTTCCATAGACCATATTTCTCATCTCCTCGAAAATGGTCAAAATCTTTCTCCATAGAGCAACTACTCATAAAATGCAAATCAGTACCAATGATGGTAACTTTATTGATTCTCAAATTATTACAATCTCCTGCATTTCCATTACATGCTTCAACTCAACACCTCAATATAAAAGAATTGTTCCCACTACTACTACTATATTCTTTCTCAACTATTTATCACAAGTCTCCTTCTCTTTGGGACAATCTCTGGAAAAGTTCCCTCCTAATTCATTACAGCAGAAACGTACCACTTCTGACAAGTCTCGAGGTTTCCCTGTGATCACATAGCCTCCTAGGGTCCTCGTCTTCCTTTTTGGGCAACCGCTGAAGTAGTGCCCTTAATCTTTGCACCTGAAACATGTGATATGACTCAGGTCCTTCTTTGAATCCAATCTATTTCTCTTCCTGGACTTTCCCGTTCCTATCAGGGCTTCTATTTCATGTGGGTCATACTCTACTTCCTCTATCAGGAATTCTACTAGGTCCCCCTTCAGACAATTCTGGGAGATGTGTCCTTTCTTCTCCATATGAATAGCAAGACTTGGTGCAGGGTTTAATTGGGTCATTCTTCGGGTGTGTCCTCCACCTCTTCCTTCATCACAGGTTCTTCTAAAATTTCCATGAGGGCTCCTTTCATTGCTTCCTTCTTCTGCATGGATCGTTCCTTGTACTATGGGGTAAATATGACACTAAGCAGGGAAATGGGTAGTCCCAAGAAACAAGTAATCTGCCTAGTTGGGAATTCTTCAGTTGGGTGACTTTCTTCACCATGAGGGCATTTCTCCTGGTGTTCTTCATGGTTGTGTCCTATTTCTCCACAGAGCTTCCATGCACAAGGTTTCTTCATATCATTTCCACAAGGCTTCATCTTCTGGGACATGAGCCGAGACTTTAGCAGAGTCAACTTAAATTCTTCCCAAGTGGTCACTCTTTTCCATCCATTGATGGTTTGGTACTGCTACCTCTTGAGCACTGTGTTGGATTTCACCGAAGAGGAGAGGATGATGAGTAAAGTAGCGTAAGTATTTCCCTCAGTTTTTGAGAACCAAGGTATCAATCCAGTAGGACATCACGCACGAGTCCCTCATACCTACACAAGACGATAGCTACTCGCAACCAACGCGATTAGGGGTTGTCAATCCCTTCACAGTCACTTATGAGGGTGAGATCTGACAGAGATGATAAATAATATTTTTGGTATTTTTGATATAGAGATACAAAGTGAAAAGTAAAAGGTAAAGTAAAAACAAAGCAAGTAATAAAGTAATAGAGATTGATATGATGAGAATAGACCCGAGGGCCATAGGTTTCACTAGTGGCTTCTCTCAAGAGCATAAGTATTCTACGGTGGGTGAACAAATTACTGTTGAGCAATTGATAGAAAAGCGAATAATTATGAGGTTATCTAGGTATGATCATGTATATAGGCATCACGTCCAAGACAAGTAGATCGAAACGATTCTGCATCTACTACTATTACTCCATTCATCGACCGCTATCCAGCATGCGTCTAGAGTATTAAGTTAAAAACAGAGTAACGCCTTAAGCAAGATGACATGATGTAGAGGGATAAATTCATGCAATATGATAAAAACCCCATCTTGTTATCCTCGATGGCAACAATACAATACGTGCCTTGCAACCCTTTCTGTCACTGGGTAAGGACACCGCAAGATTGAACCCAAAGCTAAACACTTCTCCCATTGCAAGAACTACCAATCTAGTTGGCCAAACCAAACGGATAATTCAAAGAGACTTGCAAAGATAACTCAATCATACATAAAAGAACTCAGAGAAGATTCAAATATTATTCATAGATAAGCTGGATCATAAACCCACAATTCATCGGTCTCAACAAACACACCGCAAAAAGAAGATTACATCGAATAGATCTCCACAAGAGAGGGGTAGAACATTGTATTCAGATCCAAAAAGAGAGAAGAAGCCATCTAGATACTAACTATGGACCCGAAGGTCTGAAGTAAACTACTCACACTTCATCGAAGAGGCTATGGCGTTGATGTAGAAGCCCTCCGTGGTAGATGCCCTCTCCGGCGGAGCTCTGGAACAGGCCCCGAGATGGGATCTCGCGGATACAGAAAGTTGCGTCGGTGGAATTAGGTTTTTGGCTCCGTCATTGATCTGACGGGGGTACGTAGGTATATATAGGAGGAAGGAGTACGTCGGTGGAGCAGCAGGGGGCCCACGAGGCAGGGGGCGCGCCCCCCACCCTCGTGGCCTCCTCGGTTGTTCCTTGGAGCAGGGTCCAAGTCTCCCGGATCACGTTCGGTGAGAAAATCACGTTCTCGAAGGTTTTATTCCGTTTGGACTCCGTTTGATATTCTGTTTCTTTGAAATACTGAAATAGGCAAAAAAACAACAATTCTGGGCTGGGCCTCCGGTTAATAGGTTAGTCCCAAAAATAATATAAAACTGGAAAATAAAGCCCAATATAGTCCAAAACAGTAGATAAAGTAGCATGGAGCAATCAAAAATTATAGATACGTTGGAGACGTATCAAGCATCCCCAAGCTTAATTCCTGCTCGTCCTCGAGTAGGTAAATGATAAAAAAGAATTTTTGATGCGGAGTGATACTTTGGCATAATTTCAATGTAAATCTTCTTAATTGTGGTATGAATATTCAGATCCGAAAGATTCAAGACAAAAGTTCATATTAACATAAAGGTAATAATACTTCAAGCATATAAATTAAAGCAATCATGTCTTCTCAAAATAGCATGGTTAAAGAAAGTTATCCCTACAAAATCATATAGTCTGGCTATGCTCTATCTTCATCACACAAAGTATTTAAACATGCACAACCCCGATGACGAGCCAAGTAATTGTTTCATACTTTAGTAATCTCAAACTTTTTCAACTTTCACGCAATACATGAGCGTGAGCCATGGACATAGCACTATAGGTGGAATAGAATGGTGGTTGTGGAGAAGACAAAAAGGAGGAGATAGTCTCACATCAACTAGGCGTATCAACGGGCTATGGAGATGCCCATCAATAGATATCAATGTGAGTGAGTAGGGATCACCATGCAACGGATGCACTAGAGCTATAAGTATATGAAAGATCAAAAAAAGAAACTAAGTGGGTGTGCATCCAACTTGCTTGCTCACGAAGACCTAGGGCACTTTTGAGGAAGCCCATCATTGGAATATACAAGCCAAGTTCTATAATGAAAAATTCCCACTAGTATATGAAAGTGACAACAAATGAGACTCTCTATCATGAAGATCATGGTGCTACTTTGAAGCACAAGTGTGGAAAAAGGATAGTAGCATTGTCCCTTCTCTCTTTTTCTCTCATTTTTTTTATTTTTTTTTATTTTGGTGGGCTTCTTTGGCCTCTCTTTTTTATTTGGGCTTCTTTGGCCTCTGTTATTTTTCATAAAGTCCGGAGTCTCATCCCGATATGGGGGAATCATAGTCTCCATCATCCTTTCCTCACTGGGACAATGCTCTAATAATGATGATCATCACACTTTTATTTTTCCTTACAACTCAACAATTACAACTCGATACTTAGAACAAAATATGACTCTATATGAATGCCTCCGGCGGTGTACCGGGATATGCAATGAATCAAGAGTGACATGTATGAAACAATTATGAACGGTGGCTTTGACACAAAATACAATGTCAACTACATGTTCATGCAAAAATCAATATGACAAAAGTAATGTGTGTCATATGAACGGAACGGTGGAAAGTTGCATGGAAATATATCTCGGAATGGCTATGGAAATGCCATGATAGGTAGGTATGGTGGCTGTTTTGAGGAAGGTATATGGTGGGTGTATGATATCGGCGAAAAGTGTGCGGTATTAGAGAGGCTAGCAATGGTGGAAAGGTGACAGTGCGTATAATCCATGGACTCAACATTAATCAAAAGAACTCATGCACTTGTTGCATTAATTTAGAATTCATCAAAAACCAGAGCACTAAACGCATACTCCTAGGGGGATAGATTGGTAGGAAAAGACCATCGCTCGTCCCCGACTGCCACTCATATGGAAGACAATCAATAAATAAAATTGTGCTCCGACTTCATCACAAAGCGGTTCACCATACGTGCATGCTACGGGAATCACAAACTTCAACACAAGCATTCTTTAAATTCATAATCACCCCAACTAGCATTGCTTTGATATTATCACCTCCATATCTCAAAACAATTATCAAGCATCAAACTTATCTTAGTATTCAACACACTCAAAAGAAAGTTTCACAAATCTTGAATACCAAGTATATTATCTTTAAGAAAATTACCATGCTATTAACAACTCTCAAAATAATTTAAGTGAAGCATGAGAGATCAATATTTTATTTAAAACAAATCCACCACCGTGCTCTAAAAGATCTAAGTGAAGCACTAGAGAAAAAATTATTACGCTCAAAAGATATAAGTGAAGCACAATGAGCAAAACTATCAAGCTCAAAAGATATAAGTGAAGCACATAGAGTATTCTAGCAAATTCCAAACCATGTATGGCTCTCTCAAAAGGTGTTTACAGCAAGGATGATTGTGGTAAACTAACAAGCAAAGACACAAATAATACAAGACGCTCCAAGCAAAACACATAACATGTGGTGAATAAAAATATAGCTCCAAGTAAATTACTGATGGAAGTAGACGAAAGAGGGGATGCCTTCCGGGGCATCCCCAAGCTTTGAATTTTTTGTGTCCTTGGATTATCTTGGGGGTGCCATGGGTATCCCCAAGGTTAGGCTCTTGCCACTCTTTGTTCCATAATCCATCAAAAGAATTCACCCAAAACTTGAAAACTTCACAACACAAAACTCAATAGAAATCTCGTGAGCTCCGTTAGTGAAACAAAACAAAAGAATACTTTAAGGTACTGTAATGAACTCATTCTTTATTTATATTGGTGTTAAACCAACTGTATTCCAACTTCCATATGGTTTATAAACTAATTTATTAGCCATAGATGCATTGAAATAAGCAAACAACACACGAAAAACAGAATCTGTCAAAAACAGAACAGTCTGTAGCAATCTGTAACTAACGCAAACTTCTGGAACTCAAAAAAATCTACCAAAATAGGAAGTACTGGAAAAACAATTTATTGATCAGCAGAAAAAAGAATCAATGCAAAAGCACGTTTCTGTGATTTATTGATTTTTTTCTCGTGAGCTCAAAGTTTCTGTTTTTCAGCAGAATCAAATCAACTATCATCATAGCTTATCCTATAGGTTCTACTTGGCACAAACACTAATTAAAACATAAAACCATATATAAACAGAAAGTAGATGGATTATTTATTCCTAAACAGAAGCAAAAACAAAAAACACAAAATAAAATTGGGTTGCCTCCCAACAAGCGCTATCGTTTAACGCCCTTAGCTAGGCATAAAAGCAAGGATAGATCTAGGTTTTGCCATCTTTGGTAGGCAATCCATAAGTGGCTCTCATGATAGATTCATATGGTAATTTTATTTTCTTTCTAGGGAAGTGTTCCATGCCCTTTCTCAAGGGAAATTGAAATCTAATATTTCCTTCCTTCATATCAATAATCGCACCAATCGTTCTAAGGAAAGGTCTACCAAGAATAATAGGACATGAAGGATTGCAATCTATATCAAGAACGATAAAATCTACGGGCACATAATTCCAATTTGCAACAATAAGAACATCATTAATTCTTCCCATAGGCTTTTTAATAGTGGAATATGCAAGATGCAAGTTTAGAGAACAATCTTCAAAGTCACGGAAATCTAGCAAATCGCACAAAGTTTTGGGAATAGTGGAGACACTAGCACCCAAATCACACAAAGCATGAAACTCATAATCTTTAATTTTAATTTTAATAGTAGGTTCCCACTCATCATAGAGTTTTCTAGGGATAGAAACTTTCAAATCAAGTTTTTCTTCATACGATTGCATCAAGGCATCAACAATGTGTTCGGTAAAGGCCTTATTTTGACTATAAGCGTGAGGAGAATCTAGCACGGATTGCAACATGGAAATACAACCAATCAAATAGCAATTTTCATAATTAAATTCCTTGAGATCCAAAATAGTGGGTTTAGCAACATCAAGATTTTTATTTCTTTCAATCCCACTTTCATCAATTTCATCATCAAGATCTAGAAACTCCGAATTCTTAGAACGCCTTCTAGGTAAAGGAAGATCATATTCAAGATTCATATTGCAAAACAAAGATTTAATAGGGGACACATCAATAACTTTTAGATCTGCATCTTAATTTTCATAGGAATTGGAAGAACACGTTTTAATAAAGGCATCTTTGGAAGCACGCATCCTAGCGGTTCTTTCCTTGCACTCATCAATGGAAATTATCATAGATTTGAGAGACTCATTGATATCATGCTTAGGAGGAATAGATCTAAGCTTTAAAGAATCAATTTCAAGAGAAATTCTATCAACGTTCCTAGCTAAATCATCAACCTTAAGCAATTTCTCTTCAAGCAAAGCATTAAAATTCTTTTGTGAATTCATAAACTCTTTAACACTACTCTCAAATTCATAGGGCATCTTATTAAAATTTCCATAAGAGTTGTTGTAAGAATTTCCATAATTATTAGAAGGATTACTAGGATAAGGCCTAGGATTAAAATTCCCTCTATATGCGTTATTTCCAAAACTATTCCTTCCAACAAAATTCACATCCATAGATTCATTATTATTCTCAATCAAATAGATAAAGGCATATCATTGGGATCAAGAGAAGTATTTTTAGTAGCAAACATCTTCATAAGTTCATCCATCTTTTCACTCAAAACATTGATTTCTTCTATAGCATGCACTTTTTTACTAGAAGATCTTTCGGTATGCCATTGAGAATAATTAGCCATAATATTGTCAAGCAATTTTGTAGCATCTCCTACCGTAATTTCCATAAACGTGCCTCCCGCGGCCGAATCTAAAAGATTTCTAGAAGCAAAATTTAATCCAGCATAAAAAATTTGTATGATCATCCATAAATTCAAACCATGAGTAGGGCAATTACGAAGCATCAATTTCATTATTTCCCAAGATTGGGCAACATGCTCATGATCGAGTTGTTTAAAATTCATAATACCGTTCCTAAGAGTGATGATCTTAGCGGGAGGAAAATACTTAGAGATAAAAGCATCTTTGCACTTGTTCCAAGAATCAATACTATTTTTAGGCAAAGACGGAAACCAAATTTTAGCACGATCTCTAAGTGAAAACGGAAATAACTTTAATTTGACAATATTGTTATCCATATCTTTCTTCTTTTGCATATCACACAAATCAACAAAATTGTTTAGATGAGTAGCGGCATCTTCACTAGGAAGGCCGGCGAATTGATCTTTCATAACAAGATTCAGCAAAGCGGTATTGATTTCACAAGACTCATCATTATTAAGAGGGGCAATCGGAGTACTAAGGAAATCATTATTATTGGTATTCGAAAAATCACACAATTTGGTATTATCTTGCGCCATGGCAACAAGTAATCCAAAACACAAGCAACTAAAGGGCAAACGAGAAAAAGGCGAAAGAGAAAGAGAGGAGGAGATTGGGAAAGAGAGGGCGAATAAAACGGCAAAGGTGAAGTGGGGGAGAGGAAAACGAGAGGCAAATAATGTAATGCGAGAGATAGGGATTGTGATGGGTACTTGGTATGGTTGACTTTTGCGCAAACTCCCCGGCAACGGCGCCAGAAATTCTTCTTGCTACCTCTTGAGCACTGCGTTGGATTTCCCCGAAGAGGAGAGGATGATGCAGTAAAGTAGCGTAAGTATTTCCCTCAGTTTTTGAGAACCAAGGTATCAATCCAGGAGGAGATCACGCACGAGTCCCTCGTGCCTACACAAAACAATAGCTACTCGCAACCAACGCGATTAGGGGTTGTCAATCCCTTCACGGTCACTTACGAGGGTGAGATCTAATAGAGATGATAAATAATACTTTTGGTATTTTTGATATAGAGATGCAAAGTGAAAAGTAAAAGGTAAAGTAAAAACAAGGCAAGTAATAAAATAATAGAGATTGATATGATGAGAATAGACCCGGGGGCCATAGGTTTCACTAGTGGCTTCTCTCAAGAGCATAAGTATTCTACGGTGGGTGAACAAATTACTGTTGAGCAATTGATAGAAAAGCGAACAATTATGAGGTTATCTAGGTATGATCATGTATATAGGCATCACGTCCAAGACAAGTAGATCGAAACGATTCTGCATCTACTACTATTACTCCACTCATCGACCGCTATCCAGCATGCATCTAGAGTTTTAAGTTAAAAATAGAGTAACGCCTTAAGCAAGATGACATGATGTAGAGGGATAAATTCATGCAATATGATAAAAAAACCATCTTGTTATCCTCGATGGCAACAATACAATACGTGCCTTGCAAACCTTTCTGTCACTGGGTAAGGACACCACAAGATTGAACCCAAAGCTAAACACTTCTCCCATGTCAAGAACTACCAATCTAGTTGGCCAAACCAAACGGATAATTCGAAGAGACTTGCAAAAATAACTCAATCATGAATAGAAGAATTCAGAGAAGATTCAAATATTATTCATTGATAAGCTGGATCATAAACCCACAATTCATCGGTCTCAACAAACACACCGCAAAAAGAAGATTACATCGAATAGATCTCCGCAAGAGAGGGGGAGAACATTGTATTGAGATCCAAAAAGAGAGAAGAAGCCGTCTAGCTACTAACTATGGACCCGAAGGTCTGAAGTAAACTACTCACACTTCATCGGAGAGGCTATGGTGTTGATGTAGAAGCCCTCCGTGGTAGATGCCTTCTTCGGCGGAGCTCCGGAACAGGCCCCGAGATGGGATCTCGCGGATACATAAAGTTGCGGCGGTGGAATTAGGTTTTTGGCTCCGTCTTTGATTTGACGGGGGTACGTAGGTATATATAGGAGGAAGGAGTATGTCGGTGGAGCAACAGGGGGCCCACGAGGCAGGGGGCGCGCCCAGGGGGGCGCCCCCCCCCCCCACCCTCGTGACCTCCTCGGTTGTTCCTTGGACCAGGGTCCAAGTCTCCTAGATCACGTTCGGTGAGAAAATCACGTTCCCGAAGGTTTTATTCCGTTTGGACTCCGTTTGATATTTTGTTTCTTTGAAATACTGAAATAGGCAAAAAAACAGCAATTATGGGCTGGGCCTCCGGTTAATAGGTTAGTCCCAAAAATAATATAAAAGTGAAAATAAAGCCCAATATAGTCCAAAATAGTAGATAAATTAGCATGGAGCAATCAAAAATTATAGATACATTGGAGACGTATCAGGTACATCCTCCACCAAGTAGTAGCACCTCTTTTCAAAGCACTCAAGAGCATGTTGGGCCATATCCTTTCCGGCTATAGGGTTATTCTTCATGTGATCCTCCATGTTCTGAATCCATCGGTTTGTCTCTAGTTGAATCATCGGTCCAGGAAATATGAACTCATCTCCATTCATCCTCTATTGCTTCCAAGGGTTTTGGGGTGGGATAAGAGAGATAGAGAGGGATGCACACAAAACAAACAAAAGTTTTGAAAAGACAGATTTTATTTGTGGCTATCGGAAAAACATCAAACAAATGACAGCTCACAAATGTCGGATCTAACGTAGGTATATAACAGGGGTTTGGTCTTCTAAAGGTCAATAAATCTTCAAAGTCGCCAAACTCTTCAAGTCTTGTTCATGTGTCTGATGGCTTCTTTCGATCGTGCTTGTCCTTCTCAAGTTCTTTTGCCAGATCATCTTTGTTGATGCGAAGACTCGCGTGACGTCCTTTAATATTCTGGAGCTGCGTTAAACTTCTGGGTTTCAACACCCTTGGCATGAACCATGGTCCTATTGTCCTTCAGTTCCTGACGAATCTCCGGTATCTCGCGGTTTTGCTCCTCCAGCTTAGCTACTTTTTGCTTCTGGGTCCCGAGCTCTTCACGAAATACTTCCTTGTCGAATACGGCTTCCTAAAGGTCCACCCTATACTTCTTAATGTAATACTCCAGATCCTAGTGATACACCAGCTAAGGTTAAAACTTCATATTTTGATGACAGGTGCTCCGTCAGCCTTCTACCATCCAATCATTCCAAAGAAATGCATGCTTAACTCAGCACTGTGACAATAGCATAAGCAGGCGATAACATCATGAATAGCCGTGTTTATGCCCAAGTCATTTCCATGAGCTATCATTCCATAGTTGATATCTCCTGCCTTAGGGTTTTCTTGATAAAACTTTGAGTTATAACGCATCCACATTTCCGGTCTTTCTCCGACGCACCTAGATCTCGGGTATTGACAGCTTCAATAGTCTGACAAGTTCTATCAGGGTAGTCTTCCTAGGTCATACCAATCTGGAAATTCTTCAGAACCTTCAAATTCTCCTAGTCTTCAGAGTCTTCAACTGTTGTAATTTCCATGGCCCGGTAAAATCCTCTTTATTCCAAAGTGGACTTAGTTGTCCGATATCTTGTACTTCTTGGAGTGGTCTCATCAGTCGAATCTTTGTGTGGTCAAAAGGGGAAAGGGGGTATAGTCTAACTAAAAGGGAATATTTGATAAAGCTCAGAAAAGAAGCGAGGTAAAATATCTTTTGCAAATAAAGTTTTTAGAGAAAAATCTTTCCAATGGGCTTGCCAGCCTCTAGGTCACTTCCTAGGTCACTTCCTAAGTCTCTGTGCTTAAGTGTCATCCCTGGATTGTATGCTGACACACACAGTACTCGAGGATTTATAACAGAGTTAAATCACATGTATAAAGTAACGTAAATACTATTACCTCAATCCATATAGCGGAAGAAACAACAAGGTTGTGGATTCCCATCAACTCCAACGGCAAAGTTGAGTCTAGACAACGTAACCCTAACGTATCACCTACTCATCGTAAGATTCCTGCAACATGAGACGTTGCATCCATGTAGGTCGGTACATTTAATGTACTGGCAAATTCACACCATAGGATAATAATGAACAATGGCTATCACTACATACATATTTGGCTGGTGGAGGCTCTAAGTTAAATTTTGCATAAAGCTAGTTTTTCCCTACAACAAAGGAATATATTCATTTAACTACAAGGTTTGTTGAAAATATTGAGAAGGTTCCTCCAACTCAATCCCAAATTAACATCAATAACCCAACAAAATATTTAAGTAACGCGATGAGATCAAATCAAAAATTCAAGAACCAGATACTCAAGATGTCCATACCAGGGACACGGCTAACCATGATTAGTTTGTACACTCTACAGAGGATTGCACACTTTTTCCCACAAGACTTGATCTCCTCCGTTGGATTTCTCGCACTACATGGTGTTTGAGAAACGGATGACCGAGACATAGTCTTTCAGAAGCATTAACTCTTTACTCTGGGTAGATAGTTACACCTACTTTCCCTACATTTGCTAGCCTGCCACTGAAAGAGGTCATACAACATACTCAACTATGCCAGAGCCCATAATGGCTTGTGGCTGCACACAGAAGTTTCTAGCATGAACAATCTTATGATCCCTTAGAGCCTGGGTGGCATTCCGTGGGGTAATCACACGGGTACTTCGGGATTCCCTTGGGCAAGCACTGGGTTCTCCAGGTGCCCATACAACCATTGGGTGCTCCAGGGTGCCTCAACCATTCCACCCAGATGTTTATTAAATTAGCCACCTTAGGTTAACCATTAGTTAACAACTCTCACATCTATCAATGGATCACTCAAACCAAACCACGTCTACAAGCATAGCATGGCAGTAATAGCATACATAGAAGTAACTCCCAAGGTTTGAAATACAGGACAATAGGTTCTACCTCATCAACTACTTCCCAAATACCCACATGTTAATCAGATCCTACTCATGCAATGTTTGAGGGGTTGAAACTAATGCATAAAAACTGGGTAATAAAGATACTGTTGATGAAGATGATTCACACTCATAACTCCTGATAGTTCTACTCGTCACACTCTGGTCAATCTATCGTGAGCAAGCAATAGTAACCACACATAAGCAATCAAGCAAAACAATCAAAGAAACGATCTCGGAATACTTCGAAAACAAGCAATTAACTCTTGCAACACAAAACAATTTCTAACAGTACCAAAATTAGATGGATTTGGCCTTATCAGAAAGTTTAGGTCAAGAGCTTCGATTTGCAAAAAGAATCAATTAAACCGGAGTTATAAAACTCGAGTTATGAACAAAAGAAGTTTGAATTCAAATCTATTTGAAAACAAATTTTAAACTTTCAAAAATATGGTTAAGTTGGTATGGATAGAGGGGATCATAATGAAGAAGTAGGCGTTGGTTTCGTTGGATTTAGATAAACAGGCAAAAGTTATGGTCGTTTGAAAACCAGGGGCTAATTTGTAAATAATATATTCATGGATAGGTCCCTGACTAAAACCAACAGAAAAAGAAAAACTCTACTGAACGAACGTTCGCTACGAAAACCTAACGAACAAAAAAGCTCGCTAAAACTACCTAAACAGAAAATGTTTGCTAATTAGATCCAACAAAAAAACAGACTTGTTCTAAACAAAGACCGAACCAAATCGAAAATAAACCAGGATGGTTTAGCGGTTTATACCGGTTCATGGAATAAACCGCCGGCGGCGGCGATGAACTCCGACGAGGGCGGCGCGACTCTGGCAGCTACGGGGCGGGGTGGTGCGGCTCGGGCGGCAGAGTGGCGCGGTGCGGGCGGCGAGCGGCGAGGCAGCAGCGGCGGGCTAGCGGCGACGGCGAGCGGCGCAGCGCGGCATTCGAGCGGCAGCGGTGGCGAGATGCGGCGGCGGCGGCGGCGAATGATGCGGGGCGGCGGCGCAAGGAGAGAGAGAGGGTCGGGGCTTCGGGTTTTATAGGAGGGGAGGGGGCGCGATGGCGGGACGGAGGAGGCAGGGGCGACACGGTGTCCAAGACGGACACGGCAGGGCGGCGGTTGTGCGGTCGTGGCGGCGGCGGACTCCTGCGGGAGGTCCGGGGCGCACGTTTTGGCTGGGCTAGCCGCCGGGCTAGCCTGGCGGCTAGCTGGGTCGGCCCACTCGGTGGGGAAAGGTTTTTTTTTCTTTTTTTAATAAACAGACAATAAATAAAAGAAAAACTACATAAAATAGAACTATAATATAGGCATATTATATATCAAAGTTTTCAGAAAAAAAATTTCTGCAACATGAACATTTTACTAACGTCAAATAAAATTCACAAAAATTTAAATAAAGCAAAGAGTGCTACTGTTTTATTTAAAAACCCAATAAAATCATTTTAATAATACCAAAATGATTTCAAATTTATTTCTCTCCAATTTTCTAATGTAGGGAATCATTTTACCCCAATTTCCATATATTTTATTTTTGGAGAAAAATAATTTGAATAAAACCCAAATAACT
>LR880967.1:961978184-961991719 GCA_904067115.1 Aegilops sharonensis
GGCCTTAGTGGGCCTGAGGGGAGAGAGAGGGCAGCAGCCCAGGAGGTTCCCCCCCATGGGGAGTCCGAATTGGACTAGGGAGGGGGGCGCAGCCCCTCTTTCCCTCTCCCTCTCCCTCTCTTTCCTTCCCCCTTCCTCCTTCCTAGTGGGACTAGGAAAGGGGAATCTGTCACATCCTAGTTAGTCCATGCATTAGAGTGTTGCATCATGTTTACCTTTCAACAGAAACTTGAATTGGGGAAGACAGAACCCCCAGAACCCCTCTGAATCCAACTAGGGTTTACTAAAAATATTTTCAATGAACCTGAAATGCCCTTCTAAAAAGTTCACCCTCTTTGTCTTGGGTTAGAACCTCTGGCAAAATAGGTGCACAATTTTCTAGGTCAACAGAAGGTCATTGAATTAAATCATATGTAATTTGCATTTGGGCATTTAAATGCTAGTAAATATTTTGGATGCTCAAATAATTCTGAAAATAAGTGTGGGCTGTTGGAGATATTCTAAACAGAGCCTCTCATTATTTCCAGGATTTTTAGAAGTGCCTAACTATTTTTAATAAGTCTACAAACTTACAGAATAATAGAAAAAGGAAAACAGAAAGCAAGGCTTACCTCGCGCTCACCTGGCAAGCCCACCTGCCGGCCCAGCCCAGCCACCGCTCCAGCGAGCTGCTTGGCTTCGCCAGGCAGGCAGCCAGGTGCTCGACGGCGGCACCCGAGCACGCCACGCAGCTGCTCGCCGCCCTGCCTCCTCCCCGCACCGTCCTGCCGTCCCGGTTCGGTCGGCCACTCCTCCCCCGAGCTCGCAGACACCCCTTCTCCTCCCAACTCCTCTCCCTCGCTCGCCCGCACCATGGCCGACGCCATCGCGCCCGCGCCACCGTGAAACCAGTGCCCTCCGTCGTCCCCGTGCTGCGCACCGTGTCCGTTCGCTCCGCCACTTTCGACTACTTCGAGCAGGTCGAGCCCCGAGCGCTCGCACGCTCTGCAACACCTTCACCGACCTCGTCTCCATCGATCACCGCCGGAGATCCCCATCGCCGTCGCCACCGCATCACCTCGTCCCCGACCTCGCCGACTGCTTCGCCCTACTCGCCGTGAGCCCAGCTACCTCCCCATCCTCTCTGTTTGCCTTCCCGTGCACCGTAGCTACCGCACGAAGCATCACCGCACGCGCCACCGCCGAGCTCGTCGCCGACGTGTCTCCGGCCACCCTCTGGCCACGCCACCTTGTCCACTAACTTCACCACATCCCCAGGAACCCGTAGCACCACTCCATGCGCCTCGCCGTGTCCCGAAGCCTCGGGTTCACTTTCACCCGACTCCGGCGACCGCCTAGCTCGTCGCCGGCGACGCTTCCGGCCACCCCGAGCTCAACCACCGCCACCAAACGCCCGCGGCTTGTCTCCGGCTACCCGTAGATGATCTTCGCCGTCCTTTTGGTCACCGGAACGCACAAACACACAATCGCCGCCGCGTCTGGCTTCGCCGGCGGCTAAACGTCGGCGGGTTTGACCCCGTTGACGGAGTTGACTAAGTGGGGCCCCTCTGCTAATTAACCCAGTTTAGTTTTAACTAAAATTAGTTAGTTTAATTAACTACTAACATGCGGGACCCATTGGTTAGGTTGACCTGGACGCCCGTTGACCACTGACGTCACCCTGACGCACTGCTGACGCAATAACTAATTTCTGGATTTATTTGTATTCAGGAAATTCAGAAATTGTTGCAAACTTCAATAAATCATAGAAATTAATCTGTAACTCGAAATGCAAAGATTTATGTATGAATTTTGATCAAAAAAATTCAATCTATCTATTGGTAATGGTTTCATGCATGACAGAACAAGTTAACCTTGCTGTTTAGGCAGAATGAGATAATGCACTATTATGGCCATGTTAAATGAGCTAGCATTTGAATCTTTGATTCAAATGAGTTCATTCCTTTCTGTTCTAGCTTGCATTAGGCCAACACACATTCATATTGCCATGTCATAGCATGCATCATATTATTGCATATCATCATGTGTTGTTTATGTTGGTGTGTCTTTCGTGATAGGTTCTGCCTCCGAGGATAACCCCGAATATCCGTCTGAAGGGCAGTATCCTACTACCACTACATCAGGCAAGCAACCCATTGATCATTCCGATACAAACCCATGTTCTCTCTTCTGCTCTCGTTTACTGCATTAAGACAACGCGATTCAAACTGTTGTGTGTTGCGGTAGTTGAACCCACTTCCTTTGCGTGACCTGTCATTGCCACAGTAACTAGATGAAACCCACTAGCATGTGTAGGAGTTGATTGAGCCATATTTGAGTTTCCTACCATGCTATGCTTGCTATGCTTAGAGTTGTGTCAGGTCTGGCTCATCGGGATGATGAACTAGAGTGAAAGGTTGTGTCGGTTTCGAGAGTGAAAGTGTTGAATATGATTTGGTAAAGGAATCGATGAGAGGCCATGTAGGAGTACATGGTGGGTTGTTTCATTGAGGCCGTCCCTAAGAACTGAGATCTGTATGTGTGAATTAAGATCAGCTACTACCACATGTTGGGCCCTGAAATATGACCCCGCTCGACTTACCGACCCCTCTCGCCCTCTGTCCAGGAGTTGCAAGTAGTTTCTGGTGTTTGTAGTATGCTGGGGGCCGCATGCAGCGCTGACCTTAGGGGTGGGCTATGTTGCGGTAGGCACGTGGCGCGGTGTACCGATTCGCCCGTTTGGTGTCTCCGGAACCCTGCACACATCGTTCGGGGCCGTTAGTGGAAACCTCGGCCGGACTCCCTGCGGATGGAACCCGAATAGGCGATAAACCTGGACTAGAGACTTGTGTGGTTGGTCAGGTCGTGGTCTACACCCACGTCGGCTTTTGCTTGAAGTCTGCCGAGCACATATCGTGTGCAGAAGCTAAGTGGTGGAAACATGTGTGACGAAGTACACCCCTGCAGGGTATAAAACTATTCGAATAGCCGCGTCCGCGGTAAAGGACTACTTGGTCGCCTATGCAGTTCATAGACAAGTAAATGGATACTACTAAAAGCCTCAAGATAAGTGTGAGTACCGCGGATGGCCCTCTCGTAGGTTGTCGAGAGAGGATCCACGGTGGAGTATTGTGATGGTGATTAGTGGACTCGTGTGCGACAAATGCTTTTCAAGTGGTGTCACATAGGATAGCTTAGCCAAGAGTCAAAGCTGGCTTGCTGCAATAACTCCACTACCTTCTTGAGAATGTGCATGTATAATAGGATTCTGTTGTAAGACTTGCTGGGTACCTCCGTACTCATGTTTGCTTAATTAATGTTTTCAGACGACAACACCGCCCCCTCCGATGGGTTCTATGTAGACCTTGACGTCAATGAGTGACTAGCCACCCAGGTGGTGATCCAAGGCTTGTGAAGGGCCATTGTAGATAGAAGGGCTTCGTCCAGCCTTCTTTCTTTTTAGTGTCTGTACTCAAGACTAGTTTGCTTCCGCATGTGCTTGCTTGTTTGTATGACTTGAGTGTCGGGTCATGTGACCCCTATCTGTATGAATATGTTAAGTATGGCTCCTCGGAGCCTCTTAAATAAAGTACTTTGAGTTGTAGAGTTTTGTTGTGATGCCATGTTGTATGTACTCAAATCGGGCATATTGTGTGTATGACTGAAATGCTTGGTATGAGTGGGATCCGACAATCTAGTTGTTTATCCTTGGCAGCCTCTCATATGGGGAAATGTAGTCTAGTGCTTCCTGAGCGATAGTAGTCCGCTACAGCCCGGTTCACCGGAGTCCTGCTAGCCGAGCACTACTGCTCTGGACACTTGACTGGCCGGCATGTGTTTCACTTCGTTCCTGTGTCTGTCCCTTCGGGGAAATGTCACGCGGTGACATCCGGAGTCCTGCCTAGCCTGCTACAGCCCGGGTTACCGGAGGCCTGTTAGCCCAGTGCTACAGCCCGGATTCATACGTTGATGACCGACATGCTCGATGTGGTTCATGTATGCCTGTCCCCATGGGTTAGCGCCACTTTGGGTTCACGACTAGCCATGTCGGCCCGGGTTCTCTGTCATGTGGATGCTAGCGACACTATCATATACGTGAGCCAAAAGGCGCAAACGGTCCCGGGCCATGGTAAGGCGACACCGTGGGAATACCGAGCGTGAGGCCGCAAAGTGATATGAGGTGTTACTGGCTAGGTCGATGTGACTTGGAATCGGGGTCGTGACAGCGTTGGAATCAGAGCCGGACTGCCTGTAGGTTCGCTAAGCCAAAATGGCGATGTCGAGTCTAGAAATGCTTTAGTTATATGTAGGGGAATTGATTGTGGGAGGGACGTAAGGCTCTTTTTACTCCTTTACCTTATGACCTCTGATCTGAGTCATCCTCTTCTCATTCTATGTGGGTATAGGACTAGGCTGTCTTCTCTCTATCAGGTTCACGTGTTACTAATCCGTAGTGACTTATAGGATTGTTGGTTACCAGCCTCAGTTCAGTTTCTACTACCTTTAGTATGTTATCAGTTGAACCAGAACCTTGATATGATGTTGTTGAGTGGTTTTGCAATCTGATTTTGAATGTCTCAAATCTGTTCTTGAGCATTTACAGATGTTATGTTGTCCGATTTTCCCTAGAAATTCTAATGTCTTTGCATTGTGGCTGTGCTTTCAGATGGCCACTCGTGCTCAAAACCAAGTGGTTCGCCTGACTAGGTGCATCGATGTGCCCGGTCATACGGCTATGTTAGTCCGGGTTATGATTGAGACGGGTTACCGTTGGTATCCCGAATACACCGTCAAAGAGCAATTCCGAGACTTTAATCAAAGCCAATACCTCTGCACTGTCAGGATATTTCCTTCTTATCCTGGATCGACTGAGCCCCTTCACCACTCCTATGGACTCGGGGTCACTATCGAGATGGCTGTGCAGGATGCTACATACCCTATGATGGCCATCATGCTAAGATTGATTGCTCTACTAGAACTGTTCAACTCACCCACCCTTCGGGCAAGATAGTCAATGTTTTGACCCGAGTGTCTGAGCGTCAGCTCTACTCCTTAAATGCCAACCCCCTTCCAGACCTTGAAGATATTCCGGTAGTCCGTGACTTCCCGGATGTCTTTCCAGAAGAACTGCCAGGTGTTCCACCTGACAGAGATGTCGAGTTCGTGATAGACCTTGTTCCAGGAACCGTCCCAATCTCTAGAAGACCTTATAAGATGGCACCCTTAGAACTAGCCGAGCTTAAGAAACAACTCGATGAGTCCTTGCAAAAGGGTTTCATCCATCCTTGTTCTTCTCCATGGGCTTGCCCCGTCCTCTTCGTCAAGAAGAAGGATGGAACGGATCGGATGGTTGTAGAGTATCGACCTGTCAATTTGGTCACTATCAAGAACAAGTATCCGCTTCCCAGGATCAACGATCTGTATGATCAGCTCGCTGGATCCTCAGTCTTTTCCAAGATGGATTTGAGGTTGGGCTACCATCAAATCAAAATCAAGAACGGGGACATTCCTAAAACGGCCTTTGTTACTCGTTATGGCCAATACGAGTACACCGTCATGTCCTTCGGGTTAAGCAATGCTCCAGCCACTTTCTCTCGGTTAATGAACTCGATCTTCATGGAGTATTTGGATAAATTCGTCGTGGTTTACCTCGATGATATACTCATCTACTCCAAGAATGAGGAAGAACATGCCGAACATCTAAGGCTAGTGTTGATGAAACTTCGAGAGCATCGCCTTTATGCCAAATTCTCTAAGTGTGAGTTTTGGTTGCCAGAAGTAACCTATCTAGGCCATGTAATCTCTGGTAAGGGCATTGATGTCAATCCCGAGCGAGTTCAAGCCGTCCTTGACTAGACTCAACCTGAATCGGTCAAGCAAGTTCGGAGTTCCCTCGGTTTAGCGAGCTATTGTCGCCGCTTCGTCGAGAATTTCTCCAAGGTTGCTAAGCCTCTAACCGAACTCCTCAAGAAAGATAAAAAGTTCGAGTGGACCCCATAGTGCGAGCTCAGCTTTCAGGAACTGAAAAGACGCCTGACATCTGCACCCGTACTTGTACCACCAGATTTTTCTAAGGACTTTGTTATCTATTGCGACGCCTCGCGACAAGGACTAGGTTGCATACTCATGCAAGATCGTCATGTGATTGCCTATGCTTCTTGACAGTTGCGTCCACATGAGGATAACTATCCCACACGCGATCTAGAGCTTGCAGCAGTGGTCCATGCACTCAAAACTTGGCGACATTACCTCCTCGGTAATCGTTGCGAAATTTACACCGATCACCAAAGTCTGAAATACATCTTCATCCAACCGGATTTGAATCTCAGGCAAAGACGTTGGGTCGAGTTGATTACAGATTACGACTTAGGAATATCTTACACCCCAGGCAAAGCCAATGTCATGGCTGATGCACTAAGTCATAAATCTTATTGTAACAACCCGATGTTACAACGAAGTCAACCGCTTCTCCACGAGGAATTTTGTAAGCTTAACCTTCACATTGTTCCTCGAGTATTTCTTTCCATCCTGGTGGTGAAACCTAACCTTACGGATCAAATTATAGCTGCCCAGAAAGCGCGATAAGGGCATATCTCGGATTAAGGAGAACATCGCTAGCGGAGTTGCTAAATGTTTTTCCATGGACGAACAAGGTGTGGTCTTCTTCGAGAACCGCTTGGTGGTTCCCAAGAAACAACATCTACGGCAATTGATCCTTAAGGAAGCTCATGAATCCCCTCTCACCATTCATCCCGGTAGTACTAAAATGTATCAAGACCTACGCCAGAGGTTTTGGTGGACTAGGATGAAGAGAGAAATCGCTCAATTCATTGCTAATTGCAACGTATGTCGTCGTGTTAAAGCAGAGCATCAACGGCCTGCTGGCACCCTTCAACCTTTGGCTATTCCTGAATGGAAATGGGATAAAATCGGTATGGATTTCATTACTGGGTTTCCCAGGACCAAGAGAGGGAATAATGCCATCTTCGTCGTTGTCGATTGCCTTTCCAAAGTAGCCCACTTCCTACCCGTTCAAGAGAGTATAACCGCTAGCCAGCTAGCTGATTTATACATCTCCCGAATAGTGTCCCTTCATGGTGTTCCATTGGATATTAACTCAGACCGTGCAAGTCTCTTCACCTCTCGATTTTGGGAAAGTTTCCAAAATGCTATGGGAACTCGTCTCTCCTTTAGCACCGCCTTCCATCCTCAATCAAGTGGTCAAGTAGAACGAGTCAACCAAATTCTGGAGGATATGCTTCGAGCTTCTGTCATTGCTTTTGGTATGAATTGGGAGAAGTGCCTCCCATTCGCCGAGTTCGCTTATAACAATAGTTATCAGGCTAGCTTGGGCAAAGCTCCTTTCGAAGTTCTATATGGACGAAAATATCGAACGCCTCTTAACTGGTCAGAAACCGGGGAAAGACAACTCTTTGGCCCGGATATGATCCAGGAAGCAGAAGAGCAGGTTCGCGTTATTCGTGAGAAATTGAAAACGGCCCAATCTCGTCAAAAGAGCCAATATGACCGCAAGCATAAGCCTATGGCTTATGAAGTTGGCGGGAAGGCTTACCTTCGTGTTACTCCTTTGAAGGGAACCCATCGATTCGGTATCAAAGTAAAATTGGCTCCTTGTTACATTGGACCTTTTCGCATTCTTGCCAAACGAGGAGAAGTTGCCTACCAATTGGAACTACCTCCGCATCTTTCCAGAGTTCATGATGTCTTCCACGTTTCTCAACTCAGGCATTGCTTCTCGGATCCTATCCGTGGAGTGGACCACGAAACGCTTGATCTCCAAGATAATATCACCTATCGAGAATATCCCGTTCGTATCCTTGATCAAGCCGAGCGTACCACTCGACGCCAGAATATCAAGTTTCTCAAGGTTCAATGGTCAAACCACTCCGAGCAAGAAGCTACCTGGGAAAGGGAGGATCGTCTTCGACTTGAGTACCCCACCTTCTTTCCGACGGATCCAAAATCTCGGGACAAGATTCTTTTGAGTGGGGGTGAGTTGTCACATCCTAGTTAGCCCATGCATTAGAGTGTTGCATCATGTTTACCTTTCATCAGAAACTTGAATTGGGGAAGACAGAACCCCCAGAACCCCTCTGAATCCAACTAGGGTTTACTAAAAATATTTTCAATGAACCTGAAATGCCCTTATAAAAAGTTCACCCTCTTTGGCTTGGGTTAGAACCTCTGGCAAAATAGGTGCACAATTTTCTAGGTCAACAGAAGGTCATTCAATTAAATCATATGTAATTTGCATTTGGGCATTTAAATGCTAGTAAATATTTTGGATGCTCAAATAATTCTGAAAATAAGTGTGGGATGTTGGAGATATTCTAACAGAGCCTCTGATTATTTCCAGGATTTTTAGAAGTGCCTAACTATTTTTAATAAGTCTACAAACTTACAGAATAATAGAAAAAGGAAAACAGAAAGCAAGGCCTACCTGGCGCTCACCTGGCAAGCCCACCTGCCGGCCCAGCCCAGCCACCGCTCCAGCGAGCTGCTTGGCTTGGCCAGGCAGGAAGCCAGGTGCTCAACGGCGGCACCCGAGCACGCCACGCAGCTGCTCGCCGCCCTGTCTCCTCCCCGCACCGTCCTGCCACCCCGGTTCGGTCGGCCACTCCTCCCCCGAGCTCGCAGACACCCCTTCTCCTCCCCAACTCCTCTCCCTCGCTCGCCCGCATCATGGCCGACGCCGTCGCGCCCGCGCCACCGTGAAACCCGTGCCCTCCGTCGTCCCCGTGCTGCGCCATCGTGTCCGTTCGCTCCGCCACCGTTGACTACTTCGAGCAAGTTGAGCCCCGAGCGCTCGCATGCTCTGCAACACCTTCACTGACCTCGTCTCCGTCGATCACCGCCGGAGATCCCCATCGCCGTCGCCACCGCATCACCTCGTCCCCGACCTCGCCGACTGCTTCGCCATACTCGCCGTGAGCCCAGCTACCTCCCCATCCTCTCTGTTTGCCTTCCCGTGCACCGTAGCTGCCGCACGAAGCATCACCGCACGCGCCACCGCCGAGCTCGTCGCCGACGTGTCTCCAGCCACCCTCTGGCCACGCCACCTTGTCCACTAACTTCACCACATCCCCAGGAACCCGTAGCACCACTCCACGCACCTCGTCGTGTCTCGAAGCCTCGGGTTCACTTTCACCCGACTCCGGCGACCGCCTAGCTCATCGCCGGCGACGCTTCCGGCCACCCCGAGCTCAACCACCGCCACCAAACGCCGCGGCTTGTCTCCGGCTACCCGTAGATGGTCTCCGCCGTCCTTTTGGTCGCCGGAACGCACAAACACACTCTCGCCGCCGCGTCTGGCTTCGCCGGTGGCTAAACGTCGGCGGGTTTGACCCCGTTGACGGAGTTGAATAAGTGGGGGCCCTCTGCTAAATAACCCAGTTTAGTTTTAACTAAAATTAGTTAGTTTAATTAACTACTTACATGTGGGACCCATTGGTCAGGTTGACCTGGACTCCTGTTGACCACTGACGTCACCCTGACGCACTGCTGACGCAATAACTAATTTCTGGATTTATTTGTATTCAGGAAATTCCAGAAATTGTTGCAAACTTCAAAAAATCATAGAAATTAATCTGTAAATCAAAATGCAAAGATTTATATATGAATTTTGATCAAAAAAATTCAATCTATCAATTGGTAATGGTTTCATGCATGACAGAACAAGTTAACCTTGCTGTTTAAGCAGAATGATATAATGCACCATTATGGCTATGTTAAATGAGCTAACATTTGAATCTTTGATTCAAATGAGTTCATTCCTTTCTGATCTAGCTTGCATTAGGCCAACATACATTCATATTGCCATGTCATAGCATGCATCATATTGTTGCATATCATCATGTGTTGTTTATGTTCGGTGTGTCTTTCGTGATTGGTTCTGCCTCCGAGGATAACCCCGAATATCTGTCCGAAGGGCAGTATCCTACTACCACTACATCAGGCAAGCAACCCATTGATGATTCTGATACAAACCCATGTTCTCACTTCTGCTCTTGTTTACTACATTAAGACAACGCGATTCAAACTGTTGTGTGTTGCGGTAGTTGAACCCACTTCCTTTGCATGACCTGTCATTGCCACAGTAACTAGATGAAACCCACTAGCATGTGTAGGAATTGATTGAGCCATATTTGAGTTTCCTACCATGCTATGATTGCTATGCTTAGAGTTGTGTCAGGTCTGGCTCATCGGGATGATGAACTAGAGTGAAAGGTTGTGTCGGTTTCGAGAGTGAAAGTGTTGAATATGATTTGGTAAAGGAATCGATGAGAGGCCATATAGGAGTACATGGTGGGTTGTTTCATTGAGGCCATCCCTAAGAACTGAGATATGTATGTGTGATTTAAGATCAGCTACTACCACACGTTGGGCCCTGAAATATGACCCCGCTCGACTTACCGACCCCTCTCGTCCTCTATCCAGGAGTTGCAAGTAGTTTCTGGTGTTTGTAGTATGCTGGGGGCCGCACGCAGCGCTGACCTTAGGGGTGGGCTGTGTTGCGTTAGGCACGTGGCACGGTGTACCGATTTGCCCGTTTGGTGTCTCGGGAACCTTGCACACATCGTTCGGGGCCGTTAGTGGAAACCTCGTCTGGACTCCCTGCGGATGGAACCCGAATAGGCGATAAACCTGGACTAGAGACTTGTGTGGTTGGTCAGGTCGTGGTCTACACCCACATCGGCTTTCCCTTGAAGTCTGCCGAGCACATATCGTGTGCAGACGCTAAGTGGTGGAAACATGTGTGACGAAGTACACCCCTGCAGGGTATAAAACTATTCGAATAGCCGCGTCCGCGGTAAAGGACTACTTGGTCGCCTATGTAGTTCATAGACAAGTAAATGGATACTACTAAAAGCCTCAAGAAAAGTGTGAGTATCACGGATGGCCCTCTCGTAGGTTGTCGAGAGAGGATCCACGGTGGAGTATTGTGATGGTGATTAGTGGACTCGTGTGCGACAAATGCTTTTCAAGTGGTGTCACGTAGGATAGCTTAGCCAAGAGTCAAAACTGGCTTGCTAGAATAACTCCACTACCTTCTTGAGAATGTGCATGTATAATAGGATTCTGTTGTAAGACTTGCTGGGTACCTCCGTACTCATGTTTGCTTAATTAATGTTTTCAGACGACAACACCGCCCCCTCCGATGGGTTCTATGTAGACCTTGACGTCGACGAGTGACTAGCCACCCAGGTGGTGATCCAAGGCTTGTGAAGGGCCACTGTAGATAGAAGGGCTTCGTCAAGCCTTCTTTCTTTTTAGTGTCTGTACTCAGACTAGTTTCCTTCCGCATGTGCTTGCTTGTTTGTATGACTTGAGTGTCGGGTCATGTGACCCCTATCTGTATGAATATGTTATGTATGGCTCCTCGGAGCCTCTTAAATAAAGTACTTTGAGTTGTAGAGTTTTGTTGTGATGCCATGTTGTATGTACTCAAATCGGGCATATTGTGTGTATGACTGAAATGCTTGGTATGAGTGGGATCCGACAATCTAGTTGTTTATCCTTGGCAGCCTCTCATATGGGGAAATGTAGTCCAGTGCTTCCTGAGCGATAGTAGTCCGCTACAGTCCGGTTCACCGGAGTCCTGCTAGCCCAGCACTACTGCTCTGGACACTTGACTGGCCCGCATGTGTTTCACTTCGTTCCTGTGTCTGTCCCTTCGGGGAAATGTCACGCCGTGACATCCAGAGTCCTGCCTAGCCTGCTACAGCCCGGGTTACCGGAGTCCTGTTAGCCCAGTGCTACAGCCCGGATTCATACGTTGATGACCGACATGCTCGATGTGATTCATGTATGCCTGTCCCCATGGGTTAGCGCCGCTTTGGGTTCACGACTAGCCATGTCGGCCCGGGTTCTCTGTCATGTGGATGCTAGCGACACTATCATATACATGAGCCAAAAGGCGCAAACGGTCCCGGGCCATGGTAAGGCGACACCCGTGGGAATACCGTGCGTGAGGCCGCAAAGTGATATGAGGTGTTACCGGCTAGGTCGATGTGACTTGGAATCGGGGTCCTGACAGAATCCTACTCCCATTAGGAGGAGGATTCCCCCCTCCTTGGCGCGCCCCCTAGGGCCGGCCGGCCTCCCCCCTTGCTCCTTTATATACGGGGGCAGGGGGCACCCCAAGACACACAAGTTGATCTTCGTGATCGTTCCTTAGCCGTGTGCGGTGCCCCCCTCCGCCATATTCCTCCTCGGTCATATCGCTGCGGTGCTTAGGCGAAGCCCTGTATCGGTAGAACATCATCATCGTCACCACGCCGTCGTGCTGACGGAACTCATCCCCGACACCCTGCTGGATCGGAGTCTGGGGATCGTCATCGAGCTGAACGTGTGCTGAACTCGGAGGTGCCGTACGTTCGGTACTTGGATCGGTCGGATCGTGAAGACGTACGACTACATCAACCGCGTTGTCATAACGCTTCCGCTTACGGTCTACGAGGGTACATGGACAACACGCTCCCCTCTCGTTGCTATACATCACCATGATCTTGCGTGTGCGTAGGAAATTTTTGAAATTACTACGTTCCCCAACAGTGGCATCCGAGCCTGGTTTTATGCGTAGATGTTATATGCACGAGTAGAACACAAGTGAGTTGTGGGCGATACAAGTCATACTGCTTACCAGCATGTCATACTTTGGTTTGGCGATATTGTTGGATGAAGCGGCCCGGACCGACATTACGCGTACGCTTACGCAAGACTGGTTCTACCGACGTGCTTTGCACACAGGTGGCTGGCGGGTGTCTGTTTCTTCAACTTTAGTTGAACCGAGTGTGGCTACGCCCGGTCCTTGCGAAGGTTAAAACAGCACTAACTTGACAAACAATCGTTGAGGTTTTGATGCGTCGGTAAGAACGGTTCTTGCTCAGCCCGTAGCAGCCACGTAAAACTTCTAACAACAAAGTAGAGGACGTCTAACTTGTTTTTGCAGGGCATGTTGTGATGTGATATGGTCAAGACGTGATGCTATATTTTATTGTATGAGATGATCATGTTTTTTAACCGAAGTTATCGGCAACTGGCAGGAGCCATATGGTTGTCGCTTTATTGTATGAAATGCAAACGCCCTATAATGCTTTACTTTATCACTAAGCAGTAGCGATAGTCGTAGAAGCATAAGATTGGCGAGACGACAACGATGCTACGATGGAGATCAAGGTGTCGCGCCGGTGACGATGGTGATCACGACGGTGCTTCGGAGATGGAGATCACAAGCACAAGATGATGATGGCCATATCATATCACTTATATTGATTGCATGTGATGTTTATCCTTTATGCATCTTATCTTGCTTTGATTGACGGTAGCATTTTAAGATGATCTCTCACTAATTATCAAGAAGTGTTCTCCCTGAGTATGTGCCATTGCGAAAGTTCTTCGTGCTGAGACACCACGTGATGATCGGGTGTGATAGGCTCTACGTTCAAATACAACGGGTGCAAAACAGTTGCACACGCGGAATACTCAGGTTAAACTTGACGAGCCTAGCATATACAGATATGGCCTCGGAACAC
>LR880967.1:961997215-962009767 GCA_904067115.1 Aegilops sharonensis
CCGACCACAGCAGAAGATAGAGAGAAAATGAAAGATGTTCCCTATGCTTCAGCCATAGGCTCTATCATGTATGCAATGCTGTGTACCAGACCAGACGTATGCTTAGCAATAAGCTTGGCAGGTAGGTACCAAAGTAATCCAGGAGTGGATCACTGGACAACGGTCAAGAACATCCTAAAATACCTGAAAAGGACTAAGGATATGGTTCTCGTATATGGAGGTGACAAAGAGCTAGTCGTAAATGGTTACGTCGATGCAAGCTTTGACACTGATCCGGACGATTCTAAATCGCAAACCGGATACATGTTTTTATTAAATGGTGGAGCTGTAAGTTGGTGCAGCTCTAAACAAAGCGTCGTAGCGGGATCTACATTCGAAGCGGAATACATAGCTGCTTCGGAAGCAGCAAATGAAGGAGTCTGGATGAAGGATTTCATTTCCGATCTAGGTGTCGTACCTAGTGCATCGGGACCAATGAAAATCTTCTGTGACAATACTGGTGCAATTGCCTTAGCAAAGGAATCCAGATTTCACAAGAGGACCAAGCACATCAAGAGACGCTTCAATTCCATCCGGGACCAAGTTCAGGTGGGAGACATGGAGATTTGCAAGATACATACGGATCTGAATGTTGCAGACCCGTTGACTAAGCCTCTTCCACGAGCAAAACATGATCAGCACCAAGACTCCATGGGTGTTAGAATCATTACTGTGTAATCAAGATTATTGACTCTAGTGCAAGTGGGAGACTGAAGGAAATATGCCCTAGAGGCAATAATAAAGTTATTATTTATTTCCTCATATCATGATAAATGTTTACTATTCATGCTAGAATTGTATTACCCGGAAACATAATACATGTGTGAATACATAGACAAACATAATGTCACTAGTGTGCCTCTACTTGACTAGCTCATTAATCAAAGATGGTTATGTTTCCTAACCATAGACATGTGTTGTCATTCGATTAACGGGATCACATTATTAGGAGAATAATGTGATTGACTTGACCCATTCCGTTAGCCTAGCACTTGATCATTTAGTATGTTGCTATTGCTTTCTTCATGACTTATACAAAGTTCCTACAACTATGAGATTATGCAACTCCCGTTTACCGGAGGAACACTTTGTGTGCTACCAAAGTCACAACGTAACTGGGTGATTATAAAGGAGCTCTACAGGTGTCTCCAAAGGTACATGTTGGGTTGGCGTATTTCGAGATTAGGTTTTGTCACTCCGATTGTCGGAGAGGTATCTCTGGGCCCTCTCGGTAATGCACATCACTACAAGCCTTGCAAGCAATGTAGCTAATGAGTTAGTTATGGAATGATGCATTACGTAACGAGTAAAGAGACTTGCCGGTAACGAGATTGAACTAGGTATAGGATACCGACGATCGAATCTCGGGCAAGTAACATACCGATGACAAAGGGAACAACATATGTTGTTATGCGGTTTGACCGATAAAGATCTTCGTAGAATATGTAGGAGCCAATATGAGCATCCACGTTCCGCTGTTGGTTATTGACCGGAAACAGTTCTAGGTCATGTCTACATACTTCTCGAACCCGTAGGGTCCGCTCGCTTAACGTTATGATGACAATTTTATTATGAGTTTACAAGTTTTGATGTACCGAAGATTGTTCGAAGTCCCGGATGTGATCACGGACATGACGAGGAGTCTCGAAATGGTTGAGACATAAAGATTGATATATTGGACGACTATATTCGGACACCGGAATTGTTCCGGGTGATTTCGGAGAAAACCGGAGTGCCGGAGGGGTTACCGGAACCCCCCGGGGAAGTATTGGGCCTTAGTGGGCCTGAGAGGAGAGAGAGGGCAGCATCCTAGGAGGTGCCCCCCCCCATGGGGAGTCCGAATTGGACTAGGGAGGGGGGCGCAGCCCCTCTTTCCCTCTCCCTCTCCCTCTCTTTCCTTCCCCCTTCCTCCTTCCTAGTGGGACTAGGAAAAGGGAATCCTACTCCCACTAGGAGGAGGATTCCCCCCTCCTTGGCGCGCCCCCTAGGGCCGGCCGGCCTCCCCCTTGCTCCTTTATATACGGGGGCAGGGGGCACCCCAAGACACACAAGTTGATCTTCGTGATCGTTCCTTAGCCGTGTGCGGTGCCCCCTCCACCATATTCCACCTCGGTCATATCGTTGCGGTGCTTAGGCAAAGCCCTGTATCGGTAGAACATCATTATCGTCACCACGCCGTCGTGCTGACGGAACTCATCCCCGACACCCTGCTGGATCGGAGTCCGGGGATCGGCATCGAGCTGAACGTGTGCTGGACCCGGAGGTGCCGTACGTTCGGTACTTGGATCGGTCGGATCGTGAAGACGTACGACTACATCAACCGCGTTGCATAACGCTTCCGCTTACGGTCTATGAGGGTACGTGGACAACACTCTCCCCTCTCGTTGCTATACATCACCATGATCTTGCGTGTGCGTAGGAAATTTTTGAAATTACTACGTTCCCCAACAGTAGTGCCAGGTGAGAACGGCGGACGACGTGATGAAGGGGGTCCAATAGTGGTTGATATAATCGCCCTCGTAGAACGAAGAATGGATGAGGAGATGAAGGAGCACCCTCTTCAGTTCCACAATATAGGCGCCTATGATGGTGACTTAGATATAATGAGCCAGCCATATGACAACTTGGGCTATCAGCATGCTGATGAGGATATGGATGATTTGCCCGGGTAGGAACGTCCTAGCAGGGATTGCAAGAAGTCTCTCTTCATGCAATTCTCACAGGACACGCCTGAAGGTGCCGCCTCAACACAGGCTCAACTAGCCGGGGGTCGTATAGTGGTTAGCCTGACAACACTGGGGTAGGGGTTAAGGAAGGGTCTGGAAGGTCAGCCCCAGAAAAAGGAGAAGAAGAGACTGGGGAAGAGAGGCTCTGCTGCCTATAAACAAGCCAGATCAGGTAGCAGCCAGACGGCGGATTTTGAAGAGCATGTACCTGTCAAAGGTGCGGCCATGTTCCATGTCAGGGGAGCCGACGCTACCGCCGAAACCGTTGGAATATCAGGGGATCTCAGGAGAGTGCACGACCATGTGCTATCGATTGAGAAAACCCTACTAGCCATGAACGATCCAGGATATCCGACATACGCGGCTCGTGCGCCTGAGGGGAAGTGCTATGTTGACACACGACCCGTAGAGGTGTTCTTCCTGCGGTTTGATCATATCTTCGAGATGTTCCTGACAAGGCGGCTCGATTGTACAATTGTTCGCCTTTTTGCGCTACATATGAGCTCCGTCATGAAGAGAGAAGAAGTCTCGCAAATCTGTGTGGCAGATCCATACTACAAGCATGAGTCCTTCTTGAATCTCGACAACTTTGAGTGTAAAACTGCTAGGGAGTACCACGAAAACTTCATGGTACAGAATAAGGACCAGGAAATTGTCCTCTTGCCTTATCATCCAAAGTAAGTCAGTGCCGGACAAACCTTTCATACATTACAATCATTCCTTGTCGCTCATATGAAGAATAATTTGAGGTGTATTTTCCTGGCAGCAACGGGCGTGCCGTCCTTATCGTTATTTACCCGTGAGTCTCCGACGTCGTGTATTTCGACCCTACCAGAAACTACGAGAAGAACGACTACACACACATAATGAATATTCTAGATGATGCCCTCCAAGGCTTCAGCTTGAGGGGTGGCCACCTGCATATCTCGAAACTAAGGCACAAGAAGACGGGTTTCTCACATAAAACTAACTTTTGTTGCATCCATGCCCCAAAACCAAGCAAGAACGATGGATTCTACCTCCTCCATCTCATGATGGAGTTCACAACGGATCATTAAAAGCTTCGCATGACAAGCAGAAACGATGATCATATCCACAAGTGGGTAGAATCTCATGGAGAAGCGGATTATAAACTTAGAGATGACTTCTTTCGCATCCAGAGGGACATTGCGACGATCATCATGAAAGAAGTCATCGATGAGAAGGGGATGTTCCACCACGACCCTATATCACGAGCTGACGTCCGAACTCGCATAGGCATGCAACGTCAGGACCTCACGCCGTTCAAGAAGCTAGGGTCCATCCTCGATGATTTGGAATGATAGAACTTCTAGTGATTTTCGATGCCGATGATGATGATATGTGTCGGATGAACTTGTATAGTTTCTGTAGCGATGAAACTTTGTGATGTCCATGGTCCCTGCCGAACTTGCATAAGGCTACTTTGTTAGTTTGGGTACGATGACCTGCGTACCTCTAGTTAATTAGTTTGTGTACGATGAAACTGCGTTCATTATTTGTATGTTTACTTTATGTTGCATCTAGTTGCTAACCCTTTCTTTTTCGTGTTGCTCAAGTATATTTTGTTGCATATATGATCGTACATTCTCTAGATGAAGATGCATCTCTAACAGGCACCTAGATTCTTGATGGCGAAGAAACAGTGCTATGTCGTGTAAAAAGGGAAGGTTCCGGGAGTGTACGATGAGTGGCCTAAGTGTCAGGCGCAAGTGGAGGGGGTCTCGGGCGCCAGCCATAAAGGCTTCAAACACTACTAGGAAAAGGGCTATAGATAATATGGACATTAATGGCGCACTACACATGTGGTGTGCCACCACTATATACTAATGGCGCACCATGTGTTGGTGCGCCATTAGTGTCCAAATACTAATGGCGCACCAGATCCACGGTGCGCGACTACTACCAAAAAAGAATTATTTTTTTTCAAAACTAGTAATGGCGCACGAGGGGATAGTGCGCCATTACTAGTTAAACTAGTAATGGTGCACCACACCCTCGATGCGGCACTACTAGTTTTTTTTCAAATTTTGTTTTAAAACTAGTAATGGCGCACCACACCCACGGTGCGCCATTACTAGTTTTGACAAAAAATCCACCGAATGCACCCCCCGTGGACCGCCTTTTCAGTTTTAAAAAAATAAAAGAAAATGATGGAAATGTCAAAAAAAATAAAAGAAAATAAGTTTTCCATGTGATATGTGGTCTACTTGTTGGGAAAATTTACAAATATGAATTTCGACTTTTTTTGCAAAATATCTCTGGAATTTGTAAAATTGGCATAACTTTTGCATACGAACTCGGATTAAAAAAAATTATATGAAAAATCATCTACTCGAAAAGTTACATTCCGAATTTAACTGGTTAAACATTTTTAAAATCCTCAAAAACCTAACAGAAAAAAGTTACGGGGCTTTCAAGATCTAGAGGCAAAAAAATTCAAAAAATTTCAAACTTACTAGTGGCGCACTGTTTGCTAGGTGCGCCACTAGTAACAGAAAAAAAATGGTTTCGACTTTTTTTTGGAAATTTTTTTCAAAAAATGATACGTAATATGACCGGGAAGTTTGAAATATTTTTTAAAATTTCATCATACTCATGAACATGAACAAAGTCCTAGACATCAACAAGGTTTAATAGGATTGATATGATAGATATATCAACAAGTGCCTGTTAAGTGAGGTGGTGCTGGGGTTGGATAGAACTGTGAAGTTAAGCGTGCTTGTACTGGAGTAGTGTGAGGATGGGTGACCTTCCGGAAAGTTTGACCACTTAGTGCGATTTGACTTGAGATTAAGCATATTGACCCGAGATTAAGCCATAGTGATCCGAGATTAAGAAAAAAAACGAAAAAAAATTGAAAAAAAATGAAAAAAAATTGAAAAAGATTTGAAAAAAATTGTTAGTAATGGCACACTTCTATGCGGTGCGCCATTACTAAGTCAGATAGTAATAGCGCACCGTGTGATATACTAATGGCGCACTCCCTGGTGCGCCATTAGTATCTGGTATACTAACGGCGCACCAGGGGTGCGCCATTAGTATTAAATTCTAATGGTGTGATGCTAGTGGCGCACTTGTAGTGCGCTATTAGTAGCCAAAACAGGTGCGCCCCTAGCAGGCCTTTTCCTAGTAGTGAAAAGCAGACAAGAAGTAGAAGCTAGTTACTTGAGGTTCATGCTAGCGCGAGAGAGGACTCATAACCTCCGCCTCATGTACTACATAGTTCCGCTCTCACTCATAGTGATAGCTTTTCTCGCGTATATCATTGTTTAGATGGATGACGATGTAGTTGCAAGTATTCGAGACTTGTATTGCTATTTTCAAGATGATGATGACATGATTTGATGAGACTATTTGTATGTATATGCTATGATTACATTTATATGTGTATGATATGATAGAGACTATTTTATAAAGCCCTAAACAAAATTCAGCAGCACAAAATATGGACCTGAAAAAAATTCAGAAATAAATAACAGTAGCGCGGGGTACGGCTTTAGCAGCAGCGATGTCTTAGAAGTAGCGCTCCTTGCAGTAGAGCGCTGCAGCTATTTGCAGCAGCGCATGTGGCAGACGGACGCTACTGCTATGCCGATATAGCAGCAGCGCAGGTCAAACTGCGCTACTCATAATCGTTAGTTGTAGTGACGTATCAGTAGCGCGGCCACCCGCACTACTGCTAGGCTTTTCCCTAGCAATGCTATGACGGAATTACTCACTCCCAATGGTGAGCATCATGTAATTATTGATGGAGGATGGTTGATGATGACGACGGCGTCGAATCCCCTTCTCCGCAGCCCTGAACGGACTCTAGATCTGCCCTCCCGATGAAGAACATGACGTGGCGGTAGTTCAGTTCTTTCTCTCTAGTTTTTTCTAGATGAATAGGTACTTATGGAGTTGGAGTTAGGGTTGCTGGAGCTCCCAGGGGCCCATAAGCCTGCCAGGCGCGCCCTGGGGGAGGGGGTGGGCGCGCCCCCTGGGCTTGTGGTGCCTCGGTGGCCCCCCTCTGGTAATTCTCTTCGACAATATTTTTTATATATTCTGAAAATAACCTCCGTAAAGTTTCAGCCCAATCCGAGAACTTTTATTTATGCACAAAATAACACCATGGCAATTTTGCGGAAAACAGCATCAGTCCGGATTAGTTCCACTCAAAGCATGCAAAATAGAGTCCAAAACAAGAGCAAAAGTGTTTGAAAAAGTAGATACGTTTGGGACATATCATATGCCACACGTATCGCACACACAACTCTAATCTGAATCATGCTTGATGTGTCCGCCATCCCACACAGTTCGTCTTATTGGTAACAGTTTTATTATGACGACGTTTACACAGTTTGGTCAAAGTGTCTCTGATTCATGTGTTGCGTTAGCATGTTGCTGCAGTAGTGGATAAATCTTATAACAGATCAAAATCATGGTCCACACAAAAAAAGATCATAATCATGGTTGTGATGATTCCATAGGGGCCTCATGATGGTTTGTGTTCTTTTATTCAAATGAAAAAACCAAGATTATTATTGTAATTGTTACAGTTGTACTAGCAGGATTATCCTGGAAGTTGTGCCAATTTTCCATCAATTGATAACATAGTAAGGTAGTGAATCATCTTTGTAGACTTTACCATGCCTAGATTGGTTGACTTGGATCATGTGTATGTCTTAAACTTTTAGACAGTTCTCACTTTCTATGCTAAGCTCGAATTTGAAGATACAAGTTGAGGTGTGTCTTGGGACGGTGTGACTAAAAAACGAACCTTCAGTTTCTGCAATCAGAAGAAAAGTGAGTGATATTTCAATGAAAACATAATACTTCTGAGCATAAGCATGATAAAGTGCAGCAACCAACTTGGCTTATTGTTTTGGAAATCGCAACCGGTGCTCTCTTGCATGATTTTGTGATCATTGGTGTTGTTACTACCTCCAGAAGCTGCAATCTAAAGCCTTCTATAAGAATGTCATCATGGAGTAGATCAAAAAGTTGGAGCGACGAGATAACAATACTGATTGGTTGGTATTAACTTTATAAAATAAATTGATTATTTTCTCTAACATATATTGTTGCTACTGTGTTCATGCTTTCATATATTCTGATATGCTGAAAAGTTTGCCAAAGTTGAGTCGCCAGGAACTTGAAGTAGCGTGTGAGGATTTAAGCAACATAATTGACTCAAATCCAGAGATTGTAGTCTACAAAGGAAAAATGAAGGATGGACCTGAGGTTTCTGTCACGTCATTATGCGCCTTTGAAGGTCATTGGACTAGCCAACATGAGCTCTTTTTACCAAAACAAGGTAGTTCAATTGTCTAAAATTGCGACTCAGTAACACCTTTTAACTCAAATAATAAATAAATAAAATGGAATGAACATTGGAGTTTATTGATCTGGCAAGGTTGAATCATGAGAACATAGCAAAGTTTCTGGGCTATTGCAGAGTGACCCATTCTCGGTGATGTTAGTCTTTGAGTACGCATCAAATGGGACCTTGTACGAGCATCTACACTGTAAGTCTATCTCTTCAATTTCGTTACGACAGACTAAATATTTGCATTTTATGTGTCGTAGATTTGATCTCATTTGTTTTCTTCCTTTAGAAGGGGAAGTGGCCCAATTCTCTTGGCTTAGACGAACGAAAATAGCCATCGGCATCGCCCAAGGTTTAAGGTATCTGCACACCAAGTCGCAGCCTCCTTTCGCTATTATCAGAGCTGGACTCCAATTCAGTCTACGTTACAGGAGATTTTACCCCCAAGGTACTTACATGGCTTTTCTGTACAAACTGAACTTTGAAATCTACTTCAAACAATTGATTATGACTTGACAGAAATAATTCTTATGAAAAGGCTGACGACGTCGTCTACTAAATCCCCACCTGCGACGCGGCAGGAGAGCTCCGACCTGTACGTGGGTGTGGGAACGTAGATCCACGCCGCCAACCTACACAAGGCCATGGTCAACGTGCCGATGCAGG
This sequence comes from Aegilops sharonensis, assembly GCA_904067115.1. Classification (NCBI taxonomy): domain Eukaryota; kingdom Viridiplantae; phylum Streptophyta; class Magnoliopsida; order Poales; family Poaceae; genus Aegilops; species Aegilops sharonensis. Next base: position 962,005,976 of record LR880967.1, read on the forward strand.
GTTCATCGTCCGTCTTTGTCAGGTAAGCAAAGCAATCCACCTTTCATCTTTCTCATCAGATCCGTTTTATTGTGATATTGTATTTAAGTCAATCAATTTTTATGATTCTTTTAGTGTTACAGAAAATGGATTTTTACCTGAATAAATTGTGTGTATAGATATGCAGAGGATGAACTCAACAAGCGGATCTTTCAAGGTTAATTAGCTTTGCACATTTTATTAAATAGATGCAATAGCATAGCACCTTCAATATCATGCTTGCACTCACATGTTGTTCCAACAGCACCATGAATGCTGCCATGAATTGCCATGCCTTCAGCCTTCGCCATAAGTTCCTATGCCGCTCCTTTTCAGGTGACTTTTCATGCGATTTGTACTTCTAACAATTAGAAAATACCTTCAAATCAAAGTAGCAGATTTGTAGATTTCTGGGTGTTGGCGCTACTCCATCTCCATCCGGGTTACGGTCTTTGGTCACTAATTCTGAGGTATGACGTTGTTTTACTTTTATGTTAAATCTCATTTAGCTTGGCACCTTCATTTATTGGTTCGGGCCGAACAAAGACCCTATCGAGCAGTATCACTGACTGAAAGCTTAAATTTTCAAATTAGTGATGAGATAAATCCTATGTACCGGTGCTTAGCAGCTAACGAAATGCGGTTGGTATTTTTTGTCAGTATGTAGGTAGCTTCCTGATGTGTGTGGCTATGTGTTCATTCACGACCTGAACTTATTTCTATTTTCTGTTGGCTTCATTTTAGTATAGATGGCGTGGAAAAAACTAAACCCTACATATGTAAGTTGACTGAAAATAATAATATGTTTCAGTAGCTATATTTCTCCGGTTCCTAACATGGTTGTAGGCTAGATGTTCCTATTGGTTTGTCTTGTTGTAGAACCTGCCCCTGTTCGTCTTTTAAACATTTTGTGTAGCTATTAAGGAAGAAAGTAATGGACATTCACAGGTCAGAGTCTCCCCATCAGCATGTGATGGTAGGAGCCGCTGCTTTACAGAAGATGGATATGAAACCAAAATCATATTCTACCAACTTTTATTAGTGCATATATTATCATTTAGCAGTATTTTAGCCGTGCCTCCCCGTGATCAATGGAGATCTTCTGTAGATGTACTGCAGTTTTGTCATGCTTTAAACTTCTCAGTGGTTGACCATGGAAAATCTGTGTAGTTACCATTTTCTACATATGTTTCTGGTTTTAAGGAGAATTCTTACTCCTTTTGGAATTTCCATCTTTAAACATTATAGATTCTAATCTCTTGTGTATTTACATCAAAGACTGTTTTTCGAATGCTAACCCCAAACCATAAACTCCACGCCCCACCTTCTTCTGTCACATGTGTTGGTCCCTTGTCATCAGTGAGCTCTAGAAAATACAATTGCAAGGTACCGAATGGTTGCCACTTAGTTAGCATTTGTTAGTAACACTATAATGTTGGACAATAAGTGAATTCGACTACCTCCAAACGAATGAAATTTTCCTACAGAGCAAAATCCTCCAAAAATCTTTTATTTTTCTCTGAAAAAAAAGAGCCCACATGAGACACCAAAGTAAGGCGCAAATACTAAGGGTTCGAATCCTACGAATCAAACGACCGATATGCATTTTTTATATTTCTGAAATGCCAAATTAAGAAACCATGTGAAGTGGGTTCAAAATTAAGACCCAGGACACTCTAAACTTCATGTACATTGAACATTCAACATTACACTGTTAATATCAAAGTTTCATGTTTTTCTGGATTCGGTTGCTATATTTTAGGCATTAATTAGATTTCGCGGTTTTTAATGGATATAACTAAATGTTGAACTACATGTATATTATAACATGATTCAAAATTGAAATAATATTTAAGTAGTCAAGTGCATGTCATGTTGTTTTTCATTAAAAAATGATTATTTGCTCCAAAACTTCATGAGATTAGGTATGGGGTACCATGATATGACCTCAAGAGCCTTAATTTAAAATTTCAAAAGGATTCACCAATTCTGTAGTACATTATTGCTTTCAAACCAAAGCATCCTCAAGGAAAACGCCATAGCTTTCCATGCACTATGGTTGTGCTATTTTCTAGTTTCCACTAATATATCACATTAAATTGTTCACGTCATAGCCTTCCAAATAGTATGAAGTTCATTTATAAAGGGGTTCTCCGTAGGCTTTGGCAAATGCTATTATGTCATGGTCCCCCGTAGCAGTGCTTTCATCGTAGGGATAAAAACAGACCAGAAACAGACGGAACTGAGTGCTACCACATTTGTTTTCATATATTTTCACAGAAGTGGAAACGAATACAGAAACCCCAACAATGAATACGAAAACAGATACTACCGAAAACGAACAAGGAGCGAATACAAAGCGGACACGGAAACAAAAGTGGGCATTGACCGGAACTTAAACCCCCCTTGAATCATAGAGAAATACACAAAAAACTAACAAATTTAATGAAGTGTTAACATCGCTACAAAATAATATCATTATGTTAGCAACTTAGCATAGTATTATAGTAATACTCAACAATTGTGTATACTGTCAATTTGAGTACATGTGTGGTAGTAGAAGTTGAGCCTCAAATGACGCATTCTACTCATTGTATCATTGTGTGTTGTTTGGTGGTTGGACTATAAAGCAGATATAGGTCTATAGTAAAATAAAAAATATTCACGGAAACAGAAAGTTCCGTTTCCACGCCCGTTCCACCGGAAAACACCGTTCCGTCTTTGTTTCCCTTTCAGCATAAAATTTCATTTCCACTTCCGTTTTGCAAATTTCTGTTTCCGTTTTCATACTTCCTCTCCGTTTTCATTTTTCCTTCAGAAAAACGAAAAGTTTCCACTCCATTTTCATCCCTATTTCAACGTGAGAAACGCAATGGTGAAAACGCTTCGTGATTTGGATGCCGGTTAAGACGATAAAACATTTTAAAACACAAATCTATGGAAAAAAAGCACAAAACTCCCAAGTTATAATAAGTGGCGCACGTGCAGTGCACCATCTGTCAGCACCAGAGTGGAAGCGACCTTTGCAAAAGATACCCCTTAACTAGTGATTTTTTATAAAAAAAATTGTGGGAAGTGGTACAGAAATTTGAAGCCTGATGTAACCAGGCGAGCAATCGGCCTGTAGCCTTACAATTATTGAGTGCTCGCTGCACTCACTAGTAGAAAACAGAGCTTTCGTCACAGCCGGATCGAAGCATTAATCCTGGTTGCTGTGACGCCCCCGATTTAATCGTACACTAATCATGCACGCAAATGTGTACGATCAAGATCAGGGACTCACGGGAAGATATCACAACACAACTCTACAAATAAAATAAGTCATACAAGCATCATAATACAAGCCAGGGGCCTCGAGGGCTCGAATACAAGTGCTCGATCATAGACGAGTCAGCGGTAGCAACAATATCTGAGTACAGACATAAGTTAAACAAGGTGCCATAAGATGGCTAGCACAAACTGGGATACAGATCGAAAGAGGAGCAGGCCTCCTGCCTGGGATCCTCCTAGGTCACTCCTGGTCGTCGTCAGCGAGCTGCACGTAGTAGTAGGCACCTCCAGAGTAGTAGTCGTCATAGGCGGTGGCGTCTGGCTCCTGGGCTCCATCGTCTGATTGCAGCAATCGAGTAGAGGTAGGGGAAAAAGGGGGAACAAGGCAACCGTGAGTACTCATCCAAAGTACTCGCAAGCAAGGAGCTACACTACATATGCATGGATATATGTGTAAAGGGCCATATCAGTGGACTGAACTGCAGATTGCCAGAATAAGAGGGG
>LR880967.1:962021199-962053152 GCA_904067115.1 Aegilops sharonensis
GTCTCAACCTGCCCTGCCGCTCCGCCACAAAGTAACAGTCGGGGGCCGTCGGGAACCCAGGCCCACCTCTACCGGGATGGAGCCACCCGTCCTTTCAGCCCCCATCTCCGAACAGTACCACAGGTAATGTAATAGTGTAAAGCATATAGTATATACCCGTGATCAACTCCCGAGTGATCACGGCCCGATAGTATAGCACGGCAGACGGACAAGAATGTAGGGCCACAGATGAAAGTACTAGCATCCTATACTAAGCATATAGGATTGCAGGTAAGGTAACAACAGAAGTTACAAGGACAGGCTATGCAACAGTATAGGAGTATCTGAAAACAGTAACATGCTATACTACTCTAATGCAAGCAGTATAGAGAAGAGTAGGCGATATCTGGTGATCAAGGGGGGGGGCTTGCCTGGTTGCACTGGCAAGAGAGAGAGGTCGTCGGTGACGTAGTCGATCACAGGGACATCGGCATCGGTCTCGGGGTCTACCGGAGAGAAGAGGGGGAAGAAACAGTAAATACAAAGCAGGCATAGCATCGCAGAGTATAACATGGCAAATAGCTGTGTCGGATGTGACCTATCATATGGCTACACGATATAGGTGAAGGGGGAATTCAACCGGGAATGTATTCCCGGTTCCGGACCTGTGTCAAACAGATGACCGGAGGGGGAAAGTTCCATGTTCAGCATGCTAGGAGCATGTGACAGATGAACGGACCACGTATTCGGATTCGTTGGATTTTTCTGAGCAACTTTCATATAGAAAACATTTTCATCCGAGTTACAGATTATTTTATATGAATTTTCTAAGTTTTAAACGTATCCCGGAATTATTTAAAATCAATAGAAAAGGGAAAATGATGTCAGCATGACGTGCTGATGACGTCAGTAGTCAACAGACTGGCTGACTAGGTCAAACTGACCCGTGGGTCCCACCTGTCATGGACAGAAGACTAATAAAAGTTTAAACTAACTAAGACAGAGTTATTTAGCAGGAAGGCCCCACCTGTCATGGACTAATTAACTAAATTAATTAGTTTTAATTATGAAAACACTTAATTAGGAAATAAGCGGTAGGGCCCGCTCGTCAGCGTCACAGAGACGCCCAGTCAGCACGTTGACTGGGTCAACCCAGCCAACGGGGCCCGCGAGGCCCGCTGGCAGCGACCCTGGGGGTGGCCCCAGGTCGGCCACGTCGGCGGTGGCCGGCGGCTTGTCGCCGGCGACGCCAAAACGCGGCGGAGGCCTCGGACCTCGTCGGATTTCGCCCACGGGCCACCGTTTCACGTGCGCGAGGGGGCGTTCGAACGAGCGGAGCAGCGCGCGTCGATCTGCGGTGGTGGCCCGGGCGGGGAGTGGCCGGAGTGCCATCGGTGGTGAGGCATGGCGGCGGCCGGAGATGAGGGGGGTCGGGCTAGCGGCTAGGGGGCACGGGGAGGCACGTGCTTAGACTCGTTGGGCCCCTGGGGGCTCCAGGAGTACAACGGTGGCCTCAGGTGGCGGCGACGTCGNCAACAGACCCGCTGACTGGTCAAACTGACTATTTGGTCCCACATGTCATAGAGAGAGGGCTAACAGTGGGTTAATTTAAAAGAACAGGGGTTAATTTGCAGTTGGGCCCCACCTGTCAGTGACTAATTAGACTAACAAGTTAATTTTATTTATAAAAACGTTTAGTTAGCCTAATTAACAGACAGGGCCCACATGTCAGTACAGTAACGGCGTTGACCAGAGTCAACGTGGTCAACTGGGACGCTGGGGCCCCCTGGCAGCCTCACTGGTGTGGCCCCCCATAGGGCCACGTCGGCGCCAGGTCAGCACGGCGGCCGGAGCAACGCCGGCGACCTACCCGCGGCGGTGCGTCGCCGGAGTTGGCCGGAAAACGCGTACGGGGCACGGAAAGGGGTGCCGCTAGGCACGTTCGAACGGTCACTCGACCGCGCGTCGATTTGTGGTGGTGGCATCACCGGAACTGGCCGGAAACGTCGCCGGCGACGAGGTAAGGCGGCGGCCGGAGATGAGGGTGGTCGGGCTAGCGGTTAGGGGGCACGGGGAGGCACGTGCTCAGGCTCGTTGGGCTCCTGGGAGCTCCAGGAGTTCAACGGTGGCCTCAGGTGGCGGCGACGTCGACCACAAGGACGGCCACGATCTCGTCGGTGGCGAGCAGGGCACGGAGGCGGCGACAGCTAGCTACGGCGCGGGAAAGAGCACGGGGAGAGAGGGAGAGGGAGGCGGAGCTCACGGGGCAGGCACACGGAGGCCTCTCGGGGTTCGGGAGCGCAGAGGGAGGCATGTGGCTCCGGTGATCGCCGGTGACCACCGAGAAGGGGAAGAGGGCGATGGCGACGATGCGGCAGTTCCCGGTGTCGATCTGTGGGCGGAGAAGATGAGGACGAGCCCGGCGAAGCTGCTGGACTTCCAAACGCAGCTCGAGGTGACCGGTGGCCGCGTCAATGGCGACGGCGCTTCGGCGACGGCGTCGGGCGTGAAGGATCGGAGGGGACGAGCGAGAGAGGGGAGGATTGGTGATCTAGGGTTCACCAGGGTGCGGGGCGGCGTTTTGTAGGTCAACGGGGGCGCGGTGGATGGCCGGCGCGTGGCCATCACGGCCACGGGCGGCTGCCCGGCGTCCACCTCCCCTCTGTGAACAGAGGAGGAAGGAGAGGGGCAAGTTGGGCTGGGCCGGCCTGGTTGGTCTAAGGCTAGCTGGGCTGAGGCCTAGGAGAGGGGGGGGGGGTTCTCTTTTATTTTTCTTATAAAAGCCTTTGTATTTTCTGTTTTTGTTTTATTTTACAGCAACAGTTTTGCAATAATTCAAGCCACCAAATGACCTTGCATAAAAGTGGAGCTTGGCCACAAAAATACTATGAAATATTCTGCAGTGCCACAAAACGTTTGTGCAATTTTGGAGTTCATTTGAATTTTTCATAAAGGGGATAGCATTAAAAAAAAAGCTTAAATGATGTGGTTATAATTGCCAAAGCTCATCTTTGCACAAGAGGGATGTTGTGTTCCTTAACAAATAAATGTTATGGAATATTTGTCAAATGACGGACATTTTTCTAGCAAGTTTCGAGCAAACTCATTCTGCATTGTGACTTTGAATTGTTCTCAGAGAGGAATTTGAAATGAGATATTATCCCAACATGATTATCATTGAAATTCACAGTAGCTTAGCATCATCATGGTGGTTTAGTGTAGCATGATCCTCGGGGTGTTACAGTTGCATTACGAACCGGGACTAGTCCCGGTTCGAGCATCGCAGGCATCAGTCCCGGTTCAAACGGGACCTTTAGTTCCGGTTGGAAACACAAACCGGGACTAAAGGGTTTGCGACCGGCTTCGAACGGTGGCAGCCCCTTTAGTCCCGGTTGGTATCTCCAACCAGGACTAAAGGTCTATCTTTAGTCCCAGTTGAAGGTACCAACTGGGACTCAAAATAATTTCAATTTTTTTTTCAATTATTTTTTCTCCCAGCCCTTTAGTCCCGGTTGGTGTCTTTAACCGGGACTAAAGGTCTATCTTTAATCCCGGTTAGAGACACCAACCGGGACTAAAGCCTTTTATCACATTAAACATGGAAAAATGATAACTAAATCATCCTGATTCAGAAAATTACAAATAATATATCAAAATTTGCAAAAAAAAAGAGTTATTAGAAGAAACAATTCCGTTTCGACAATTTTTTAAAATCATCAAATTCCAAAGAGAAAATAGAGTTTTTGGACGTTTTAGACGTTTTTAGGGTTTAGGGCTAGGGTTTAGATTTCAGAGTTTAGGGTTAGGTTTTATGTTTTGAACCCGAGGTGTTTACTGTTTAGAATACAGTTTCAGACGTTTTAAGTCCCGGGTTTAGGATTTAGGAAAAAATTTAAAATCACCAAATTCCAAATGGAAAATAGAGTTTTTGGACGTTTTAGACGTTTTTAGGGTTTAGGGCTAGGGTTTAGATTTTAGAGTTTAGGGTTAGGTTTTATGGTTTGAACCTGAGGTGTTTACTGTTTAGAATACAGTTTCGGACGTTTTAAGTCCCGGGTTTAGGGTTTAGGACAATTTTTTAAAATCACAAAATTTCAAAGGGAAAATAGAGTTTTTGGACGTTTTAGAAGCTTTAGGGTTTAGGGCTAGGGTTTAGATTTCAGAGTTTAGGGTTAGGTTTTATGGTCTGAACCCGAGGTATTTATTGTTTAGAATAGAGTTTCGGACGTTTTTTAAGTCCCGGGTTCTGGGTTTTCAGAATTCATTTGTAGTGCTTTTCAATTTCAGGCTAATTTAGCTCAAAGAATCATTAAGTGCATGAAAAAAATAGCAAATGAAGTAAAAAAGGGTTGAAATTTAAGGATCTGGCTTCATAACACTAATATTTTCATCATTAAATGAAGTAAAAAATAGCAATAATTCTTGAGTTAATATAAGTTTAAAAAAATGAAATGTGGTCAAACAGTGGTCAAACTACTTATCCAATAAATATTAGTGTTACTAAATAATTGTTTTTTTAGAATAATAATTTCAAACTCAAATGCTGAAGCATGTGACATCATGGTCACATTTTCCTGATAATAATGATATAATATTTGTCGAATTTTGATTTACACATTTAAAGATATTAAATGAATAAATGGCATAACAATAATAATATTATTATTACTTATTTTTTCAATGAAATTCAATATTATTATTACTTATTTTATTTTGAAAATTTTGTATTATTTTGGATTTTTTAATTTTTTTGAGAATTTTTTATTTTTTGTATTTTTTCCTTTTTTGAAGTATTTTTGAGTTTTTAAATTAATCATTGTTGTTTATTTTAATAATTGTTTGGAAATCAAAAAATTAAATCATGTGACATCAAGACCTAAGGATTAACAGAATTGATAGCTTACTATTGTCAGGAAAACAACAAGTGCAGACTTGAAAACTAGGGATGATAGAACATAAAAGTTAAGTGTGCTCGGGCTGGAGTAGTGATTAGAGATTAGAAAGTAAATTCTAAAACAGTGAGGAGGGGTGATTAGAGATTAAATTGTCAAATAATTTAAAGATTTGAAAATCAGAAGAAAAAAATTCAAAAAAATCCATTTTTTTTCAAAAAGTCAATTTCATAAAATTTCTTTAGTCCCGGTAGGTAACATCAACCGGGACAAAAGGTCCTCTAGCACTACTCCAGCCGGCGGCCACATGGAAGCGAACTGGGACTAAAGGTTAGATGCTTTAGTCCCGACCCTTTTGTCCAAATCTAGAACCGGAAATAAAGGCCCTCTAAAACCGGGATAAATGCCCTGTTTTCTACTAGTGACTCCCCACCTGGGACTGAGTTTCAGTGACGTAACTGCAGATGCAGTTGAGTCACCGACATGTAGCCCACATATCGGTGACTCAACTGCATCTGCAGATACGTCACTGAAGCAGCGTCCCCCCACCTGATGGGTCACCTATTCTAGAAAAACTGATGCCCACGACGGACTGCGCAAGGCCGCAAGGCGGCCACAGCTCAGCGGACGTTGTAGAGAAAAGTCAGAACGGGACGTTGCCGTGGCTGGTAACTGTTAGATAAAAAACCAGTGGCTATAATACACGTGTACAGTACCGTGCGACATGATTATTTGCATGGCTGCGTCTACGGTGCTGAAACTGAATTCAATCGAGGCCATCCATCTTGCATCCAATGGCAAAGTCATGGTGTGACTTCACTCCAAAAAGTCACTGAATCCCCAGCTCGCCACGAGGCCACGCCCACGACGCTTTGCCAATCGCAGCTCAATTCCCAGGCGCCTCTCTGTTCTAGTGTTCTTTCTCCCTGTCTCCCCCTTTAGCTCTCCCAGACTCAATACTCTAAAGAAAGACTATCATGTCAAAATCTTTTCAATTCATAAATCCATGTGCCAGCCAAACACTTTGTTTGCAATTGGACTTCCATTTCAACCAAATGAAATCCTGTCATTTTTTATTTATTTATTTTAGAAAAGGAGGATGACCCCCGGCCTCTGCATCTGGGAGATGCATACGGCCACTTTATTGATTATTTTCGAGGACCTTACAAAGTGTTACAACAATATACCTGAATCCACCATCTAGGCAACATATGACGCTATTTCTATCCATATGATGAAGGGGTGCTAGCTAGGCCACTACCCAGACCACTCACCTAAACCTAACATCAAAAGCCGGAATCCGCAGCCTAGCCACATACCAGGTATGGGACATAAACCGGTCTGACGCACTCACAGGTGTCGTCTCCGCCATCTTCCACTGGTCCATCTCCAGGCAGATTGAAGTGCCAACCTTGGCAGGCTCCTCCGCCATCAACGCCACCATGACGCCAAATGACGACCACCACCTACGCTAGTCCATCGCCAAGCAGATGGAGCGCTACCACAAGATGAAGATCAGCGGTAGAATAGATAGAACGCCGCACACATTGCCGCCGCCAAACACCTCACACGCACCACAAAGCGCCCACCGTGCTTCCCGGAACCCCAGGCGACGCCTTCAAGAAGGAGCGCGACGAAGGTACGACGCCGTCGCCCGCAAGGGGAACTAGAGCTTTCGCCCAAATGAAGAGCACAGTGTGAAACGGGATAGGACCTCGACAAGGCCTCCAAGAAGGGAACCGACGCCCACAACGACGCCACCATTGTCATGGCCTCCGCCGACGGCCAAGGGTTTCCCCCGATCCTGCCCCCGTCCCATCCACCTGGCCAAAGACCTGACCAGGGGAGCGCACACAGCCGGACAAAGCGTTGGACTTCATCGAAGCAGGCACGCCGGGTGACGAGGCACCCCGACCCACCGTAGTAGACGTCCATCGAGACCTCGCCGCCCGCACAGCCGAAGTCGCGGACCACCAGCTCCCACGACCGTCGCAGGCCACGCCGTCCACACCGCCCGAGGCCGCCGCCAAGGCATCCACCCACCACGCACATCCCGTCAAAACACGGAGAACGGCCCACACCGCCGCCACCAGGGAGACCACACTGCGAGCACCCAAGCCGAGCGACGAGGCAGGGCCGCGCCGTCCAGATTCGGGCGAATTCGGCGATCCCCAGCCCACCAGCCGCCAGAGAGGAGCCGGCCCCGATCCAGGGCCGAGCCGGCCTGATCTGGCAGTCGGACCTTCCCAGGAGACCCCCACACCGGATCGGGAGAGGGGCTAGCGACAGCTCCGACGACCGACGGCCGCCACCCTGCGTCGGCGACCACCAGGAGCTGGGGAGGCGGGCGGCGGCGTCTGATGCGGGGTGGGGGTGCCTGCAACGTCGAGGTGGGTGTGCGGGAAACCCCGCCGCAGCGCGGGCGGCTGCCGGCGGCGGCGAGGGAGGAGGGGAGGCGGGGGGAAACCGGCGGGCGGCTAGGGTTTCAATTCATTTATGTCATAATGAAAATTAAATGAAATGAAGCGAGAGGGGGGGGGGGGCGAAACGAGCGGTAAAGAGCATCTCCACCGGTGTTCATAAAATAGGGTCCTTCATTTGACATCCTTTATCCGATGCATCTATAGAGAATTTTCCGATGTCAGAATATTTTCAAATTCTTCCGATTCCTGAAAGGTCAACAAGCTCTCCAACAACTCGTAGTCAACATTATGTGCTTGATTGCCCTCATCCTCTACTACTGACACAATATGTCATCACCTCCCATATTGTCTCTGCCTCCCATAAATTTATAGGTCCACGAACAATTGCCCAACCTGCATGGTTCGATTAGTGTTCCTTGAGAGCATCATGTATCTCTATTGCCTTTCAGTTGTCTTAAGCTTTTTATCCGGCTTGTATGACTTGACTATGCACCTGAAGCTTCTTGGTAAATGATGCTACATGCAAAGGCCGAAGGTATACCCTCATTTATTGAAGCAAGAAATCTTAAGTACTGTTGTCGTAAATAAAGTGACAATTCATAATGTTTAGAACCAAACACACTCTAATTGCCCTTGGAAAGAGTTGGCACATATACTCATCTTATGATATATAGAGGAAAAATAAAATTCTTATTTCGCACTAAAACTGAACAGGCAACCGCATTGTATCTGAAGTATAAAGAGCTCCATTACCAAGAAAATATACATGGAGTATCAATCATCATAAGAAATGGAAGTTAACAGGTTCCACAGTGACGTACATATCATAGCAAATTATTTCAAGATTGCCAATAAGGAGAGCATGTCCTTTCCTTCTTGCACATGTCTCCTGAAGAAGACTCAAATTGCCTTCTACCTTGGAGACTGGAGATCTGAAATTCCATACACTAGGTTACGACCAGCTTAAAAGTAACATAAACTACATGGTTCTACAAATGCTGGGTTAATAGTGTAAAAGACAGTAAAAGAAAAATCAGCAACCTTATGTGAATACCCAACTAAGGATATGTGATTCTGCAGATAAGGGTTGCAAATATCTTAACCCATTCATTTTTTTGGCTACACATGAGAGAAAGTTGTATCCATTCATCTCCATGCCTAAATTTGAGCCGGCACTGCCATCAGGATGCCATGTGGATAGTCAATCTTACCAGTATGGCTGTGTAGCTTGATGTCGTCCATTGAGCCGGGCGATAATTTCTTGTATGGAAGGTCTCTTCTCCCGTTGAATCTCAACACATTGGAGTCCAATTTCGATGCATTTTTCTACTTGTCGGAGGCAATCTGCTTCTAACTTTGGGTACTTTGATAAGATGTACTGTTCTTTACAATTTTCGCGTACCTACGAACAAGATTAGAATTATGACCCCTCCAGATATACCACAAAAGATCATTTGTATTATGAGCTTCTCAAGTTTAGTGTTCAAATTATTAAGAAAATTTCGAGTTACCTTTTTAATAAATTGTTCTGCAGATGGTTTGTCCCCACGGCAATTCTCCTCTTTTGTGGTGGTCTCCAGGATTAGTACACCTAAACTGTATATGTCCGACTTTGTGGAGATTTCACCTCTGTATAGATATTCTGGAGCTATATATCCACTGCATATAATTAACATTCGAAATAAGTACTACTAGAGAGGTTAGGGTGCAATTTAAATCATAATAAAGGAACACAAATTTATCGCAGCTAATAATTGACTTACTATGACCCCACCACGTTCTGTGTGTTCATCCGTGTTTGTTCTTGACCGAAGAGTCTCGAGAGACCAAAATCTGCTATTTTTGGTTCCATTTTACCATCCAGCAGTATATTTTCGGGCTTAAGATCCATATGCACAATAGGAATGCTGTGTACAAAAAGTAAACCATCGCAGATACCCTTAATTATGTTGAATCGTGTGTCCCAGTCCATTTGGGTATCTACTCCTGAAGAAGTGGAACACAGGATTATTATTGAAGTACTCCAAGACAATGACTTGAATATCATTTATCTGTTAGCATGCTAATAGCAAAAATCTTACACAGAAGATAGATTTTTATGTATAACTACAACTTCTTTTGATCATGCCAACTGTCGTACCTTCATTCTTATTGTATAGCATTTAAACTTGAACATAGTTTAACATGGATTGATAACATACGAGTATTAAAATCTTGAACATGGATGCAATTTGAATCGGGTAGTATTGATATTACCAAAAAGATTCTTCTTAAGGCTCCCCCCTGGTAAATATTCATAGCAGAGTAAGCTTTCAACAATGTCAGCAACAATATATCTTCCATTGTTCTGCACCACTCTCTTTTGACTTTCATGACAGTAGCCAACCAACCTTACAACATTTTTATGTTGGAGAGACATAATATTTAGAACCTCATTATTGAATGCTTTATCTCGTGGAAGGGGCGAATTTTCGGCAAGTTTCTTCACAGCAATGGTTTCCCCATCTGGCGCAGTTCCCTGTTCAATCTCAGACTCTTTCAGCAATATTTTCAGGAAATATTGACATCTTTTTGCAGCGACTTTTGTAAATACAGAAACTGTTAAAGCAAAACCATACCTTATACACGGTTCCAAAAGCGCCTTCTCCAATTATACGATTATCTGAGAACTGATCTGTGATATTCTTCAGAAAGTCTAATGGCAGTTCCTTAGGCAGTGTGCTCAGAACGCTTGGCCTGTTCTCTTCAGCTCTACCTCCGCTTGTGCTAGTAGACATTTCTGATGATTTAAGAAGCTACGATGTGAGATCTTATTTACCAGAGCAAAGACAGATTTCTACAAGCTATGGGTTGCCACAAATTTTCATTTACCAGAGCAAGAGACATTTTTTTTGTGAGGCAGAGCAAAGACAGATAAACAATACACAAGACTAAACATACATGGATTGTTTGTAGACTAAGTCATAAAGATGGTTTTTTCTCTGAAATGGAAGCTTTTATGGATTCGTTGCCATGTATCTGGATGATACAAACACAGAAGAGTTCAACATTGAAAAAAAGTACTCCTGTCCATAAATATGGCTGTTGTAACAGCATCTGAAACCAATCAACTTCCAAATTAAAAGAACATACCTCGTGAAGATAGAACTCGTGAGGGATCCTCTAGCAGTTGTGAAGGGAACAGAGAAACGGGGATGAAGCTTCTGAGAAGAACCACTTCCTGCTAGCCTCAGCTGGATATACGCCAACTCAATGAGATGTGCACCTACCGCGTAGAGAAGTATGCATTGACTTGACTCATGCCTACCGTATTTGACTCTTTCTCGGTGAAGACAAAATGTAGTACACCCACTGGGCATATACAATAAACCATGTCTACATCACTATAAATATTTTCCACACTACAGCTTTCATCGTCGGTGACTGAGAGATGCTATACCGAGAATAATCCGCATTAATAAGATACACAAAGCACCAGGTCTAGTATTTGATCCCAGGTAGGTCGAAGGTACAACGGCCCTTCTAACCATCCAAGCGATGATCAGTTATGTTTGACACTTTCACAGAAAACAGTATCTGAACGTACTAAAAAGATTCCAACCGACGGTCGAGGGAGGACATACAAGATTTCCAGTCAAAGCCAACCCACCTTGCTTGGCGTCGGATAAGATGCACTGCTTTTGAACAATCTCACTCTTGTCCACTCAAATCATTCTGCTCGTCAGAGAAGCATCTTAGAATTGTCTCCATTTCTTCCTTGCACTTTTGGCAGCAATGTGGGAAAAGGACGGTTGAGGTGACAAAAGGCTAGCAAGCAGCAACAAAGTTGAGGCTAAACTAGACATATTGGCAAGCTTCCCTATTCAAAAGTATATATCAATAGTCAAAACAAGTGGTCAGGACATTCCTCAATGTTTATTTTTCTCGTAAATAAAGTCCGGCACTATGCCAATTTCATTAAGACGGGAACAAGTTCAAACGGAAAAATATTAATTTACAAACATGTGTTTATTTAGTACATTTTGACAAAATACATGAATGGAACCGATAGAAAGAACAAAATACATAGACAAAATGTTGCACTAAAACCAACCAGAATTTGCCGAAACATGAATGGGCTAGTGGCGAGTAGAAATGAATCCGGGAAATAATCAGATAAAAGTTGCCCTTCAGGACGAAACTGGTGACTGCACCATCTTCAGGACAGGTTTCTTTGGGTGGTTGAGAAGCTTGTTCGACAGTTCAGTCTTGAGTGTTTCATCACTGTTACCAATAAGCAAAACTTCCTTGAGCTCAGATAGAAAATCCAGGCCATCAAGAGCATATGTCGTCCCACTGGAACAGTCAAGCTTGAGCAGCTCAAGATTTTTCATGGTCTCTGATCCAAATTCCACAGATAATGAGTGGGAGCTGCAACCAATCTCAAGGATCTTGACCTTCTTGTAGGCGTGCAACACGCTTGCATCCATCTTGACGATAAAATTTAGGGTGGGGGCACTGGGCTGCTTGATACGAAGGCGTAAAATACATAGATTCGGTATCTCACCGAGGAATTTAATGACTTGATCATTTAAAGTGGCCATCTCCAGATCCATCTTCCTGAGTTTGCTAAACTTGTCGCTCAATACTTGCTGATATTCAAGGCCGCTTGGTAACGGCAACCTATCTTGTAGCCCATACAATTTAAGACTCCGTAGATTCTTCCAAGGCAAGAATATCTGATCATCCAAGCAACAGCCTTGATTGTCCTTGTCAAGCCGGATTGACAAGGATTCCAGATGGACATGTCCCTTGATTGCAGAGAAAAACATGTTGATGTTCTTCCTGTTTATGCCGGACACTCCAAGCTTGCGCAACTGGGTGAGCTTCTTGAGGGCTTTCACCATGTCCTTCCCTCCTGAAGCAGCGACATTGACAACACCAAGCGTGTGCAATGCTGTTAGTTTCGCAATCGCGGTGGGCACCTCAACACCATCTATATGATGGCATCTGCAGATTTTTGGCAGGCAGCTGGATGACCTAGGTGATGTTAATGCTGGGACGTTGTTGATGCCGGCACGAATATACTGCAGCTTCTGTAACTTGGTGATGTCCTCTGGTAAGGTGACTATAGAGGTGCCTCTGACATCCAAAGTCTGCAATTGCCTCAGATGATCCATATTGCGCGGTAGATGGTGGATCTCACGCCGTCCTCGCAGCGAGAGGAACTTGAGGCGACGCAACCATTTTACCATGTTCTCAAGATCCTCATAATCTACACCTGATGCATCCTCTAGATCAAGCACCCGAAGAAGCATCATATTTTCAGAGATGAAGAATGATTCCCAGTTGCCAAACACTGTCAGTGACCTTAACCGTGAGAAATCCATGCTATCAAACACAATTCTGTCTCTCTTCCAGTCTCGCAATATTATAAGGTGACGCCCTGTGCGCTGGGTGGTCAGTGCACAATTAGCACCCAGCTCAAACATAAGGTTTTCTTCCTTTCGCCGTGGGATGATGTACTCACGGATGAAACCATTGACCTGACACAATGCCATTCTTGTGTTCAATGTGTTTGTGACTAAGTGAGGTAGCTGCTGGATTATGCTCAGATCAAGGAGCTCCGAAAATTGCTTCTCCCCATTCTCCTCTGCAGATTCTTCATCGCCGTCCCTAGAGTAGCCCTCTGCAATCCATCGCCTTACTAGTCTCCTTCGCCGAATGGGGTGGTCTCGAGGAAAGATCGACACGTAGAAGATACATGGCTTGATTGAATCCGGGCAAGTCTGAAAGTAGGAATGCATCCAACCAAATAGACCACGTAGACTATCATAGTCTGGCTTGGTCTGCAGGTGATGCATAAATTTCTGGTTCAAAGAAACTACGGTATCCATCCACGTGACCGTTTGTTTGGACAATACGCCTGCTATAGCAACTATTACTTTGGGAAGACCCCCACACTTCAAAATAAGTTCTTTTACTTGGACATCTTCTAGAGCTTCTCTGACTGATGGAGTTGTCTTAGATACCACCTATATTGTTCCAACAATTTGAGATAAACGTCAATTTCAAATATGATGTTTCAGGTGCAGAATATAAAATGCCACTATCTTTACAATATGCATGATACTAGACATATAATATACATAAACTCCAGAAATAAATGGTACACAATATAGTACACATTCAAAATAAACTCCATAAGCACCTGCAAACATATGAACCATCTGCTCATGGTACACAATATGGCTGACTACATGGGTACTCATAAAGACAAGTACCCTCTATACAAAATACTAGGAGAAGTGAACAGAAGAGACAAGACTTTGGTCTGGTGGTAAAAAGAGCAATTATGCATGTGAAAACTACAAATGGCTCTAGGTCTGGCCTGTTCAACCACAACGTCCAGGCGCGCAACAGTATATTCAATGCACTCTCTCCTCCCTTTTCTGAAGTATATTAATCCTTTCGAAAGCCAATTTCATAGAACATATCAATATTTACGATACGAAATCAGCATCATTAGGTGCCGATATGGTATTGTAAATGTTGATATTTTTTTTCCTATAATTATGAACTTGGTCAAAGGCAGAAAAGTATGACTTCAAAAAAATTAATGCACCCACACACACAGACAGATGATTACACTAGTTTATTTTGTATATTATGTACCGATTATAAGTTTATAACGTATGTGGTTCTTATCAAATAATACTACATTAGAGACAAATTTTGAGTATGCTTAACATGGTGACCTATCAGAGTAAACAAATTTGAAATTTTGAGGTAACCTTTATTAAATCAAGTGATGTGCTTGGTCAACATGGCATAAATATTAGTTTCATATGAATTTGATGTTGTTTGTGACACCCATAGTATCCCTAGTTTATTTTGATTTATGTATCAATCATAAGGTTCTACACATTAACTAATATTACGTCACATACAATTTTAATACACATAACACAATAACCTAATCTGAGACAAAAAAAATTAGAACACAATAATCTAATCTGAGACAAAAAAAACATGCAACTTTTATTCAATCTGGTGATCGTTGGTTTATATGGCCTAATTATTTGCTTTAACAAGATAACTATGGACGACCATCTTCCAATTTCCAATCAATATCTTCCCTTGGGTAAGTAAGGGGAATAAGCAAGAACGGTGGAAAGCTTAAGAAAGTGCTAATTCCTTTGCTGCGCATGGGTGGAATTGGTATCCCCAAAAGGTTGTTCTATTAAAACCTCTGTCAAGGGGGTGTGGAAGTGTTCAAGTCTATCCCTTTGGTTAATCTACTGTTGTTATACATCTCTTTATAGGCCACCACTTACTTAAAGGAAGTCAGAGTACACATCTCCTTCAACTGAAGGGCGAGGACCTGCAATGACGTAGCGTTTGAAAGAAAAGTAACCAGCATAGGAGTGATCAGAAAGCACATGACTCGAGGGAGGGTCGGCTAATGAAATTAGAATCAAGATTATTAAGAACCTCGAGACAAACTCAATGTTACTTATGACGACCATAATAACCCTGGTTCATCTTGGATTATGTATCAATCGTATCATCCTACATGTTCAATAATACTATCAGTTAGCGAAACTTTTAATTATGAGAACCTAATTAGAGACAATTATTATGGATTACGTATTGGTCATAGCATTCTTTCTCCCTGCCCTCACCCTCCCTCCTTTCTCTGTCCCCAATAGGAAGTATGAATCCCTAAGAATCAAAATTCCATTTTTCCATCACGAAAACATCCATGATGCTCTGGGAAAAGAAAACCAAAATCAATGTTCCAAAAAGGCTACTTCCGAAAGCATTTTGAAGCACTGATTTCTTTTTTTTTCCCTCAAACCATCACAAAGTTATTCCTTCACGAAAATGTGCAAGTCTGTAGAAAACTAACGTTTGTTGGCAAAATAAATAAGATTTTTTTAAAGTGTTTTTACTTTTTGGATTTTTACTGTTCATTCCGGGTGCATATGGACCAACGATCAGACAGACACTTCTGCTCTACATGCATAATTTCACATGTCATGATGGCTACATTTTTTTTAGATCACAATTTTTTTTTCAAAAAGGAGGTTAACCCCAGCTTCTGCATGATAATAGCCACATCTATTGAACGGCGAGTATCAAGATTCGGTACAAATAAATACACCAGCTAAAACAAGGCACAACGGGCGAAAATAGGAACATATATGCCTACACACATAGCACATCCCTAAGAAAATAGGAACATTATGGAGGTTTACAATTGTTTATACTTTACAATGATGTGTAAGCGCAAATGTTGTAGTATCAAGTTGCATATCTAGGAATTTTGTTCGACACATTTAGCAGGCAAATGTATTCTCGTTAGGTTGCTAATGCTCAATAATATGCAAATATGTGTCAGACTTGAGACCATATATAAAGTTTGATCTCCCTCAAGGAAGGGGGGCGAATATACGTAAGCATGAGGTATCAAGTTCCTGAAAACATACATGCACAAAATAGGAGTCATGGCAGAAACACACCTTTTCGAACAGACTTGAGGCTACAGCAGATTCTAGACCTCTGACATTAAACACGAGATCTTCGCTATTTGCGCAATACGAGGCAATGCTTGCTTCAGTTGTAATGACAATAATAACACTCTTAGAGGATCTGGGTACCAAGGAAGCCTGCATCAAGTCCCATTCCTTCTTGGACCGGATATCATCAATAACAATGAGCCATCCAGGTTCTTCAAGATGAAAATCTGAAGGTATGCTCCGATCGAAGTCCCTTAAATTGAATGGATGAGATATATCGACCCAACAATACTTTGTAAATTGTTTCCTCTCACGCCTTGTGTCGATGTACAACTCTTTGACGAGAGCTGATTTTCCAACACCAGCTATGCCCCACACAGACATAACTTGGCAAGAGTTTATGCGTGCTTTTGCTGGATACTGACGAAGTTGATTCATTAGCGACACACGTCCAACGAGGGAAGCATCTTCCATCACTGGTTTCTTGCCTTTATCTCCATCGCCGTGAGAAACCTGTATGTCATCATATGCATATGTGTTGGGAAAGGTTTTTACACACAAGGATAACTAGAGAGATACAAAGTACATGATCAAAATGTGATTTCTAAAGTACCGAGGATGCTCACATATTTTATTAGACCATTTACACCTTCGACCAGGTAGTAGGAATCAAGTCACAAGTAACATAATTCATATCTATTTCTGTATACACTATTCTTAATGAAAATTGGTCATAAATAATTAGATAGGGCAACAATCAGTTCTTTTCAAGGGGTGTGAAGGCTGTATTATTTTCCAAACCGTCAAGTATTTTTTTATCAGAAGATAGAGAATGAGATGTAATCAGGCTTACCTCTATTTCTGATACGTTTCCAACATGAACATCCTCCACCACTGGCTTCTTTCCTTTATCTCCATTGCTATGAGAACCCTGTACACATATCATTATATGTTTATGTCTTGCAAAATGTATGTACATATATAGAAGGACAACTTGACAGAGGCAATGTGCATAAGAAAGATTCTTACATATCATATACTTCATTTAAATATGCGTGGCCAGGTGGGTAGGAAAATAATCACACGTGTCTCACAATTAAAACTTATATGTTTGTCTGTGGGAAAGGTATGCAGATGTAAGAAGTATATATACTTAAAGGACATAACAATCTAGGTGTAATTTCTCTAGTAGATTAAAGAGGATGCTAACATACAATTTGAATGATTTGGAAATTGCTCACCAGAACTAGGAAACAAACATGCATGCACAACGAAGTTTACATTTATTTCCGTAATTTTAGAAACAGTGCTGCCACATAATAATTATATAGTAATGGTCATTGATTTAACTCCACCTATGTTGTCTCAACATAGCCGGTCCCAAGCCCGGATGAAGGGGGGTTGTGATAGGTTTGGCGAGCCAACGTCAAAACTCAGCCACTCTTATGGTGATGAAACCCAAAAGAACATTGTTCGTGCGTAACCCTCTAAGCGATGCGCCATATCAAAACCCGGTGTGGTGTCAAATGGGCAAGGGACGGGGTCGTCACCCCCTTGGTGGCGCGCCGTATCTTGATCTGGATACGGTGACAAGCGAGCAAGGATCGGGTCGCCGCATCCTTAGTGGTGTGCTACATCAACGCCCAGGTGTACTGAAAAATGAGCAAGGGTCCTTCCATTTGACTCGATGAGTGCGAAGGGTAAGGAAGCTAGCCGAGCCTAGGAGGATCCGCTTAGGTAGCTGGAACTTGGGCTCCCTCATAGGTAAGCTACGGGAGCTAGTTGATACAGCGGTGAGGAGAGATGTTGATATCCTTTGCGTCCAAGAAACCAAATGGAGAGGACAGAAGGCAAAGGAGGTGGAGGATACCGGAAGATGTGGTACACGGGGTCAACTGCAAAGAGAAATGGAATAGGCATCTTGATCAACAAGAGCCTCAAGTATGGAGTGGTAGGAGTCAAGAGGCATGGGGACCGAATTATTCTGGTCAAGCTAGTAGTTACGGACTTAGTTCTCAATGTAATCAACGCATATGCCCCCCGCAAGTAGGCCACAATGAGAACACAAAGAGGGAGTTTTGGGAAAGCCTGGAGGACAAGGTTGGTAGTGTACCTATTGACCAGAAGCTCCCTCATAGAAGGTAGACCTCAATGGCCACGTGGATACATCCAACACATATTTTGAAGGAGTGCATGGGGCTTTGGCTATGGCATCAGGAATCAAGGAGAAGATGTCTTCAGCTTTGCTCTAGCCTATGACATGAGCGTAGCTAACATCCTCTTTAAAAAGAGAGAATCACATCTAGTGACTTTTAGTAGTGGCCAACACTCTAGCCAGATTGATTTTCATCCTCTCGAGAAGAGAAGACAGGCATGCTTGCCTAGACTGTAAGGTGATACCTGGAGAGTGTTGTCCCTCAACATAAGCTTGTGGTGGCTGACTTCGGCTTTCGGATTCGTGTTCAGCGGGATAAGCACGCCAAAGTCGCTAGAACAAAGTGGTGGAAGCACTAGTAGAAAAGAGGGCTTTGGTCCACCCCGGACTAATGGGGGCATTAGTCCCGGTTCGTGCGCCCAGGGGCCACGTGGGCCATTTGTCCCGGTTCGTCTGGACCTTTTAGTCCCGGTTGGTGCCACGAACCGGGACTAAAGGTCTAGCCACCAACCGGTACTAATGGGGTTTGAGGCATTAGTACCGGTTCATGGCATGAACCGGTACATGAACCGGTACTAAAGGTTAAACATTTTCAAAATCCTCAAAAAACTAATAGAAAAAAGTTACGGGGCTTTTAAGATCTAGAGTGGAAAAAATCGAAAAAATTTCAAACTGTGGTCAAACTAATTATTCTAGAATATTAGTGTTACTAAATAATTATTTCAGTTATTTTGAATTTTGGTCAAATCTGGTCAAACTGTGGTCAAACTGTGGTCAAACAATGGTCAAACAATGGTCAAACTAATTATTCAAGAAATATTAGTGTTACTACATAATTATTGTTTTTAAAACAATAGTTTCAAACTCAAACAGTGAAATGTGTCACTTAATGCTCACGCAAAATTCCTGAGGGTTAATAGGATTGACATCTTACTATTGTCAGCAAAAGAACAAGTGCAGACTTGGAAACGAGGGAGAATAGAACCTGAAAGTTAAGCGTGCTCAGGCTGGGGGAGTGGGAGGATGGGTGACCATTTGGAAGTTAGATGATTAGGAATGATGAGGGGATTAGAGATTAGAGGATAAATTAAGCAGTGATGAGGGGTGGTGATTAGAGATTAGAGGTTAAAATAATTCAGAAATTTGAAAATAAAAAAAATTAAAAAAAAATTCGTAAAATTTCCTTTAGTCCCGGTTGGTGTTACCAACCGGGACTAAAGGTGGAGCTCCATGTGGCCGCGGCCTTTAGTCCCGGTTCGTTTAAGAACCGGGACTAAAGGGGAGAGGCATTAGTAACGACCCTTTAGTCCCGGTTCAAAAACCGGGACTTAAGGGCCTTACCAACGGGGACAAAAGCCCCTTTATCTACTAGTGAAGCTCAAGGCGGAGGCTGCTCAGGCTTTCAAAGAGAGGGTCATTAAGGAGGGCCGTTGGGAAGAAGATGGTGTCTTGCATTTGTAAGGTGGCTTTAGGGGAGTTTGAAGTGTCCAGGGAAAGTAGAAGCAAAGCTAAAGATACCTGGTGGTGGAACGATGATGTCCAGAAGACTTTTAAGGAGAGGAAAGATTGTTTTAGACGCCTATACTTGGATAGGAGTGCAAACAATATAGACAAGTAC
The DNA here is from genome assembly GCA_904067115.1 of Aegilops sharonensis. Lineage (NCBI taxonomy): Eukaryota > Viridiplantae > Streptophyta > Magnoliopsida > Poales > Poaceae > Aegilops > Aegilops sharonensis. Next base: position 962,040,768 of record LR880967.1, read on the forward strand.
AAGGTGGTAAAGAAGGCCGCAAAGCAAGCTGTGAGTGAAGCAAGGGGTTGAGCGCATGAGGACCTCTACCAGCACTTAGACACGAAGGAAGGCGAAAGTGGCATCTATAAGATGGTGAAGACCCGCAAGAGAAAGAAGTGGGATGTTGACCAAGTCAAATGCATCAAAGATGAAACAGATTAGCTCCCTGTGAAGGAGGAAATTAGCATAGATGGCGGGAGTACTTTGACAAGCTGTTCAATGGAGAGAATGAGAGCTCTACCATCGAGCTAGACGACTCCTTTGATGATACCAGCAGGAGTTTTGTGCAGTGAATCCAGGAGTCTGTGCTCAAGGAGGCACTAAAGAGGGATGAAAGAAGGCAAGGCGATTGGCTCTGATTGTATCCCCATTATGGTGTGGAGAGGCCTCGGAGACATAGCGATAGTATGGCTAACTAAGCTTTTCAACCTCATTTTTCGGGCAAACAAGATGCCAGAAGAATGAAGACGGAGTATATTAGTACCAATTTTCAAGAACAAGGCGATGTTCAAAGTTGTACTAATTACCGTGGAATTAAGCTAATGAGCCATACAATGAAGCTATGTGAGAGAGTGAATCACAAGCGTGACCAAAAATCAGTTTGGTTTCATACCTGGGAGGTCGACCATGGAAACCATTTTCTTGGTATGACATCTTATGGAGAAATACAGGGAGAAAAAGGACCTGCATATCGTGTCCATTGACTTGAAGAAGGCCTACGATAAGATACCGCAGAATGTAATGTGATGGGCCTCGAAGAAACACAAAGTCCCAACAAAGTGCATTACCCTCATCAAGGGCATGTACGATAATGTTGTGACAAGTGTTTGAACAAGTGATATCGACAATGATGACTTCCCGATTAAAACAGGACTACACCATTAGCTTTGAGCCCTTACTTTTTGCTTTGGTGATGGATGAGGTCACAAGAGATATACAAGGAGATACCTCATGGTGTATGCTCTTTGCGAATGATGTGGGGCTAGTCGATGATAGTCGAATGGGAGTTAAAAGAAAGTTAGAGCTATGGAGACAAATCTTGGAATCGAAAGGTTCTAGACTTAGTAGAAGTGTAGAACTAAAACGGAGTACATGAGGTGCGGTTTTAGTACTACTAGGCAAGAGGAGGAGGTTAGCCTTGATGGGCAGGTGATACCTCAGAAGGACACCTTTCAATATTTTGGGTCAATGCAGCAGAAGGACGGTGATATCAATGAAGATGTGAGCCATCGAATCAAAGTCGGATGGATGAAGTGGCGCCAAGCTTCTGACGTACTCTGTGACAAGAGTGCCACAAAAGCTAAAAGGAAGGTCCTATAGGACGACGATTCGGCCTGCAATATTGTATGGTGCTGAGTGTTGGCCGCTAAAAGGCGGCATATTCAATAGTTAGGTGCAGTGGAGATGTGCATGTTGAGATGGATGTGTGGCCACACAAGGATCGGATCCGAAATGATGATATATGGGATGGAGCTAGGGTAGCACCGATTGAATAGAAGCTTGTCCAACATTGTCTTAGATGATTTGGGCATATTCAGCGCAGGCCTTCAAAAGCTCCAATGCATAGCAGACAGCTAAACGTTATGATAATGTCAAAAGAGGCCGGGTAGACCAAACTTGACATGGGAGGAGTCTGTCAAGAGAGATTTGAAGGACTGGAATATAACAAAAGGCTAGCCATGGACAGAGGTGCGTGGAAGCTAGCTATCCATGTGCTAGAACCATGAGTTGGTTGCAAAATCTTACGTTTCAGCTCTAGCCTACCCCAACTTGTTTGAGACTATTATATAAGCTTTGTTGTTGTTGTTGCTGTAATGGTGATTGCTTCACTAACGAATAGAGAATTTATTGTTGTAAAACCACTCGGTACAAAAAAATTTCAAATCTAAACAATGAGACGTGTAGCTCTATTTCCCTAATTTTAGAAACAATTTGTTTGATGAAGGATAATATAGTAGATGCTATCAATTACCTACAACATCTGCAACTACATAATATCAAAGACCTCATTGAGGATGCACGGAGCCAAAAGGAATAATAAAGAAGAAAAACAAAGAAAGCCGACTCAGCCAAAAAACAACACGCAACAAACAAGCAGGAACATCATTCGTCATCATACACAACACACGAAGTACAGGAAACGACGCACAAGCGTCGTTGTCGCTGGATCCAACCACTAAAGGTCAGATCTTGAGTTTTCACCAGAAAGAGCACATCTGAGCAGAATCCAACAATGCCGTAACACGAGCATAAACACCACCATTGGCAAGTGCAACCATTGAAGGTAAGACCTATGGTTTTTACCCTAAAGCTCGAGATCCGGTACTCAAAGAGCACCACCAAGTTATATTCACCATCCGTTGCCGCGCACAAGTACCGTTGTCGCCGGATTCAACCACTAAAGATGATACTTAATAACAACCAGGAGTATCGCCAAGGAGATTGATTTCTTCCCTTACAAGCTCTTGGTCTTGGCAACGAAGGGTTTATGCAGAAACGCTAGCACAAGACTGTTTCCCCCAAGAAGGTCCCTAGCTCGCCTTATATACCTAGCCAAGCTAGGCTTACATGACTCCGATCAGACTATCGTGGGCTCATGCCCATTAGTTGGACTGGATGATGTCATGCGCAAGTGGCCACCTGTCCAAGTATGCCGCCTGGCTGGTGCATGGGTTTGTGCATACCACCCGGCGCCTTAGTAGTCAACGTGGCTTGGCCTATGCCCGGCTAGGGCGCCCGAGTGGCATAGCTCGAGTGGACTCCAACGGACACATCGCGATGGCAGCATATGATCAATGAATATGGAGGCAAAGAGATACCCGCGATCTCCGCTTTGCCAGTAGGCTGTCAAAGAGAAAGCATTCACCAGTTGGATTTGCATCGGCTCCCGATGCCTAACAATCATGATGCTTGTCAGGGGCCATGGAACCGAGGCACTGCTAGTCGTGGGATGCTTTGATGTAGTCTAGAACAGTCATGTCCAAGATGACAGATGGCGACCCGATCAGGGCGACTTTTTTGGCCTTCCTTGCGCCTATAACATAGGCACAAGGTGGGGGCGTGGGCTCTAACCCATGTTGCTTTCGTTCTCCAACTCGTGTTTCCCTTTGCTGGTAATGCCTTCCCATCTACATGAGCACTCCATAAACATCTCTGATGCATCTTGTTAGCATCTGACCCCCTCTTTGCTCTTGTACTCTCCACACCCTTTGCCGATGCGGCCATGGCTTACCCTTCCACTTCTGCCACGTGCCCTTTCGTCGTAGATCCAAAACCGTTGTCCTTGGTGCCTGTGCGTCAGAGGACGGGTTAGACTTTGCCAAGGGGGTGCAGCCAATGGCATGTGAGGATGTGGCCAAGGAAGAGGCGGTGACATCTAGTGTGGAGCGAACGTCCGAGGCGGCGAAAGCCATGCAGTGAAAGAGATGGACAAGGAGCCGGTAATATGTACATGCAACCTCAAAGATGAAAAAAATGAGTGTTCTCCCCCACCCTGGCAGATGCCCAACATCGAGGCCGTCCTTGTGCCCAGGAAGGGGAGGTTGTAGGGGCTGTTTGGAGTGTGACTATCTTTGCCATATATTGCCATATGATTTTTGCCACACTTGCCTTAGTTGTGTTGCTCAAATTGTGAGCCACACTTTGGCTTGCCTAAGGGAATGTTGCCACATTTTTTGTGTCAATGACATGTGGGGCTCACTGCTCATAAAAAAATCCTTGCCTTAGGTGTGGCTAGAACCAAACACCTACCTAACTTGATCAAACTTGCCTAAGGTTAGGTGTGGCAAAGTGTGGCAAGGTGTGGCTAGGAACAAAACAGCCCCGTAGTCTTCATGCCCTTCTTTTATAGGGGCTTTTCCTTGCCGATCAATCCCTTCTTGCGAGGCTTGCTCCTCTACTAGGAGCTGGCTTCACCATTTGAATCCCAACATCCTCCAAGTGGTCTGCTTCATTAATTATTGTGAGGGCTTTGGGGGATTGAGCCTCACATGGCCTTGTCGAAGGCCTTGTACTTCACGAAGCCATACCAGTCTAAAAAATGCATCCCGCGGGTCAAGAATGTCGGCTTCTCGATAAGGTATGACAAGGTGGGAGCCGGGGTTCCCTAGATTGTCATCGTCTCGTAGAAGCAGGGGTGGCACCATGAGTGGTTTTATTGCTCCGACCCCGACACTTGTCGGTCTTCGATGCCAGTTACCCCGTGATTGGAGATTCCTGGAATGCCCATCCCACTAGGAAGGAACTAACCGCGGTGGCAGCACTAGAGGGGCACATCACCGCCCTGCATGAAAGGGGGCTCTCGCGAGAAGCCATGATGGCGATGTTTATCTAGCATCAGGTCCAACCCAGAAAGCTAAGGTGTCGCCGCATGTGGGCTTAGTAGGGTTTGGCGGACTCGACCCATGAGGCCCCAGGCAAGCTCGGCGTCTGGGAGAGAGTGGAGGTGGGCAGTCAAACTGGTGACGTCCAGGAACGTGAACCTGGCTAGGTAGCCTGCAACTTTGTGCCGCTCCTGTCAACCTAGCGAGGTAATCATGAATACGCAGGCGATGACTTCCTTTGTATCTTGCCCTCCCCTACTCAAGGACTATTTGCGACGCCTTGTGCCCATTGATGCCCGAGGTCCCTGGATCATCCCCAGCACGGGGTGACCCCAACATGGGTTTCGTGCAGAATGCGGGTGCCAAGTCCCAGGCAGGGAAGAGGAAAGCACCTGATCAAGGGCCCCTCCACTCGAGGTGACCACAACATGGGTTTCGGGCAGAATGCGAGTGCCAAGTCCCAAGCAGGGACGAGGAAAGAGGAAAGCACCTGATCAAGGGCCCCTCCACTGAGGCTACCGTTACAAGCGGTGCTCCTCCTAAAAGAAGCCGAAGCCTCCTTCTGCTGGATTGGGGAGGACAACCTTGGCGGTCCTCAAGAAGGAGAAGGCTACCACGGCGAATGCCAATAATAAGAAGAAGAAGGCTCTTGCGACCGCCGCCAAGACATGCAAGACCTGCTTGGAATCTAGGTTGGCCTCTCAAGTTCCCCGATCTAACGTTTGAGGCACTTGATCCTTTTTGCAATGTTGGTTGGCATTCTTCTTGCGTTGTTGGTTGACGTTGAGCTTGTTCAGTTGTGATCGGCATTTGTTGTTCGCACTGTGCCGAGGATGTGCGGGGCGTAACAGGAGATGCCTCACATGCTGAGGTGGCCAAGGACGGGGAGGCTAACTCTTATGCTTCGAAGACCCCAAGTGAAGCATTGCTGCCACCTCCAAGCTAGCATCTGGATAACTCAGGGGAGACACTGTAAACTTCACAATCATCGATCGCTCAGAAATGGACACTGCATCTCTGAAGAGGGACCCAAGTTCCACTTCCACCTCCTTCGAGCTCTTGGAGTTCGCCGATGTCAGGGATCCTGCCTCTGTAGGGGGTGGAGGGGGCGTCAAAGACCAATGGAGCAGCGAGCGTAGGCTCCCGCTCTCGAGAGGAAAGTTGTGCTCCCTCCCAGCAACAGCTTGCATATTGCCGTTGACGCTTCAGCCCTGGTGGTGGCTCCGAAGTTGAAGAAGTGGCACAAGTCACACATGTAAAACCTCTCTAGTAGGATGAACGTGCCAATCCTACTCAAGTGGGTTTGCAGGATCATTCGACACGATGTGGGACTTTGGCTGCACTTAATCAAAGGCCAACTACCACCAAGGTCGACTCATATGATGTGTCCTCACCGTGAGGAATCCATGTTCTGGAAAACCCTCCAAAGCATTAAGCATTGGGTCAGGAAAGGCCACGGTAGACCATAGTCGATGGTGTTAGTACTATGTTTTGGCTGGATTGCTAAATCAACTCGCAACCTCTAAAGCATGAGTTCCCTTCTTTGTTTGATATTTGTGGGGACCTGGAGATCTCAGTGGCTCCGGCCTTCCATAATGGACTTCGAGGCTAAGGAAATTGTACCTTGCTACTCTCTGCGGGCCTTGTCTTCCCCCATTAGTTGGCCCGGACATTGTCTCCTGGTCCCTCATGCCATGTATGTTCTCCCTGGGATTGACTATCAGATGCAAGTGCAACTAGGACGTGCCTCCCGACTCCCATTCACCCCCCCCCCCCCCCCAACAGCCCTGCGGGTTTGGTTGTTCCCCTTATGGGGCAGATCTTCGCGTGGAAACTCCTTTGGGACAGGCCACCTTCCGGTTTTGAGGCCGTCAAATGTTGTGGCCCTGGACGGGCCTTCCGGTTTGCCCACTATCCGCATTTTCTTCTCATGTGCCGCCATCTAATATCTTTGGAGCTGCTTTCATGAAGCTATGGTGACACGATGCCTCTCCTCACCATTCAAAATTACCTTACACGTAGCAGGAGGCGCCACCTATGGGTAGGATTCGCAGCGATGGCTTGGACTCTAGTATGATTCACTACAAGCTTGTTATTGAGCACCTTCCTTTGCAACATGCTTTCAACTCCATGTTTGAATTAACTGTTGGATTTTACGTCGCATTGGCGCCAACTCTCTAAGCAGAAGGATATGAGTATGCTCAATCAATGCCATGGTGGCGGGGCTCCACATGGTTGCCCAACGACTTGTCACTACTCTAGTCTTTTGTTCATGTAACTAGGTGGTTTTCATTTGTTGGGCTGTTGTGTCCCTAGCATATTATATTATTTGTATTTGTGATTGTTTGTAGGATTGAACATTTGTTGGTACATTGTTTTGTCTATAAAGTGGGACAAAAGCCCAATTTCTGATGTAAAACCCCCGTGCCTCTTCTCCCTTGCAGCATCCGCTAGGTGCGGCGCATTTGGTGGCTAAGCTTCTAGGTGATGTCACAACCCACAATACCCATCAATATCCAAGTGTCGTGGTAGCAGCCGAAGGCAAAATGATGGCATTCTCCCCCGACGAGTTCTCCTTCGTCTGGCTAGTTCTATGTGAGTAGGGTCAGTAGAGAGGTGGATGACGACAGTGATGATTGACATCAAAGTTGTATTCCCTTTCCGGGGTGAAAACACATGATTTAATCTTCTCACTAGATCATCCAATGTCAATGTTTGTGCATCATTCCTTACTAAAGGTGTTGGCTCAAAGTTCTACTTCAGAGGTAACAACACTAGATTTGACTTTTGAGTTGTGATTTCTGATTGAAGCGGTTATTTTGGAGTCTTACGTCTTTGTTGGGTCACATGTTGCTCGACGGGTAATATGATGCACAGTCGTCGTGTTGGGGTACGATTGTGGAGATGTTACCACAAGGCAGCTCCAAATGTGGATGGTATCGTGTTTTTACAAACTGATTTGTTTGGCATCAACGGTTTGCATTGTTTACTAATTAATGGAACATACGGTTGGGTGCATCAATCACAGCAAAGGCGGGGTACACTCATTTTCCAAAAAGTTATTACACAAAGTTCAAATTTATTTCCATATTTGAAAAAGCAAATTTGGCCACATGATAATTAGATAGAGTAATGATCAGTAATTTTCTATGAAGAGTGGAGAATGTTTTATTGTCCAAACCACCGAGTAAAACAAATTATAAAGTTGAACAATGGGATGTTTAAGGCTTACGTCTATTTTCAACAAACCTCCAACATCAGGAGAATCCTCCACTGTTTTCTCGCCTGTATCTCCATCATCTTGAGAACCCTGCGCATTATATTTATATGTGTTGGGCAAGGTATCTACATGCAAGGACAACTTGAGAGAAGTAATGTGCATAAATAGCCAGGTGTAATTTCTAGGGCTGCTTAAAGTGAATGCACGAATAGGTAGGTGTATTTACATGTACGAACAGATGGTAGTAAACAATCAAGTCACACATGTGCCACGATTACATACTACTACCTCTGTTTTAAAATATACATTTAGGAACAGAGGGTGTATTATTTATTTCGAAAATAATTGGTCATATAATACCCAGATAGAGGAATGATCACTAGTTTCACTAGAGTGAAGAATTGTGGTATTCTTCAAACCACTGAGTAAACCAAAACTGAAAAGGTATACAGTTAATAGTTTGCCAGCCGTCATTTTTGTATGTTTCAGAAAGCTATGAAATTATTCCTACATGTATATACAGATATAGTCTATACATCGATCGGTAAAGTTTCATTAATACATATTTTAACTTATGAGCACACTAAATGGCGAGTGTTTTATACATATATAAGCAAATACAGTAATAGATATCCACTACAGATCTATGTTTTGTCATTTTTAATATAGGTCACGAATAAAAATATTTGTTACTGAAATTTTGAAGGTGTAGTGAACGTCTATATGTACTTGTGGAAAAGCATTCAGAAATTTCTGAAGCCATAAAATGTGTTTTTCGACTTCAAAAAGTGATTCCTGTGTTTCAGGTAGCTTACCTTCTTGAACAGGGCACAAACGGAGTGCTCGGGAGAGAACTGTTTGAGCTCCAGTATGTGGTACGGGTGCTCGATGCACAAGCTAGCTACTTCGTGTTGCTGCGTTGACACGATGATCCAGCTGCCTTTCCTCGTGTCAGGAAGGAAAGTCCTCAAAGCATGCCAATCCGCCATGTTTGACAGGCCTTCCACGACGACAAGGTAGCTCCCCTGTGTGACTAGCTCCTGGAAGTCCCTGAAGAGAACTTCCTGGGATCCCTGCATCGTTGTTAGCACATCCATGCCTATGGCTGCACAGAATTGAAGCATCAAGCTCCGAACGAAGTCGAGCGGGCTGAAGGGATGCATAAGCTTCACCCAGGCACGGAGGGTGAACTTTCTGCAGATCTCTGGGTCAGTGTAGGTCTTCATGACGATGGATGTGCTCCCATGTTCGCCGGCTGACCCCCAGATGGAGATCTGTCCAAGATCGAGGCCGTCGCCGGCTTCTCTGGCGATAAGCTGGGTGAGATCGCCGCCCTGCTCTCTCCGGGCGGAATCCCTTGCCTCGGCGAGCATGTTGGACGCGGCCACCGCGTCGCCGGCGGCAGCGGCCGCCGTCAGCTGCTGCTGCTGCGCGGCGGGCTTGGAGCCGGTGTCGCTGATGAGGCTGTAGCGCGCGTTCCGGGCGCTCACGTCGGCGACCCTGGCCTTGAGCTGCTCGATCTCGTCGACCGCCTGATCCAGGGCGGGCGGGCGCGGCGGGCGCGCCCAGGGGACGCAGAGCCGGCGGAGGCGGAACCAGAAGCTGGTCCTCCCCTTGTCGAGGTGGACGACGAGCTCGATGCAGTCCTCCACGTCGTACGCGAGCTCGCGGATCTGGCGCACCCAGGTGCGCACCACGGCGTTCTCGACGCGCTCCGCGGTGGCGACGTTGAGGAACGACCGCATCATTTCGAACTCGCCGGTGATGAACACGAGGTCGCGGCGCGCGCTGAGGCGCAGCTTGGCCTCCTCCTGCACCGCCGCGTGCGCCTTGCTCAGCGTCCCCTCCACCACCGACTTGGCCAGCCCCACCGCCAGTTCCGCCATGGCTTGCCTGGCCCCTCCTTCCTTGCTCGAGCGCTGGCTGGCTGGTCCTCTCTCTCTCTCTTGCGTGGCTAGTGCGACGGCACTTGACCTAGTGCGTTCGATGGCGGATCTCACAGCGGGAGGTTTGGGGGTTTGGAGAGAGCGGGAGCAGGGGAGTGCGAGGAAGAAGGAGATTGGGGATTTTGATTGGGTCAAAGTCTTCGTCGGTATACGGAGACTGACCTGCTGGCTGGCCTGGTCAAGTCGCCTCGTGTCACAACCTTTTTTTCCTGCGGAGATCATTCGTGTTGTGTCACAACAGTGTGCGGTGATCGAAAACGAGAGCACCGTTCATGTTCCCTCCCGTCTGCCTGCTCGCCTCCGTGCCCCACCACCACCGTCGCCGAGGCCCCCCACCCCGTCGCTGCCTCCAATCAAAGTCGACCCTCCATGCTCGCAGCTCATCATCATGTCCGCCCCTACTTTGCCCATGGAGAAAAGGAGGCGTGGTATGGGTCGAGGGGTGGGGGTCAAAAGATCCGGGTCAGCGGCGAGCTCAAACAGTCACGGGGTTACGGGAGCCGCTATCCAAGCCAATGATCACACCCCACACGCATATACAACACCGCCCGTGACTTTGGGCAGTGAACTGGTGGGGACATCGACATGTGAACCAGGTTTGAGCGTGAGGGTGAAAGATAAGGGGGAACTACTAGTAGTTCAACCAATAGTGTGAGCCCCCGTGACCAACCTATTCTCCTTGTACCATCCCCCACACAACTTTAGCCATAGCAACCCGGCGATGGTCCATAGAATCAAGGGGATCATAACAGTCTCTATCAGAAGAACGATATGCAATGGAGCATCATAGGATACACCATGAGGCTCCCACGGAGAGGATGCGACACCGTGCAAAAGCTTGTGACAAGGATCTGCATGGAGGCGTCGGAGGAGGAGCGCCACTGAATGTTCCCTCTTCGTTGCACATCGGCCGAGGAGGGCATTGCGTGGGCAAGGGGAAGGTGAGGTCGCTCATTATGGAACAGCGCGCCAGATGAAAGGCATGTTGGTCTCTCCAATCCCCCTCCTAGTGACGATGGAGGCCTTCATCGGCTCGGGCACTAACGATTAGTTGGGTGCACTGGCGAGGAATAGCCGCAGTTGTTGGTCCTTCAGGACTCCGTCGGATTCATGTTTTTCCCGCTACGGCACATTGGAGATTTTAGATGTTCTCGAAGACGCGTCAATGGTGACGTGCGTCTATGTTGTCGAGGCCCCCAATGTCATCGATGATAACACCGTCAATGAATTCCACACTGAAAGTGCTAGCTATCGACTAAAGGGGGGTGAATAGGCGATTTTTATGAATGTCTTCGAAACAAGGGAAGACTTCGAAGATAGACAATCAAATAACACCTAAACAGGATGCAGCGGAAGATAAACTACACTAGTCATGCCATAGTCAAAGAAACAATACAAGGAAAGTACGAAGACAAATAGCAGCTATGCAGACAAATCGGAATAGGAAGATAGTGTGAAGCCAAATATGCAATCAGGGTGAAAGTCTTCACACGGTGTATTCAATCAGGGCAGGCAAGCAATGACTTCACAAAGCTAAACTGAAGGAAGGAGAGTGAAGTGATAGAAACAGTTCCTTGACGAATACACGGATTTGGTAGACTAGTTCCAATTGCTGTGACAACTGTACATCTGGTTAGGAAGGTTGAGATTGAACTCAGAACACCACGTTTTCACCTTATTCCCCTTGAGCTAAAGTCACTTTATCCTCGCCCAATCACTCAGGTAAGTCTTCCGGGTAGACTTCCAAACCTTCATAGACTTTGTTCACCGACGATCCACAATGACTCTTGGATCCTCAGAACGCGACGCCTAACTGACTGGCAGATCACAGTCGTGAAGTGTAATAAGTCTTCAGATCACGTGGACAAAAAGACTTCAGTGATGCCAAACACTCTTCGGGCTCTGGTTGTTTTGGGTTTTGTCCTCAGAAGGATTCTCTATCAAAGGCTTCGGAGGTTGGTTGCTCTCAAACGACAAAAGCCTCGCACTAACTCTGAGCAGCCATCAATTTATGGTGGAAGGGGGTGGCTATTTATAGCCAGGGGCAACCCGACATGATATGTCTGAAATGACTCTGGGTCATTAAGGAACCGACACGTGTCCAACGGTCGGATTTCAAACACACACGACAACTTTACTTGAGCTACAAGAAAAGCTGACTTATCCAACTCAGGATAAGATTTTCTCTCATCTATCTTCGCTCGAAGACATAGGATTTGGATAGAGAATCACGTCGGTTTTCGGACTTTGTTCACTTGGACCCCATTTGACTGTTCGGTGGTTCCTATGACTCAAGAAATAAGAAAATGAAACTACGAAACAACTATGTCTTCCCGCGTCATTGTCTTCAAATGAGTGTCTTCACGTGTCATTATCTTCGACACGAATGTCTTCGCGAACCAGCATTCACTACAAAAAAAAGACAAATCTATGACATTTTGGGCAGAACAAAAATTTTTCTGTCATACTTATGACACTTCTATGACGATAATTGTGACAGAACCCGGTATCATGATAGATGTGGTGGGCTCCTACTTCTATGACAAAAAATGGGCTTTTCGTCCTGGGCGGGCCGGAGACGCAGTTGCATGACATTCTTTGGGCCGTCCATGACGGAAAAAATCGTGGTAGAAGCAAGGGCGAGGAAAATATCGAGGTGTTCCCGGTTACGATGGGTGGTCAGGGCCGAGTGATGCACGGAGGTTTGCGCGTTTCTCTTGTACACGCACGCGCGTGGGGGTGAGGCGTTGGGCTCTAACTAAACCCGAGCGAGGCATTTGCCTACTGAACCCGAGCGATCGATCGATGGCTGTTAACTAAACCTGATCGAGCGATTCATTCACTACTGCTGCTAACTGAAGCCGATCGATGCTGCC
>LR880967.1:962058372-962072161 GCA_904067115.1 Aegilops sharonensis
TCATATGCTCAATACTGCAAATCTGAAATTCAAAAGACATTCATATCTGAAAGTACTCTCAAAATACACAACACAAAACACAATTCAAAACCTGCAAATACTGACAACCCTAAGCTCCTCCTGACAATTCACAACCTGCCCGACTATTGGGCTGGGGGGCAGTCCCCTCCTATTCCTCGGCGGCACACAACCGCCCCGTGAGACAATGTGAACAGCGAGGGAGAGGATGGCGGGGAAGCATCGTCGGGCCAACTGCTTTTCTCCTCTTGTAGTTGGGTTCGGTCGACGAAGACTCCACCGGCTCACTCTGGCATGACACCCTCACAAACGGCACCCTGTAGATGCTCGATCCTTCAATCTCTGGTGGATGCTCCATCTGGGATCAATACTCCCACAACCACTCCCTCACGATCGGATTCGGTGAATCTGTTTCCTCCATGGCCCAGAGGAGCAGCTCTATGTACTCCCGCACGACTCCCTCCGGGATGTCGTCGTCGTCGCCGCTAGTTGGTCCTTATTGTCAAAACCAAGACTGTATCTCCAACATCCTAGCTAGCTTCATAGGGTCACCGTCTGCGATCCTCACATATTGGTTGTACTCCTCCATCAATCTAATTCTCCACAGCACCTTCACTCGCCGGCGGTGGTTTTTGAATGGAAGAGGCGAGGAGCAGTGCTAGTTTTGGATTAGAACGGGAGAGGAGCGACGCTGGTTTTGGATTGGAATAGGAGAGGAGGGGTGGTGTTTTGAAATGGAAGAGGAGAGGAGCGGCGTTGTATTTAGATTGGAACAGGAGAGGAGCGGCGGTGGTTTAAGAGGAGAAGAGCGGAAGAGCGGCGCTGGTCTTGGAAGTATTTTTTTTGTTTTGCATATTTTGGGTCAAAGTTTGACCACGTACTGTATTTGACGAGCAAAATGTGATTGCATGTCACCAAAAATTGTATCGTTTGGTTCATATCTGAATGTACTTTCAAATTATATTATTTTTGCAACGTATAACATATATTTTATTTGCGAAAATCATGCTCAATTATGACCCAGAATAAAAGGGAGACTAGTTAATTTGGGGTTGCTTTCTTAATTGAAGGGTAAATTGATTTTGATTTTGATCCAGTCACTGCGCGCCGGCCCTCTCGTCCAATCCTAAATCGCTGCCGCACGCTCCTCTCCCTCTTCTCCATTGCAAAACCACCTCCTCTCCTCTCCGTCATCTCCATTCCAAAACCATCGTATCGCCTCTCCCTCTTCTCCATTGCAAAACCACCTCCTCTCCTCTCCATCATCTCCATTCCAAAACCACCATCTCGCCTCTCCCTCTTCTCTATTCAAGACCACCATCTCTCCTCCCATCTTCCAAAGCTAGCACCGGATCACTCAGAAGGACATCTATGGAGAGGATGCAGCAACGAATCAGGCAGATCGCCGGCGGCGACCAGGCAAAGTTAGACAGGTTGAAGGAGATCCTTACTTGGTTTGACAATGAGTTGGAGATTTCGAGGATGGTGAGGGCCATATGGCAATGTATGCGAAAGAGCGAGACATCGGCGATGAGGGCGGCGATGTACTCCTCGGCAGCAGTCACGCCGCAGTCCTTCAAGTTCATCGAGTATCTCCTCTGGGCGATGGAGCAGACAGATTCGCCCGAGGAAGAAGTCAGGCGGAGGTGGTGGGCGTACAGTTCGAAGGTCGAGCACCCAGAGGATAACGAATCGATCGAGTACGATGTGCCGTTCGTGAGGGTGCAGAGCCTGCCGGAGACACAGGAGTATTCATTCTCCCACCGCAAGAGGAGGCCGGATGGCGCGGCATCGCTTCCCCACCGTTCTCCACGGTTCCCTCGACGCTCGCCTCGTTTCAATGGCGGCGGTAGGATTTAACGTAAGCTTTGCACTAACCCTAATCGCCAGTGGCCTGGGAGTTGAGCTAGAAGGGCAGTGGCCCGGGTCCAAAGTAATAGAAGTAGCACAAAAACATTTTTTTACTGTAGGCTTTTCCTTGCTCAAGCCTGCCTACTAGAATCGCCAGTGCTTAAAAGGAAAAGTGAATGAAAAACATAGGAATTGGAAAGTTTCCTATGGTACTACTATTCATGAATTTGGTTCAAAGGAATGGAGCAAAGGAAACCTGTAGGATTTGTTCCTTTAGTGTCTCCTTGAAAGAAAAACCATAGGAATTTCAATTTCCACTTGTCCTCCTTTTCGAATTCCTATTCATGAAGCACAAGACTAAGAGATAGTAGCATAATAGCATTATAACCGTACATTTTCTTGTGGTTTGACTTAATCTCACCATGCTTCTTTGCATCCGGAAATCTTCCAAATCTTGTGAATCAAACACCCAGATTGGCAGAAATCCTATGTTTTTAAATTCTCTGTTTTGCACACGCATTCATATCCTATTCCTGTCTATTTCCTATCCCTGCATTGTTGGAATCCTCAAATTCAAACAAGCCCTTACACAATTACTTCTGTTATAGATACGTGTCAAAGAAAATCTTGTGTGGTTTGTCCTGCTCCTGCGGCGCTGTGTTCCACCCTAGCTCAGCTGCTCCAACGACGGAAGGGTTCACCACAGCAGGGATCCACTCTCTAGACTGTCTTTCGCCGCCTCAGATCTTCTTCCTCGCCGCTGGCAGCCACGACAACTGCATTACCATCATCAACTAAGTAGATGACCTTGAGGACTACACGGGTCCACAAGAGAGGTCGCACTCTTCCGTGTCTGCTTACGTTATGCATCGCTTAAAATGATGACATGCTACTTTATCATCATGTTCACCTATTAGACTCCGAGTCAGGTCCAAACTAATGCTGAAACTTGAGTTTTTAAATGGTTGTGGGGTACATATTGGGGCAGCAATCAGTACTATATGTCTACTATCTGTTTAATCTCGGGTGTCTACTATGAGTCTCATGTTGGGTGCAAACAAACATTAAAGGAGCCATTATCTGTATTTCTTAACTAAAGCTATTATCTGCCTGCTATCATTGGTTTTGGGTATATCCACAGTTTGCTACCATCACTCTGGATTTGTGCATGCACTCCATACATAATCTCACTGTTTTATTCCTATGCATGTCAATTATTGTACACAATGGAACTGAACATGTAGAGCAAAAGAGATGAGCCTTGCGTGGCAATAAAATTTCATGCAGACGTCGCTCCATGGTGGGCGCAAAGGCAGCCCCCCTCCACCCATTTCGGTTTGTAATCAAGAGGAAGATAACTGTTCTAAGGGGGATTAAGAAGGAGTAGACCACTTCTATTTACCCCATGAGGTCTTCGCTCTAACTTGGCATGCTGATGTTGGTAATATCATGCATATGGTGCCTTGCATTGCTTACTGTATACATCAAAGATGTCATCTTCTTAGTTTAGACATGTTTTGTGTCAATTCCATCTGTTTAATTTCTTTATCGTATATGTGAATCATGCAATTCCATCTTGTTTAGCCAGGCGTCATATATGTGAATTTTGCAATGCCACCCTGGTTAGCCAGTCATCTTATATGTGAATTATATCATGCCATCATTTTTTTATTACGAGTTAAATTTGTCAACAATTTTAGTACATTCAATTACTCTTCCTGTGCATCAGCCATTCGGCACGGTCATGGAAAAATCTGGAGTGGAAACAAGGTCTTTAGAGCAGACAATGCTATCTGACGAAGCGCATGTCTTGCTGGTTATGGATAGCTCCTCAGAGGAGGATTCAGAGATAGATGACCAGTCCTATTCCCCCCCCCCTGAGGTGCATGCTCTAACTTGGTAGGGTTATGTTGCTCATATCGTGCGTATGATATCTTGCATTGCTATGTCATTTGCTTAGTTTAGACATGCTTTGTGTGAATGCCACCTGTTTAGTGTCTAATTACCATATATGTGAATTATGCAATGCCATCTTGTTGCAAGACATTATATATGTGAATTATGCAATTCTATCTTGTTGCAAGGCATTATATATGTGAAATATGCAATGCCATGCTATTTAGCCAAGCGTCATATATGTGAATTATATTATGCCGTCCTTTATGTGCATTTCTCATTGATTTTGTCGACAATGTTTGTATATTCAACTGCTCTTCCTGTGCATCAGCCATTTGAATTGGTGATGGAGAAATCTGGAGTGAAAACAAGGTCTTCAGAGCAAACAATGCTACCTGCTGAAGCAGATATCTTGCTGGTTATAGATAGCTCTTCAGAGGAGGATTCAGAGGCAGATGACCAGTCCTATTATCCCCTTGAGGTGTATGCTCAAACTTGGCAGGGTTATATTACTCATATCATGCATATGTTGTATTGCAGTGCTTAGTTTTTATATCATATACACAATATTGAATGCCATCTCCTTAGTTGACACATCATATATGCGATTGCCCTCTGCTCACTTCCTTAGTATATAAATCATATATTTGAATTATATCATGCCATGATGTTTACATAGACAGCATGTATCTGAATTATGGCATGCCAACCCATTTTCTAAATATGTAATATAGTTATACCATCTCATCCTGTTTACATGGTCATCATATTTTGAATTATGTCATTCTATCAGTGAATTATATCATGCCATCATGTTTCCATCAACGGCATGTTTGTGATTTATGGCATGCCAACCACTTTAATAGACACATCATAAAGTTATATCATGTCATCATGTTTACATAGTCAACATATTTTGAAGTATGTCATTCTATCCTATTTAGTTAGCCATCATACATGTGAAATTGTGTCATGCTATCCTGTTTAATTAGCCATCATATATGTGAAATTATGTCCTACTATTTTGTTTGGTTAGACAACATAAATGTGAATTATTTCATGCCCTGTTTTCTTTCCTACTATCCATTGCACCTGTCTATCTTACAATGTCTATACATTCAATTACTTTTCTTGTTTATTAGCCATTTCAATTGGAGGGGGTGATGGCACACTACAAAAAAAGACACATTCATGGCATTTTGGACCGAACGAAATTTTTTTATGTCATACTTATGACACTTCTATGATGATAATTGTGACAAAATCCGGTATCATCATAGATGTGGTGGGCTCCTACTTCTATGACAAAAAACATGACATAAAATGGGCTTTTCGTCCTGGGCGGGCCGGAGACGCCGTTGCATGACATTCTTCGGACCGTCCATGATGGAAACAACCGTGGTAGAAGCGAAGGCGAGGAAAATTTCGGGGAGTTCCCGGTTACGGTGGGTGGTCGGGGGTCGAGCGATGCACGTTTCTCTCGTACACGTACGCGCGTGTGTGCGAGGCGTTCCGCTCTAACTAAACCCGAACTTGGCGTTGGGCTCTAACTGAACCCGAGCGATTGCACTAGCTATGTTACTGAACCCGAGTGATTCCTTTGCTACTGCTGCTAACTGAAGCCGATCGATGCTGCCTCTGGATGAACAGTGAGTGTTGCCGGGGGGTTTGGATGAACACTGAGCGTTGCTGGGGGGTTTGAATGAACAGTTCTCGGTGGGGGCGGATGAACAGGACCCCGTGGTTGCCTCTGGATGAACAGGACCGAGATCGATCGAGCCGGTTGAGGCTGGATGAACAGGACCCCGTGGAGGGTTGGGTGAATAGGACGAACCTGTGGAGGACTGGATGAACAGGATGACCTTGTGAAGGGCTGGATGAACAGTAGCCCGTGGAGGGGTGGTTGAACAAGAGCCCGTGGAGAGGGCTGGTTGAGTAGTTGCCGGTGGAGTAGCGCGCGGTGGAGGCTGGATGAATAGGAGCCCGTGGATGAACAGTCGCAGGTGGATGCTGGAGGAGGTAGACGGTAGATGAACAGTAGCCCGTGGAGGCTGGAGGAGGTCGACGGTGGAGATGAACAGTATCCTCTGGAGTCCTGTTTTGCGGTACTCCACACCCCTCCCGATGAACAGGACCCCCGTCTCGATCGTAGCGCTCAAACACAAGTCCGTTTCCTCCGTTTTGCGGTACGCCACACCCCTCCTGATCAACATGACCCCGTTTCGACCGTAGGAGGTCCAACAGAAGTCCGTTTCCTCCGTTTTGCGGTACGCCAGACCCCTCCCGATGAACAGGATCCCGTTTCGACGATGGCCAGTCGAACACAAGGCCGTTTCCTCCGTTCTGCGGTACGCCAGGCCTCGTTTCCATCGGCTGTTCTGTCCAAGCCCTTCCGATGAACACGACGATGCATTCCGTTCTGACCCAGCGGGTAGGCTTCTCATGAACACGACGACAATGCAATTTCTCCGTTTCGACCCAACCATGTACACGAGCCCTGGCCGTACGTATGCGCGAGTAGGCGTTCGAGACCCCGCCCATATGTACGTACGTGGCTGTATTTACTTTCTTGCACCCTGGCTCCTATAAGTCCGTGTACATGCTACGTGCGTGCCTCTACTACGATACGTGCGCGTCCACATCGACCAGTATGTACGTACATGTTCGCGACCAGAATGACAACACTACGTACGCTTCGACCAGGTGGGTCCCGACTGTCAAGCACTTCCTTGCGTGCGAGGATGTTGCTGGTGGGTCCCAGCAGTCAGGGGGGCAAATCGTTTTTTTGCCCGGACGCACTTCTTTTCATGCGAAGATGTAGCTGGTCGGTCCCAACAGTCACGGGGGAAACGCTTTTTCATGAAATACAGTGGCCCGTCTGGTGGGTCCTGCTATCAGGTGGAGGAATAATTATTTTGCGCGTAATAATGAGTCAATTCCTTGCGGCTGCCCTCAACGCAGCTGTCAGCCTATCAACATACAGTACTCTTCCGATGGAAGTCGTTCCTTAACCACGTTGACCACGCAGCGCTGAGTGCACCAGGGCGGTGGAAGATGGCGAGGCCAAGGAAGGGGATGACGCGAAGCCGGGGAAGACACGGAAGTGGATGCCCACGCGTAGAGGAGTATGAGGGTTCACTGGTTCGGCTGCGGTGTGAGGCTGCCGTCGCGGCAGAATAACAGGGGGTGTGGATGAGTAGAGGGATGGCCTAGCCAGCGGAGGGAATAGTAGGGGCAGTGAGGCCTCGGCGGCATCACAGCCGACCACGGGAGGCAGGAGCACGCGACACTGGTTTGGGCGGCTAGAGCAAGAAGACCAGAGGTTGAAGGAGCACTACGGCCGTTGGATGGACATCGTACGGTCACCGGAGCTAGAAACGTTCATATTGACTAAGTTGACAAAGCCCTCCGTCCCTATCAACTTAGTTGGCTCACAAGTCATCCTCCCACTATGATGGGTCCCAGTTAGCAGGGGGTATTCACTTTTTTGTGCGTAATAAGGAGGCACTTCCTTGCGTGTGAAGATATACCTTGTGGGTCTGACCTGTCAGCGGGGGAACGTTTTTTTCATGAAATACAGAGGCCCTTCCGGTGGGTCCCAGCTGTCAGGTGGAGGAATCATTATTTTGCGTGTAATAACGAGGCATTTCCTTGTGTGCGGCCGTGGACCCAGCTGTGAGCCTCTCCACGCACAGTCCACTTCCGATGGTGTCGTTCGCTGACCATGCCGCGCCAAGCGCATCCAAGGTGGTGGACGACGGCGAGGCCCCGGGCAGCAACGAGCTGGAGATGGGAAGACGCGGGAGTAGAGTCGCAGACGGAGAGGTGTATGAGGGTTAACTGGTTCTAGTGCGGTGTGGTTCGGCAGTCGGTGGAGAAGAACAGGAGGTGTGGAGGGGTGGAGGGATGGCCTGGCCAACGGTGGAGTAGCGCTTCACAACGAAGCGTGCTAAGCAGAGCTGCTAGCAGCAGGAGGCGGGAGGTGGTCCTAATGGCGTTGGAGGAAGAAGACGGGAGATTGAAGATGGATGCCGGTCGTTGGATGTAATTCCAACGGCTAACAATGTCAGAATCATTTGTTGACTAAGTTGGCAACGACTTGCGTTAGCTTCGACCTATTGGCCCAAATTTCAGCCTCCAAAAATGTGGCACGTATTCAACCCATTTTTTTAGAATTTACAGTCTTTTTTTGCGGGGTAGAATTTACAGTCAATTTGATGTTTTTTTTGAATTACAGTCCATTAGCTGGGCTGGGTGAACAAATAATGCAGCGTCCATGTCGCCATTTATTTTTTTCCTAAAAAATTACAGGCCATTTGCACTTTCTCGAAATACATGATTTTGTTGGGCTGATTCTAATTATAATGTTGGGTTGGGCCAGCAATGTTATCAAAAAATAAACAGGGCTGAGCATTTTGTTATAAATATATTTAAATAATAAGTGATTATTTATTACATTCGTCCTTAAATCTTACCAAGCTTTTGTACACAATCACTAGGATTTTCGTGCCAAAAATATTCAGGATTTTACTGTTAAGAAATTATTTTTAGAAGTTAATAAGATATGGGATGTTGTTTTCTTACATATCTAAGTTTTTGTTAAATATATGATGGCAATAAAAATAATATATAGTAACATATAAAATAATTTTAATATATATAATATAGTTAGAAGGGAAACATAAGTTGGACCAGGCGTTCCTATTCTTATATAGAAAAATAGAACAGACCTTTGCATTTTTTCAAAAACATACATAAATTGGGCTGCTGATGTTTCAGGAAATATAAAACCTCGGATGGGAGGTCCATAGGCCAGTCGATACATGACGACCCTCAAGAAAATACAAAACGACATGTCATGGGCTGCGCATGTTAAAAAAGAAAGCCTATACGGGGCAGCCCAAACCCCAGTTGATACTTGCTGCCCCAGTGATAATAAATGATACTTGCCAGCTCCCCGGCTTCGTTGTGAATTTATCTCCTATAGTCCTCTCCAGATTCCTCTCATTTGTTCAACATGTTCACAACAGCAGACATCGGCGTCGCGGCAAGCACACAAAGGCGCAGGAGGGGATCCGACCACCTGAGGAAGTGCCTTATTAGTAACGAAACTACTGAACTAGCCTAGTGGCCAAGTGACACTACCCGACAGCTGTTCCGCCCGGGTTCGATTCCACCTGTGCAGGGAAAATATCTCCAAATTTTTTTGCCTCTGCCTTTATTGACATGTGGGTCCCCATTTTCATATACGCACACCACATCCAACACTTGCCAAAACTTCATCCCTCATTTTCTCTGTGTTTCGCACACTCGACATTGTGTGGGCATTTTGAAAATAGCATATCTTTTTGATTGTGCATCATATGAAGATGTGCTATGCATGAATGTTGATCAGCATGATGTTAACTGGCTAGTAGTTCCATTTTCGACCATGAATAAAACTGCCAACATGATGATAACCCTGTTTGAAAAGGCCGTGTTAATATAATTGCTCTACCTCTGAAAGTTGCAGTTTCTTATCTGAAACTGAACTTGCAGTTTCTTATCTGAAACTGAAACTTGCAGTTTCTTCTGTGAGAATCACATTGTCTGCACTTTTATACTCGTATGAAACTACATTTTTTAAGTGCTAAAAATAGATCTCTAGAATTCATAAAATACTTCATATGCTCAATACTGCAATCAGAAATTCAAAAGACATTCATATCTGAAAGTACTCTCAAAATACACAACACGAAACACAATTCACAACCTGCAAATACTGACAACCCTAAGCTCCTCCTGACAATTCACAACCTACCCGACTATTGGGCTGGGGGGATAGTCCCCTCCTATTCCTTGGCGGTAGACAGCCGCCCCGTGAGATGATGCGAACGGCGAGGGAGAGGATGGCGAGGAAGCGTTGTCGGGCCAATTGCTTTTCTCCTCTTGTAGTTGGGTTCAGTCGACGAAGACTCCACCGGCTCGCTCTGGCACGACACCCTCACAAACGGCCTGTAGATGCTCGATCCTTCAATCTCTAGTGGATGATCCATCTGGGATCGATACTCCCATCACTGCTCCCTCACGATCGGATTCGGTGAATCTATTTGCTCCATGGCCCAAAGGAGCAGCCCTATGTACTCCCGCGCGACTCCCTCCGGGAGTATCACTGCCTTTTCGCTCTGTTGCAGATATTTGGCCATGGATGTCGCCGTCGCCGCTAGTTGGTCCTTGTTGTCAAACCAAGACTGTATCTCCAACATCCTAGCTAGCTACACAGGGTCACCCTCTGCGATCCTCACGTATCGGTTGTACTCCTCCATCGATCTACTTCTCCACAGCACCTTCACTCGCTGATGGTGGTTTTTGAATGGAAGAGGAGAGGAGCAGCGCTGGTTTTGGATTATAACGGGAGAGGAGCGATGCTGGTTTTGGATTGGAACAAGAGAGGAGGGGCGGTGGTTTTGAAATGGAAGAGGAGAGGAACGGCGCTAGATTTAGATTGGAACAGGAGAGGAGCGACGGTGGTTTAAGAGGAGAAGAGAGGAAGAGCGGCGCTGGCCTTGGAAGTATTTTTTTTGTTTTGCGTATTTTGGGTCAAAGTTTGACCACGTACTGTATTTGACAAGCAAAATGTGAATGCATGTCACCAAAAATTGTATCATTTGGTTCGTATCTTAATGTACTTTCAAATAATATTATTTTTGCAACGTATAACATATATTTTATTTGCGAAAATCATGGTCAATTATGACCAAGAATAAAAGGGAGACTAGTTAATGTGGGGTCGCTTTCTTAATTGAAGGGTAAATTGATTTTGATTTTGATCCACTCATAGCGCGCCGACCCTCTCGTCCAATCCTAAATCGCTGCCGCACGCTCCTGTCCCTCTTCTGCATTGCAAAACCACCTCCTCTCCTCTCCATCATCTCCATTCCAAAACCACCGTCTCGCCTCTCCCTCTTATCCATTGCAAAACCACCTGGTCTCCTCTCCATCATCTCCATTCCAAAACCATCGTCTGACCTCTCCCTCTTCTCCATTGCAAAGCCACCTCCTCTCCTCTCCATCATATCCATTCCAAAACCACAGTCTCGCCTCTCCCTCTTCTCTATTGCAAGACAATCGTCTCTCCTCCCATCTTCCAAAGCTAGCACCGGACCACTCAGAAGGACATCTATGGAGAGGATGCATCAGCAAATCAGGCAGATCGCCGGCGGCGACCAGGCAAAGTTAGCCAGGTTGAAGGAGATCCTTACTTGGTTTTACAATGAGTGGCAGATTTCGAGAACGGTGAGGGCCATGTGGCAATGTATGCGAAAGAGCGAGACGATGGTAATGAGGGCGGCGATGTACTCCTCGGCGACAGTCACGCCATAGTCCTTCGAGTTCATTGAGTATCTCCTCTGGGCGATGGAGCAGACAGATTCGCCCGAGGCGAAAGTCAGGCGGAGGTGGTGGGCGTACAGGTCGAAGGTCGAGCACCCAGAGGATAGCGAATCGATCGAGTATGGTGTGGCATTCGTGAGGGTGCAGATCCAGTCGGAGCCACATGAGTATTCGTTCTCCCACCGCAAGGGGAGGCCGGATGGCGCGACATCGCTTCCCCGCCGTTCTCCAAGGTTCCCTTGATGCTCGCCTAGTTTTAATGGCGGCGATAGGGTTTAAGGTAAGCTTCACACTAACCTAATCTTCCATCTGCTCATGCTTACAATCAGTGTGACAGCTAATGAAATTCATGCTTACAATCAGTCTCCGAGTACTATGCCAATCACCCTAAAATAGCTCTGGACCTTTGGGTCAAAGTTGTGACACTGTGTACAAATAAAGAAAAATAGATTGGTGCTTCTTTCAAAAAAGAGTACTCGCTAGAAAAATGCCAAAATAAGCTACTAGTATTTGGTTAGAGGATTTGCTGCCGAAAAAGATCTGTCCACAGAGAGCGCCACACATCCCACTGGTGGCGGTGGATGCCAATGAGTGCATGGATCATGGATGGTGTTGGTAATTTTTACTTGGCACACCTCGCACTCTGCATACATGTCGGTTCCATCCATACATTTGTGCAGTTCCACCAAAATGCATCTGAATAACCCTGTTTGCATAGATAATGAAAAAGGGTGATTACATTATAGTGGCACTAGTTGATGAAACTACACTAATAAATAGAAGAAAATATGGCGATAGTATCATAGTATGCCATGCTGCGAGGGCGAGATGGGCCCTGCGACGCCTCATACGGTACGCCTCATACTGGAAATCATCCCAAGTCTTCCCGATACACCTTCTGCCAGTGATGAACATCAGCGTACATCGGTATTACAAGGAGGGGCCTTGAGACATTAAAATCTCTATTTTTGTCCAGATCAACTAAAATTAAGCACCCTAGTTTGCAAAAACGCTTAAACATTAACAATGGGACTAGTTGATGAAACATACTGATGACCCACAAGTGTAGGGGATCTATCGTAGTCCTTTCGATAAGTAAGAGTGTCGAACCCAACAAGGAGCAGAAGCAAATGATAAGCGGTTTTCAGTAAGGTTTTCTCTGCAAGCACTGAAATTGTAAGTAATAGATAGTTTTGTGATAAGATAAATTGTAACGTGTAACAAGCTATAAAAGTAAATAAGGTGCAGCAAGGTGGCCCAATCCTTTTTGTAGCAAAGGACGAGCCTGGTCAATTTCTTATAATGAGAAAAGCGCTCCCGAGGACACATGGGAATTATCATCAAGCTAGTTTCATCACACTCATATGATTCGCGTTCGGTACTTTGATAATTTGATATGTGGGTGGACCGGTGCTTGGGTACTGTCCTTAATTGGACAAGCATCCCACTTATGATTAACCCCTATTGCAAGCATCCGCAACTACAAAAAAAGTATTAAGGTAAACCTAACCACATCATTAAACATATGGATCCAAATCAGCCCCTTACGAAGCAACGCATAAACTAGGGTTTAAGCTTCTGTCACTCTAGCAACCCATCATCTACTTATTACTTCCCAATGCCTTCCTCTAGGCCCAAATAATGGTGAAGTGTCATGTAGTCAACATTCACATAACACCGCTAGAGGAAAGACAACATACATCTCTTCAAAAATCGAACAAATACCAAATTCACATGACTACTAATAGCGAGACTTCACCCATGTCCTCAGGAACAAACGTAACTACTCACAAAGCATATTCATGTTCATAATCAGAGGTGTAATAATATGCATTAAGGATCTGAACATATGATCTTCCACCAAGTAAACCAATAAGTATCAACTACAAGGAGTAATGAACACTACTAGCAACCCACATGTACCAATTTGTGGTTTTGGATACAAGATTGGATACAAGAGATGAACTAGGGTTTGAGAGGAGATGGTGTTGATGAAGATTTTAATGGAGATTGACCCCCTCCCTATGAGAGGATCGTTGGTGATGACGATGGTGATGGTTTCCCCCTCCCGGAGGGAAGTGTCCCCAGCAGAACAGCTCTGCCGGAGCTCTAGATTGGTTCCGCCAAGGTTCCGCCTCGTGGCGTGTAACATCCCAAAATTCTAAATTTTGGAATGTTATATTAAATAAATAACTATGCTTGATTGTCTGATTGTTGGTTTGATGGAATGAGTGAAACTGAGTGAAATTTGAAACTTTTGAAAGTGAATGAGAGGGAATGAAATGACTTTCCCAAAACTTTCTCCTTTGCCTTTTGGATCTCAATGAATTCAAATTCATTCCAACACCAAAGCCTAGAGTGAAGATGACATGACTTCTTCCATTTTGAAATGAATAGGGTTTTGGAAAAAGATTTGAATTTCATTTGGGAAGATTTCAAATTCAAAGCTTTATGCAACTCAATGATTTTCATGAGGGAAGATAAAATGACTTCTTCAATTATATGAAATAGGAGTTGGAAGTTAAAATGAATCAAGTTGAAAATCATTTGAAAGTGCTTTGAAACCCTCTTTCAAATTTTGAGTTTTGAATTTGAATTTCAAACTTTGGCATGTGGGAAACATTTCAAAAACTAAGCCTGATAAATACTTGAT
>LR880967.1:962108788-962143789 GCA_904067115.1 Aegilops sharonensis
TCACGCCCGGAAGCTTACCTGTGCAACCGCAAGTCATTATGGGCTCTGGCTTGGTTGACCTTAGTTGTGACTCTGGCTGGGACGGTGCTAGCAGATGTAGAACTACGGTAGGATTGGATGGGTACCGGACAGTGGTCAGAGGAACTCTTTGGAAGACCATGTTTCGGTCATCTTGTTCTCAAACACTCTGAAGTGCGAGAACGTAAAGAGAGGGATCGAATCTTGCGGGTAAAGTGTACAAACCTCTGCAGAGGGTTTAAACCTAATCGATTAGCCATGTCCCCGGTTACGGACAATTTGAGCATCTGGACTTGGATCTATCTCGGAACTCTCAACACCGGATTGATAAATTAATTGTGGGCAACATATGATGATTTTGGGCTATGAGACATCGGTTGGCGGAACCATGTCATGATAGAAAACTCCATAGTACAAACTTCATTTATTCCTTTGGTGTAGGTAAAATAAAACCAGCTTTTATGCAAACAAAATTCAGATACAGAGCCATAAAGCCATATTGCATATAGTATAGTTTTATCATCTGTTTTCTCATATTGTGATCTTGCCGGTACATTCAATGTACTGACCTACACGGCTGCAACGTATCATGTTGCAGATATTTTTCTTCCGACGAGTAAGATTACGGTACAGGGTTACGGTCTACACTCAACCTGCCGATGGCGTTGATGGGACTCCACACCCGTTTGATTGTTTCCGCTGAGTATTATGAGGTATATATCAGTTTTACGTTATTTATGCATGTGATTGCACTTTGATATATACATTGATGTACTGTGTGTGCCAGCATACTGATCCAGGGATGGCATAGAAACACAGAGGCTTGACCGTCTGAGGTCGGGTCGCTACATGGCGGCGGAGTTTCGTTCCGTAAGCTTGCCCGTGATTTTTTACAGGGTAAAAGCCTTCATATAGCAGAAGATGGACACCGGGGGCCACCAGGGGGCCCAGGAGACAGGGGGCGCGCCCAGTAGGGGTGGGCGCGCCCCCACCCTCCTGGCCAGGGTGTGGGCCCCCTAAGGTGTTTCTTCCGCTCAATAATTCTTATTAAATCCAAAAATAAGTTCCGTGGATTCTGAGGTCTTTTGGAGCAGTGCAGAATAGGTTTCCAATTTTGCTCCTTTTCCAGTCAGAATTCCAGCTGCCGGCATTCCCCCTCTTCATGGTAAACCTTATAAAATAAGAGAGAATAGCCGTAAGTATTGATATATAATGCGTAATAACAGCTCATAATGCAATAAATATTGATATAAAAGCATGATGCAAAATGGACGTATCAGCTCCCCCAAGCTTAGACCTCGCTTGTCCTCAAGCGGAAGCCAAAATCGAAAAATATGTCCACATGTTTAGAGATAGAGGTGTCGATAAAAATAAAATACGGACATGAGGGCATCATGATGATTCTTATAACAGCAACATATATAGATTTTGTCATATGAATTCTTATGCTCAAGTAACAATCAATTCACAATGTCAAGTATGGTTCAGAAACTTCATTGAAAGCTAACAAACTATAATCTCAGTCACTGAAGCAATTACAATTTATCGTAACATCACAAAGAGTCAAGAATAGAGCTTTTCAGCAAGTCCACATACTCAACTATCATATAATATTCTACAATTGCTAACACTCATGCAATACTTGTGGTTATAGAGTTTCAGCCAGACATTAAGAAAGATAGGGGCTTATTTTGTTGCCTCCCAAAGTATTCACCTTTAGGTGATGTCAAAAATAATAGTCCATGCTAATGAACATCCAATTGGATATATATATATCATGATCTTTCAAACACGAAGAGCTTGCCAAAGGATAAAAATAAAAAAAGGAAAAAGGTGATCCTTGACTCAAGTATAAAGTAAAAACATAAAGTAAGAACATAAAGTAAAAGATAGGCCCTTCGCAGAGGGAAGCAGAGGTTGTCATGCGCTTTTAGGGTTGGATACACAGAATCTTAGTACGAAAGAATGTCACTTTATATTGCCACTTGTGTGTGGACCTTTATTATGCAGTCCGTCGCTTTTATTGCTTCCATAACAAAATCGTATAAAGCTTATTTTCTCCGCACTAATAAGTCATGCATATTTAGAGAGCAATTTTTATTGCTTGCACCGATGACAACTTACTTGAAGAATCTTACTCAATCCATAGGTAGGTATGGTGGACTCTCATGGCAAAACTGGGTTTAAGGGTATTTGAAAGGACAAGTAGTATCTCTACTTAGTGCTAGGAATTTGGCTAGCATGAGGGGGAAAGGCAAGCTCAACATGTTTGGAAGGTCAATGACAATATACTTTAACTGAGATGTGAGAAAACATAAACCATTACGTTGTCTTCCTTGTCCAACGTCGATTCTTTTAGCATGTCATACTTAATGAGTGCTCACAATCATAAAAGATGTCCAAGATAGTATATTTATATGTGAAACCTCTCTTTCCTTATTACTTCCTATTAATTGCAACGATGAACAAAACTATGCTTATCAACTCTCAACAACTTTTAAGCCTCATACTTTCTATGTGTGAAGTCATTACTATCCATAAGATCAATACGAACTCTTTTATTCTTTTTATTCTTTCTATTTTTCTCAAGATCATAGCAAGATAGCAAAGCCCTTGACTCAACACTAATCTTTATTATAGATAACTCACGAGCTTGATTACATAAAGAGATCACAACGCAAAACTCAAAACTACTTGATATCAAAACTTCAATCTACTAGATCAAGATACTACTAAAAAGGATCGAACTAAATAAAACGGTAGAGATAGGAGTGTGATGGTGATACGATACAGGGGCACCTCCCCCAAGCTTGGCAGCTGCCAAGAGGAGTGCCCATGCCCATGTGATTATGTCCTCGGAGGTGGTGAAGTAGGAGTTGTTGATGATGTAGGCTTGTCCTCCATCTTCCAAGGCATAGGCTCACCATCATAGAAGGATGATCGAGTCTCCGGGATCCTTAAATCTGCAACCAAACTCATCCTTTTGAATCTATATTCATACTCACAGTTCTGGTTTTGCAGGTCATAGATCTGGGCTTGGAGGTGCTCGATTTTCTCTTGAAGCTTGAAGATGGTTTCCCCAATGACTTTGGCATCTTGCTTGTGGTTGTTGGTGAACTCCGTGATCATCATCTGGTTGGCGTTGAGTCCACGCTCCACCATCCGTTGGCACTTGAAGACTTGCTGCTCCACAGCTTCGAGCTTTGTCTCCATGCTTCCGGTACGCCTTGGTCCCTCCACATCACGGATGTGCAGCACCCCCTCACGCATCTCAATGGTTTGAGGGTGTTGCAGCACCTCCGCGAGATAGGGGTTGATAACCCTCTCAAAAAACTTGTCCTTGGGAGCGCCTGGAGATGCCATGATGCCCTAGATCTGTAACAGAAAATAGCTCAAAACGAAAACAGAGGATATTTGCATGATACGGTGGTCAAAACTTTTGGGAGATTATATATTGAATTTTTACCGACCAAAATATGTAACGTGCAAGAAAACGGAGTCCGGGAGGCACACGAGGTGTCCACGAGACAGGGGGCGCGCCCAGTAGGGGTGGGCGCGCCCTCCACTCTCGTGGAGGCCTCGTGTCCTTCTCGGACTACTCCTTTCTTCCTAAAATTCTTAAATATTCCAAAACTGATAGAAATTGCCTTTAGAATTGTTTTGGAGTCGGTTTACTTACCGTACCACATACCTATTCCTTTTCGGAGTCTGGAACATTCTGGAAGGTATCCCTTATGTATTCCTCCGGGGTTATGGTTTTGATAATATTAGTTTCAACATTGATAGGATTACCTAAAATATAATGTTTAATTCTTTTTCCGTTCACCACCCTCGGACTTGTGCCTNTTGGCACTTGAAGACTTGCTGCTCCACAGCTTCGAGCTTTGTCTCCATGCTTCCGGTACGCCTTGGTCCCTCCACATCACGGATGTGCAGCACCCCCTCACGCATCTCAATGGTTTGAGGGTGTTGCAGCACCTCCGCGAGATAGGGGTTGATAACCCTCTCAAAAAACTTGTCCTTGGGAGCGCCTGGAGATGCCATGATGCCCTAGATCTGTAACAGAAAATAGCTCAAAACGAAAACAGAGGATATTTGCATGATACGGTGGTCAAAACTTTTGGGAGATTATATATTGAATTTTTACCGACCAAAATATGTAACGTGCAAGAAAACGGAGTCCGGGAGGCACACGAGGTGTCCACGAGACAGGGGGCGCGCCCAGTAGGGGTGGGCGCGCCCTCCACTCTCGTGGAGGCCTCGTGTCCTTCTCGGACTACTCCTTTCTTCCTAAAATTCTTAAATATTCCAAAACTGATAGAAATTGCCTTTAGAATTGTTTTGGAGTCGGTTTACTTACCGTACCACATACCTATTCCTTTTCGGAGTCTGGAACATTCTGGAAGGTATCCCTTATGTATTCCTCCGGGGTTATGGTTTTGATAATATTAGTTTCAACATTGATAGGATTACCTAAAATATAATGTTTAATTCTTTTTCCGTTCACCACCCTCGGACTTGTGCCTTCGAAGTTGTTGATTTTTATGGCACCAGAACGATAGACCTCCTCGATAACATAGGGACCTTCCCATTTAGAGAGAAGTTTTCCTGCAAAAAAATCTTAAACGAGAGTTGAATAATAACACATAATCTCCCACATTAAACTCACGCTTTTGTATCCTTTTGTCATGCCAGCATTTGACTTTTTCTTTGAATAGCTTGGCATTCTCATAGGCTTGGGTTCTCATCAAGTGAGCTAATATCAAACAACCTCTTCTCACCGGCAAGTTTGAAGTCATAGTTGAGCTCTTTAATAGCCCAATATGCTTTATGTTCAAGTTCTAGAGGTAAGTGACAAGCTTTTCCATAAACCATCTTATACAGAGACATACCCATAGGATTTTTGTATGCAGTTCTATAGGCCCACAATGCACCATCAAGTTTCTTGGACCAATTCTTTCTAGATCTATTCATAGTCTTTTGCAAAATTAATTTGAGTTCTCTATTGCTCAACTCTACTTGACCACTAGACTGTGGGTGATAAGGAGATGCGATTCTATGATTAACATCATACTTAGCAAGCATCTTACGGAAAGCACCATGAATAAAATGTGAACCACCATCAGTCATAAGATATCTAGGGACTCCAAACCTTGGAAAAATAACTTCTTTAAGCATTTTAATATATGTGTTATGATCAGCACTACTAGTTGGAATAGCTTCTACCCACTTAGTGACGTAATCAACAACAACTAAAATATGTGTGTAACCATTAGAGGCAGGAAAAGGTCCCATATAATCAAAGCCCCAAACATCAAACGGTTCAATAACAAGAGAATAATTCATTGGCATTTCTTGACTTCTACTAATATTACCAATTCTTTGACATTCATCACAAGACAAGACAAACTTATGAGCATCTTTGAAGAGAGTAGACCAATAAAAACCAGATTGCAATACCTTGTGTGCAGTTCTATCTCAAGCGTGGTGTCCTCCATATGATTCGGAGTGACACTTGCGTAGGATCTGTTCCTGATCATGCTCAGGTACACAACGTCTAATAACACCATCTACTCCTTCTTTATAAAGGTGTGGGTCATCCCAAAAGTAATGTCTTAAATCATAAAATAACTTTTTCTTTTGCTGGTATGTGAAGCTAGGTGGTATAAATTTAGCAACAATGTAAGTAGCATAATCAGCATACCAAGGAGCAGTACGAGAAGCATTAACAACCGATAATTGTTCATCAGGAAAGCTATCATCAATAGGCAGTGGGTCATCAAGAACATTCTCTAACCTAGACAAGTTGTCTGCAACGGGGTTCTTAGCTCCCTTTCTATCAATAATATGCAAATCAAATTCTTGGAGCAAGAGAACCCATCTAATGAGTCTAGGCTTAGCATCTTTATTTTCCATAAGATAGTTAATAGCAGCATGATCAGTGTGAATAGTAACTTTGGAATCAACAATATAAGGTCTAAACTTATCACATGCAAACACAACTGCTAAGAATTCTTTTTCAGTAGTAGCATAATTTCTCTGGGCAGCATCAAGAGTCTTACTAGCATACTGGATAACATTCAATTTCTTGTCAACTCTTTGCCCTAGAACAACACCTACAGCATAATCACTAGCATCACACATAATTTCAAAAGGTATTCCAATCAGGTGGCTGAACAATAGGTGCAGTGATCAAAGCTTTTTAAGTATTTCAAATGCTTCTACACAATCATCATCAAAGACAAAAGGAATAACTTTTTGCAATAAATTAGTCAGAGGCCTAGAGATTTTAGAAAAGTCCTTAATGAACCTCCTATAAAAACCGGCATGACCAAGGAAACTTCTTATACCTTTTATGTCCTTGGGACATGGCATCTTGTGGAGAACCAAGAACAAGAAAATCAGTAGGGTATTTGACCTTCCCACACAAGACTTCAACATCTCTAACAATCCCAAAAGGTTTAATAGTATCTCTATTGGCAAGCTTAATTGTAACATCAATATCTTCTAACTCAACAGGTGCAATATCATGCATAATCTCTTGGTATAAGGAAATAGGTATTGCACTAGCACTAGCACCCATATCACATAAGCCATGATAACAATGATCTCCTATTTTAACAGAAATAACAGGCATGCCTACAATAGGTCTATGTATTTTGACATCTGGTTTAACAATATTAGCAGTTTCACCACAGAAGTAAATAACATGCCCATCTAAATTATCATCTAAGAGATCTTTAACCATAGCAATACTAGGTTCAACTTTGATTTGCACAGGAGGTGTATAAGTTCTATTATTACTCTTAAGAACAACAGTCAAAGTTTTAGCATGATCCTTTATCCTAACAGGAAAAGGTGGTTTCTCAACATAAGTAGTAGGAACAATAGGATCACTATAAGTGATAGTCTTTTCTTCAACTGTAATAGGTGCAACTACTTTGACTTCAATGGGAGGATTATATTTAAACCACTTCTCCTTATGGAGATCAACGTGAGTAGCAAAAGATTCACAGAAAGAAGCTACTATCTCAGAGTCAAGTCCATATTTAGCGCTAAATCCACGGAAAACATCGGTATCCATAAAAGATTTAACACAATCAAACTTAGGTGTCATACCTGACTCCTTACCATCGTCGGAACCCCAATATTCAGAGTTGCGTCTAATTATTTCCAATAAGTCCCATTTGAATTCAATAGTCTTCAACATATAAGAACCAGCACAGGAAGTATCGAGCATGGTGCGATCATTGAGAGAAAGCCGAGCATAAATTTTTTGAATAATCATTTCTCTGGAGAGCTCATGATTGGGGCATGAATATAACATTGACTTAAGCATCCCCCAAGCTTGAGCGATGCTTTCTCCTTCGCGAGGCCATAAATTATATATGTAATTACGATCACGATGAACAAGATGCATAGGATAGAACTTCTGGTGAAATTCCAACTTCAATCGTTTATAATTCCAAGATCCCGTATCATCACATAGCCTAAACCATGTCAATGCATCTCCCTTCAAAGATAAAGGGAAGACCTTCCTTTTGACAACATCATCGGGAATACCTGCAAGCTTAAATAATCCACAAACTTCATCCACAAAGATAAGGTGTAAATCGGGATGCAATGTTCCATCTCCTGCAAATGGATTAGCTAGCACTTTCTCTATCATACCCGAAGGAATTTCAAAGTGAACATTTTTAGTAGGTTCAGTAGGTTGAGGACCAACTCTTTGCTCTACTGGTCGGGGCGAATATGCCCCGAACAAGCCCCTCAAAAGATTAGTTTCCATAGTAACAAGTAACAGAAAATTTCAGCACACTATATAAATGTTCCCTTACCAAGTTCCACTCACCAAAAGCGCTACACTCCCCGGCAACGGCGCCAGAAAAGAGTCTTGATGACCCACAAGTCCTTTCGATAAGTAAGAGTGTCGAACCCAACGAGGAGCTGAAGGAAATGATAAGCGGTTTTTAGTAAGGTTTTCTCTGCAAGCACTGAAATTGTAAGTAATAGATAGTTTTGTGATAAGATAAATTGTAACGTGTAACAAGCAATAAAAGTAAATAAGGTGCAGCAAGGTGGCCCAATCCTTTTTATAGCAAAGGACAAGCCTGGACAATTTCTTATAATGAGAAAAGCGCTCTCAAGGACACATGGGAATTATCGTCAAGCTAGTTTCATCACACTCATATGATTCGCGTTCGGTACTTTGATAATTTGATATGTGGGTGGACCGGTGCTTGGGTACTTTCCTTACTTGGACAAGCATCCCACTTATGATTAACCCCTATTGCAAGCATTCGCAACTATAACAAAAGTATTAAGGTAAACCTAACCACAACATTAAACATATGGATCCAAATCAGCCCCTTACGAAGCGACACATAAACTAGGTTTTAAGCTTCTGTCACTCTAGCAACCCATCATCTACTTATTACTTACCAATGCCTTCCTCTAGGCCCAAATAATGGTGAAGTGTCATGTAGTCGATGTTCACATAACACCACTAGAGGAAAGACAACATACATCTCATCAAAATATCAAACGAATACCAAATTCACATGACTACTAATAGCGAGACTTCACCCATGTCCTCAGGAACAAACGTAACTACTCACAAAGCATATTCATGTTCATAATATACGTGTAATAATATGCATTAAGTATCTGAACATATTATCTTCCACCAAGTAAACCAATAAGTATCAACTACAAGGAGTAATCAACACTACTAGCAACTCACATGTACCAATTTGTGGTTTTGGATACAAGATTGGATACAAGAGATGAACTAGGGTTTGAGAGGAGATGGTTCTGATGAAGATGTTGATGGATATTGACCCCCTCCCGATAAGAGGATCGTTGGTGATGACGATGGTGATGATTTCCCCCTCCTGGAGGGAAGTGTGCCCGGCAGAACAGCTCTGCCGGAGCTCTAGATTGGTTCCGCCTCGTGGCTGTGGAGTTTCGTCCCGTAAGCTTGCCCACGATTTTTTCCAGGGTAGAAGCCTTCATATAGCAGAAGATGGACACCGGGGGGCCACCAGGGGGCCCAGGAGACAGGGGGCGCGCCCAGTAGGGGTGGGCGCGCCCCCACCCTCCTGGCCAGAGTGTGGGCCCCCTGAGGTGTTTCTTCCGCTCAATAATTCTTATTAAATCCAAAAATAAGTGTCGTGGAGTCTCAGGTCTTTTGGAGTAGTGCAGAATTGGTTTCCAATGTTTGCTCCTTTTCCAGCCAGAATTCCAGCTGCCGGCATTCCCCCCTCTTCATGGTAAACCTAATAAAATAAGAGAGAATAGCCATAAGAATTTATATATAATGTGTAATAACATCCCATAATGCATTAAATATTGATATAAAAGCATGATGCAAAATGGACGTATCACATGCATTAACAATGAGAAGCACTTTCTTTATCTACATTGGAAATGAAATGATAGAGAGGACACTCGCTCTATTTTAACTGTATTATTACTTCATTTTATCAGTGACACTAGGGTCGAGAAGGTGGCAAACAAGGTGTACCATGCGTCGCAAGGATGGAGGCCGGGGGTGCTTAGACTAGGATGCTGAAGCTGGCTCTTTCAGTCCCTATCTTCCCCTGATATTTCTATGGTAGCATTTGGGTTGTAATCCAAACTTGGTCGAGCTGGTGTTGCATCCCCTACCTGCCTAGCTTATGTGGCGAACTTGTCTCCTGCTAGTACTCAGTCCGTTCTAGTAGTAGTTGCATAACTGCTAGTTTACATTGAGATGTTGTCGGATAATGGTTCTCTATGGTTGGGTTTTTTTAATGAAATCGGAGGGAACCCCCTCTTTCGATATATAAAAAAAATAGTGGAACTAGCGGTGCCAAAACATTGCCTCAGATTAATAGTGCCACTATATTAAGGTGCAAAATAATAACATTACTGCTTTATCATGGTAGTGCCAAAACAGTAGCACAAGAGCAGGATTAACATGCAGGATCTTTGGCAAACGGTCAAACCAAAAAGGAACATACCTCGTGGTCTGAACCATATTAGCAGTCAACGCCATCGTAGAAGGGATGACACCAGTCACCAACATGGATTATTCAATTCATGGGACCTTTTGGTGCAGTTCACCTAAAATTAAGCAATGTCCCATGAGCTAGGAGCTTCTTCTTCTTTTTTTAAGAAAAGGGCTCCCGCCACGGTTCCATTTCCATCAGAAAATGAAACCCACAGAGCTTCTTCTTCATTAATTGCAATAAAATTGAGCAACATCAAGGTTGGTCGTGAAGCTCCTGGAATGTTCAACTATAATTTGGATATCATTTGTGCAGTTCAACTAAGATCAAGCTTGAAATGTATATCTCTGTTTGCACAAAAAAGATGGAAAGGAGGGTGAGTAACAAGTGACGAAACATGCATCAAATGAAAAAAGCATGTTTCTTATCTGAACGGGAATCCTACAAGGACAGTAGGAATTTCTGAAGCGCAACATTGCTTGATATTAGTGTGGGCATTAGGATTAACTATGACAACTGTTAAATACGACATTACTTTAATGGTACCATTGCTTCATTTTACCAGCAACATTACATTAACAGCTGCTATAGAGTCGGTATTTGGGCACGGGAGAGTAGGCGGACCAGGACAGTTGCATTTCTAACGAAAAGAAGCAACTTATCTTAATGGGAAATTTAGCAGACATGAAAAAAGTGCCATTGATTCATATTACTGGAGGCATTCCATTGAAAACAACATTGGTTTAACGTGTCCTTACTTTTAGCAGTGCGACTGCTACATTTTACCAGTGGCATTACATAAGAGTGGCTCGGGGCAACAAACATCAGAACAGGATATTTGGGTTGGTCCCATTTTTGTTCGGTATAGCCACCTTATACTGTGTGAGGCTAGCAAATCTAGTGTTGGACTTACTCTGTTGACTTGTCCCCCAGTCCCCACTTTCTTTCCTTTTTCAACAAATAGATCGGGTTTATATTGAGTTTGTACTGCGTTTCCCTTTATTTCCCTATTAGACCTAGAGTGCAATTGGATAGCCAGTCTCCGCTACTTTTCGCCCCCATTATTTCCACTTTCGACCAAGTCCTAGATTCAGGTAACAAATCTTCCCCCACCCCCACCCCCTTTGTTCCTTGTTTGAACCAAGTAGTACTAGATTCGAGTGCATGAACTAGTTTTACCTCTTAACAGTAAAAAAATAGGTGGTTTTCAAACAGCCGATCGATCCTATCTACGAGGGGGCCTGAGAAATAGTAGACGATACAGATGCAGCAACATTAGGAGCTCAGGAAGTAGAGCAAGGCCGGTTTCGACGGAAGTTATACCTGAGAGTCGCCGGGATGTCACTAGGTGGGCGGCGGGAGGCCGGATCTGCCCACACTACGGCAGCGAGGAAGAAGGGGTCGGAGGCCCTTCCTCGCCAGGGATGCTTGGGAGAGAACGACAAGGCACGCCGATCGGGATGCGCCATCAGTGGGTAAGAGTCATCGCCGAGGACGACGGCGTGAACGTTGCACCTTCTCACCTTCACCGACGGAGAGGATCCGGATGGATCTGTGACCAATGGTGAGCAGAGAGAGAGTGTGTGCCCACCGTCGTCGTGTTTAGATCTGGAGAGGACGGGACAGTGTGAAGAGAGCAACACTAGCAAGCAAGCGTAGAGGCTCCTGCCTATATAGTGGAGTACTAGTTTTCTTTTGTCTACCGGAGCCGGCTTGACCTCGTCAATGACTGTCGAGAAGTCTTCATGTGCGTGCCCCAGAGGCGCAGTTGTCGTCATTTTGATCTGAAGCACCGGATTATAACATATTAGACTAGCCACAGTGGGAGTAACTTCAGCAGTAACATCGAGTCCAACTCAGCAAATTCACTTATGTGGCAATGAGTTAAAGAGGTGAGAGGTAGTTTGAGTAACTTAGCTAGTTACCGTAACATCACATGCCCCAATGCAATATGAGTCTATAACCTAATAAATGAAGCTTTGCATGTTACTACACTTATGTTACTACCCACTATGAAGGTAGTAACATATTCTAGGGATATATGTATGTTACTAGTGTATGTTACTCTCCACTGTGACTAGTCTAACACGAAAAAATTCCGCATGACAAGAAATCATAATCTCACTGCCCAAAGGAGACAAGATGAATCCCGACGGACAAACTAGACGAGGATCAAAGCTCAAATTAAAGATAAACTCGTAGAAAAGGGGTCCATCGATAGATGTACTAATTAACATAGCCGGCTTGACCTAGATGGCAGCCGAGTAGTCTTCGTGCATGTGCCCCCAATGACTAGCCCAACTCAGTTGTCGCTGTTTAACCCTCGTAGTGATCCAAAGCACATGCCACCTAATTTTGCGAGATGACAAGAAACCTTTTTTTAGATTTCTCACCAAAACGACAGCCCTGCACAACACAGCCTGCACGATATGTAGATGATAGCAAATCCAGGCGTGTCTGCTGGAGTCTGGTCACATGCATGGATGAACTGATCTTCCGTGACTTGCAAGGATCGTCCAGGCACCAACGTAATATCCCTCTGTTTCCAAATATTTGTCTTTCTAGAAATTTCAACAAGTGACTACATACGAAGCAAAATGAGTGAATCTACACTCTAAAATATGTCTACATACATCTATATGTTGTGTCCATTTGAAATGCCTAGAAAGACAAATATTTTGGAATGGAGGGAGTACAACACTTCTCTAGTACTATCGCTCGTCTCTCTCTTCTATTAAGTCACCGACTTGCGGGGCCGGGGAGTGTCCCTATGGTCGGTTCTCAATTGCGGTCCCACATGTGTGTGCAAATACAATATGACGCGCGTTCCATTCGGAGAGCAGCATGCCAGACCGACTGAGGGAGTCCTGGACTAGGGGGTGTCCGGATAGCCGAACTATCATCTTTGGCCGGACTCCTAGACTATGAAGATACAAGATTGAAGACTTCGTCCCGTGTCCGGATGGGACTTTCCTTGGTGTGGAGGGCAAGCTTGGCGATACAGATATGTAGATCTCCTACCATTGTAATAACCGACTCTGTGTAACCCTAACCCTATTCGGTGTCTATGTAAACCGAAGGGTTTTAGTCCATAGGACGAACAACAATCATACCATAGGCTAGCTTCTAGGGTTTAGCCTCTCTGATCTCGTGGTAGATCTACTCTTGTACTACCCATATCATCAATATTAATCAAGCAAGAGTAGGGTATTACCTCCGCCGAGAGGGCCCGAACCTGGGTAAAAACATCGTGCCCCTTGTCTCCTGTTACCATCCGCCTAGACGCACAGTTCGGGACCCCCTACCCGAGATCCGCCGGTTTTGACACCGACATTGGTGCTTTCATTGAGAGTTCCTCTATGTCGTCACCTATAGGCCCGATGGCTCCTTCAATATCAGCAACGACGCAGTCCAGGGTGAGACTTTTCTCCCCGGACAGATCTTCGTATTCGGCGGCTTTGCACTACGGGCCAATTCGCTAGGCCATCTAGAGTAGATCGAAAGCTACGCCCCTGGACATCAGGTCAGATTTGGAAGCTTGAAACTATACGGCCGATGTCCGCGGAGACTTGATCTTCGACGGATTCGAGCCACTGCCGAGCGTGCCGCACTGTCTCGATGGGTACGATCTAGCTCTGCCGCCGAACAGCGCCCCGGAGGCCGCACCAGTATCCACTCCGACCCTTAATCCGGAGCCGGTTTCGCCGATCGAGGACGGTTGGTTGGACACCGCCGCGGGGGCTGAAATCTCCACGGCGATTGAGCCGAACACCATCCCTGTCCTTTGCGAAGACCGTGACTCCAAGGTGCCGGACTCCTCTCCGGACTCCGAACCCTCCGCGCCCCTGCCAATCGAATCCGATTGGGCGCCGGTCATTGAGTTCACTGCCGCGGACATCTTTCAGCACTCGCCCTTTAGCGACATCCTGAATTCACTAAAGTCTCTCTCTTTATCTGGAGAGCCCTGGCCGGACTACGGTCAGGAAGGTTGGGATGCGGACGATGAAGAAATTCAACACCCACCCACCACCCACTTTGTAGCCACTGTCGATGATTTAACCGACATGCTCGACTTCGACTCCGAAGACATCGACGGTATGGATGACAATGCTGGAGACGACCAAGAACCAGCGCCTACAGGGCACTTGAAGGCCACCTCGTCATACGATATATACATGGTGGACATCCCAAAAG
The DNA here is from genome assembly GCA_904067115.1 of Aegilops sharonensis. NCBI lineage: Eukaryota > Viridiplantae > Streptophyta > Magnoliopsida > Poales > Poaceae > Aegilops > Aegilops sharonensis. The sequence goes on from LR880967.1 coordinate 962,122,993, forward strand.
ATGGGAACGGCGATGGAACAGTGGAGGATGACCCCTCCAAGAAACAGCCCAAGCGCCGGCGTCAGCGGCGCCGCTCTAAATCCCGCCACAGCAAAAACGGTGATTCCGGCACGGGAGACAATAATACCCCGGACAGTGCCGAAGATGACCCCCTCCAGCAGGACTCAGCGCAGGAGGAGGGAGAAGCAAGTCCGCACGACAGTGCGGCAGAAAGAGAGGTAGAGGACGATAATTATGCGCCCCCCTCCGAAGACGAGGCAAGCCTCGACGATGACGAATTCGTCGTGCCAGAGGACCCCGTCGAACAAGAGCGTTTTAAATGCAGGCTCATGGCCACGGTAAGCAGCCTCAAGAAAAAGCAACAACAACTTAGAGCTGACCAAGACTTGCTAGCTGACAGATGGACTGAAGTCCTTGCAGCCGAAGAGTATGAACTCGAACGTCCCTCCAAAAGCTACCCCAAACGCAGGCCGTTGCCTCGATCAGAGGAGGAAGCACCCACGTCACTAGCGCACGACATGGCAGACCGGCCACCCCGTGGCCGTGACAAAGAAGCCTCTCGGCCCTCCGCTCAAGCCACGCCCCGACGCCGCTCAAAAAGTACGATGGCACGGGAAAACGCCCCGGACTTGCGAGATATATTGGAGGATAAGGCAAAGCATACAAGACCGATCTACAGATCGTGTGGGCGCCCAACGACTCGGGATGATTACCGTCATGCCGGATACAGCAAACCCGGCCGGGCCGAACACAGTAGACAAAGCTCATATGAGCTACGTCGTGATATAGCCCAATACAGAGGCGCCGCACAGCCACTATGCTTCACAGATAAAGTAATGGATCATCAAATCCCTGAGGGCTTCAAACCCGTAAACATCGAATCATACGATGGTACCACAGATCCTGCGGTCTGGATCGAGGACTATCTCCTCCATATCCACATGGCCCACGGTGATGATCTACATGCCATCAAATACCTCCCACTCAAGCTCAAAGGACCAGCTCGGCATTGGCTCAACAGCTTGCCAGCAGAGTCAATCGGTTGTTGGGAGGACCTGGAAGCCGCATTCCTTGATAACTTCCAGGGCACATATGTGCGACCACCAGACGCCGATGACCTTAGCCATATAATTCAGCAGCCAGAAGAATCGGCCAGACAATTCTGGACGCGGTTCCTAACAAAGAAAAATCAGATCGTCGACTGTCCGGATGCAGAGGCGCTAGCAGCCTTCAAACACAACATCCGCGACGAGTGGCTAGCCCGGCACCTAGGACAGGAAAAGACGAAATCCATGGCAGCCCTCACCACACTCATGACCCGCTTTTGCGCGGGAGAGGACAGCTGGCTAGCTCGAAGCAACAACTTGGCCAAACACCCTGGTAGTTCGGATACCAAGGACAGCAATGGCAGGTCGCGTCGCAACAAGCATAAACGCCGCATTAACGGTGATAATGCTGAAGATACAACAGTAAATGCCGGATTCAGAGGCTCTAAACCCGGTCAGCGGAAGAAGACATTCAAAAGAAATACCCAGGGCCCGTCCAACTTGGACCGAATACTCGATCGCTTGTGCCAGATACATGGCAGCCCCGAAAAACCAGCCAACCACACCAACAGGGATTGTTGGGTGTTCAAGCAAGCAGGCAAGCTAAGCGCCGAAAACAACGACAAGGGGCTGCATAGCGATGACGAGGAAGAGCCCCGACCGCCGAACAATAGAGGACAGAAGAGCTTTCCCACACAAGTGCGGACGGTAAACATGATATACGCAACCCACATACCCAAAAGGGAGCGGAAGCGCGCACTAAGGGACGTATACGCGATGGAGCCAGTCGCCCCGAAGTTCAACCCATGGTCCTCCTGCCCGATCACCTTTGATCGAAGGGACCACCCCACTAGCATCCGTCACGGCGGATTCGCCGCATTGGTTCTTGACCCAATCATCGACGGATTTCACCTCACTAGAGTCCTGATGGACGGCGGTAGCAGCCTGAACCTGCTTTATCAGGATACAGTGGCAAAATGGGCATAGACACCTCAAGGATTAAACCCACAAAGACGACCTTTAAAGGCGTCATACCAGGTGTAGAGGCCAATTGTACAGGCTCAGTTACACTCGAACTGGTCTACGGTTCCCCGGATAACTTCCGAAGCGAAGAGTTAATCTTCGACATAGTCCCGTTCCGCAGCGGCTATCACGCACTACTCGGACGAACCGCATTTGCAAAATTCAATGCGGTGCCGCACTACGCGTACCTCAAACTCAAGATGCCAGGCCCTCGAGGCGTAATCATGGTCAATGGAAACACCAAACGCTCCCTCCGAACAGAGGAGCATACGGCCGCCCTTGCGGCAGAAGTGCAGAACAGCCTCTTAAGGCAATTCTCCAGTCCGGCCAATAAACAATCGGACACTGTCAAGCGCGCCAGGAGTAACCTATAGCAAGATCGCCTGGCACGTTCCGAACAAGCGTAGTAATGCAGCCCCAACCACAGCCCACGCGAACTCGCGAAGCTAGTACTACGCGCATGTAATTGCGCTCTGAAGCACCATGGGCATAGGGGACGGGTCACGACCACGGCACGCCCAGAATGCGGCTAGACCGCACTAGGGGCTCCCGTTTGTGTCATTCCTTTTTTTTATTTTTCTTCCTCTTACTTTCAGGACTCCGTTTGCCAGAAGTCTTGTACGGCACTAGAATTGCCGAACTCACGATGCAACAACCAGGGAAGCAGAAAGCTACGTTGACTGTCCAGGTGGTCTCTACTACGAGCATTATACCTGTTTTACATACCATCCCGCAGCTTACCCCTGGAGGGGGACATATTAAATAGTCCCATCCCTTGCTTATCGCACTATTTGTATCGTTCTGCTTCCATTGCAGTACCTTTTTGAATAAACAATACATAGCTTCTGCCTATTATTGCACTCCTTTCTTTATCTCTATATATGTTCATTTCATGACATGTTGCACCCGTACACTTTGGTACGGCCAATACACCAGGGGCTTAAGTACCCCAAAAGTATGGTGTGATAAGTCCGAACACTTTCACAAGTGCGGCACCCCGAACTTATAGCATTATATGCAACGACTCCGAATCATGTCTTGGGTCAATAGTTGGGTTTGCCCGGCTCCCATGTTTTGGTACCTTACGTTCCGTTATATCGGCTAAGGTAGCGCTGGGAGAACCACTGCGATTATGCCCCGGTTGAGCTGGGTTGAGCACCTCAGCGGAGAAAGCTAAAACTGACCGTCATGATAGGGCGAGAGCCGGTCGCTGTTCGAGAGGTTTTTTCGGGTCCCTAAAGACTTATGCCGCTTAGAGCGAGGAGTCGGCATTGTCCGGCCAAGGCGTGGATAGCACCCCGAACTCAGTCTTCCGAATACTAGGGGCTTCGCCGAAATTTAAAATTATAGAATTCTATGGCTAAGTGAGAGTGTTCAAGCACTATAAGTCCGGTTGCCTTGTTTGTTGCGTTGAGCGCCTCCCTCGAAGGACCCAAGAATGGGAACAAGAGCGCTCAAGTTTATCCCGAACACCCCAGCACTCTTGGCATGGGGGCTGAAGCCAACGACTTGCCATCTCTCAAATTTGATAAACGGCCGCACAGAAGGTAATATTTTAAATTCACAAGCGTTGCTTAGCGCATACGAAGAAGTTTTCAGCGTACAGGATAACAAATGCGAGTCTACTCAAATATTACATCTTTGGAGCATTCACCCGCTATAAGACGGGCACCCTTTAGGACGCCCTCATAATACTTCTCGGGCTTGCGATGTTCTTTGCACGGCGGCGGCCTGTCCGCCACCAGCTTCTCCGCGTCCAGCTTGCCCCAGTGCACCTTGGCATGGGAAAGGACCCTACGGGCACCTTCAATACAGACGGAGCGCTTGATGACTTCGATCCATGGACATGCATCCACCAGCCGCCGCACTAGCCCGAAGTAGCTCCTAGGCATGGCCTCATTTGGCCACAGCCGAGCTATAAGACCCTTCATGGCCTGTTCGGCGACCTTGTGGAGCTCGACCAATTGCTTCAGTTGGTCGCTCAAGGGCACCGGGTGTTCGACCTCAGCATACTGAGACCAAAACACCTTTTCCGTCGAGCTCCCTTCTTCGGCTCGGTAGAAAACAGCGGCATCGGAGATACTCCGCGGCAGATCTGCAAACGCTCCTGGAGAGCTCCGGATTCGGGTAAGTACTAGATAATTGACTTTTACATTCTTGCTCTGCATAAAGAATGCCTTACCCGCCGCGATCTTATTTATTGCCTCAATCTCCTGGAGGGCTTTTTGGGCCTCGCCCTTAGCAGCTTTGGCACTCTCAAGAGCCGAGGCAAGCTCGGACTCTCGGGTCTTCGAGTCACGCTCCAAACCCTCGTGTTTTTCCACGAGAGCCTGGAGCTCTTGTCGTACCTCCGCCAGCTGCGCCTCCCCCTTCTCTCGCTCGGTGTGCTCCGTGGCCGCTTTGTTTTCGGCCGCGGACACCGCCTCCTTCAGGGTCGCCACCTCGCTCGTGGTCCCTGCAGTACCCATGTTATTCCTGTTATCTTTTATAACCACATTTTTTAAATTCCATAAGGTATTACTTACCTTCCTTGTTGTAACGCCCCGGATTCGTTGCGCCAGGTGTCTGCCAGTTATTCGTCGTTATTGCCATGTCATTTGATTGCGTGTTGCACTTTTCCATTTCATCATATGCATTTCATATCATGTCATCATGTGCATTTCATTTTGCATACGTGTTCGTCTCATGCATCCGAGCATTTTCCCCGTTGTCCGTTTTGCAATCCGGCACTCCTATGTCTCCCGGCGCCCCTTTTACCTCTTTTCGTGTGCGGGTGTTAAACTTTCTCGGAATGGCCCGAGGTTTGTCAAGCGGCCTTGGTATAGCACCGGTAGACCGCCTGTCAAGTTTCGTGCCATTTGGAGGTCGTCTGATACTCCAACGGTTAACCGGGTAACCGCAAAAGCCTCTTTTGTGTGCAGCCCAACACCCCTTCCAAAGTGGCCCAAAACCCAGCAAACTCCCCTCCATGCTCTCGGTCGTTCGATCACGATCGCGTGGCCGAAAACCGCACTCCATTTGGACTCTCCTAGCTCCCTCTACCTATAAATAGGTTCCCCTCCCCCGAATTCCGGATCATTTCCCCACTAACCCTAGCTTTTTCCCCTCCGCGCTGTGCCGGACACGTCCGCCACCGGCAGGACATGTCCAGCCACCGCCCCCGACCAATCGCCTCCCGCCACGTGGCGCTCCGCCGCCCACCGTCGCCGCGGCCCGCGGGGCCCGGATCGGGCCCGCGCGAGCCCGCGCCCCCGCTGCCGTCTGCCTCCCCGGCCCGTGCCCGAGCGCCGCCGCGCCGCTCCCGCCGGCCGCCGCCACTTCCCGGCCGCCGCGCCTCGCCGCCCGGTCGCCCCGGCCGCCCCTCGCCTCCCGGTGCCGCCCGGCCTCGGCCTCCGCCGCCGCCGCCGCCGGGGAGGGCCGCCTCCTCCCGCGCGAGCACGCGCCTCCCCGCGCCGGTTTCCTCCGCCGCCCCGACCGGCGACCTCGCCGCCCGGCCGCCGCCTCCTTCCGCACTGCCCCGTGCGCCTCCTCCCATCCCCTCGCCTCCGGCCACCTCCTCCCCGAGCTCCGGCGAGCTCCTCCCGGCCGGATCCGCCCTCCCTCGCCCTCTCCGGTGAGCTCTCCGGCGAGCTCGTGCCCTGCCTCGATCCGCGTGCAAGTCAACCCAGATCCGGATCCAGAGGCTGACCCCAAAAATCCCTAAGTCCTGTAAATTTTTGCACATTATTTGCTCATGTTCATCATGCCATAACTCTCTGCATATTGCTCTGTTTCGTGCGTGTAATATGTCGAATTGTTCGTCTCGATGAGTACATCATTTCATCTCATTGCATCATTTACATTTGAGCTCATCTTGATGCCCGAAATGCTGTTAGAAGAGGGCTATGTGATGTTAGTTTCAGATTCTTATCAGAACATGCACTATTGTCATTTTTGCCATGATTGATGTGTGCATCCTATGAACTTGAGTCCTACATGTGTTTTGTAATATGCCATGCCATCTTTACAGGGGTGTATGCCATGTATTTTTGTGATCTCTTGGTGACTAGCACAAGTATGCAAACTAGGCTTAATGATGTTGCTGATTTCAGCCCCTCTTCTGCTGATATTTTTATACCATGTAAACTTGATGCTACCGAGAGATCCATGCTTATTTTGAGATACTTCAGTAAGTATGTTTTGAACATATGGTTATTCTATATCCATCCATGACCTTGTTTGCAATTATGGAGTGCCATAGCTTGAGTCAATCGAGCTCTACTTTTGCTATAAAATGTTTCCTGGCAGGTTGTTTACATGTTATTCAATTTTGCCAAGGTTGTTGTAGTTGATCCGTGTATGCTATGATGTTGTTCTTGCCATGTTTAGCTTCTATGCCATGTCTAGTTGCTAGGTGTATGCTTAGTTTATCATGCAATGCCTCGTAGTGAGTGCATCGAGCTTGTAAACATGCCTACTTGTTATCTGTTTATGCCATGCTCCAGTTTTGTGCTAAGTCTGAATCTGTTTATGTTTTTGCTATATTCACATGCTTGCAACTGTATTTTCTGATCCCTTTTGGCTTATGGTCAGTAAGGTACTTTTGTTCTATGCAATAAGTAGATTCTTGCCATGCTCTAGTTTGACTTGATAGCTTGCTGTAACATGTTGTTTCATGGCTCTAAACATGTTAACCTGATGTTATTTCTGCCATGTCCTGTGAATTCTGCCAAATCTGTGAACCTGATATTATATGCAATCTTGCCATGTGTGTTTGAGCATGTTCTAGTGATTTCTGGAGATAGCTCAGTGTTCATGTTTTGTAATGCTTTACCTGTACATCATGACCATGCCTTTTTTTTATTATGTTGAGCTGCTGTAGCATAGTGTTTTGGTGCTTGCCATATGCCTAGTTGCTGTTTTGGACAGCTTGTCCTTTAAACTTGTTTCATGTGTATGTGTTGAACCGTTGCTCCGTTTTGAGTGTGCTCTATATGAAACTTGCTTGTTTTTGCATATAGTTTCATATTATCATGTTGCATCCATGTTTTGAGGTGTTTGCTTGATGTTTGGGTGCATTTTGCATCAATGCCATCCTTATCTTGTTTTGCTCATATCTTCTAGGCCGTAGCTCCGAATCTAATGAACTTTATATGTAACTTGACTAGAATTTCGTGTAGATCATCGTGGTGCATCTTAACTTGCTGTTTAACAACTTGAACATAAGGTTTTTTCAGATCTGGACCAATTTCGAAATTTGCATATGAGGACTTACCGGAATTGTTATATGTTGTTCCCGGCCTCATTTAAACTTGCTTTGATGTGCTGCTCTTGTTTGCATCATCTCTTGCCATGAGTAGCTTCATGTAGCTTTGTCATGCATCATGCTTGGTTGTGCATCATGCCTTGTTCATGTGTGGTGTGTTTACTATGTTGTGTGCTTCTTCTTGTTAGTTCCTGTTTCGTTGCGATCGTGAGGATTCGTTCGTCTACGCTTGGTTCGGCTTCATCCGTTCGTCTTCTTCATGGACTCGTTCTTCTTCCTTGCGGGATTTCAGGCAAGATGACCGCTACCCTGGATCTCACTACTATCATTGCTATGCTAGTTGCTTCGTTCTATCGCTATGTTGCGTTACCTACCACTTGCTGCTCAATCCTCCCAAATTGCCATGTCAGCCTCTAACCTTTGACACCTTTCCTATGCAAACCGTTGATTGGCTATGTTACCGCTTTGCTCAGCCCCTCTTATAGCGTTGTTAGTTGCAGGTGAAGATGAAGTTTGTTCCTTGTTGGAACATGAAGATGTTGTTCCTTGTTGGAACATGTTTACTTGTTGGGATATCACAATATATCTTATTTAATTAATGCATCTATATACTTGGTAAAGGGTGGAAGGCTCGGCCTTATGCCTGGTGTTTTGTTCCACTCTTGCCACCCTAGTTTCCGTCATATCGGTATTATGTTCCCGGATTTTGCGTCCCTAACGCGGTCGGGTGATTTATGGGACCCCCTTGACAGTTCGCTTTGAATAAGACTCCTCCAGCAAGGCCCAACATTGGTTTTACCATTTGCCTCACCACCACCTACTTTTCCCTTGGGAGTCGCTCTCTCGAGGGTCATCTTTATTTAGCCCCCCCCCCACGGGCCAGTGCTTCTCTAAGTGCTGGTTCGAACCGAGCTGCCTGCGGGGCCACCTTGAGGCAACCTGAGGGCTGGTTTTACTCGTAGCTAGTCTCATCCGGTGTTGCCCTGAGAACGGGATATGTGCAGCTCCTATCGGGATTGTCGGCGCATCGGGCGGCTTTGCTGGTCTAGTTTTATTGCTGTCGAAATGTCTTGTAGCCGGGATTCCGAGACTGATCGGGTCTTCCCGGGGAGAAGGAATATCCTTCGTTGATCGCGAGAGCTTATCATGGGCTAAGTTGGGACACCCCTGCAGGGTATAAACTTTCGAGAGCCGTGCCCGCGGTTATGTGGCAGATGGGAATTTGTTAATATCCGGTTGTAGTAAACTTGAAGCAAACTCTTCTAAAATACACCAACCGTGTGCGTAACCGTGAGTGTCTCATTTCGGGGTTGATCGAGAGGAGAACACGGTTTCTGGGTTATGTCTGACGTAAGTAGGAGTTCAGGATCACTTCTTGATCATTACTAGTTGACGACCGTTCCTTTGTTTCTCTTCTCGCTCTCATTTGCGTATGTTAGCCACCATATAAGCTTAGCCGCTGCTGCAACCTCACCACTTTACCCCTTCCTTTCCCATTAAGCTTTGCTAGTCTTGATACCCATGGTAATGGGATTGCTGAGTCCTCGTGGCTCACAGATTACTACACCAACAGTTGCAGGTACAGGTTTGCGATGATCATGACGCGAGAGCGATGTTTGCTTGCTTTGGAGTTCTTCTTCTGCTTCTTCGATCAGGGGATAGGTTCCAGGTCGGCAGCCTGGGCTAGCAGGGTGGATATTGTTTGAGTTTCTGTTTATGTTTCATCCGTAGTCGGATGTTGATCTTGTATATGATGTTGATGTATTCTTGTGGCATTTGTGCCTTATGTATGTATCCCCATCTATTATGTAATGTTGATGTAATGATATCCACCTTGCAAAAGCGTTTCAATATGCGGGTCTATCCTTGGTGGGACCGTCGAGTTCCTTTTGGATAGGGTCGCATATTGGGCGTGACAAGTTGGTATCAGAGCCTCGACAGTCAGTGCGGCAGAGGTCAGCAGGGAAGCCTGCATTCCCATATTGACATAATTATGTTAGACTCCTGCGTATATCTTTTTAGATCCTCAGTCCGGCTTTTCTTTCCGAACACCGAACTAAGCATCAGGGGCTACTGTCTATGCGGTAATCTTCTTACATATATTGTAAACTTACCTCAAAGCCTGTTAGAAGGCCGTTGCAGGCTTCAGTCAGCCCGCTCTTGGCCGACTCAACTTTCTAGATCACCACACTCATAACAGTGCGGTGCTCCTCCTCAATGGAGGCGCTGTTAAGCGCCTCCAGTAAGCTATCCGGTGCCTCCGGTTGGACGGAGGACACCGGCGTCTTACCCTTCCTACGAAGGGGCCGCTTGCCGGACTTCGGAACCGCTGAAGGTTCCGGTATGGAGTCCGTACAAGGGTCGGGCTTAGAGCCCCTGGGGGTCTCGCTCCCCTCGCACCTGGAGTCCGGGAGGCTGCCTTACGGCGCCTCCTGCGCCACCTCCTCTTGACCAGGCCCCCTTGGGGTCCACCTCGGTGTCGTCAGCAGCGTGAGGTGAGGAGGCGGCCCGAAGTGAAGTACTCTCCACTTCCGATGAATTCAGGGACCCGCTCGACGAAGCGGCGAGCTCGTCCTTGGGCGGGCTGCATGATTGCTCGGCATTAGAGAACACTATGCAATGAAAAAAAACCATGGGTATCCGGACACTTACGATCTCGCCAGGGGCTTGGCCCTTGTTGGCCACTCCTCCTCGTCGTTGTCGGCGTTGGTGGAGAAGTCCGGAGGAAGGGTCCTTCCCTTCTTGGACCCTCCGGCCTCCCCAGTCGGGGCGGCCTTCCTTTTCTTCTCGCCCCCCGCTGGGGGAGAGGCTTCTTTTTCCTCCTCCTCTTCCTCAGAGGAGGATTCCGCCTCAGGGTTGTCAGGCGATGAGTCCGACAGCCCCTGGTGCCGGGAGCTCCTTCGAGTTCCCGTGGCCTTCTTCTTGGCCTTCTTCTCCGGAACCACGTGAGGTGCCGGAGCCAGCAGCCCCGTCAATCGGGCGTCCGCTGGGTCTTCTGGCAAAGGGGCCGGACAGTTAATCTGCCCGGACGACTTCAGCCAGTCCTGTCAAAGGTTAGGTAGTTTTAGATCCCACATAGAGTCAAACTATGAAAAAAGAGTCCCATAAAGTGTAAAATAACTTACCTCGCTGGCTTGACGCTGCGAGCTGAATCCGCGATCTTCGGTAGCGGATGTGGGAGCCTCGGCGCCCTTGAACAGCACCTTCCAGGCATCTTCGTACGTAGTGTCGAAGAGCCTTTTCAGAGTTGGGTGCTGTGCCGGATCGAACTCCAACAATTTGAAGGCCCGTTGTTGGCATGGGAGAATCCGGCGGATGAGCATCACCTGGATAATGTTGACAAGCCTGAGATTCTTGTCCGCCAGGTTTCAGACGCAGGTTTGGAGTCCGGATAGCTCGTCCGAATCACCCCACGACAGGCCCGTCTCTTTCCATGATGTGAGCCGCGTGGGGAAGCCAAATCGGAATTAGGGGGCCGCCTCCCATTGAGAGTCGCGCGGCTCGGTGATGTAGAACCACCCCGATTGCCACCCCTTTATGGTCTCCACAAAGGAGCCCTCGAGCCATAGGACTTTGGCCATCTTGCCAACCATGGCACCTCCGCACTCCGCTTGGTGGCCGCCCACTACCTTCGGCTTGACATTGAAGATCTTCAGCCATAAGCCGAAGTGGGTCTGGATGCAGGGAAGGCCTTGCACACGACGATGAACGCCGAGATGTTGAGGATGAAATTCGGGGCCAAATCATGGAAGTCCAGGCCGTAGTAGAACATGAGCCCCCGGACAAATGGGTGAAGTGGAAAACCTAGTCCGCGGAGGAAGTGGGTGAGAAACACCACCCTCTCATGGGGCATGGGGTTTGGAATGAGCTGCCCCTCGTCGGGGTGCCGGTGCGCGATGTCGCTGGACAAGTATACGGCCTTCCGCAGCTTTTTGATGTGCCCCTCCTTGACGGAGGAGGCCATCCACCTGCCTCCCGCTCCGGACATAGTTGAAGAAGGTTGAGGTGGGGTGTGCGGACTTGGGCGCTGGAGCTCGAGTGCACGGAAATGGATGAGCAAAGGAGGAAGAAGGCGTAGGTGAAAAGGTGGATCCTTATCCCCTTATATGGACAGACGAAGCTATGCGTCCCCCGCCAGCCTGGTAAAACTCGCTTATCTCCCAAGCGTCGTAATCAATGGCGCGGATGGGTTACCCACGTCCGTATTGATGGGAATCCCGGAATAAGGGGGCATGATCTATGCTTTGATAAGACGTGCCAAGGAAACCGCCTCGCTAAAACGCGCTGAGGTGGGACAGTAAAAAACGATTCGAATAAAGGCCTGGCCGTGGTGTGATGTCACGCCGCGGAATACGTCAGTAGATCTGTGCAAAGAATTATTCTCTCTACGGTGGTATGTGGAACTTGTTTTGCAGAGCCGGACACTATCCTTGTGTTCAAAACCTTCTATGAAGTATTCGGAGGAGTAACCCGCCTTGCAATGCCGAAGACAATATGCGCGCCGGACTCGTCGTCATTGAAGCCTGGTTCAGGGGCTACCGAGGGAGTCCTGGACTAGGGGGTGTCCGGATAGCCGAACTATCATCTTTGACCGGACTCCTAGACTATGAAGATACAAGATTGAAGACTTCGTCCCGTGTCCGGATGAGACTTTCCTTGGCATGGAGGGCAAGCTTGGCGATACGGATATGTAAATCTCCTACCATTGTAACCGACTCTGCGTAACCCTAACCCTATTCGTTGTCTATATAAACCGAAGGGTTTCAGTCCGTAGGACGAACAACAATCATACCATAGGCTAGCTTCTAGGGTTTAGCCTCTCTGATCTCGTGGTAGATCTACTCTTGTACTACCCATATCATCAATATTAATCAAGCAGGAGTAGGGTATTACCTCCGTCGAGAGGGCCCGAACCTGGGTAAAAACATCGTGTCCCTTGTCTCCTGTTACCATCCGCCTAGACGCACAGTTCGGGACCCCCTACCCGAGATCCACCGGTTTTGACACCGACACCGACCGTTTGGGGTGCGACGTGAACGCGACGGGCGTGTTGTATACTCCGTACATGTGTGCCGCCGTTTTCTTGAGGCTTTGCTCCATGGCGCAATCCATGGATACAAAATTAGTATATTGTACTATTTAAAAGTCAAGGGCAGGGATTTTCCTGCACGGTAGGCGGGTCAGTTCCGCCTAGTCGGTTCGACAGAGACGCGAGAAGATGAGGGAGTAGGCTGCTGCAAATGTCGGGTTGTGTGATTTGACAGCTAGTTACTGCTCAACAGGTGGGGCCCCGTGAATTGACTTGCCATTATCATTTTAACTGCGGCGCTACAACCGGCGTGAGTCTCCCGATTCCTGACCACCTCCATACAGGTGCCTCTCCTAATGCTCCACCATGTAGAGGCTGGCTCTTGCATGAGAGCCCACTTCTGCACTTTTTCCTTGCCTCTTTCCTCCACATATGCAAAAATGCCATGTAAAGCGGGCTTATAGCCCACTATTGTACTTACTTGCTCCTACAGGTGCTAAGCTTGCCACATAGGCATAAAGTCTGATGTGACAAGTTAATTGAGAAGAGAGAGACTAGTTTGGTGACCCAAGGAAGAAATGGTGCCAAGCGCGTGTACCTAGGTGAAAAGACAATTTTGAGTCTATAGATAATTGAATGAAGCAAACTTAGCAACAAAAAACTAAGCACCTATGCATTGGTGGCTTGATTGCTAAGCCATTTAAAGCCCTTAGCACCTCATCTAAGCACCATTTCATTGGAAGAGGTCACTCCTTGGCAAATGCAATAAATACTACGAAGAAAGAGATAGAGAGAAGTAAAAAAATACACTTATAGCTAACCTTGTTATAGTATGAGTGATTAAGTGATGACTATGTATGACATGCCAACATCAGATAGCCTAACGCACCGTGTTAAATCTCCAAGGGCGCGATTGCGTGAGCGAGGGGACGGTCGTGGTAGGCGCGACCATGATACGGGCTGCTTGCAGCCCCTGGATCTGAGATCGAACGGTCCCATGCTAAGTTGCTGAAAATTTGCAGAATAACCCTCCAGGATAGGATATTCACTCATAGGTCTAGAATCACGCCATGCAATCGTTCGATCTCAGATCCAAGGGCTCTCGGAAGCCCGTATCATGGGAGAATGGAAAGCCACTAACCTGCCGTTCGCACGCTGGCAGTTCGCTCCTACTCGTCTCCGGACGTCCTTCAACATTACGACAGTTCGCTCCTAGTTGTCCCGTCCTTTCACATTACGGAAGTTCCACTAATCCTAACCCTCCTCACAAATCCATGGCGTCCCAAATCTCCATGACTGGCGATGAGTACAAGGTTAGAACCATCACCGGCGATGAGTTCGACGTCATCTACACCCGTTCTTCCGCGACGGTGAAAGGATGCCTTACTCGCTTCAGACGCATGTTCGAAAACTCAAATGATGAGTGGGTCGCTGGGCTAGATGTTGAGTACACCACAGTCCTGGGATGAGAGAAGGATCTAAAGGAGGAAGAGAAGTATTAGCCCGCCGTGATCCAGGTTTGTGTGCATGACTTATGTTTGGTCTACCACATTTGCCATGCCGATGTTGAATGCCAGGATTTTAAGAACTTCCTCAAGAGCGGCCTAGTCAAATTCATTACTGTAGACTTTACGAACTACGAAAGAGTCCTGGGTCGGATAGGCCTCGTTGTAGGCAACCCCTTCGACCTCCAGAAGCCATGGTTCATCTTTCGTACGATAAACTGGAGAAACCTCCGTACACGTTTCATCGTCATGCATGGCAGTGGAATGTACTAGATATAGACCACATCCACTATGCTGCAATGGATGGCTGCCTTTGTTTCAATATCCACAAGGGTTGGATGAAGAGCATGAGCCAAGTGTGCGGTTCAAGCAAAGAAGTATCGGCCAAGAGGAAGAGGGATAAGGACGAAGTCGAGGACGTGGACGAGGACTCCGAGTAAGGTGGCAGTGTCGTTGCTCATGGTGGTTCTAATGCAGTGTCTACCAGATTAGTTGCATTGTTTAATTTTAGGTGTGCTTAGTTTAATTTGAGGGGTGTGTTGTGCTGAGCCCCTAGAAGAACTATGTTATGTTCCTTCTCGTTACTTTAACTCTTCAGTACGTACATACTAGTATTTCTTACATTTCATCTTTTAGTTTGTATAGTACTACGAATCGTTTCTTCACATTATATATGTACAATATATATGGCCAATATCATATAGCCAATAGTTTAGTTGTCAAAGAATGTCAGGGTGCTTAGTTTTGTCAAAGAGTTCCAGGGTGCTTAGTTTTATTTGAGGGGTGGGTTGTGCTGGACACCATTATTGCGACTCAAATCTCTTTTGGCATGTTATAATGACATAAATACCGATGGACCAACATGCCAGCTCTCCCTCTCTCTCACTATAGTAAAATAAAGTGTGGGGCCTACTTGATCCCAACAGCGTTCTTATTTTCCTGTAAAAGTATTCGCTTGGTTACTCCTGACAAGCGGGGCCACACTTATCATTGTGAGAATTGGCTTATTTTTGTCATGTAATATGGTCAACGGGTTTGACGTGAAAATAACAAAATGTCATATTTGAGCAAACATGTAACTTAACAATGGCATTTTTGAGATATCTAATTGCATTTTTGAGCAGGCATCTCACGGATCGATGGCATTTTTTAGTAGTTGTAACTTTTAATGGCAAAACTGAGTAGTGATACACAACTAGTGGCATAAATAATAAGAACCCAAGAATTAAATAGGTATGCTAATTTCTTTAATAGAATTTAGCACCCCATTTAAGCACGTACTAGCTTTTTTAATAGTACTATATGCATAATTTGGCGATGAGCGCTCTCTATGTGTACCACCTTTTTTTAATTTCAAGTTTTGCTCCATGGCGCAATCCATCGATACTACTACTGTACAAAAGTATACATTTTTTTAAAATGCTAGAGGGCGGGGCAATCTAGCTTGGTCGATTTCACAAGAGGCGAGGGCCTTTGTGATTTGATGGATCATTACTGCTGGAAGGCGGGGCCTTGTGATTTGACTGCTCGTATAAATGTGCCGACGAACCGAGGAGGAGCAAAGAACCGTGCAGTGTACTCAAGTTTTCCACTGGAGTACTACTACGATGGAGGAGCACAAAACACGGCAGCCCAGTGCCATATGGCGATAAAAAATGATCTAATTTGCTAGTCATCTCATTGTTAGCATTGTTCTATTCATGCCTCGTAGAGAACGTGACACGTGCAGCAAAACACCCGAAGCAAAAGATGAAACACAGGAGCAAAAGAAGAAGGAAGATTATCACCCCAAATGATCTAATTCCTCGCGGAGTCGTAACTGCTTCTTCATCTCCTCCACGACCTCCATCTCCTTGAGCGTATCCTCTGCCATCTTCTTCGTTCTGTCCATGACGTCGGATTTCTCGATGCGAGCCTTCATCATCTGTTCCACGGCCGCATTACGTACCTTGACAGCAGCCGGGTGCTCGATGCAGAGCTTCGCCAACTGCTCCTTCTGTTCCATGAAGAGGGCCTGCATCATCTTCATCGAGGAACTACTATTCTCACGCGGTTTCTTCCAGCCGACGTTCTTCTCCTTCAACAGGTCGAGCTCGTGGCAGAGCTTCGCCTTGTCCTCCTGAAGTTGCAGGATTTCGTTGGTCGCCTTCTTCTCCGAGGCAATACTCTTCTTAAGCAGCATCACCAAGCCGGCGGTCAACTCCCCTTGCTTATTGAGCTCAGCAGGCATGTCGTCGAGGCTCTCCTTCAGCAGCTCCTCCAATCCATGGATGAACTCCTTCTGCTTATTGAGGTGCTTATTGAGCTGATCGGGCATGCCGTCGAGGGATAACGACTCCAGTGCCGCCGGCTCGGCATGTTCGCCTCCGCGTCTAGGGCGCTCCTGGGAGCATCGCCTGCCCGTGAGAGATCTTTTGAGGTCTCTGCGTGGCGGCGAGCCCTTTTTTTTCCGCCGTCTTGGTTGCTGCTCCCTTGTTACGAGTAGTTCTCGACCTAGAGCTCTGCTCACCTGCCATGGCAAGGACGGACAAAGAAGAAGCACTTATGAGGAGGAAAGGTAGAGTAATTTTCGGTTAGGTAGTTCCCCTTTTTATAACCTAAGTACTAGCACTAGTACTAAAACCTGCATAGTGGGAACACGTTCAGGTTTGGTACATACTAGCAGGTGTGAGAAGGCTTGCACTTAATTGTAGCACTAGTACTTTCGAATGTGATGGGAATAAGGTAAAGATTAATTGATGGTTTTGGTTTCGAGGCCCAAAACGGCTCCCTATGAGTTTAGTGGAACATAAATTTCAAGTAGACTACACTGCTCAAATGCGTAAATATTATGTTATTGTCAAAAATTGGCACAAAATACGAAGGAGACCAATGGAAGTACTACTAGCAACCCATGATTTAACTACTCTCATGCGTGCAGTGGAGTAGTAATGTCTTTCTTCCGCCCTCACGTCCACCCAATTTGCATGCGTTGTATTAATTGACCATCAATGAAGTGAACGACTTTACACGCATAAAATCATCACATGGGGTGGATCTTGGTACAAAATTGCGTCTGTCCGTGTACCCTCGTGTGCGTGCGAGGGAATGAGTGCGTGTGTGGCGTGCGTGCACATCTTCGCTTCGTGCATGTACCGCCAGTATGGCTCAGGAGGACGAGTACATTCTTCTAGAACCAGCAGCACGTCACTATGATTAATCCACACAAGGAGGTCACGACAATGCCTCCACATGTGCCACGTGGCTACATGAACTGTAAGAGAGACACTGTGTAGCGTGCCATTGGAATTCTAATTTACGTGTTTTGCACATACTCGAAGTACTACTAAGGTACACGTGCATTGCACGCATCAGATTTTGCAACCAAATTATGAATAAATACCACACTATAGCATGTAAGCTCTGAGTCATATATGTCTGATGTAGACCTTCGTTTAATTCTTATAGTTCATCTCAATCAAAATCAATTAGTTTTTATAAAAAAGCTAGGGCCTCTTGGATTCGTATGATTTCCAAAACACGGGAATAGGAAAAACATGGGATTATAGTGGAATGTCGCTTGAATCCTACAGGATTGTACGAGTGTTTGATTGTGCATAGAAAAAACGCAGAATTCTTTCAAAGAGGTTTGAGTGGATGGGATGTTTCCTATGAAATCTAGTGCAAATGAATCAGATGGAAAAATTCCTATGGTTTACAATCCTACGAATCAAACAACCAAGATAGGAAAAATTCCTAAGGATTAGAATCCTCCAAAATTCCTTTGAGAATCCTTTGAATCAAAGAAGCCGTTAATCTAAGGAGAACCATTGTTGTTTTGCGGTTTGTGCATTATGATTAAGTTCAACCATGGAGTCTGCTAGATTGTACATGTGGAAAAATCCGGTGGGGAGTAGAAGATGGTGCGAGGGGCCGAGTGGAGGGAGACTATGAAGGAGTGCACAAGTGCGAGATCGATAATTAGAGAGAGGGGGCGAGAACGTGCGCTGTTGCGCGCAGTGGCAGAGCCATGAAAAATAAATGAGCTAGGGGGACAAGCATTGCTAATCCTTTACGAGGAGGGCCAATTCATGAACTTAAAACCATTTTTACCAGCAATTGTCTAATGATCACATTCATATTAGCCTCGATATATAGTGATGTTATAGGGGGGGCAGGGCCCTTGCTGCCCCCTGTCTTTGCCATTGTGCGCGCGTCTGAGAGATGAAGTGGAAGGCATGGATGATGAGAGGGGGACGTTGGATATATAATAATGTGTGTGTATTAGCTATATATGTAAGGGTTGTTTGGTTCTAGGCCTAGGAGTGCCACACTTTGCCATACAATGTTGCCAAACTTGCCTAATGTTAGTTCTTCAAAATGAGAGCCACAAGTTGGCAAGCCTAAGGGAATCTTGCCACACTTGTTGTGTGTATGTGATGTGGGACCATACTGTGGCTTGCCTAAGATGTGGCTTGAACCAAACACACACCTAAGTTGGTCAAATTTGCCTAACCTTAGGTGTGGAAAGCTTTGGCAAACTTAGTCTCAAACCAAACAACCCCGTAATCCTATATAGAGAGGTATAGATTGATCGATGTGGAAGTGGGAAAGAGGGTGAGACCTCACTAGATATAGAGATTGATTGATTTGTGTGGAAAACTATGAAAGACCTAGATACACACACACACACACACACACACACACACACACACACACACACACACACACACACACACACATAGAGGAACATCGATCGTTGCGCATGCACGCGTGAGAGATAAAGAATGCCTGATATGATGGAGAGGGGGATGTGTGTGTGTGTGTGTGCCTTCATGGGAGACCGACCTGAAGAAAAAGATTGCATGTGTGCGATGGATAATGCCGACTGGTAGTGTGTGTGCATGCATGCACGAGAGAAAGTTAGTGGTACAATTGACGAGAAGACGACTGTGTGGGTGTAAAAGACTAGGTGAGGTCATAATCAATGTAAAGTTAAATTCAAATATTTGAATAAGAGATCATGATGTTTGAAACCCATGCATGAATGAATATAACGGAGATCTGCGCGGTGTGGTTTGGAAACGAGCATGTTGTAATGTATACACATTGAACAAGGTCAGACTGATTTGAATTGGAGATACCGATGGCAGACATCGTTTGTCCACATTGCACATGCATGGACACACTATTCAAATTGGAGATGATGGGTGGCTTTCGCATCACATATCTATATCTATACCCCTATATATATTATATTTTATATATTGTGTGCGGGTAACTTTAACTTTGAAAGATGGTCGTTGGATGAGGCGAATCCGATGGTGCACAGATGGAAAATTTGAGCATTACTGGCCGTTGGATATCATCTAGATTCCACCAGATTTTGCCACATGTACAATCTAGAAGACTCCATGGTTGAACTTAAGCATAATGCACAAACCTCAAAACACAAGCACTTCTTCTTTGTTCTAGAATCTTCCGTATCAGAATTGCCCAAATGTTTTTTCTACATGATTTGCCATTATTTGTTTTTACTTTATGTCTTACAACGCACAATTCCATGAATCTTAAAATAGATTAGCTTTCTTATAAAAACTAGATGATTTTGAATGAAATGAACTATAAGAATTAAACGAACATCTACATCATGCATATATGACTCAAAGATTACATGCTATAATGTGGTATTTATTCATAATTTGGTTGCCAAATCTCATGCATCCAATGCACGTGTACCTTACTAGTCTAAATGGTGTTTGTGTGTGTGTTGTGCATGTTGAGGTGTGAATTGTCTTTTTTTGGGAGACATTAAGCTTGTTCTCCCGAAATTTCAAGCCGCGCCTTGTTGTGCCAAAATTTCAAGCTAGCATCTCTGTCTATCGTGCTGCGAAACTCCCGCCTCTTCAACCCGCGCCTTGTTACCCCAAAATATTTAAGATATATCTTTGTCTCATTGTGCTCCGACAAATCCCTCCATCTCAACCCACGCCTTGATATTCCAAAATTACAACGCGCACAAAAACTCCCACCTCCTGTGAAATCCTTACACGCAAAATGCCCGTGGTACCCCTGAACCGAAAGAACCGCCTCAAATCGGTGGGGGTACATTCGTAACTTACCCCACATTTCGGACAAGCGCGTCCCTAAGCCGTGGTTCCCCACTCCCATCCCATCCGCCCACCCATTCGTACACCGAGGCCGCGAAAACCCGAGAATCTCCACACCCTCCTCCGTCTACCACCCAGCCGGAGCCTCTTCCCCGATGACGTCGTCCACAGCAACACCTTGACGTCCCTCATCCACCGTACCGGATGAGGATCCGTCGTTGATCTGTCGTCCCGTCGGTTCAGCCACCCCGTCCTCCACCTCCAAGGAGCTGCCCCGATGTTCCCCTCGTCTTTCGCGCCGCCTCCATTCCCACACCGCCATCTTCACCTGCGCCACCAGAAGAGCGGCGTCATCACCGTTTCCTCGGATGAAGCTGCGGCATAATCGGCGCCACCAAAGAGGTTGTACACTAATCACCGCATTTTCTTCTTGATTCGATCTCATGGTGCTGCCAGCGCTCGGTCCCGAGCCGACACGACGCGGCACCATCCACGGCGGCATCGCCGGCCACTTCCTCCACGGCGTCGCTCCCTCGGCGGCGACGTCCACACAGTAGGAGCTGCTGCTGCTTTAGCTCTCTCGTGTGCTGCTGCTCTGCTCTTGCTCTTGATCCCCTTCCTGGTCTTCTCTTGCTATTCCTCTTGCTCGCGCTGCTGCTCTCGCTCTTGATCTTGTTTGCGATGCTGCTCTGATTTAGCTACACTTTAGTCGACTGAATCGACTTTTGGGTCAGTCGATTTTTAGGGGGTGTGGGGGCTCGCCGGAGTTAAGGAAGAACCAGCCGCAGTGGGGAGGGGGGCTCGCCGGAGAGGTACCCCACTATCTATCTTAGGGTTCAGGGTGGGGGCGTTGGTCGCCG
>LR880967.1:962166965-962177694 GCA_904067115.1 Aegilops sharonensis
CCGGTAGGGTTCAATCGGTTGGCCGTCGCGCGCGATTTGTATGATCTCAAACTTTTCATCCGAGCTCAACTTTTTCTTCGGGCCTCGTCTCTTTACCGAAGTTGTGCTCGATCCGGAGGGCTAGAAAAAAGAACAAAGACGAGAGTTAATTAATATGTGTACATATATATATACCAAAACAAAGACGAGAGCTAGTCAGCACAGGCTTAACTAATATATATACCTGGCCGGACTCGGTTTGGTGATCACCGGAGCCGTCCTCACGGTCTACTTCTTGCACCGGCATTGGGTCATCGGAGCCATGTAAATCATAGCCAGCTGCTTCTTCACCCTCTCCTTCCAGACCATCGTTATCAACGTTGAGAAACATCATCGAGGAGACGGCATCACTTCCGTGTGCGATTATGTCCCTCAACAACGCTTCTTGTGCTTCGTCTCGGGGGGTGTCCATAGTTGCTACAAATATTTACAACATGGCAATTATTATTCAAACATGACAGATATGGATATATTAGTGCCAACGTAGAACTAGCTAGCTAATCACAATAAGGAATCATATTAGTGGCCTCGACATTGCTTCTCTAGGGTTTGGGGTGGCCTCGACAACGCTTCAAGGGTTAGGGGGTGGCCTCGAGAACGCTTCAAGCTAGGAGGGGGTACGTAATATCGACCCCCCCCCACGTGTTGAAGCTATCGGGAGGGGGTCGGCATTGAACAATACATCTATGTCCCACAAGTAGGGTAGAGGGTCGTGGATCGCCGAGCGGTCGAGGGTCAAGGGGTCGAAGATCGCCGAGGGGTCGGGAGGTTGCCTAGTGTCAAAGGATTCAACAAAACCATGTCTTCATCATTAGGCGAAAGTAACAGGTGCATGATGGTACGAAGCTCTCCAAAGTTGTTTTGGAACGGAGTCCCAGATAGGATAATTCGCTNCCATTCCAGAACAACTTTGGAGGACTTCGTACCATCATGCCATGGTTACTTCCGGCTAATGATGAAGCGATGGATTTCTTCAATACTTTGACACTATCGGTACCCCCCTATCGGAAAAGGAAGAAAAGAGGAAGAAGGAAGAAGAAGAAGAAAAAAAAGAAGAAAAAAAAAAGAGGAGAAGAAGAAAAGAATAGAGGAGAAGAAGAAAAAATAGAAAAAAATTCTATTTTTTCTTCTTCTCCTCTATTCCTTTCTTCTTCTCCTCTTCTTTTTCTTCTTTTTCCTCTCATTCTTTTTCTTCTTCTTCTTCCTTCTTCCTTCGGATCCTAGAACCCTCGAACCCTCGACCCTAGAACCGTCGAACCCTAGAACCCTCGAACCCTCGACCCTAGAACCCTCGAACCCTCAAACCCTTGTGCCTCGAAACCTCGACCGGCCTCGACGACCCTCGACCGGCCTCGACGACCCTCGACCCCTCTGTGACCCTCTCGACCCTCTAGCCTAGTTCCCGACCGTCAACCCCTCAGCGATCCTCGACACCCTCGTTCCCGATAAAAAGAAGAAGAAGAAGAAGAAGAAGAAGAAGAAGAAATGAGAAGAAGAAAAAAGAGAAGAAGAAGAAAGAAGAAGAAAAAATAGAAGAAAAAAAGAGAGGAGAAGAAGAAGGAAAAGTGGCACTATGGTAATAAGAAGTTCACGCATAGAAGAGAAAAGAGGCTGCTGGACTGGACCACGGCTGAAACTGCCAGGCACGGACTAAAAGCTTTTATCAGGGATTCCCGAGTCAAACGACTACCATACATAGCATAGAGCTGGAAGCTGCACTAGTGTACAGAGAAGACTGGATGTGAACACGGGCGGACATTGGCTATGTATGGGGCACTCACTAATCACTATTAGCAGGAAACAACTAGCAGAAAGAAAGATGAACGCACTTTCACTCCTTGCTCTTCAGCACGTACTCACACGAGGGACTCTCAAATCTCTATTTCAGACCATAATCTTTCGATCCCTTTACCGAAGTGATTGATAGCAGGGCTAAAAAATCATAGGGCTTCTTCTATTTTTAGTGTGAACTCACTTCTATTCTATATCAAGATAGGGGCTTCAGTACTTGGCTGACCGCCCGGTGGAAGACCTGGTTCTACCACACAAGGGCAGCTTTCGTAGTCCAGGATTATTTTCCTCATATGTAATTTCACCTCAATGTGGAAATGTCCGATCTTATTCCAAAATAGAAGGTCTTCATGAAGGTCTGTCTTGTTTCAGGAATATAGGTACCGAAGTTCAATAGCGGTAGGTACCAAGGAGAAGACGAGTCAGGGCCGATTGACAAGACTAGCTAGGCTGACCTTCCAGCCATACTCCATCCAATATCGAACGGAAGTGCTAAAGGTTTCATGTGATGCTGACCTCAATGAACCAGACCTCGAGAATTCGTTCATCCCTTCGCTCCGAGGATTGGTCGAGTACTTGGCCACATGCATGAGTAGGCCTGTTGCCGGGATGTCCCATTAAAAAGGCAGGTCCCATATTTGAAATACAAAAATAAGATCAGATAGCGCTCAAGAGGTTTTTCTCCATACGAGAAATCCTTCACTCGCAGGGAATTCAAATAGATGTGTTGAAGATCATCAAAGAAAGGAAAAAGACTGAATTCGATCCATCTCCTCCCTTTTCTTTAAACCAAGAGCTACTCCTCCCTTTTCTTTTTTTATGTAATTTCAATACGATTTCGTTTGTGTTCATGTTTTCAATTTAGAACCCCACGGAAGTGAATAGAAAAAAGAAAAATACCCCTGTGATACGCCTTCCTTTACCTATTTCTAGATTGATTGATGTTCAATGGAGGGAAACTTGCCATTCCTTCTTTCCTTTGAAATTGTACATTTTTTTGATTCTGAACTAATTGTATCCTTTTTGTTCCCATCGAGCTTTCTTGCCTAGTGACTAAGGATTTTCACACTTGTTGTGTCTATAAAAGATTTTCTCATAAAACACTAACAGAAGTGTTAGAGGGATTCACTTTCGATAAGAATCCAAAAGCAAGTTCCCTATACTACCTTCTTTCCCTCCTCTGTTTCTGTCTTTAAGAGGCAGTGCATCCGGCAGGAATCGAACCTACTTTTTGACCCATTTTGCCTTTCTAGGTTGGTGGGCGCTTTCACCATTCAGCCATGGATGCTTTAGCGAGTGAACTAGGTTTTTATTTGAGAGCGAACTAGGTTTTTAGTGGTATTCCTTCTCGAGCTTCTATTTCTTCCGTTAAGGGAGATTCGGGAAAAGATGGAATAGGAAGACGTGTTTCCAGAACGAACAAGATACGGGTAGAGAAGGGGAAGTTAGCAAAGTTAGACAAGATTGGAATGGGCATAGGAACATGTATTGATGTACCAGATCGGCTAATGCTCCCAGGTTGATGCGATGTATTCCACCAGTTGACTGGAGACTTTATTATTGGTATATCGATCGGTCCAGCACGGATTGAAATAGGAGCCGGTTCGACAGGAAGCTTTTGAAAACGCAGTGCACCCAGGTAAATAAGGAACAAGATGAATACAGAAGTTAAACGAGCATCCCACACCCGAAAGGTACCCCACATAGGCCTTCCCCGAAACCCCCCAGTCACTAACGTAAACAAAGTAGAAAAAGCACCAATTTCTGTACCGGTTCCGGAAGAGCGAAGAAAAAGGGGATGTTTTGTTAATGGGAACAAGGAACTGTTTATAGCTGTCGCGATATAAATAACTATACTCATCCGAGCCGCAGGAACATGTACATACGAAATACGAGAATTTCCACCTTGTTGAAGATCTGGTGGTGCTACCCGAAGACTTAAATGAATAGCCATCGCTGTTAAGAACAACCGAGATCCAATGAGAATTTGCGCGTAGCTTTTTGTCTTTGACATAAAAAAATAAGGTTGTAATAACGAAACTGACATTTTCTTTTCCTTGCCTTGCAAGTGGAACAAGAAAGACTATATAGTTATTTTGATTCTATAAACAATCAAAGGATTTCGCATGCTTTCCATGGAATGACGGAATTCCCCTTGCTTAGTTTTCGCTCCGCTCGTGTGTGGCACTCCTTGCTTGCGGAGCGGCATATCGGAAAAAGAAGGATTGACTTTCTATACGGGCCCGTCCCCTCTTACCCCTAACTAACAATTATGCTGCTCTCGCCTTTTTGTAATCTTATCTTTCAAAAATGCACTACTAATTTTACGGCATCCTTAGTCACCCTATCCACTCTCGTCCTGTTTTCGGGTTCCCTTTCAGGGGATGAGGATATTTCGATGATTTCTCCCTCCGTAGGTGGAAAACGCGTGGGTGAGTAGAGTCTGTGCTTTGCTTTTGGGGGCACCGGCAAGAAGCTTCTCGGCCACCCTACTCTGACTTGATTAGCTACTAGTAACTAGGATCGTTCAAACAGTTAGTCAGCAATGCGTACTTCTTTCCTAGTTGAGTGGATCTGCGTAGCAGAGCCCAATCTTCTACCACAAGCTCTGACCTGACTTGTTGTACTTGATTCACCCACGTAAATAGACAACTTGGATAATAAAAGTCATCCCATAAAAGAGAAGTGAGTCCGCATGTCGGCAAATGATTTGGAATTGAAACTGGCTACAGAGGAAACCGAAGCCCTAACTCCCCATTCTTTCTATCTTACATCGCCATCGAGCCCTGGCTGTAGAGTCACTGGTTTCTAATCGCAATGGATTTATGTTTTCTTTGGCTTTTCCATTCGCTTCGTTCAACCCTGATCTGGATAGATAGCTTGGCTTCTATTAGCTGAGAATGGTTTTGTCAAGGAAAGGTTTCGCTATACAACAACAATGAACTCACTTCTGATCAAATTGGATTGGATGAATCGGTAATCTTTCTCTGTCTTGTGAGAGAGAGTCACTTGCTGTATTGAGAGCGGGCGGGTGACATGCATTAAGCGAAATCAGTTGTTATGTTTTTGATCTTATTTGCGCGAGAAGACCCTTGACTGAGGAGACGTGTTTGGCTTGGATGATGCCGCTATGCTCCTATTCACTTTCAGAGACCGCTCTGAGTTTGCCGGTTTTGCGGCAACCCTTTCACTAAGAACATTTTAGCCATTAACGAAATGCCACTATTCCACAATGCTTCTTTGATTTATGTGTAGAAGCGGTAGTAGTGAAGAAAATGGAGGGAGAAGAAAGAAAGCGATGTGACACGAGAATAGATCACATCCGACAGCCAGCCATGCCATTAGATAGATCCGCTCTGAGTCTTCTGCAGGATGAGATCCGCTTGGTCTTGTGATAGGGGCTTGAGGAGGAAGAAGAGGGGATTTCTGAAAAAAAAGAATGAATCTCCTTATTTATAGGGAACAGGACGTGTGACTTCCTCAAACGAAACGAATGTGGCTTTCGTGATAAGGCAAATCCTTCGTTCGGTACAATCAACATATTGAATCTACGCTCGCTCGGCTCGGTGCTGAATGAACTCCTTCATTGATTCCGGGCTGCTCGTAGGGGGACTGTGAAAGCAAGCGTAGGAGATCAAAATGTGAGTCGAGTCCGATGGGTAAAAAGGGGAAGCAGGAAAGGGTTCTGATGTGAATTCTTCTGGTTTGTATATCTATCTCAGCCCTTGCTTGAAAACCTCAAAATTGACTTGCATCTTCCCTTATCACACTACACTTTCTCTTCCTTATTCCATTTCACTGAGCTAAGCAACACTTTTTCACGTATTCACCCGAGATATTATAGAAATTGGTCATATTGATCTGTCGTCTTGTTCTCGATAGGAACTTGCTGCTGTCTTGGTTGGTTTGAGAGCAGGCACTGTCTATATATCCAAAACCGGAGGAGAGTTTGGGTTTGGATCACAGACGATCGGAGATTTTGGATTGAGATGGATGGTTGTGCTTGAAGTTACGAGTCGGGTAATGCTAAGTTGAATCGGCTGATCCGTTTCATCCTCTTTCGGCAAAGGAAGTTGGACTTTAGTTAGCTAAAAAAAAAGTACCAGCAGCCTGTCTGTGCCCTTTGAGTCTATAGCCGCCAAATCTAAAGATTCCTTAAGTTGTCGTACGGCTTCTTTTTCTTCTTTTGTCAATGATCGGTGACAATGAATGCTACGAATGTTCGCTTCCACTAATGTCGTATAAGAATTGTGAGGTGCCCATAGCTTCCCGGAAAGAAGAAGAGTCATTGTCGTTTCCTGACCGATATGAATGCACATATTTACCCTCGCCTCGGGAAATACCACCAGTAGAGTCTGCAGAAGGTGTCGTTCAGGAGAGATGCTGGGCTCTAGATATGCGAGTGAGATACCCGCCCTCGGTCATGACCTGGGTTGAAGAAGGAATCTATGTTCTTGGAAGCAAAGAAAGAACTCCGGTATTCCGACCTTATCTTTTTGCTCAAAGAACGAATCAAACCCCTTGTCGAAGCCCTTTATGATATATAACCCTGGATCGAGTCAGATTTGGGGCGGCTGAACCCACTTAAGCTGAAGCCTTAGTAGATGTCGACGGAAAGGTGAGAAGAGCTGATCGAACCTACCAAGCAACGGTTAGTTGTGCGGTGTACATACAGGCTGGTTTCGCCATTAGCGATGAATTGGATTTATTAGTAAGGGAATGAATGAAGCGGACCGGAAAGAAGATGGATTTTGGAATAGAAAGAATTCCTCTTCTAGGTTTCTGCTTCAAGTAGTAAGCAAAGGATCCTACCTGCTAATGGTTGAAGACCTTGGCGGCCTCTAGTTCTTCTATCTAGTTTTTTAGCCTAGCGCGAACGAATAAGCTTAAACAAATGGTTTCTTTGGCAACGGTTTTTTCTAGTTGATTTGTCCTTATATATATTAGCCGTAGTGTAGTTTAATAAACTGCTCATAGCTCTTATCATTCCTTTATCCATGCATAGACTGGGAATATATTAGCTCTTAGCTCTGGCACTTTCTTCTTCTTTATTTGCCGTTGCATTCAATAGCCTATTTGAAGTTAACAAAAGCTTTATTAGCTAGCTCTATGAAATACGTATATCTTCTTGGCTATCTAGGCTATCTCTACAGGCTTTTTCAACCTATAAGCAGACCTTTGTATACACCCTTGTAACTGAACTAGCTATTCACAAAGAAAGGTCTATACCGTACATATACCAACTACGCACCCCTTGTATACTTCTTTTTCCTTCTCCCGTGCTTCAAGTTCTGCCCCGGCTCACTCCTCTTTCCAGCAATCTATGTGGGAAGCACTCGTTCAAAGTAAGTTGAGATTCAAAGCGTTCCCGTAAGCTAGTAAGTCAATCAAAGCTATAACTCTATTTGTTAGTTTCAGGAAACTGGTACATATTTCAAATAATAATAATAATATATATATATATATATATATATTATTATTTGGTATTTACCAATTTTAGACTAAGCATAAATTCATTTGGAAAGAAAAGGGAAATCCCCTGAAATAAAGGATTTTTACTACGTTACCCTCAAAAAGAAGAGGAAGACAAACTAGCCAAGAGACAGAAAAAGGTAGAGACCAACCACCGAAACAAGGGAGTAAGGGCTAGGGGGATATGGGCCAAGAAAGGTCCGATGTATCGGTCAGCTATACCTAATCCTTCACTCAAAAACGCATCACACCCTTTGTAGGTTCAAGCCGAAGTCAAGCATGATCACCTACTGCAAACTCCAAATATCGTGGTCGGCGTACCTGGTCCTGAACTGCTTTTAATCTAGAATAAGTGGAATCTTCTCGGCACTCTCCTTCATCTTCTGTGGCCCCGTCGGTCGGTACGTGCCAACCCCAACAAATCGGGGTACGACAAAGGTTCCCGTAGAGTGCTTCGAAAGGTGCCATTCCGATGCTAGAGTGATAGCAGTTGTTGTAAGCAAACTCGGCTAATGTATCTCTATGCCTATTTAGTAGGCCTGCTCATTGATGCTCTTCGGGCCGATTGTATGGGATGTGTTCTGGTGTACAGTGGGAGATGCAAGGATATCGATTGAAGTTTGATTTGTTGGCCATGGAGTTGGGAGCATATGATGTAGTCCTAGGAGTAGACTGGATGAGGAAATTCCCTATTATTTCAATAAGTCTTTCCGTTGGTTGTAACTAATCACGTACCCGCTGCTGCGGAATTCCTTTTACCTAACCAGGATTGCAGTAAAGATAAACAACGTTGGGCCTGCCTGCTTGTTCAGCACCACCCATTCCCATGGGAATATATGGGTTTTTCGGTCCAGTGGGAGGATCATTTTCCTTGGAAGGTAATTTTCCCAACCAATAAGTATTGGGCTCCCAAGTAAACAAAGCGAAGGATCAAGTAACCAACATGTTGCGGAGCAGCCAAGTAAACCCAGAAATGACTCAAGTAATCCAAGGGCAGAGCAACGTAATCCAACGGAGGGGCTACGTGATCCAACAGAAGAGCTACGTAAACAAGGAACACATGAACCTGCTAAGGATCCACTCCACCTGCCAAGTGGACCAATCACAAGAGCTCGGGCCGAGAAATTCAATGAAGTAATCCATATGCTGATTCAGCAAGCCAAGCATTGGAGTTGGTATTCCAAGTTTCTTGAATAACCTAGCTGTCTGAAACTCGCCAATGGGATTCTGTGTAATCCTCCGGTCTACATGGTGTAGGTAAAGGGCAAAAAAAAGTCGCTAATTAGTGGCACTGAAGTATGCACCCGGCGTGTAAACTTCTTCTTTTTATTTACCAATGTCGCTATCCGACTGATCATCCTTTGAGACCACGGAGAACATCAGAGAGAAAGATACGTCACCTAAAAAAAATTGACACCCTGACTTATATGAGTCGGCTAGAAACTCAAGGCCTGGCCTTTTGTGGGAGAATGCTGAGTCCTTCCCAAAATCGCCTGGATCAACGAAAGATCTGGATAACGCTAGGTTGTGATACTGATGTCTGATTTTACTCATATACATCCGATAGTGAAGGCCGTGAAGTTTGAACAGCCTCACTTAACCCTGGTTCGGTAACCTTTCTAGCGCCCAGGTATCCATGACCTGTAGATAGAGGCCCACTTTCCATTGGATACTCCGAATAAAAGAAGAAGTAGTTACCTAATCATGGGTCTATACGTAAGATCTCCTTGCGTAGAGGTTAAGGCCAGACGGATTACTGAAATGTAGTTTGACTAACGTTTCCTCATCGACTGCGAGAGTTTGTGGTGTGTGTTCTCGGACCAAAGAAACCAAACAAGCATACCTTTCCTTTAATGGAGTATCTTGGGTATGGTACTCCCTCTTTATCAGCTCGATGTTCAATCAGCATTCCTTCACGGGGATCTTGACCGGATGTAAGTCAAGATTGCTATTATCTTTTTAAAGAACATAAACTTCAAAGCTTCTAGTCTGTCCCAACTCTTTCGAGCCGCTCTCCCAGTCAACGTTCAAAGGCATCACCATATCTTAGCACTTTTGAGCTTGAGAAATGCTTTTCTGGCTTCTTCTCCACACCTTTCTTTAACAACTCAGTTAAAGGCCTGCTGATAGCTCCATACCCCGGTACAAACCTCCTGTAATAACCCCTGCAACCCTCGGAGTTCTCTGACATTGGCTGGTTCTGGCCAAGCTGTCATGCCCTCTACCTTGTTTGTATCAGTAGATACCCCAATTTCATAAATAATGTATTTCCTTTATGAAATTTGGCTCACCCACAAAAAGTTTGTTCTGCCGGAACACTTCCTCTAGCAACTTGAGATGCTCCACCATGGTAGAACTGTACACTAGAATGTCATCGAAAAAGACCAATACCCCTTTCCAACATATCTCTTTAAAAACACTATTCATGAGTTGTTGAAAGGTTGCCGGGGCATCACCTTGAATTCAAAAAGCCGGTCCTTCAGGCTGTTTTGTAGATATCCTCTTCCTTTCATTCTTATTTGGTGATAACCAGCCCTCAAATCTATCTTAGTTCACACCTCATCCAAAAGTGCCGGTCTTCTATGATAGGAATGGGGTATTTGGAAAACATAGTTGCTGCATTTAGTTTTCGATAGTCGAAACACATTCTCCAGGTTCCATCTTTCTTCAACACCAGAGCTGCTTTGGGGCTTGTACTGGGCCTGATTACAGCATTTTGCAACAGCTCCTCTACTATCCTTTCAATCTCTGTTTTCTGGGTGATAGCATTTCGTCGGAATACAAATGGTGGCCCACGTTTAGAAAACTTTTTTAGGGTATTCTATTTCAACAGAATAGATCAAACTTTTTATATATTCTATTTCATCTATATAAACTAAACGGCCCACTCAACTTTCTTAATTCATCCAGGAAGTCCTTCCAGGTTTTGGAGGTTACACGGTTTAAGGCCCGGATCGCATAGTTGACTTGATCGCGCCTTTTCCCATATAAAATAAGATCTGCTGCCCGGGAGATGTCTTCATCATCATCCAGGCGAATTCCCCGGCTATTTAGAAGCTCCCTGGCTTTAGATTCCAATATATTCTCCCTTTCTTTCGCTGTCTCTATTCTATTGGTGGACGGTCGTAACTCTAATATAGGGCTTTGAAGCATAAAAATAAGCTGCAATCTAGTTTTTTCACAAAGGCTGGTTGAGGCTCAGACTCAACCATCTGTGCTTTGCAGATGATCTTTTTTTTTCAGCGGTGGTGATCTGAATTCTATCCAAGAGCTTACTAGTATCATGACTCATTTTAACAGAGTGTCTGGGCTTTCAGTTAATGCCAAAAAAGTAAGATCTTCTTCAGTGGTATTTCCTTTTCTTTGAAACAAACTATTTTTGAGTGTGTCTTTAATGAAGGGATTTTACCAGTGAAATACTTATACC
>LR880967.1:962194458-962218011 GCA_904067115.1 Aegilops sharonensis
GAATATTTTAATTGATTATTTTTAGTTCATTCTTTTTGCTATTAGTTAATTCTTTTTGCTATTAGTTCATTCTTTTTTGCTTTTTAGTACACTCTTTGAGCTAAATGACCCTGAAATTGAAAAGCACTACAAATGAACTCTGAAAAGGTTGAAAGTTGGCATGGTATCATCATTTCACCCACATAGAATGTGCTAAAAAGTTGAGAGGATTACTGTAAAAACTGGATGCACTTCGCATACAAAACAGACAACCTCTTTCGATCATAACCCCCTCTTTCTCCGTGCTTGGTCCAAACATTATAGTGTGGCATGAAACCCTTATAAAGAGGTGGGTGTGAAGGGTTTTCGAGTCAGAGTAAGACCTCGTATTCCCACATATAGGGCATGGACAATACATAAAACCATTCTGCTTGTTTGCTTCAGCCACTGCGAGAAAATTATTCACGCCCTTAATATACTTGAAGGTGCGTCTGTTACCGTACATCCATTGTTAGTTCATCTCTGCGTACATCATGAATAGATAAGTGACCAAATAAATAGAAGTTCATCATCACATTAAAACCAAAGTACATACATAGTTCTCATTAAACAACATATAGCTCTCCGAAGCATCTAATTAAACCATACATTGAAACTACGTAAAACATTTCAATGCAACAACAAATGCGATCATAACCGCAACCAAGGTAACAATTGATCCAACGGCATAATGATACCAAGACTCTGTATGAATGGCATATTTTCTAACCTTTCTAATCTTCAAGCGCATTGCATCCATCTTGATCTTGTGATCATCGACGACATCCGCAACATGCAACTCCAATATCATCTTCTCCTTCTCAATTTTTTTCAATTTTTCCTTCAAGTAATTGTTTTTTTCTTCAACTAAATTTAACCTCTCGACAATAGGGTCGGTTGGAATTTCCGGTTCACATACCTCCTAGATAAAAAAAAATCTATGTCACCTTGCTCGGCATAATTGTCATAAACACTAAATGAAACTAATAGTTATAAAAGAAAAATATATATACCACATCTGAATCATAGACAGGACGAGGGCCGACGGAGGCAGATACCAAAACCATCGCACCATATAATAACAAACAATAATAAGTAAGAAAACTACACAAGTACTCCCTCCGTCCGGAAATACTTGTCCTCGGAATGGATAAAATGGATGTACCCATTTTATCCATTTCGAGGACAAGTATTTCCGGATGGAGGGAGTATCAATCTAAATCATACAAGTAAGAACTTTTTTCTTTTAGAAAGATGATAAGATCAAGAGGCTCACCGCGGTGGTGCAGGCGACGAAATCGGCGCGGGTGATCAGCAACGGTGAGGACGGGGACGGGACAGGATGGACCGCCAAACCTAGACAAATCTCGAGGAAAATGGAGCTTGGACAAGGAGCTTCCAGAGGAGAAAGCTTAAGTGTGGCTCGGGCATTTCATCGAACACCTCATGTGCATAGGAGGTGAGCTAGAGCACCACAAAGCTCTCCAACGGTCGGCCAGAAAACAGAGCAGTGGAGTGCTCTGCTCGTGGGCGAGGGGGTATATATAGGCAACTCATTGGTCCCGGTTCGTGGCTGGAACTGGGACTAAAAGACACCCTTTGGTCCCGGTTTGTGCCTGGAACCGAGACCGGGACCAATGGTGGTGGGCCAGGAGCGAGGCACATTGGTCTCGGTTCCAGTCATGAACCGGGACCAAAGGGGCAAGACGAACCGGGACCAATGCCCCACGATGGCCCGGACGGCCCACTAGCCTCACGAACCGGGACCTATGCCCCCATGGGTCCCGGTTCTTGATTGAACCAAGACTAATGGGCTGGCACAGCCTGAACCAAAGCCCTATTTTCTACTAGTGGTAGACTGATCATCTATCATGGAGTCATGTTGAAGGTGGAGCTGGATTGAGGGGCTACAGTGTAAGGATCCAGGGAATCGAAGCCTATTCAGCAAACGGGAAAAAATGAGTGACACGTAGTTCAGACTGGAGCCCAGTGGTCTGATGGAAGCATGAAACTCGTCATCGGTCCGTGATGATCGATGGTATTCTGGAGTGGGGGTTGAGTGGTGTGGTTTTGCGACCCTTGAGACTCGACCGGGACAGCGGAGGCTCGACGTGCTAATAGCAGCGAGGCGTGCAGTAGCACGGGACATAGAGACGGGCTAGGGCTCTGGTGGTCATACATGTGGTGAGACAACTGCGAATTTGACTTGGGATGACTATAAGCAACGGTGAAATTCCTTCAAGTTTCAGGCAGGCGGTCAAGAAAGGAGCGGTGATGTTGAGTTCAGGTAACTCTTATGTGTGATACCCAATATGTGAGTTGTTCACTTTCAGGCAGGTCAGTGATCAGTGTGTGATGGCATTGGACGGATACTCTGAAAGTTGGGAGCACAAACTAGAGTAACAAGGTACTTAATTTTGCTCGAGTGTTGATTGTGCTTAAGAAAAGAAGGGACTACAAGTTGCGGGTGGAGTCACATGGAGTCTTGGAGTAGCGGTGGTGCTCATGGGATAAGCTCAAGTCCAATGTACATGGAAGTTCGACGCATTGATGAATTCAAGGTGGTGGAGAATATTCGCCAATGTGGAGTTTGTTAGACTTGTGTCGAATATTATGTACAAGGTAGATTACAGTTGAACTTATAGTTGTATTGTGTTTAGATAGGATATGAAGTCGTGAGTTCTGAATTTTCAGAGGCCGAGCTCCTCGGGTTGGCTTATCTCGCCCGTTGAGGCTCGTCTCCTGATCCGTTCCTGTCGGGAATGTGCCCCCCTGGTTCGGTCGATAGGTTTAGGTGCTAGCGTTCCTAGGAGTACACTTGTGG
The DNA here is from genome assembly GCA_904067115.1 of Aegilops sharonensis. Taxonomy (NCBI): domain Eukaryota; kingdom Viridiplantae; phylum Streptophyta; class Magnoliopsida; order Poales; family Poaceae; genus Aegilops; species Aegilops sharonensis. The sequence continues at coordinate 962,197,301 of LR880967.1, forward strand.
CACAAGTGCGACTCCAGCTCTGTTCGATGTGCTGCGTGTAGAAAGGGACCCGTCCAGTTCACGGCTTGTATTATTGTTTCCAACCGGACCGGGTGGAATTGATTCCCTGTGGCCCACCACTTCCCGTCCGTGACAACAGGTACAGTTGCGTCGTGCGGCGCTGGAGGATTTCAGTCCTTCTTCCTCGACGGCCCACCTCGCTCGAGCTCCTCGCCGTGGATTTGGACATGGATGAGTTCTTCGCAGATGCAACCGGAGGACAACGCAGGTTAGCATGTTCTTCCACTTACGTTTGATTCGCAGCTCACCTCTGCTCGATCTCTCACACTATTTCTTCCACGGAACCCCGGATCTGCAGGATGCCGGTCTTGGAGGCACGTTCTATAGCCATGGTTGGGCCAGTGGAGTCGCAGGCTTCTCTTAGCATCGCCGATGCGGAGATATGCCGCGTCCTAGACCGCGGACACGTCGGTGAAAGTGCTGGATTTCCGCCGGAATAAGAAACTTTCCAGATTTGTTCAGAGGCTACAAGCGGCTGGACTAGGAGGTGTGTCTTTAATTTCTTGATTCAGTCTGCCAGTGTTAATACATGTTCTTGGAGCTGTACGCCTCGTTTCGGTCGAAATCATATTGGTAGTTATGTCTATTTGTTGATTCTGCCTGGTTGCTTGTTCTGCCATTGTTCTTTCATAGTCTCGATGTTAATTTTCAAGCCTAAGGCTGTCAGTCAAAATAATGATGTTACATAGGGTGGTTGAATCATTAAAAAAATGATGTTACACAGGGTGATTGGATCATTAATTTTGTTCTGGCATAGCTAAAAATTCCAAGCTGTTCATCAGTAAGTCAGGTTCAAAATTGATTCTGAAATTAGGCGCACATACTTTTGTGCAGTACACTACTTATCTGAATTACTCTGAAAAAGTAAAGTGATGGTATCTTGTTCTGCTTGCCTGAATGGAGGGTCAAAGTGTTCAGTTTGGTTGGTAGATCACTGTTGAAGAACTAACCGTTAATTTGGTTCTGGCATAGATAAAAATTCCAAGTTGTTCATTGGTAAGTCAGGTTCAAAATTGCATCTGAAATTAGGCGCACACACTTTTATGCAGTGCAATTCTTATCTGAATTGCTGGAATAGAGGGTCAAAGTGTTCAGTTTGTTGCTAGATCCCCGTTGAAGAATTATAGAATTGGAATTTTTGTCTGCATTAGCATTCAGTAGAAAACATTCCTGAGGGAAAAAGGAATCTTTGATTTGAGAGTCTTATTTCTTTTAGGTAAGGATTGGCAAAGCACCGATGCAGCGCGAGGCAAACCCCAACAGGAAGAGTGCTCTGGACATTTCAATTAGAGCTTTCATAACAAAAAGAAATGGAAATGTTGTTAACACAGAGATTGGAACTCCGTTTGATTCTTCATCGGATAACGAGATTTCAGTGAGACATTTTTTGTTGTTGTTGATCGCTACTCCCTCCGTAACAAAGGAACCATACAAAGAAGATTGAGTGGATGGAATTTTTTCTTCAAAATGTAGTACAAATGGATTCTATGGAAAAATTTGTAAGGATTGTAAACTTACGAATCAAACTATAATCACAGGAAAAAATCCTCCAAAAATCCTATGAAAGTCCTTTCAATCAAAGGAGCCCTTACTTTGTAATTTGCAAACCTAATAATCTGGTACTGATTATAATGTGAATCATGCTTATCTGTGTATTTTTTCTGGATGATACACTAGAACATACATTTTATAATTTGTTAGGTGTGAACATGCAGCGAGACTCGTCTGAACGTCTGTAATTAAGCATCATACATGGTACTACATTACTAAGGGAATCATATTTGGGTTGGTCAATTAGTAGTGGCGTCTTGGCATGGTGGATTGATGGTGCAGAATAAAAAATATTGACTAGACGTGACGGTGTGAAGTGATGGTTATGTAGCCAGATTCCAACAGCTTTTGGCACGTCCAGACGTGACAACAGCGAACTAGCTTCGCCTAGTGCAAGCTAGTGCCCTGAATACACGTTGTGGCCAGGCGATACGAGGGGACAAGTGCCGCAAATACCGGGGAAGCGCGGATCCCAACAGCATGGGGACGGCCTGGACAAAGGCCTATGTGATGCCCGGTCTCCATTGGGCATTTTCGATGGAGTCGTGTCCTAATAGTACGCTTGTATCCTAGGCCTTTTATATATGTCGAGGAAAGACACACGATGTAACATATGCCAACATAATAGCACATGAACGCAAGGGAAGCTGGCGGCATGTGCCGGCGTCCAGGACAACCGGGTACGGTATTGTAGCGGTATTATGGGGAGGAGCGCCATAGTCAGGCTCCGTGAATGTAGTCATATCGGTGAACCTCGTTAACAAATGTTTGGGTCGTGCTCGTGTGATTGTTTGATAATTGGATGATGGACTGTGGTCTCGGATTTATTGTAACATGTGTGACACTTGGTCCGATGGTTAACGGATCGATGCGCCCCCACCAACTAAGCCGCACACACGCGCGCGGTAGAAGCCCCACGCACGCGTTCACGGAGCCGCACGCACGGACGGCAGGGCTTGCACAAGAAAAGAGCGGCGCCGGCGGGGAAACATGCGGCGAGGTGGTGACGAAGGAGTCTGTACAAGCTTCTGCACGCGGCTCTGCCAGGAAGGTCGTGCCGTCGTTGGGGAAGAAGAAATGGGGCACGACCGGGAACTGGTGGATGCGACGACGGCGGTTCGCAGGTAACCAGCGTAGGCGGCAGCGGCCTCCGCTCCGCCCCCTTACCCACCGTGGCCAAGGCGATGCAGCCTGCGGTGACCGCTCTGTCTCCTCCGCCGCGCATCTTTCGTCCCGACCAGGGCCATGGGGATTGCCAGAGGAGACAGACCGCTCTACATCAGCCTCCGTGGCGGGGGGTGGCCGGCCGGATCTCCGGCGGTGGCGGCCTGAGAGCGAGGCGGCCGAGAGGAGGAACGATGCGGGGGTCTTGAACGCTGGAGAAGAGCTCTCGATTGGGCTCGGTTGGATGCTCTGCCGAGGGGAACAGAACAGCCGATTCCAACCAATACGGAGGTCGTTACCCAGGAAATTGGCGAATGCGGCTTCGTATTCGGATTGATTTCAGCTTCCGAATGCCACGACCATCCAAACAGCGGCATTCGCTGGAGTCCCAAGACCAATTCCGAATTCTTGGCCCCAACATCTGCATCCAAACAGGGATAAGAGTTATGCGCATTTTTTCCATGGAAAATTAGTTCGTTCATATAAAATGTACATACTCCTAGCTACATATTTTACTTGGCATCTATAACGCGAGGACGGCTAGGAGATTGGTCGCACAAAACGAGGTCGTTTGGTCACAGTTGGTGGTATCACGACACCTTGTTCCAATACAAAATTCATTAACATATTGTTGTTTGTCAGCTTGATATAAATATGTTATTTTTTAAAACGAAGGGGAAAATGAATGACCGTTTGGAATTATGTACTACGATGATTAGTTGGAAGTTGTTGCTCACTGGCTACGGTTTAGTTTAGTCCGGCTGCATGTGCGCCTCAACAACTGGGGTTGTAATTGTACACATATCTCTAGCCCAAGAGGAAATCCAGCTAGCTGCACCTCACTCTTTCTTCCACAGCGCGTTGACGACGGCTAGCCAGCGGCTGAGTCTCACTGCCTCCACTGGGTGTCAACGACGGCTAGCTGCAGGCGGAGTTTTCCCGGTTAGTGCATTCACCGTTGCCCCCCTCCCCCCTTTACATCTCCTATCACTTCAGCAAACAGCTGGTTAATTAGCTTGGTTGGCAGATCTGGATTTACTGGTAGATCTGACCTTAATCTGCCAGATTTGCCTCTGCCCGCACGCTGCCCATATTTTCCCTTCATGCATGGATTTGATTTGGGCAGGCTTGGTTGGTCTATCGGTAGAGGTCAACTCGGAGAAGAGCTATATCAGTCATGGTTTCTAATAATGCTTATGCTTGGACTAATAATATGTCAATAATGGGACTGACAGTGAAGAATATATGTCAGATCTGTTTTGCATTAAAAAAATGAATATCAGATTTGAGTACTCATCGGATCTGCAATATGTATCAGTTCTGTTCATGCATGAATGTGATTTGGAGTATGTCTTGATAAACTGATGGATATTATATACTCCCTCTTTCTCAAAATAAGTGTCTCAAGCTTAGTACAACTTTGTACTAAAGTTAGACCAAAATTGAGACATTTATTTTGGGACAGAGGGAGTAGTACATATGGATCATCGGTTGTAATAGATGCGATTTGAATTCGTCTCACTTTAAGACTGTAATAAATACTTCATCGGCTCACTATTATAAAATGTTCTATTTAAAAAAAATCGGATGTATGTAGAGACGTTTTAGTGTGTGTTTGTTCACTCATTTCATTCCGTATATAGTCAATATATATTGAAATATCCAAAACATCACATAATAGTGAACTGAGGGAGTACTAGATAGATCTATAGATTTCTTGTTGGAGGTAAGAAAAAAAAGGTCTGTTTCTGCGAACTATGTTTAACAAGTTCCTGAATTGTCCTGATCATCGGTTTGAAGTCCTGGAGGTTACGTATCACGTGCAATCTAAATGTCTTACTGATTTGATTATACCTGATCATCGGTTTGAAGTCCTGGATTATGTATCACGTGCAATCTAAACCTCTTACTGATTTGAGTATATATGCAGATTGCATCATGTGGATTTCACCTTAATTTGAAACTCAACTTGGCTCCCGTGGAATGAAAATAAAATTATTCTAGTTAACCTTGCAGTTTAATTCGGCCTGTTGCCCTGCTGCATCACGTGATTCGCCGATCTGCGCCTCAACTAATGCATATCCATCGGTAGCCAAGGACCAGATTGCACGTTTTCTCCAGGTTTGAGTCTATCTACTGTCTTATGAACCTTTTTTTTTTTTGGTTAAACCGCCTTAAACACATGATGGTTCTGTCTTTGATCATCACACGTTTGTGTTCATTGTCAGCTTTAATTTGCAGCTGTGTGCCTTCTGGAGCCAGTTTAGGCTAACTAGGATCCACTATTCATGGACGCCTTTGCGGGGTCTCATGATCCTTTAAATATCCCAGTGGCGCCTTCTTCCCTCTCTGGTTTTCATGATCAGGCAGCTGCTACTTTTCCTTTTTCAACCAGGGGAAGCAATAACTTGGCCCATGCAAGCAGTGTCTTTCCAAAACGCGTGCCACTCCATTTATTGGAGAAGATGACAAATGGTTTCTCCAAGGACCGGGAACTTGGTACGGGTGCATTTGGGAAAGTTTACAAGGTACGGTTTAAGATGTATACATGGTTTACTGGCCCCTCATATTCATAGTTACCATTGTTACATAAACCATCCACATGTGCAATTTTGAACAGGGGGTGCAAAAAAATGGTGAAACGATTGCTGTTAAGTTGCTTCATTCCATGCCTGGATTGGATGATGAGAATTTTGAGAAGGAGTTTCGCAACCTTACAAGTCTCCAACACAAAAATATTGTGCGTTTAGTTGGCTTTTGCCATGAGACTCAGAAAGAATGCGTACTGCACAATGCAAAAATGATTTTTGCTGAGAGGATACATATGGCGCTCTGCTTCGAGTATATGCATAATGGAAGCCTTGACAACTATCTTTTTGGTATTATTGTGTTCTTCTTTTCTTATTGTTTTCGGGTATATGCATAAAACCATTCTTGAAATTTGCATTGTGAGAGACTGTTTGTTGCAACAGATGAATACAGTGGGCAAGATTGGCCCACACGCTACGCAATAATTAAGGGGATCTGCGGGGGTTTGAAATACCTTCACGAGGAATTGAAACCTCCTATCTATCACTTGGATTTAAAACCAGCTAATATATTGTTGGATGACAACATGATGCCCAAGCTTGCAGATTTTGGGTTGTCAAAGTTTTTTGGACAAGAACAAACGCGAATCACAGAAAGCTGTATAGGAACATTGTAAGATCAATTCTTTATGTTGTTTTAAACTATTATAATATACACGCAAGCAGCTATTTTTTGCATTCCATCGTATCACTAACTTATATGATGTCTTATATATGCAGTGGGTATCTACCGCCAGAATATATAGAAAGGAATGTAATCTCAAATAAGCTGGACATATTCAGCTTGGGTGTTATCATCATAAAGATAATAACTGGACCCACGGGTTACACCCAATGTGCGGAAATGCCTTCCAAGCAATTTATTGAGCTTGTAAGAAACATGCTGAAAATTCCGATCAATTGTATATTGTACGGGAACAACGTTTTATCTTTTTAATATCTTTTGTATGTTCTGAACTAACAGGTGCATGAAAAATGGGGGAATAGGTTACAAGCAACATCATTGGATTTATTGGAGCCATATTCCAAACAAGTAATGAGATGCATTGAAATGGCTTTAAGTTGTGTGGAGAAAGATCGTCACAAAAGGCCGAGTATAGGGGATATTATTGATGAGCTAAATAAGATGGAGACAAAAGACCAAGGGTTGTCGATGGATCAGGTATGGTCGCTAATGACACTCATTTTTTTTTTTGCTACACTTTACTCTGTTTGAAATAAACGCCTTTGAACGTATGCTGAGACCATCATGCCTCAAAATATTACATTGATGGACACAAGTGTTTTCTAACTTTGGTCATTTGATAGTGTGTCTTTTATATTACTATCAGAATGTCTTACTGTTAAATCTAGACTTAATAAGATGGCAACATCTTGGTTTACTGCATGCTATAACATATGGGCTTGCAAAAAATTGATGCAAAATTGCAAATATGTGGCTATTTATACCATGCATCAAAACGACAAGAGATATTTAGCTAGTATTACAATACTGCAATTCATATATAACTTCATATCAATGATCAAGTAACAAATGGAGTAAGCACTACCACAGAAATTGACATCATGGCTGGGTTCCAAAACCTATTAGAGTTGGTTAAGCAGTTCTCTGAACCGATTTGAGGAAAGAGTTAGCAATAAGGCTGTTCTCTGAACCGATTTGCAGTCCTTATTTTCTCTAGCACCAAGTATTATACAAAATTTTGGACTCTAATTATTTATAAGACCACTTTTTTTGCCATAGTATGGGCTCCCAGAATGTTTTGGAGATAAAGTGAATAATCATTTCTTTATTGAAATATAATTCTAAAACACACAATAGTTTGTGCAGTAATATTTGAGCCAATGTTTGCTGAGTAGACGTGTCCTTAATTCTAATACTCTGAGGAGAGGGAAATTGTACTTTGCAACATGTATTAAGACAGCTACAAAGCTTCCACGACCTTCGACTTTACCTCAACGTTTCACCACATGTTAAATCTGTGTTTCCAAGATTTTAATTTTGCTAGAGTATGTTTCATTTTTGCTAACAGAGAAACAAAACCCTGAAAGAATGCCAAATAAACTTGTTGCTTCCTTTTGATATCCGCTTTTAATATCATCTCCAGGTAGCTTCAGTGGATATATGCTCGACTGCAGCGCAAGAATCACTACTTCCCGCTCTTAGCCACACCACACAAGAGCAAGAAACCACCAACACGAAGGGAGTTAGCAGACTGAGAGAGCACATACAGTACGTAATGGGGGGCCTGGGGATTGGGTTAGCCAAGTCGGTGGTGGAGGGGGCGGTGAGCAAAGCCCAGCGGGCAATTGAGGAGGAGGCAAGGCTGCGGCAGAGCGCACAGCGTGACCTGGTATTCATCACTGGCGAGTTTCAGATGATGCATTCCTTCCTTAACGTCGCTGACGAGGAGCGTGTCAACAATGTGGTTGTGAGGACCTGGGTGAGGCAGATGTGTGAGCTGGCGTACGACGTAGAAGACTGCATCGAGTTCATTGTCCACCTCCAACTGGACAGCACCAGCTGCTCGTCCCGCTTGTACCCGACATGCTTGTTCCCGACATGCTCGCCGTATCTGCCACTCGATGAGGCTATTGACGAGATCGAGCAGCTCAAGGCAAGGGTCGAAGACGTGAGCTCGAGGAACTCGCGGTACAGCCTCATCGGCGACTCTGGCTCGAAGCCTGTCCCCACGCAGCAACAGCCGGGGCCCCGCACTGCTGTGGGATACGACACGAGAAGGCAACACGTCTTAGGTGACCTCACCCAGCTTATCACCAACAAGGACGATGCTGACCTTCAAGTAATTTCAGTGTGGGGAGCAGGTGGAGGTATTGGGACGACACCCATCATCAGAAAGGCCTACAGTGATCCAGAGATCAGCCACAGTTTCACATGCCGAGCCTGGGTCAACCTCACGCGTCCATTCAATCCCCATGAGTTTGTCCGGTCTTTGATGGCTCACTTCTATGCAAACAGTTGCCAAGAACGACAAGGAGCAATCATTGGTGTTGATGTCCTAACTAGTATGGATGCTAGTACCACCCAAGGCGATCTCCTCAGCGAGTTCGTTCAGCTAGTCGACAAGACCAGGTACCTCGTCGTGTTGGAAGACCTGTCCACCATGGCAGAGTGGGATTCTATCAGGACTTTCCTTCCCGACAGAAAGAATGGCAGCTGGATCATCGTGTCCTCAGAGCAATACCAAATAGCAAGCTTGTGCGTGGGACATCCACACCAAATATTGGACCTGAAGCAGCTGCCGGCTGAGCAATCGATTTGTGCCTTCTTGAGAGAGGTAAACCTGAAAACACCAGCAATTATATTATATATTTGTATTAATTCACGAAATAAGTTTACTCCCTTGATCCCTTCTCCATTTATTTTTCCTGGTAGTCTTGGTTTTCTGTATGTTTGATTGTTCAGCGTGTACTAGATTAGTATGGCTTCTACATAACAGTGCAGAATTTCCCCATGCCGTCTTTTTTGAAACAACGAGCCCTCTCGTCGATTTCTAACAGAGAACCCGCTAGCAAATCTTACAAAGTTCAAAAGACAAACAAACAATCCCAGCAAATGGCAGGTGTTGGTGGTGGAGTTTGAGGTAGCTGTTGCATGAAAATCAACGTCTCTTAACCCTATGTTGTCGCGGTCGCGGCTACCCAAACCCTAAGCCGCTGCCTCTGACCTCCCCATTCTCCCTTCCTCTCGCCGCTGCCAAAGACCAGTGGCCGGGTTAAGACCCGGCAATAGTCGATGAAGGTGGCAGCGGGAAGGTCTCTACTCTGGTAGCCTTTTGCACCGGGATGCGATCTATGGGCGGCGGCTTGAGGTAGAGGGTATGGATGTGTTGCGGCAGCGGTGGCGTTTTCGACTAGGCCAATAGTCTCTGGTGGCGAGGCGTCATTGGTTGGGGTCCCATCTACAGGCACGCGAGTGGTAGCAGCGACCTTTTGCGTCCCAACGAGGCGGTCGCCTGCTTGAGTGTGCGGGTGGCACCATAGTCATGGGTTGCTACTTGCTAGGCAGTTGTCGCGATGCACCGGAGGGTCTTGGACCTTCATATCCGGCGGCAACAACGAGTATGTTAACCGATCGATTATGCTGCTGCAGGTGAGGACCCCGGGGGGGGGGGGGGTGTGGTGGTGGTGGTGGCAAGACGACAATGCACATGACTGCTGAGCATCCTGAATTGGGATTTCGGCGTTCCCGGTGACCTTCCTCCCTCGAGCAAGAGGAAGGTGTGACACTGCCGGAGCGTCCTGAATTGGGATTTCGGCGGTGTCGGTGGCCTTCCTACCTTGTCAATCTTTGTAGCAGCGACCTTTTGTGTTTGGAACCTTTGGTGGCGAATGGTGCTTGTCGTGGCTCGACTGCCTGCTTGTGCGAATCCAAGCTTCACTTGTGTGGCATCTTATATGAAGTCCCTGCTACGCATGTAGCTGTTGGGATTGGGGAAAGTGGGGGTGATAACACATAATGACTTCGATTTGGTGGTGCTTCGAGTACTTGGTCCAGAGCTCCAGGATGAAAACCATATGTCTGACCCTAGTTGGTTATACCTGACAATGGCAGTGTTTTCGAACCATTACCTTGTTGAAGGTATTTCTTGGATTTGGCCTTGAGGGTGAAAACCTAGGATCTACCTTCGATGGTTAGATCCGACGGCGACAACGTTTGGGCGTTATTCCCTTCCTAGAAGCGTTGCTGTTGGAGAACTACAGTTTCTCCACCTCCGTTGCCGCCGTGTCCACCGCCACGTCCATGAGGCAGTGTTAGCCGACTTGAAGCCGCCTCCAGCGCTTGATCCTTGCGGAAGCTCGACGCATTGGTCGAAATTTTCCATCTACCCATAGAGTGCATCAAGAGAAACAAGAGTAGTTTGTGCATCAAGGGAAGATGCCAGAGGTTATATCCAACTCGAGGCCGGCGAGGATATAAGATACATGTTCATCCTCCGAGAGAAGCTTTCCGACGGCAGCGAGCTCATCGGCGAGACCCTTCATCCAGGCGAAGTAGGCCAACATTGATTGTTTTCCTTTCTGGGCATTGGGAGCAAGATGTGAAGGTTGTTGGCGCGCGAGCAACGATGAGAACATGTTGCTGAGGGCACTCCATACCGCATTCAATGTCTTTAGGTTCAGCACCTAGATGAGGACGTCCTTCGAGAGCAAGTTCATCAGGTAGGAGAGGATATACAGATCTGGTCTCATCCACGTGGCATAGGCTGGGTTAGCCGTGGTCGCTGTCTTGCCGTCCTTGTCCGTGGTCGAGAGAATTTTCTCCAGTGCCTCTATGGTGTTGTCCAAGTAGCCATAAAGCCTAGCGCCTCAAATTTGCGCGAGGACTTTAGCCTTCCACACAACATAGTCGTCTCTGGCGAGTTTCTCTGAGACTTGGTTGGAGAAGCGAGAGGGCGCCACATTAGATGAAGACACCACCGAATTTGTGCGAGGACTTGAGCCCTATGTTTTTAAGGCGGTAAGGCGAGGCGAGGCGCTGGGGGGGGGGGCGCCTCACTGCCTAAGCGCTAAGGCATAAGGCGAGGCGACGCCTTGGAGACTTGTAAGCAACAGAATTAAGTAGAATTTGGTAGGCATTAGGCAACTAGGCATACAGCCATACACCGCCGGAGAGGGTGCTGCTTGCTTGTTGTTCTGGAGAGGATGGAGAATCTGCAGGAGAGGAGGGGGAGGAGGAACTGCAGGAGAGGAGGGGGAGGGGGATCTGCCGGAGAGGAGGGGAAAGCTGCCAGAGAGGAGGGGGAGAAGCTGCTGTAGAGGAGGGGGAGAAGCTCAGATCCAGCCTGGGGGGTGGGGGAAACTAAAAATGGTTATAGGTCTCTCTCTCTCTCTCTCTCTCCCTCTAGCACCTGTTGGCGCCAAAACAGACTTTCCTGCCCTTTCCTTCCCTCCTAGTTATCTGTTTCCCGCCTAAACCACCCAGCTCTGTCTAAGGCGTCCTTATTTGCCTAAGGCAGGCAGAGTGGCGCCTAGGCGGACGCCTTGGACGCCTTAAGGACTAAGGCGGACGCCTTAGGCACACATGTAAGGCAAGGCCGATGCCTTGGCTCCTGGGGGCGCCCTGACGCCTAGGCGTCGCCTAAGCGACGCCTTAGGGACGCCTTAAAAACAGAGCTTGAGCCTTCCACATGACATAGTTGGCGAGTTTCTCTGAGACTTGGTTGGAGAAGCGAGAGGGCGCCACATTAGGTGAAGACACCATTGATGGAAGGTGGTTTGGTTAGATGGAAAGCTAGATGCGATCTGGAAGATTGGCTTTGAGTTACTCCCTTCGTTCCTCTATGTAAGATGTATTTTTGAGCGCGGTGACCAAGGGATAGAATTGAGGAGAATTTCCAATGAAAATACCTTGAACTAATTATGTGATTAGCAGCTTAATTAGCAGCAACTAAAGTAACCAACAACCTAATAACATTCAACTGAATCCCGCTGCACCGGAATAAATTAATCGGTGGGATTGGAGAGAGAAATGTGAGTGCATGCAATCAGAGAGATTCTTTTTTCACTACCTTCCAATTGGGGATAACATACTACTCCCTCCGTCCCAAAATATAAGAACGTTTTTGACACTGTCAAAAACGTTCTTAGTGTCAAAAACGTTCTTATATTTTGGGACGGAGGGAGTACTTTTTATGAAAGGCACGTATTGGATGATGGAGGGGCACAAATGGAAAACTGAGGGAAAAGGAGAAATACACCTTATATTGTGGATTTTTTGTGAAAAACAAATACACCTATAAGGGGACAGAGGGAGTACCATGTAGGCGTTTCTACCTGCTGTAGGAGGCTGTGTTTGCGTGTTAATTTAGGGATAAAACAGTCTCATTGGTGGCTTGTAAAACTTGGTGGTTATTGCCTTGGTTGACATGAAGATGGGAGATATTAATCGATACCGCTTCAAGCATTATCTTAACTAAACCATGTTACTATGATCATCAAAAAGATTCTGGCCTATTCTAACATGGAGAACTTACTATCGTTGCCATAGAAGTACAGTAGCACCACGAGAACTATGCTATTTTTCTTTCTGATTCATCTCATTAATACTTCTGCAGAATTAGGTAAATTTCCTCTTTGGCTTTTAACTGTTTCCATCTTTTAGGGTGCTCAAGACACTGGAGATAGAAGCGAGGCGAACAACAATAGCACGTGGACCAGCAACAAAGAGATATCAACAGAGTATGACCTGAGCCATAACCATATGAAGGGCCATTCCTCTTACCACAGGATCCCCAACTCTAAAAAGAAAGCAGCCAAGGACTGGATGCAGAGTTCTCCCCTTGTTGGGTGCAGATTGCAGATGAATCAACTTCGTCACTATACAGTTCAGGCACAAATGAACCATTCTCAAGTTGTGTCTGTTTGGGGGATACCTGGCGTTGGAAAATCAGCCCTTGTCAGAAACTTGTACTGCGACAGGATATTTGAGAATCAGCAATTTCAAGAATACGGTTGGGTTGGTTTATCACACTCCCAGCCCTTCAATTTAAGAGACTTCTCACGGAGCTTGCTTTTGGATTTTCAATCAGAATCTCTTCAAGCCAATGAAACTGCATCCTCTCGTAGCATCGTGGGGATCAAAGATGCTGTGCCAAAGTGCCGTGAGCTTCTGAGCACACGTCGGTGCCTCATTGTCATCGATGGTCTTCAGTCCATACAGGAATGGGATTTCATACAATCTTCATTAGTATCTAGACACTCTGAGTCTAAAACAGTTATCATTGTGATAACAACTGAAGCCAGTGTTGCAGCATATTGCGCAAATAATGAAGAGCTTGTGTTTCATGTGGAAACTCTAGAAGCTGATACAGCCTTTGATCTATTCAAAAATGAGGTGTGTTTCCTCATGATCCACATACACGTTTCTCCAGCATAGAGCACAAGTAATACAACTACAGTATGTTTTTTTATAAATACATCCCTCCCTCTGCCCCAGTAATTTCAGTACATTCAGGCATGCATGCATGTCCTTGCTGGCATTTCCTCATTTCACCCAGGGACATTAAAAATTGCATGGGATTACCATCCCAACTTTACTTATTGTCGTGATGCCTACTACTCTTGGATGGAAACAGATTGAGGGTGAATATATATTCCTTTCTATCGAAGTATAATGTTACCCCAAAGAAATGTTAACTAATAAGATGCCTTCTTTTCTTTTCTTTTTTTGATAAAAGGGTGGAGAATACATCCGCTCTGTAATGAAATTTTCAAATATTTACTAACTATATGTTTATGAGTTCAGAATTTTTTGTATGATATTGTATGCCGGTAGATTTGTCAACAGAAGTGCTATTGTAATATTACAATTCTATCTTGTTCAAAATAAAAGATATTATATTTGCAAAAAAAGATTATAGCTTTGACAAATATTAGCGTGCAAGTAGGATATAACTTATTTCTCATTTGGAGATCATGTCATACACACACATACCCATTTTGGATTTTATCAGTTTTGCCATTGTATCCCCACATGTCAACGACACATGAACAATGAACCCTACTGGCAAAACTGAGTATTTTGGTCAGTGGCAAAAGTGATACTTCTGTCGGTCATAGTCGGAAAACTGATTAAAGAAAGCCCATTTTTTACTATTTTTTCCAGTTTTTGTTACAGTGGGATGGTTATGCAAGCCTAGGTAATGACCATATTTTCCTATTATTTTCTCTTGCACTGCTGCATCCATGCATAATATACATCTATGTCAATTATTTATGTGAAGAACTGAAGGTATGTACAGCAGTAGATCGATAACTAAGGCCAGTTGTTAATTTATCTGAACAACAGGTATCTAAGAAGACTCCACTGCCCGTTTCATTGTCTTATTATCGCGGAAATGATGTGCTGCCAGAACTTATTTCAAAGTGCGGGGGGGTTCCCTTAATAATAGTTGCTCTGGCCAGCATATTGGCTACCAAGCGAGTCACATGGATGGACACAGCCAGTTCCATCAATCTCAGGTTTATGCGTGAGATAGGGATCAACCCAGAGTTTGAGTGCTTATGGGATCTCCTTGGTTGGATCCATTCCTGCTTCCGTAGCTGTCGAGATTCCGTCAAGCCATGTATCTTTGACCTATCACTTTTTCCTCGCGACCGCAACATTCGGCGAAGGCGCCTAGTAAGGCGTTGGGTCGCTGATGGCTACTCCAGGGATAGTTATGATAAATCGGCCGAGGAGAAGGGGGAGGAGTTCTTCTCCGACCTCCACAATATGAGTATAATCCAACAGGCACCACAGTCAGACACGTTTAGTGATGCAAGGATGGTCTTGTGTCGAGTCAATGGATTTTTGCGCGAGTGCATCCTCTCACAGGGAATGGAGGAGAACCTTGTCTTTGAACTTGCTGGTACTTTCAGCCTAACCACCCAACGCACTGGGCGTCATCTTGCCATATCGGAAAGCTGGGATAGGGATAGGATTGTGTTTGAGAGCATCGACTTCTCACGGCTACGGTCAATGACAGTGTATGGAAAGTGGAAATCATTCTTAGTCCCCCAATGTGCAAAGCTTCTCCGTGTGTTGGATCTGGAGGATGCATTAGGTGTAACAGATGATGATGTCCAGCAGATAGTGAAGCTGTTGCCTCGCCTCAAGTTCCTCTCCCTAAGAGGATGCCACGAGATCTTCCATCTGCCTAGTGCATTAGGTGATCTGAGGCAGCTTCAGACTTTGGATGTGGCAAACACATCCATAATCACTCTGCCAGCATCAATCACGAAACTACAAAAGCTCCAGTACATACGTGCCGGCACCACTGCCACCGCAGCAGAGGGTCCATCACCGCCACATGCTTTTTCCTGGTTGTCCAAGTTCCACCGACGTCACCATCCACTTGTTGGTGTTGAGGCGCCCAGTGGGATTGGAAAACTGACGGCATTGCACACACTTGGTGTTGTCAATATTGGCACTTCAAAGTGGAAGGCCATACTGAATGAGCTAAAGAATCTCACCCAATTGCGCAAGTTGGGTGTGTTCGGCGTCAGCTGGAAAAATAGCGAGGCATTCTTCTCTGCAATATTAAGTCATGTCAATTTGGGGTCCTTGTCAATGTGGCTCGACGAAGGAAGCAGATGTTGTTTGGATGACATATCCCTGCCTTTGGAGAACTTACAGAGCCTTAAACTGTATGGGCTTCGAGACAGGTTGCCAGTCTTGCAGGTCAACCAGCTTAGCAAGCTCACAAAGTTGCATTTGGAGTTGACCAGATTAATGGACGAGGCCATAGTGTTCCTCGGCAAGCTACCAAAACTATGCATTCTACGCCTTTGTGTCGAATATGGCCAGCTCGATTTTCATGTCTTTGAGGAGCCCTCTTATCAGAAGGTCAAGGTCCTTGACATTGCTTGCAGGTCCAGCTTACATGTCACTTTTGGATCAGAAGCAATGAAATTACTTGAGCTGCTGACAGTTGACTGCCACAGTGGGTCGTCATATCAGTTTTCTGGCCTGGATCATCTATCTGAACTGAAGGAAGTCTGGCTGAAGGGTTACTACGAGGAAGCACTGAAGGAACAACTACAGGGCCAGCTTGCAGATCATCCCAGGGAACCTGTGCTGAAGCTGGAGGAGAAAATACCACCTTCGTCGACCTGATGGGTGCCAATTAAGCCCTGGACGGTTCACGCATTTCCCCCTTTTACTTATCAATCAAAAAGCTTGGTACTTCTTCTATTTCTGTTCCGCATCATGGCAGTAATTAAACACTGAAACATATTGTGTACCTCTTCTATTTCTGTTCTGCATCTTCAACATAAATGTCTCCCAAGTGTGGATGTGTAAGTTTGTATACAAGGATTGGACCTGTGTAATGGGTGCTAATTAAGCTTTGGACGGTTCACGCATTTTCCCCTTTTATTTATCAATCAAAATGCTTGGTACTTCTCCTATTCCTGTTCTGCATCATGGTAGTAAACACTGAAATCTATTTGGTACTTCTTCTATTTCTGTTATGTATCTTCAAAAATAAATGCCTCCTAGGTGAATGTATAAGTTTGTATACCAGGATTGGACCTGTGGGTAATGTTGCTATGTAACTCAACATTAATTTTGTGGAGGATCTATTATATATGGCCTCCTTTTTCTTTCCGGCTGGTTGAGTAGTAGTAGCAGATTTTTGCGTAAATGGCACAACTTATACGGTTATACCATATCAATCCTGTGCACCCTCTCATCACCAAGAAATAAGTTAATGGTTGTACCAATACAGCCTATATATCAGGGTTTGTGACCTTTCATCGCAAAGTTGATCAAAGTTTTCAATATTGGTGTGACGCCCGGATAATTAGGCTACATTAATCCCATGTTAGTTATTCCGAGTCACCATAATTACTGTTGTTAATCTCGCGTAAGTTCAAACCCGATTCGGAATTCAAATTCAAAATAGAGGCAAACAACAAAATTTTCAAACAATAAAACTAAAATGTTCGAGAGGTGAAAATTAATGCCTAGGTAATTATGGTGAAGAAAACACACTTTTATAAAATTGTTAAATACTCTAAAAATGAATAAAACAGCGGCAAAACTATTATTTAAATGCTCTTAAAATAATAAACAAATACAAACTACTGTATTTAATGTGCCAAAATATTTGTGGCAGTGGCATAATTACATATACTAAATTCGGTACAACTCTTGTATCTTACTAAAACTAGGAAAATAGAAACAGAAAAAAATAAGTAAAAATAAAAGCAAAAATAAAACAAAACCAAGAAACCCTCCTCCCCTGCTGGGCTGTGGCCCAGCTGGCCACTGCCAGCCAGACCGGCCCATCTGGCCACCATCCCCTTCCTCCTGTTCATAGGGGGGATCGTGGCAGAGATCCCCCGGCCTACTTGACACCCCCGAGCCCCCTCGTCGAACCCTAGCCTCCCCCTTTC
Organism: Aegilops sharonensis; assembly: GCA_904067115.1. Taxonomy (NCBI): domain Eukaryota; kingdom Viridiplantae; phylum Streptophyta; class Magnoliopsida; order Poales; family Poaceae; genus Aegilops; species Aegilops sharonensis. The sequence goes on from LR880967.1 coordinate 962,214,568, forward strand.
CCGCACTTGCCCCTCTCTCTCTCTCTCTCTCTCTCGGTTCGTCCGCCCCGAGTGAAGCCGTCGCCGCCACCTCGTCTACATGACCACCGACCATCCCTCGTCGCCGCGCTAAGTCCAGGAGCACCGCCGTCCTCTTCTCCATCGACTGCAAGCCTCGATTCGAGCGGGGCCTCCCCGTACGCTCGCCATCGAGCTCATCTCCGCATACATCGTCGCCGTCCACCGTCGTTTGCCGCTACTCCAGTCCATCGCGGCCACCTCGACCACGTCCCCGAGTCCACTGTGAGCTCCTCTGCCCGCTCCCCCTGCTCGCCCCCTCGATCCGTCGCCTTTTAGCCGCCCCGCACTTCGGCCGCCATGCACTACAAGAAATCTGTTGATTCATGACGGATTTCGCATGACGTTTTCGAAATCTGTCATGAGTGGCCCGGTACGGCCCCGCAAGCCCGCCAAAGCCCACCTAACCAATCACGTATAAAACCCAAACCCTAAGTGCCTCCTCCTCGGCCCCCTCCTCTATCTGTCTCTCCTTTCGTCGCAGCCCCCTCCCGATTCCCCATCTCCTCACACACATCGCCGCCACCCACCACCACATCGCCTCCTCGCACTGCTCGTCGCCAGCCCATTCCCTCCTCTCACCTCGCTGCTCCGGCAGCTGCTAGATCCACCGCAACCCCCACCAATCCATCTCTCGCGCGACCCATCTCTCCCTCTCCCGCGAATCATCGCGCCGCCACCAAGATCCGCCGATTCCGGCGACGTCCGCCACCGTGCAGCACACTCGCGAGCTCGTCTCCGACCCCTCTGCCCTCCAGCCCGGCTGGATCCGCCGCTCCCAGCCCCCTGCGCTCGCACTCAACGCCAATGTCTAGGGTTTCAGCTACGGCGGCGCGTCTGTCACTGGCGCGTCTCCAACAGCACCACTTGGTCGTGCATCGCGCCCCCTCGCGCCTCTCCACCTCCCCCTAGCTCCGTGCGCTCGCCTGCGTTGGGCCGGACGGCGGCGACCCCGACCCCCTCTTCCGCGTCTCCGGCGCAGCGGCGCGTCCCGTGGCAACCTCCTCTGTCACGCGAGACGGTGTCTGACCTGCACTGCGACCATTGCATTGCTTACAAAGGTCTCCGGTGAGCACTGTGACCTCTACCTCCCTCTTCTCCTTTGATTCAGCTTGATTTTGTATCTTTCCTCTCAAGAATTGATGATTTAATATTTACAAACATTAATCCCTCTGTTATAGAATTTATAGTCTAGTAGCAAGTTAGGCTCATAGTCAGTAAACTGTTTGTTGCTTTTCTGATTTGACTAAAATGACTGTTGCAATCAGGTAGTTGTAGTTTTATTTGACTGTACTTTTTTAGCTGTATTCTGTGAAAGTAAACTCCAGAGTGCAAAATTGTATTTGTTGTGCATTTTTGTATCTTTTCAGAACCAAAAGATTGAACCTCTTCTAGCTCCTAATAAAAGGCAATGTGTAAAACTGTACGTGCTGTACATTCTTGTATCTTTCCAGAACGAGAAGAGATGGAGAATTGAACCTCTTCTTACTGCCTAATAAAAGGGAGTGTATTACTAGTTCAATCACTTCCAGAATGCTTGTTGATATATCAGGAAAAGCGAGTTATCCACTTTATGAATTACTGGATGTTGCTTTACATTCTACAGTAGCCTCCTTTTTGTCTTTCTGTATTGTGGAATCAGTGTTCCTTGTCTGACATATTTCTCTACTAATGTAAAGTGTATATATTAATGCAGTATTATTATGCTTGTTATGATATCTTGAGCAATGTTCCTGGCTCAGGTCTCCACTGATCAGTGACGAATGTTGATGATTACAACTGAACGACAAATATAGTTGAAGAACTATGCTGCAGACAAAAGAACTTGGTGTGTCAATTCTTTAGGACCTCACACTACAGTACATAGTCAATCATAACTACTTTATAATAGTTTAGATATACTTTCCTGAAATGTTATGTGAACCATCGTTGGCTGTATAGCTCTTCTGTTCATCATTACTTCCAGCTTGGTTGTTATTTCTTGTGGTACTGGTAGAGATCAGATTGCCATAGCCCATTATATAAGTTCTAGGTTTGATTGATTTCCTCTACCAATTCTAAATATAATAATCAAAATTTGCATTTGTTAATGCAGGATCTGTTATCAAAATCGAGAGTTAGTGGTTCAAGTTTATTAAATCATGTTAAGTGCGGTGTAACTTTGAAAGTGTCTCCACCTTGAACATTTCATTTATTCTTATTTTCTCTACCATTAATAGGTATTATTTATAATCTGCTTCCTCAGTTCTGAAATAATTGAATTTGATCAAGTTTATAAGTAAAAAAGAGGTCACTTGGCTGTTCTTGATACTATAGTATACCTATTATGTCTGTTCTCACACGTAGATAGGTGTATTTGTTTACATAAGAAAAATGACACCAAGTTAGTTCATGATCATGGTTTAGGAAAAAAAAGGTGTGCACTATGGTAAAAAGTACAGTTTTGTTGCAAGTAGTTTTCCAGAAACAATAAACTAATCTTGTTCCCCTATCCCTTTATTATTTGTCAACACCCCTCTGATCTTTGAGATGATAATTTTTCAAAGGTACATACAGTTACACAACAAGGTGGAGCTCCTGAGCGCTTTGGCATGGGTAAGCTCCTATGCCCTTCAGGATGACTTGAACTATTTGGCACTATGTTACTCGTGATTAGTCGTNGGCTGTTCTTGATACTATAGTATACCTATTATGTCTGTTCTCACACGTAGATAGGTGTATTTGTTTACATAAGAAAAATGACACCAAGTTAGTTCATGATCATGGTTTAGGAAAAAAAAGGTGTGCACTATGGTAAAAAGTACAGTTTTGTTGCAAGTAGTTTTCCAGAAACAATAAACTAATCTTGTTCCCCTATCCCTTTATTATTTGTCAACACCCCTCTGATCTTTGAGATGATAATTTTTCAAAGGTACATACAGTTACACAACAAGGTGGAGCTCCTGAGCGCTTTGGCATGGGTAAGCTCCTATGCCCTTCAGGATGATTTGAACTATTTGGCACTATGTTACTCGTGATTAGTCGTTGATGTTGTGTTGCTGCAATGAAACAATATTGTTGATTAATGAAAGACCAGCAATCCTGGCATAACTCTTAAGTATATAGGCCTCATGAGTGAGGTTCAAACCACGTGAAATAAAAATGATGGTTCAGATGATAATAACTAGTACTATTTATGTTGTTGTAATCAGCTTGCCATTTTGTAACAGAAACATATTGTCTATTACAGGTTTACTTGGTGGTCAGAGCCAAAAAGGAAGTTCGAGCTGTAGGCATGAACTTGATGATTAAGAGGGACTGTACAATCTTGTATATTTGTTGATGTAATCTGGTGTAATTATTACTAAGGGCCTGTGATCTGATGTTGGATGTTTTATTGGCCACGTT
>LR880967.1:962218918-962232261 GCA_904067115.1 Aegilops sharonensis
TGGCATAACTCTTAAGTATATAGGCCTCATGAGTGAGGTTCAAACCACGTGAAATAAAAATGATGGTTCAGATGATAATAACTAGTACTATTTATGTTGTTGTAATCAGCTTGCCATTTTGTAACAGAAACATATTGTCTATTACAGGTTTACTTGGTGGTCAGAGCCAAAAAGGAAGTTCGAGCTGTAGGCATGAACTTGATGATTAAGAGGGACTGTACAATCTTGTATATTTGTTGATGTAATCTGGTGTAATTATTACTAAGGGCCTGTGATCTGATGTTGGATGTTTTATTGGCCACGTTACTCAGTGAAATAATTGAATAGAAATTTTTGAAATGCTTTAAATTATGGGCCTGTTCAATAGAATTAATTGTGTTGTGAAAGCTTGTTTGATTATGTGTAATGGGTGGCGCTGTAACTCGTTGGATGGAAATCATGGTTGGACTAAAATAAATTGACTAAACTACCACAACAAAAGAAGTGGATGCCATGTCACATCCACGCTGGTGCCATGTAATAGCCACGTCAAGCCCATTTTTGTACAGCGTCTCCAAATCCATGACGGACTAGTCTGTCATAGAGGACCGGGCCTGGGCGGGCCTAGGGACTGATCGGTGACGGCCTGGATCCGTCATGGTGGTACAGTTGTCAAATTATGACGCGATATACATGACGGATTATAAATCCGTCACGGACAACCCTCCTTGACGGTTTTGCACTGTTCCATGACAGATTGTATCCGTCATGGATTAACAAGATTCTTGTAGTGATGGCCGGAGCTCAAGCTCCCGTGCGTGACCGCGCTGCTGCTGCTCTAGAACGCTGCTGCCTGTCGCCCCCCGCGCGCGCCCGGCCGCCTGTGGCCGCGCCCCTGTGCCTGCAGTCGTCTGCCGGGGGCTCCTCTTGCCGCTGCTCCTGCTCCATGCGGTTGTTTGCTGCTGTTCTTTTGTTGTTGCCCCGCTGCTCACCCTGTTGGTGCTCTGCTCCCTGCCGCAAGGCCCTGCCTGTGCCGCTCGCCTTGGCCACCTCGACCGTGCCCTGCGCCCTCCCGCGCATGCCCCGCGTGCACGCCATGCCCACAGCTCGCGCGCCTCTCGTGTGGCTGCTCCTGGATGCCTCGTGTGCTTCAGGCCGTGGCTGCGCATGCCCAGCCGCGAGGCGGACTGAGATCCAGTGCCTTTATCAAGTGAAGTCACGCTGCAATTTTACCCTTCTAATCTCCATCCAATCTACATCCTACGGTCGAGATCACACAAGGGGAAAGGCTCTCAGCACTTAGCAGTTTTCAGCATAGCTTTTGTGTAGATGGTTACTCAACATTGACACTTATTGTTGTAGCATTCGGACATTATGCGCTGCAGCCTTTTAATATCAAGTTCTACTGGATTTAGTGTCAACTGCAATTGATTTATTCCACTTTGATTGCATAATGCACTACTGTATAACCAGACCAAATTTTGTTTTATAGTCTGCTCATGAGTATCTGTAGTTTTTTATTTTTTGGGTTTCAATCTGTTCAAATAAAACTTAGTTCAAGTGCCACTGCATCGTTGTTTGCAGCTAGTCTGTATTGATGTTTGCTGCTATGCTGAAAACTGCAAAGTGTTGAGAGCCTTTCCCCTTGTGTGATCTGGACCGTAGGATGTGGATTCGATGGAGATTAGAAGGGTAAAGTTGCAGCTTGACTTCACTTGATAAAGGCACTGGATCTCAGTCCCCGCGAGGCACGGCTAGACTAATGGCCGGTCCATTTAATTAGTAGTAGGTTAGATTAGGGGCTAAACTATCATATGCCAAGTGGGCCCTTGTACTTAATTAGTTTAGTTAATTGGGTAGGCCTATTTCTATCATTAGGTGTAGTCTATGACATGTGGGCCACACTCCCTGTTGACTGGTCAACCCTTGACTAGGTCAACCCAACCATTGGAACCCACTTGTAAGCCACTGAAACTAAGCTGCTGTTGTGTGCACCTAGCCAATTCCTTTTTAAATTCGAATTAATAATATTTAAAAAATAATAAAACTTTAGAAATTCATAGAAAATAATCCGTAACTCAGATAAAATTATTTTGTACATGAAAGTTGCTCAGAACGACGAGACAAATACGGATAAGCATCCCGTTTGTCCGCCACACATTCCTAGCATAGCGAACACGCAACTTTCTTCCTCCAGTCCGTTTGTCCAAAAACGTGAAACACTGAGAATACTTTCCCGGATGTTTCCCTCTTTGCCGGTATCACCTAGTACTGCATTAGATCACCTCTAGCACCGCGTGTTACCATGTTATGCTTTGTGATGCTTTGATTGCTCTATTATTTATTGTGTTCCCGTCTGTTACTTCTTTCCGGTAGACCCCGAGACCGCTGTCGGTACCCCTGTGATCGACTACATCGACGATGAACCCTTCTTGCAAGAGCAACCAGGCAAGCCCCCCCCCCCCCTTTGATCACTAGATATTGCCTATTCTTATCTATACTGCTTGCATTAGAGTAGTGTAGCATGTTACTGCTTTCAGTTAATCCTATTCTGTTGCATAGCCTGTCATTGTTGCTACAGTTGTTACCCTTACTTGCTATCCTACTGCTTAGAATAGGATGCTAGTGTTCCATCAGTGGCCCTACACTCTTGTCCGTCTGCCACGCTTTATACTACTGGGCCGTGATAACTAGGGAGGTGATCACGGGTATATACTATATACTTTATATACATGACACATGTGGTGACTAAAGTCGGGTTAGCTCGTTGAGTACCCGCAAGTGATTCTGATGAGGGGGCTGAAAGGACATGTGGCTCCATCCCGGTAGAGGTGGGCCTGGGTTCCTGACGGCCCCCGACTGTTGCTTTGTGGCGGAGCGACAGGGCAGGTTGATACCACCTAGGAGAGAGGTGGGCCTGGCCCTGGTCGGCGTCCGCGGATACTTAGAAATAACACGCTTAACAAGTTCTTGGTATTTGATCTGAGTCTGGCCATTTGGTCTATACGCACTAACCAACTACGTGGGAAAGTTATGGGCACTCGACATCGTGGTATCACCCGAAGCCTTCGTGACGTCAGCGACTGAGCGGCGCACGCCGGATTGAAACGTAAGCCTGCTCTTGTATTAAGGAGGCTAGTTCTGCTTTCGGCCGCCCATGCAACGTGCAGGTGTGCTAAGGGTGATGGGCCCAGACCCCTGTAGATTTAGACCGGCGTGCTAAGCTCTCTGTTGGCCTAGGTGGGGCTGCGACGTGTTGATCTTCCGCGGCCGGGCATGACCCAGAAAAGTGTGTCCGGCCAAATGGGATCAAGCGTGTTGGGTTATGTGGTGCACCCCTCCAGGGAAGTTAATCTATTCGAATAGCCGTGATCTTCGCTAACCGGACGACTTGGAGTTGTACCTTGACCTTATGACAACTAGAACCGGATACTTAATAAAACACACCCTTCCAAGTGCCAGATATAACCCGGTGATCGCTCCCACACAGGGCCTCGAGGGGAGGATCGCCGGGTAGGGTTATGCTATGCGATGTTACTTGGTGAACTTACCATCTACTATCTTCTACATGCTGCAAGATGGAGGTGTCCAGAAGCGTAGTCTTCGACAGGATTAGCTATCCCCCTCTTAATCTGGTATTCTGCAGTTCAGTCCACCGATATGGCCCTTTACACATATACCCGTGCATATGTAGTGTAGCTCCTTGCTTGCGAGTACTTTGGATGAGTACTCACGATTGCTTTTCTCCCCCTTTTCCCCCTTCCCTTCTACCTGGTTGTCGCAACCAGATGTCGGAGCCCAGGAGCCAGACGCCACCGTCGACGACGACTCTTACTACGCCGGAGGTGCCTACTACTACGTGCAGCCCGCTGACGACGACCAGGAGTAGTTTAGAAGGATCCCAGGCAGGAGGCCTGCGTCTCTTTCGATCTGTATCCCAGTTTGTGCTAGCCTTCTTAAGGCAAACTTGTTTAATTTATGTCTGTACTCAGATATTGTTGCTTCCACTGACTCATCTATGATCGAGCACTTGTACTCGAGCCCTCGAGGCCCCTGGCTTGTATTAAGATGCTTGTATGACTTATTTATGTTTTTAGAGTTGTGTTGTGATATCTTCCCGTGAGTCCCTGATCTTGATCGTACACGTTTGCATGCATGATTAGTGTACGATTGAATCGGGGGCGTCACAATTGGGTACATACAATAGCTGATTCATGGTATGCTTCCTCCCATTAGTTTGTAAACACTTTCTCTCAGCGCCTGAGATGGCTTATGAGAATGTTACTTATTTTTTTAGTGGAACAGTTGAGGAGGATTACTAAATTGCTTCATGTATCTATATTACATGTTATGTAAATATTTTTTCTTGACAAGATAGTTCTATAAGCGCAACTTTTCTATTGGTTTTACAATCATTCCCGCAGCAACGCGCAGGGTATCTTCTAGTAACTCGTGGTTTTTTACACCAGTATAGATGATGACAACCTGGAAAGTTTACTAAAAAAATATTTTTGTCCTAAAGAGGTGATAAATGAATAGCATTGCATTAACCTATCTTTTTTACCTCTCTTAACGAAGGAGAAAAACGGTCGCATTTTCGCATGAAGATATACAGGTCTTATGCTAAGGGCATCTCCGATGCCGATCCTCACACCGCCCACATACGTCCGGGCAGCGCGCTCGGATACGTATGTATTGTGCCATCCAACGCGGGCCTGTATCTGTCCGCTCGGCAGTACGGATGTGTTTTGATCATTTATATGTGATTATATAATGCAAATGATAATTATAAGGTACACATACTCAATCATAAACAACTAGTATTAAATAAGTACAAGGTGGTCAAGTGCCGGGGAGGGCAAATGCCCCCGTCCACCAAGTACTATTCACCTGAATATGTAAAAACATCAGAGTAAATATATCTAGTTTTTTTCCCAATTAATTCGAATATCGACATACAAATCCAGCATGTTTATGGAACCTTGTAATGGGAGTGGTTTGCCAAGGCTCGAATTCACAAAGAATAAATCTTTGAGATTTTGGTTTCAGGATGATACTGAATAGTATTGCATTTGGGTACAAACTGTTTGCTTGAAGGAAAATTTGAACACCATTAATTAACCCTCTTATCATTTCACTTATCTACATATTCAAAAGAAGAAAACTTCAGTACACACACATAGGTAGTATAGCAAGTAACACACCACTGATATGAAATGCCGCTGAAGAGTAATTCGTGTAGCTTATAGAATCATGCTATTTTTTTTCGATTAAAGAGACCAACTGTGTTCACCAATTTAGAAAACATACACCTAAAAAATTGACTTGCTAATTCCGGAAATGTTGATGCAACAACAATGCATCAAGTTGTGGAGTATAAATTATTTTTTTGTCTTTACGAAAAAATGGTATGACAAGCTCACGCAATCTAGAATGAGTGTTTTTAGCATGGAGGATTATATTGATGTATGTGATTAAGAAAGCAAGCAAACAATTAGTTATATGTACAATAGTCGCTAGTGTACCTTTAGAAATGAAAAATCCCAACAAACATTGACTAACCTCTGGATTGTTGCTTCCTGTAAGAATGCATCAGGAACCTTCAAAATGTGCTGGATAAGGAAAACATGAACCCTCCAGCGTTTCTCGGTAAAATGAAATGAAAAGGGTCTTCTGTAGATGCTACAACAAAATGCTATCAATTGATCTCCACTCAGAACTACTTGAAGTATTTTCATCTCCATTTTTTTTTGAAGATTCTTATGAATGTTGAGATCAATCTGCATACTGAAGGGCCAAGTAATAACAAAAGCTAGTAAAACAATCTCATAAATGTTTGTGAACTTGAGATACATGCACGTAGCTAGCAACGTTTATATGCATACTGAAGTAATCTTATTGCTTCCTAGAGATGGACCAAGTAACAAAAGCTAGTTACACAATCTGATAAATGCATGTGAACTTAATGATATTTTGCACACAGCTAGCAACGTATGTGAGTCACTGGCGCGTGGATGAACAAAAGCAACAACTTGTACGCCCCTGTCTGTGCAGCATGTGCAAAGGAACGTCAGCTTCGATGGCTTGTACGTCCGGGCTACAGAGGACCGATGATAGCTGCGTCCCCAACAGCAGGAGGAAGAGTGTGGTGCTGGTATGCATGTCCGGCAAACTGAGACATGATGTTGCTGGAAAGGGAGGGCCCGCAGTAGATGGACGTGCATGGATAGGAGGCCGTTTTCTCCAATTTACCACGACCACAAGCACGACGCCACGGCCATGAGCGGCATCGCGCCTACCTCTCCTCCTAGCTACAACATACAAGGATAGCGACACGACGACCTGTCAGTATGGAGGAAACGGCCAGCGGTGGTGCTGGTGCGTGAGATGGCAATTACCGACGTACCTCCGTAGCCGCTTCGTACCGCTACTTGCAACCAGCCCCTTCGATCTGTGATTCACATCGACGCTCGAGTGATCGTTTGCAAGGAACATGGGTTCTTGCCATGGGGGGACGAAAAACAACATATGGTTTGAGGTTTACACTGGTAGAATAAGGGCCTATTGTCCCGGTTGGTAAGAGCCTTTAGTCCCGGTTCCTGAACCGGGACTAAAGGGTCGGTACTAATGCCCTGCCCTTTTAGTCCCGGTTCAGTCCAGAACCGAGACAGATGGGCCTCCACGTGGCCTGTGCGCCGAGCCCAGGCAGGAGGGCCTTTGGTCCCGGTTGGTGGCACCAACCGGGACCAACAGGCATCCACGCGTCAGCATTTTTGTGGCTTGGGTTTTTGTTTTTTTTGAAAGGGGAGGGGGATTGGGTTTAATTTAGGTGTTTCATATATTGTGTTAGCTAGCTAATTAATAGAGAGAAGTGTCCTCTCTTTTGTCCGTGCTTGGTCGACGCTACGCACTATACATACATATAGAGAGGACTAGCTAGACACGATATGAAGGAAACAGAAGATCGTCATGAACATATATGCATATAGAGAGAAGTGATATCGACCACCTCTCCTTCTCCGAGAGATTGGTCGAACAACAAGTTCTCGTATATCTATCCGACACTACCGGCTACATATATACAATAATTATCTTTTACAAATATAATCTCCTAACATACGGACGCGTGGTCCACATAATATTCTCCGTCTTCAGCGATCACGTGGTCAAGAAAGAATGCCGCTAATTCCTCTTGAATTGCTCGCATGCGATCTGGTGCTAGGAGTTCATCCCGCATCCGAAACATCTAATTTTAAGAAGGGGGTCAATACACATATATATGAATGAATGAAAATCAACACAAATGATGGTAATAAAATAAAATTATGAATATTGTTATTTACGCGCTTCATATTGTTTGTCAGAGTAGCCCCGCTCACAGGTCGTGTGGCGGATGGACTCGCAAATGTAGTATCCACAGAAATCATTCCCTTGTTCCTGCCACAACCACTTTACAAGAAATAGAGGTCAATCAAACTGATAATTAGCAAGCATGCTAAATGGTATTGATGAAACTAACGCTTGAATCACTAGGAGATGCGTGGAATATGCTACTATAGTACTTACTTTTAGGTGTCTAAATTGCAGCTTCTTCGGCAGTCCCGGAGCTTTTTTGGTGAATTTTCTCCAAACCCTGCCATACAAATAAAACAATTACTTGATATCAAAAATGAACAAAGTTGCTGATATGGTGGATAATGATCGATTTAACTTACTTCTCGAGCATTTTAGTCATGTCCGCATACTCCTCCGAATTTTTTTGTTTGGAGTCTAAGACAGTTACTACTCCCTGCTCAAGCTTAATCTCTAGGAGAATATAGTGGTAGCTGCGCACGCATGCATAACTTATAAATATTACATTACTATAACCTGGACTAATAAGGGAAACCGAATATGCCACAAGACAGTAACACTCACCTGAAGTTGTAAGGAAAGAGTATTATATCTTTGTGTTGATTTATTACCAACGATTGTAGCAAGTTGGCCTCGGTATTTTCGGCATGATATTTAACCTCAGTTGCATCTATGAGATATGTGTTAATGAACCCAATATCACCCACTTGTCTTTTCTTCAATTCGGCGATCCTCAATCTGCATAATATAGTGAGGATAATTATAAATACATGCAATGAAAGAGCTGAGTTATATAGAGAGACTTAATGACAGAAGTAGTACTACTTACATATAGTAGCAGGTGACCGTTGCTTTATAGAGGGCCAATTGATTGAAAAACTGATAGAACTCTGTAGGATCTTGAGATGAGGTGTCTAGAGGGGGGGGGGGTGATTAGACACTAAGTACCAAAGTTGCAGTTTTTAACTTCTTTTGGTTTAAATGGAGTTTAGGCACAAGTTTAACTTTTTCAGTACATAACAAGCAAGCATGCAAAGAGTATATGAGCAGCGGAAAGTAAAGCATGCAACTTGCAAGAATGTAAAGGGAAGGGTTTGGAGAATTCAAACGCAATTGGAGACACGGATGTTTTTGTCGTGGTTCCGATAGGTGGTGCTATCGTACATCCACGTTGATGGAGACTTCAACCCACGAAGGGTAACGGTTGCGCGAGTCCACGGAGGGCTCCACCCACGAAGGGTCCACGAAGAAGCAACCTTGTCTATCCCACCATGGCCGTCGCCCACGAAGGACTTGCCTCACTAGCGGTAGATCTTCACGAACTAGGCGATCTCCTTGCCCTTACAAACTCCTTGGTTCAACTCCACAAACTTGTCGGAGGCTCCCAAGTGACACCTAGCCAATCTAGGAGACACCACTCTCCAAGAAGTAACAAATGGTGTGTTGATGATGAACTCCTTGCTCTTGTGCTTCAAATGATAGTCTCCCCAACACTCAGCTCTCTCTCATAGGATTTGGATCTGATGGAAAGAAGATTTGAGTGGAAAGCAACTTGGGGAAGGCTAGAGATCAAGATTCATGTGGTTGGAATGGAATATCTTGGCCTCGACACATGAGTAGGTAGTTCTCTCTCAGAAATAGGATGCTGGAAGTGTAGGCTTGTTCTGATAGCTCTCTCTACGAATGAAGAGGAGGTGGAGGGGTATATATAGCCTCCACACAAAATCTAACCGTTAAACACAATTTACCAAACTCGGTGGGACCGAATCAACAAACTCGGTCGGACCGATTTAGTAAACCTAGTGACCGTTAGGGTTTTCGGTGGGACCGATATGCAACTCGGTAGGACCGATATGGTTAGGGTTAGGGCATAACGTAATCTCGGTAAGACCGATTACACAAACTCGGTGAGAACGAATTTGGTAATTAGCTAACCAGAGAGTTGGTCAGGCAAACTCGGTGGGACCGATTACTCAAACTCGGTGGGACTGATTTTGGTAATAAGTTAACCAGAAAGTTTGCATTGTAATCTCGGTAGTACCGATTACGCAAACTCGGTGAGACCGGTTTTGGTAATGGACATACACAGAGAGATTACAATCCCATCTCGGTGAGACCGAGATCCCTATCGGTGAAACCGATTTGCCTAGGGTTTGTGGCAGTGGCTATGACATCTGAACTCGGTGGCGCAGGATAGAAAGAATCGGTAGGGCCGAGTTTGACTTTAGGTTTAGGTCATATGTGTGGAAGTGGGAAAGTAGTTGAGGGTTTTGGAGCATATCACTAAGCACATGAAGAAAGAGGCTCATTAAGCAACACCTCATCCCTCCTTGATAGTATTGGCTTTTCCTATAGACTCAATGTGATCTTGGGTCACTAAAATGTAAAATGAAGAGTCTTGAGCTTGAAGCTTGAGCCAATCCTTTGTCCATTGCATCTTGAAGGAGTTCCCACATCCTTTAGTCCATGCCACTCCATTGTTGAACTTATCTGAAACATACTAGATAAAAGTGTTAGTCCAACAAGAGATATGTTGACATTAATTACCAAAACCACCTAGGGAGAACTTGTGTTTTCAATCTCCCCCTTTTTGGTAATTGATGGCAACATACATCAAAGCTTTAGATAAAGATATAAAGAATAGTAAGTAAAGCTTCGGAAAGACATGTAACAAGCATAGGCTCCCCCTATATGTATGCAATCATGTGAATATGGAATATAGAAACATGTGAGAGCATAACCATGATAGAGTAGGCAATGTGTTACATGTATCTTGGCCATATGCATCAGAGCAAAGAATATTAAAGAAAGTATCTTCATGCTCATGAGTCCTTCTTGCAAACAGTATGTACATCAGCAAGAATTCCTCATACACATGAGTGTGATGCATATACTTACCTTGTAGTCTTGAGTTGCCTTAGGGTGAAATGAACCTGCACAAACAAGGTTAGATAACACAGGTACATCTACTAGCCAGAGCAAACAAAAGAAACCACAAGAATACCAAGACTGGGATGACATGTAGAGAGTGAGTACTAAGTACCACATTGGATTAGATGTAGAGAGAGTATATTGACTTAGAAGTCAAGTGAGATCACTTGATCATAGGTCATAATCATTGTTTAAGCTCAAAATGGGGTTACCATTTTTTGTTTAAGCATCTTGATGTATTCACATCTTGTCGAGTTGCTTTAGCTCATGACTCGGAGTAAAGCTTCTTTAAGATGGAATAACATACCTTGGTTGGTGGTGTTGACCATGTAGTTGAACTTGTGTGGGTTGCTCAAGGTTGATGTAGCTCATCAAGAGTTGGGAGCACCACTTGGAATTTGAGTCCATCTACCTACACGGGTTAGTTTTTGCAAGGAAGAGCACTTGTGTATCCAAAAATGATAATCATGAAGCTCAACAAAGAGTTTGTCAAAGGATATGTTTGAATGATTCCGTGCTTCCTTGTATTCAGCCACCATAGTGTAGAAACTTGGTGATGTAGAGATTGCTCAAGACGTGAGAAGGTTACAATCTCATGGAATTTGATTCAACCAAGTACCTGCAAGGGTTAGATAACATGCAAGATGCAAATATATCCAAGATATAATATTTTCATTATAAGAGAGATATCATGGATTAGTCATAAGCTCATGTTTTGCATGTATCCAATGGAGTATCTACTCCAAGTTTGAAGCATCTATGATGTTCAATTCTCCTCTCAACCTGCAAAACACTTTCTCATCAAGGGGTTTAGTGAATATATCTGCTAATTGCTTTTTGGTGCCAACATGCTTAAGTTTAATGTCACCCTTAGCAACATGATCTCGAATGAAGTGATGACGAACTTCAATATGCTTAGTTCGAGAATGTTGTACGGGATTATGACCAATTTTGATAGCACTTTCATTGTCACAAAGCAATGGAACATGTTTCACATATATCCCATAATCTTTAAAAGTTTGGGTCATCCAAAGTAATTGAGCACAACATGAACCAGCGGCAATGTACTCCGCTTCGAATGTAGATAAGGATACCGAGTTTTGTTTCTTGGAGGACCAAGACACAAGAGATCTACCAAGAAATTGACAAGTACCCGAAGTGGACTTTCTATCAACCTTGTCTCCGGCATAGTCCGAGTCGGAGTAGCCAACAAGATCGAAAGAGGCCCTCTTAGGATACCAAATGCCAAAATTTGGTGTATGAATTAAGTATCTCACTATCCTTTTCACGACCTTTAGATGACATTCTTTAGGAGCAGCTTGATATCTTGCACACATGCACACACTTAGCATAATATCGGGACGTGAAGCACATAGGTATAACAATGATCCAATCATGGAGCGATAAACCTTTTGATCAACCGGTTTACCATCTTTGGTCAAGTCAAGATGTCCACTAGTAGGCATGGGTGTAGACATACCTTTGCACTCTTGCATATTGAACTTCTTGAATAAGTCCTTAGTGTACTTCGTTTGAGAGACAAATGTAACTTCCTTAGTTTGCTTGATTTGCAACCCAGGAAAGAATTTGAGTTCACTCATCATTGACATCTCAAACTTCTCTGACATTAGCTTTCCAAACTTCTCACTAAAATGAGGGTTAGTTGATCCAAATATGATATCATCAACATAAATTTGGCATACAAATAATTCTCCATTAACCCTTTTAGTAAAAAGTGTGGAATCAATTTTCCCAATTTCAAATCCTTTTTCAAGAAGAAACTTGGTCAAGCATTTATACCATGCTCTAGGAGCTTGTTTAAGACCATAAAGGGCTTTGTGAAGTTTGTAGACATGATTTGGTTTCTTAGGATTGACAAAACCGGGAGGTTGTTTAACATAAACTTCCTCCTCTATTTCACCATTTACAAAAGCACTTTTAATGTCCATTTGGTACAAGGTGATATTATGGTGATTAGCATAGGCAAGTAAGATGCGAATGGACTCAAGTCTAGCAACGGGAGCATAAGTCTCACCATAGTCCATACCTTCGACTTGTGTGTAGCCTTGGGTGACGAGACGTGCTTTTGTTCCGAACTACTTGTCCATCTTCATCTTGCTTGTTGCGAAACACCCATTTGGTACCAATGATGTTGTGGTTGTTGTCGGGCTTCTCAACCAATGTCCAAACTTGGTTTCTCTCAAAGTTGTGCAGCTCTTCATGCATAGCATTTATCCAATCCGGATCTTCCAATGCTTCTTCGACCTTCATAGATTCAATGCTAGAGATGAAAGAATAGTTTTCACAAAAGTTAGCTAAATGAGTTTTAGAGCGAGTGATTCTCCCGGTTTGAATATCATTGTAGATTTGCTCGACGGGATGGTCTTTAGCAATTCTTGCTCGAACTCGTGAAAGCTTTTGCTTGGGTCTCGGTTGAACATCTTCTTCATCTTGTTCTTCTTCTTCTTCTTGATCTTCTTCATTGTTGGCGTTGTCGTTTTCTTGTCGAGGTGGAGAAGGAGGTTGTTGATGTTCGTGATGTTTGGTAACCCACAAGTATAGGGGATCACAACAGTTTTCGAGGGTAGAGTATTCAACCCAAATTTGTTGATTCGACACAAGGGGAGCCAAAGAATATTCTCAAGTATTAGCAGCTGAGTTGTCAATTCAACCACACCTGGAAACTTAGTATCTGCAGCAAAGTGTTTAGAAGCAAAGTAATATGATAGTGGTGGTAATGGTAACAAAAGTAAAGACAGCAGAAGTAATGTTTTTGGTATTTTGTAGTGATTGTAACAGTAGCAACGGAAAAGTAAATAAGCGTAAACCAGTATATGGAAAACTCGTAGGCACCAGATCAGCGATGGATAATTATGCCGGATGTGGTTCATCATGTAACAGTCATAACATAGGGTGACACAGAACTAGCTCCAATTCATCAATATAATGTAGGCATGTATTCCGTATATAGTCATATGTGCTTATAGAAAAGAACTTGCATGACATCTTTTGTCCTACCCTCCCGTGGCAGCGGGGTCCTATTGGAAACTAAGGGATATTAAGGCCTCCTTTTAATAGAT
>LR880967.1:962263923-962278137 GCA_904067115.1 Aegilops sharonensis
TTCGTATTCCCACATATAGGGCATGGACAACACATAAAACCATTCTGCTTGTTTGCCTCAGCCACTTCGAGAAAATCATGCACGCCCTTAATGTACTCGGAGGTGTGTCTGTCACCGTACATCCATTGCCGGTTCATCTGCGTGCATTATATATAATTAAGTGTGTCAAAAATCATTACAGAACATCATGAATAGATAATTAAGTGACCAAATTAATAGAAGTTCATCATCACCATAAAAACCAAAGTACATACATAGTTCTCGTCTAACAACATAAAGCTCTGCAGAGCATCTAAATTAATTAAACCATACATTGAAACTATGTAAAACATTTCAATGCGAAAAAAATGCGATCATAATCGCAACCAAGGTAACAACTGATCCAACGGCATAATGATATCAAGCCTCGGTATGAATGGCATATTTTCTAATCTTTCTAATCTTCAAGCGCATTGCATCCATCTTGATCTTGTGATCATCGACGACATCCGCAAGATGCAACTCCAATATCATCTTCTCCTCCTCAAGTTTTTTTATTTTTTCCTTCAAGAAATTGTTTTCTTCTTCAATTAAATTTAACCTCTCGACAATAGGGTCGGTTGGAATTTCCGGTTCAACAACCTCCTAGATAAATAAAATCTATGTCACGTTGGTCGACATAATTTTCATAGACAATAAATGAACCAATAGTTATGAAAAGATAATATATACCACATCCGAATCATAGACAGGACGAGGGCCGACGGGGGCGGATACCAAAACCATCGCACTATATAAGATGCAATAATAAAAGTAAGAAAATAATAAAAGTATCTATCTAAACATACAAGTAAGAATATTTTTCCTTTGAAAAAGAAGATAAGAACAAGAGGCTCACCACGGTGGTGCCGGCGATGAGATCGGCGCGGGTGATCGACGGAGGTGAAGACGGGGACGGGGCGTGACAGACCGCTAAACCTAGACAAATATTGAGGAAAATGGAGCTTGGAGGTCGAGCTTGGAGAGGAGAAAGCTTAAGTAGTGTGGCTCGGGCATTCCATCAAACACCTTGTGTGCATAGGAGGTGAGCTAGAGCACCACCAAGCCCTCTCCCCCTCGGCGGCCAGAAAAAACAGAGCAGTGTGCTCTGCTCTCACGTGAAGGGGTATATATAGGCACCTCATTGGTCCCGGTTGGTGGCATGAACCGGGACTAAAGGGGAGCCTTTGGTCCCGGTTCAAGCCACCAACCGGGACCAATGGTTGTGGGCCAGGAGCGAGGCCATTGGTCCCGGTTCGTCCCACCAACCGGGACCAATAGGGCCAGACGAACCGGAACCAATGCCCACGAGGCCCCGGCCGGCCCCCTGGGATCACGAACCGGGACCCCGGTTCGTGGCAGAACAGGGACTAATGGGCTCACCCGGCCTGGGCCATTGCCCCCTTTTCTACTAGTGTCAGAAAAGAAGAAAGATATCGGCAGGGGGTCTGATTACGAAAGAAGAAACCAGAAGCAGGAGAGGAGCGGGAGGGATTGAGGGAAGGAGATAAGGAAACTAGAGGGAGCGATTCAGGGAAGGAGATCAGGAACACCCAAAACAGCGATTGAAAGGAAGGAAAAAAAGGGGTTTCGATGGGGAAGGAATCGGTGGGATCGTACATGAGGGAAGGGACGAAACACAACGATGGGGAGGCTAACGAAACCAAACGACAACGTACTCCTCCTTTAGGAGTACAGATAGGGAAATAACATAAGGAATTTTCTCATTGTGATACGTGATCACGTGAGGACGTGGCTTTGATGGTTGTGTTTTTTCCTAGCGAAAGTACTGAAGGGGATCGGTGGGAGAAATTAATCGGAGGGGGATGTGATTTGTTTGAAAGGTGATCTCATGTATATGGTATTATTTATGAATTCTTAATTATCAAATATTTACATGATTGAATTGAATCAACACCTGCCAAAGCAAGCACGAATAAATGGAAGGAGTATCAGACGCGATTCGATTTTAAGTGTGAAGAAGAAAACATTAAGGACTCATTTGGTTGCTTGGATTCCCCCGGGGATCCGTGCGTTTTCCCAGGCCTGGAAACCACGCGGAGATGTTCGTCAGGGAAATAGGGCTCGACATTTGGACGACCTTGTCACCGGGGTAGGCCTGCCCGAACCCTGCTCTTTCCCCGGGTAGAGCTCCCACTCCTCGACACTCCTGGAAAATTTCCCTGTGTCGATTCCCTTGCACGATCTGAGCTTGCGCCCCTCCACTACCTCAATCTGTTTCCCTCGGGCGTTGCCTTCTTCTGATTCTCTTCTGTTCCCTCCCCTCTACCACCAAATAACCATCCCAAGAAGTTGATCTCCCCCCATGGAAGGAAGGGGAACCCGTGTGCTCGGGAAATTCCCCTGTCAGGATTTCGTAACCTGGGCGTTCTTCCCCCGGTAACCAAACAAAGCCTAACGTGGGAGGGGGGTGGGAGGTGAAACGAAAATAAACCAGACGAAAATAAACCGTGGATACTATTCACCAACTTAGACATTAGGAGTAGAGATTTCCCTTAATCAAATGGAGTCCTACTTGGTTAAGCTTACGCCTTGTACCTAAATCATCAACAACAATACAGAAGCTATTAGATCGTGACCTTGTAAGCGGCAAGTGGCTCCGTCGTCTCCACATACACGAAAGTATGGTTCCGGCGGGCGATGTAACTACCAGCCATGGTGATCAGTGTCCCCTGGTCCGTGTGACTAACGCTCACAACGTCAGACGACGAGTCGCCTGTACTCGCGTAGTGGTCGTAGATCGACGAATCCCTGAGCGTCAGGACGTACTCGCCGTACAAAAAATAGGTCCGTGGGATGCTCCGCTGGCTGAATTTGTAGCGGCGATTCCACCGCCGTCCCTTGTCCAGAACCCACACATGAGTCGTCTCCATGCCTAGAAGGTCACCGTCTCGGATGTCAACGCCCAGACTCCCGTGCACCTCCGTCAGGTGGTAGCGGGCAGCCTCGTCAGAGCATGCTGGCAGCTGGGGCAGCTGCGTGGTGGAGGTGATCCGCTCGTGCTCCAGGTCAAACGACACGACCCTCGGCGGAGCATCACGCGTGACCCAGTACGTCGTGCCATCAATGCTGACGATGCCCGGACCGAGGCGGCACCCGGCCCAGCCGTTGATGCCGGTGAGCACCTTCCGCCACGACGCCTCGCCCAGCGTGAGCACATGCACGGCTTCCGGCTCAAACACCCGGTCGAAAATGCAGGGGACGCGCAACAGCTTGTACCGCCCGGACATCGGATGGTGCGCGAAGGTGTAAGTCTCGTTCCAGTTCCGCCAGTGAGAGCTCTCAGAGAAGAGGCCGGCGTACGGCATCGGGGGAAGTGCTAGCGCCTCGCCAGTGGCCGGGTTGACTATGGTAAGAGCGCCACCGAGCCTCTCTTGGTTGTTGCAGAGGCAGAGGATGCCATTGCACGTGCTGACCAGCTGCACGCCCATCTCCTTGTCGCTGCCGGCACTCCACAATACTCTGGAGCTCCCTGTGGATGACAGGTCATCGACGACATAGGCGATGGTGTCGTTGGGGTTCCAGATGAGGGCCATGGCGCGGCTCTGCATCTCCGTTGTGCGCTCACCAATGTGGTCGCACCAGAGCTGACAGACGAGGCGGAATCGGCGCCGGGAGCTTGGGGACGCCAATGGCCATCGGTCGCGGGAGTTGTTTCTCCTCTTGTTCCGTTTCTCCCGTCTGCCCACCACCACGACGGGTTGACGTCGCCTAGTAGATCCCCGTTGTCTTCAACCAATAAGAAAAAGGAAACTAAAAGTAGTTCTCCGCTGCAGTTTAACCTCATAGAGTCCAACTCGGCCGCCACAAGTTCTTCGTTGATCGTATCTGGAACCTCCTTTGCTGCAGTATAGATGAACTTTCGATGGAATTGGAGACCATGACGATTACAGAAGACGTTCCAGGAAAACAAGCCATGAGCAGAAGTTTGGCCCGGGCTACAGTTTTGTAAAATCTAGATAAATACTTGGTTAATTCTTGTCCCCACGCCGCCTGGTGAGGAGCGAGCCATTTTTTACGGCGGAGCGCCGGCTCGAGCTCTTTGAGCAGATCCGGGCTAGGCGCGAAGCCCGGATCGCCGCGGGGCTACCTTCGGATAAAAGTGGATCCAGAGGAGGAGTTGGAGGAGGAGGAGGACGACGATAATGAGGAGGAAGACTTTTAGGAGGAGGGGGATGCGCCGTAGGAGGAGGATGTGGGGACGCTAGCGACGGGGATCTGCAGGCGGAGCAACATGCCATCCTCGTTTCCCTTCAGTCGGAGTCGGCTGCGGAGGCTAGTCGCCATCGGCAGGAGATGGAGGCGCAAGAGGCCGCGGAGGAGGCGGAGATGTTCGCCTACATGGATGAGGCCAAGCAGGAGGAGGATGAGCCGGAGCCCTCCTACCTGCCCGCCCAACCGGCGCCCGGCACCGTCGTCGTGGACATCTTCTTCGACGGAGAGTATCTAGGGTCGTACGTAAATGTAGTACGTAGGACTTCTTTTGCATGATTTGTATGGATCTAGGGGATGAAATATGAAAGAGGCGAATGCAAAGTGGCTAACTTGAGATATACCCGGTCAGAGTTTCATTTGTATTTGAACAGCTTAGAAGTAAATAGTTCTTCGCCCGCAAAAAAGAAGTAAATGAAACTCTGTAAACAAGGACTTCATGCAGGCAGTATTGTAGATCGCCAAACATGTGAGAACCTAACACAATGGTGAATGCGGAAGCATAATAGACTCAAAGCACATAAACCACATGCAGTTTCAGGATTTTGGACATACAAGAGAGCTACAACAAGTTGCCAAGAACCAACTCCGATGAATATTGTTAATCATTGGAGAGGGAGAGGGAGAGGGAGAGGGAGAGGGAGAGAGAGAGAGTTATTGTAGGGACGCGGAGTTTGTGAACAGAGCCTCGCGATTCGCCGCATTTAATGCGCGCAACAGGCTCGTGTTCTGCAAAAAATTGGGAAAATGAGATATACGTACACATGCAGACCTGAGCAGTGGGCCATTGTCTCGCACAGATGATGAAACGCCGTCCAAGAGTGGGAACAGAGCCGTGGCTCGAGACGTCAATGTCATCCTGATCCGTGGCTCAGGTTTTCTGCTTTTCCGGTAACTGCGAGAACCGACAGTAGCCGAGTAAATGCAAAGGGGTCGCTGGGAGCAGTTGTCTTCTACATCAAGAGATCTCTTGGATCCTTCCTTTGTTTCAAAGAACGGCGATCTCGGCGAGCTACGGCGTGCGAGAAGATGCCTGCGGCAACCCGCGAAGATGGAGTTCTTTATGCAGCCCATTAAGAGGTACGGATCTGAGTCGTTGTGTATTTTTTTTTTCTTTTCTTTTTTGAAAAGGGGTGATCCCCGGCCTCTGCATCAGCATGATGCATACGGCCACTGAGTCGTTGTGTATGTATTACCTTATAATTTGTGGTGGCGATTTCTGAAGATCTAGACTGTATTTCGCGATTTGTGGTGTGCAGACGGCAGACCTCCCCATGGAGCCGCTTGGGCTGCTGCCCATGACGGCAGCAGGTGCGGACGGACAGATCTGTGCAGCAGAAATGGTGGCGGGGACAGGGATTGAAGGTTCCGCTCAAGCATCTGAGCAATTTGTAGAGCAGATCGACCCCAAAGTTCCTGGGTGAACGCAAAGGTATGGCGTTGTGACGATTTTTTTTTTTGAAATAATGTTGTGACGATATTCTTTTTGAAATAATGCTGTATATTCGGAAAGTTATTATCATTTAGACGTGGAACAGATCATATACTGTGTTTTATATTCAGAAAGGGTTATATGTGTTGATTGATCTTTGTAGATCAAATAGATGGCACCTGCTTAGTTTCTGCTTGCTGAATGCTCCAGCAAGTCAACGAAGCTTTCAGTAACTGACAGCCTTCAGACAAGTGTAGCCATGGTAATGCTCATGTACATATGGTAGATCCATGCGTTCTAATTTTGAACTACATGAGCACTGTGGAGACTGTATACATATTAACCAGGTGAGACTGAGATGAGTTGTCCCTTGCGTTTGTCATTGGTTCATGTAGCTATAGCAATATTGTTGTGCAGCTCTTGGCAAAGAGAGGAGATGGTTCCCTCTGTCTTCTCGGACGGCGGATCAGCAATTACACGATCGGATGCATACTCCGAGTGAGATGTGCTTTTGGTGGAGGTACTTTGCATTCGTGTTGTATGTGGCTCTTTTCTATGTTTTGGGGATGTTCGTCAGTTTGGTATGAATGACATTTTCAGGTCGATGTAGCATTGTAGCTTCGGAGGGCGCCCGTGAAGGAGAAGGATCTGAGGTGCCATAAATTTGTCTTCTGCTCTTTCTGCTATCTCAGAGGATGCAAGCATCTATAATCTAGTTGATATTCAGGAATGAACACCTGCATGATCTTACGAATGTCTGAAGACTAACGCCTGTATTTTTGCAGGGGGCTAGGTGCTGATGATACTGATCTGGGCGAAACGCTGTGATGGTGGAAGGCCACGGGAGTTGCCAGGACTGACACTGCCTGAAGAGGGATACGGCGACCACGATCCTGCCGCCGGTGGCTGCACCTGCGTCGCGGCAGAGAAGGATGAAAATGGGGACGATGTTGGTCCAGAATCAGATAGACGACGGCCCATACCGTTGTCTTCCATCCGAGCCGGTTTGGGCGTAATAACGGGGTAACGTCGGCCACTTTTCAGATGTGGGCCATGGGCCCTGGATAAAATAACAATACAGGGAGTATACCTGGGCCTATACCTGTTCGGTCGAGCATCCCGAAGCCAGCTGATGGCGTAGATAGCGAGCTTACGTGTGCTCGGGCTCACATGAGCACTTTCCTTATTATAGTGAAATTACTTACAATTTTAGGATCATAAAGTTGCATAACGTGGACTATGGTAAAATTTAGAAGGCTTCCATTTTTTTGCCAAATCTATGAAACTGACCAAGAGTTTGGTACTATTAGAGTTGACGAACTAGATTTATTCATTGGGTCTTTCACTATAGATTGAGAACAAAAAATGCATGTTGCTCCTTTATTTAATCATCCATTAGATCAACTTTTGGATGGTCTGGATTTTTGTTTTATGGATAGTCTGGATTAAGTGGATCAAATAACTCATGTTTTTTACACCGGTATAGATGATGGCAACCTAGGAAGTTTACT
This sequence comes from Aegilops sharonensis, assembly GCA_904067115.1. Taxonomy (NCBI): domain Eukaryota; kingdom Viridiplantae; phylum Streptophyta; class Magnoliopsida; order Poales; family Poaceae; genus Aegilops; species Aegilops sharonensis. Next base: position 962,271,118 of record LR880967.1, read on the forward strand.
AAAGAAATGCTTTTGTCCTGAAAAAGAGATAAATGAATAACATTGCATTAACCGATCTTTTTATCTCTCTTAACGAAGGAAAAAACAGTCACACTTTCTGATGGAGATATACAGGCCTTGCGCTAATAATGCTAGAAATCCACACTCTTTCTTCCATATTTTCTTCATAGAATTGAAATGTCTCAACTCATAAGAGACACAGATACTATGTCACCACACATTGCATACACTAGGCTGCCAAAAAGCCAAGCATGGATAAATAAAGAAAATATGGACATTCTTTTCCGAAACATCAATAGGTTCTTAGGTTACATCATTGCCTACATTCAGATCTCCTTTCCTATATATTTTGTTAATACTATATATTACTGGTGAAAAGAAGGCTTTTGGCTTGTACTAAATCCCTACTTGTCTCGGGGGAACTAAATGCCTACTTGGTTTAGCTTATATGGAGAAATAGCTAAATCCATGAACAAACAAACATTATAATCATAAAAATTAATATTTATTGGCCTCATAAGCACTTAGTGGCTCTGTTGTTTCGACGTAAGCGAATGTCCGGCACTGACTGTAGAAATTAGCACCCTTCATATTTGCAACTAACGTCCCATGATCTCGCTGGCCAACCTGCACCACCTCGCCGGACAATGACGGGCCTTTCCTTCTATGGTGTGCATGCAACGATGACTCCTCTCGTGTCAGGATGTACTCGCCGTACACGAAACGAGGCCATGGAAGGTGTTGTCGTCGGAGGCTGTACCGGCGGCTCCACCGGCGTCCCTTCTCCATAATCCACACCTCGGTGGATACAGAAAGGTCACGGATGACAATGCCCAGCCTCCCATGTACCTCGGTTAGGCGGGCATGTTCAGGCCCGGCTGGCTGTGCAGGTAGCTCTGTGAGGGAAGTGATGAGCTCGTCCTCGAGGTCAAACGACACGACCCTCGTGGCCGCACCCTTCGTGACCCAGTGTGTTATGCCGTCGATGCTAAGGATGCCAGAGCCGAGGTTGCACCTTGCCCTACCCTCAAGGCTGGTCGGCACCTCCCGCCATAACGTATCCCCCAACGTGAGCACATGCACACCGTTGAACTCGCACACGTGTCCGAAGCTGCATGGAACATGCACCACCTTGTACCGCCCTGTCGTCGGGTGGTACGCGAAGCTGTATGCCTCGTCCCAGTTTCTCGAGCGGCTGTGCCCGATGAACTTGTCGGCGCAAGGCAGCAGCGGGAGGGGCAACGTCTTCTTGGTGGCCGGATTGACCAGGGTGATGGCGCCACCTGTCATCTCCTCGTTGTTACAAAGGCAGAGGATCCCGTTGCACGTGCCGACTAGCTTAGAGCGGCCGTCGCTCCTCCACAGTTCTCTGCAGCTCCCCGTGGACGATGAGGACAGGTCGTCGATGACGTAGGCGACGGCGTTCCACCAGAGGAGGGCCTTGGCGCGGCTCCACATCTCCGTGGTGTGCTCGCCGACGACGTCCCGCCAGTGCCGGCACACGAGGCGGGCCCGGCGCCGGGAGCTCGGGGCAGCCGTAGCAGGATCTCCACCAGGACGTCCGTGGGCAAGTCGCAACATCCCGCGTCGTCCATGGCCATGGGCTCTGTTTCTTCCGGTTGACCCACATCAACGCCGTGCGTCGTTTTCGTTTCAATATATAACCGGAGGGACCGGCCGGGTTCGAGTCCGACTTGGATGTCAACTTCTCTCTCTTTTTTTTTTTTTTGAGGTAAACTTCTCTCTTTTTTTTAGTGGTAAGTTCCTTGTTCGTTATGGAACTATATCTTGCCTGCCATGTTTGCTGTGTTTTCGGCGCAGTTTTGGACGGAACAGTCTTGGTCCCCAAAGGTGCAGCTTCGTTTTTTTCTTTGACGTCAGGTGCAGCTTCGTTGAAACAACGAAAACAGAAATAAAGAAAAAGAATCAGGATGGCTAAGCAGTTTTTTTCGAGAAGCTTCTTTAAAAAAAGAAGTGATAGCTCACCAAGTCACCATCCATGACGCTTCTTTATTTTTGACCTCGGTGGATAAGGCAACTTCGTTGCAGCTGTAGTGAAAGAGAGCCAAAATGACTCCAGGTTTACGGTTTTTGAAATTTGACTATATGTATATATAACATAGAAATTAAAAATGCAATTTTTTTCATATCTATATCTATATCTATACCTTATTTTTTATTTTATTTTTTTACTAATAAAGCAAGGTTCGTTTCATCAATTTTTTCATCCGTTCACCTATATTTTATGTTATTGGGCTGCGCGTAGTTATCAGTTTTTTTTGTTGGGCCGTCTGTTCGTCAATATGTGGGCCATGACAAAAAGATTGCTTGTTGAGGCCCCTCCCAATGCTCCACCTTGTACAGGTGCTAAGCCTTCCACGTAGGCAAAAAATCTGATGTGGCAGGTTATTTAAGAGGAGAGAGATGAGTGTGGTGACCCCAAGAAGAACCAATGCTAAGCGCGTGAACCTAGGCAAAACATTTAAAGAAAGGAAACCCATCAATACATGAAAAGCTTTATTTGCTAAATCATTAAATGAAGGAAGCTTAGCAACCATAAGCTAAGCACCTATGCATTGGGAAGTATAGTTGCTAAGCTATTTAATATGCTTAGCACCTCATCTAAGCACCCATGCATTGGCAGTAGCCTGAGAGGATCTAACTCAGGACTTGAATCTGTTGTCCCCAGGGTTGCAACCATACATAATTAAAATAGTTCCACCTCGCATTTTCATGAAGTTATAACAATTTTTATACCCTGTCGAGTTGCTTGCAAATCAGCAAGCCAGTTTGAGGATCAACAAACATATAAAGAAAATGGCCGGGTCGGGTGGGGGCCTGGTGGTGGTTGCCGGAGGTTGGATCTGGCCGGGTCAGAGAGGAGCAGGGAAGCAGAGGAGGCCGTCCGTGGCCATCTGGTGGACTTGGAGGCGGCGAGCTGCTGGTGACGCGCGGCCGGCGGTGACGGGAGGAGAAGGAGGTTCCCGCAGCGGAGTAACAGAGGCAAGGCGTGGGGTGGTCATGGGAGGAGGAGTTCCCGTTGCGGCATCACAGAGGCAAGGCGCGGGGGCGGAGAAGAGGTGCTCGCCGGAGTAGCCTCTGCTGGTGATCTACGTTGCGCGGATACTTCAAAAAGTGCGCGTATCCAGCCGGATACTGTCCCGATACTCGAATACTGCCCCGATACTTCCCGATACGTATCCCGTAAGTATCCTTCGATATTTTGATATTAAAAAAAGAAAATAATGTTTGATACTCCTAGGATACTTCTGCGATACGTTTTGGATACCTGAAACCCCTCGTTCGACGTGAAATCCCCTCAATAATAAAGGCGCCTTTGAAGATTCCCAACATGGGCGTGAGTTTATGTGAAAACATGTTCGTCAATGTTTATTATTCAATTGAAAGGTGAGCAAGAGAGAGTCGACGCATTGATTGGAACAGCAAACCTGGTCAAATCTCACGGCCAATTAATAAAAGTGGACTAAGTGCAAGAAAAGAAAGGCGTAATCTTATTGAGGCATGCTTTGACCTAGAAGCTCCTTAATTTTTTTTCTTCATATTTGTAATAATTAATATTTAACATCTATATATTAACGTATCCCCGTATTCATGTTTTTAGAAAATTGACGTATCAGGCGTATCCCCGTATCGCGTATCCGATACGTATCCAAGTATCCGTGCAACGTAGCTGGTGATGCGCGGCCGACGGCCATGGGAGGAGGAGTTCCCGTTGCGACATCACAGAGGCAAGGAGCAGGGCGGAGCAGAGGCGCTCGCCGGAGTGGCCTGCTGCTGGTGCTGCGCGGCCGGCGGTGATGGTTGGAGGAGGTTCCCGCTGCGGCATCACAAAGGTAAGGCGCGGGGCGGAGCAGAGGCGCTCGCCGGAGTGGCCTGCTGGCGGTGATGGCGGAAGCAAGCGATGGGGTGGCGGGAAGGCGTGCTCGCGGGAGGATGCAGCGGCGAGGAGAGGAAGGGGTGCGGAGGAGGCTCGCGGGCGAGCGAGGTCAATGGAGGCTGGCGCGTGTCCATGGCGTCTCCGGAGCCGAAAGGAACTAGAAAGAGGCGGGGAATAGGGGCGGCATTGGAGTTCTCCCGATCCGATCAGGATCGGGGCAGGAAGGTTTGAGGGGGGTGAGGAGAGTTTTTTAGGGGTCGGGGTGAGAGGAGAGTGGGGATAGGGGTTGCAGGGCTGGGCCTCAGAGCATCTCCAACAGCCGCGCTAAAGCGCCGCGCGCAAAAAATCTGTTAGCGCGCGCTGCGGCTGGTTTTGCGCGCCCGCCTGCGCTGGCTCCAGCAGCGGCGCTATAATGCAGCGCGCGCACCGCTCCAGCAGGGCGTAAAAATACAGCACGCGCCGCACAAACCACATGTACATTTCAAAAAAGATGAGCAAAAATGATCAAACAAATAAAATAAAAATCAATAACAAATAGTTTAAAATAAATCATTACAACTCAAACAGATAGTTTATCGTTCAGTACAACAACAAATAGTTCAAAATAAATTATTACAACACAACAAATAGTTCATGAACAATACAATGTCGAGTGCAGATATCATCATGCTCTTTGCCGTCCATGTCATGCCCACCATTCTTCAATTAGATCATTCTGAAGTTCCTTGTGCGTTGCGGGACGCCGAATGGCATGATAGGAGGCAACAAAACGGGCTACCCTTTCAGCCCTCCACCGCACTCGCACGGGATGTCCCAAGAGCTCATACTGTGAGTAGTCTAAATCTTGGCCACGCTCATTCTCGATGATCATGTTGTGCATGATCACACAAGCGTGCATGATGTACCATAGCTACGATCATTGCAAGATCCTCCTCCTCTTCCATATCAAATTCTTCTTCGGAAGAATCATACGACGAACTCATCTACAATGTTCAATACTATACTATAAAAACTACAATTCATAACATGCACCAAATTCATGAAGTTTGAGCAATACATACCTTGTAGGCGTTTTGTCAAACACCTTGCGGGCACGGCGCGGCAGCGAGCGCTCGGGCGCTGTTCCTCGGACGACGGAGGCGCGCGGGCGCCGGCGGTACCAGGAGGGGATGGGCGGAAGGGAGGGCGCGCGGGGATAGGCCGGGGAAGCCTAAGACGGTCGCCGGGGTGCGCGGGCGGCGGCGGCGGCGCGGCCGGTCGGGGGTGGAAGCGCGAGAGGAAGAGCGGGCGCGAGCGCTCGAGTGTGCCGCGCGCTGTAGCTGGCGCTCCAAATACACCGCGCAGATAAGCGTTTTTTACCGCGCCCCAACCCGTTATCGCGCGCGCCGTTTTTGCGCGCCCGCTGGAGCGAGCCGCCGCGTTGCGCGCGCGCTAAAAAGGCCTATTTTGCGGCGCGGCGCTAGTTTAGCGCGGCTGTTGGAGATGCTCTTATGTGGGTGAGCGTTAGCTGCTCTCTCGCATGAAGAGAGAGATTGAGAGAGAATTTTCAAGTGAAAAATATTGTTGTTTTTAGGTTTTTTTTGCGGAAAAAAACTTCCAGTCTATTCATCTTCAATAATGGTAGTACAACGAGCACTAGAAATAATAAAAATTACATCCAGATCCATGAACCACCTAGCGACGACTACAAGCACTGAAGCGAGCCGAAGGCGCGCCGCTGTCATCGCCCCTCCCTCGCCGGAGCCGGGAAGACCTTGTTATAGTAGACAGTCGGGAAGTCGTCGTGCTAAGGCCCCATAGAATCAATGCACCAGAACAGCAACCACCGCTGATGAAGAGTACAGATCAGAAAGAGCCAACCTGAAGACACAGGAACATAGACGAACGACGAACAGATCCAAGCAAATCCACCGGAGACAGATTCGCCAGACGCACACCTTCACACGCCCACCGACGATGCTAGACGCATCACCGAAACGGGGGCTGGGCGGGGAGTCCTTTATTCCATCTGCAGGTAGTCGTCGCCGTCCCGCCTTCCTGAGTAGGACACAAACCCTAACAAAACTCGAAAGAATATCTAAAAACGGATCCCTCTCACCGGCAAGGACCAAGATCCGCTCCACCTCCATGGCCCTAAGGCCACCGGAGACAGGGCGGACCGGCTACGGTGCCGGCAGGAGGCAAGAGGAACCCTAACCTTTTGGAAGCCGGCGACTGGGTTCTCCGGTGCTACTACTAGATTGGAAGGGGAGATGCCGACTAGATTCTGTTAGCACAGATTGAAATCACTTCATGGATGAAAAATCATGATAACTTTCAGAGAAAATCATGATAACATATCTATGTTCTTCCAGAATTTAATAGATATAGATGAAAACTACGTATATCTTAAAGTACTTATTTTAGTAACATGTGCTTCACCGCGACTTGCTACAATTGATCATTCGGATCCTTACTAAGTTTTTTTCAATAGTCACGAGGGTCACTTTACTTTGTAAATATTGATCGGGTCCAAGAAACTTAAGTAATTGTACTTCGAAAGAAGTTTATTTTGCAAGGAAACCAAATTAGTTTGTTAACATGCAAATCCAGTAATAAAATTTTGATCAATTTTTATTTTTTTTCTATTTTGTAGGTTGTATCTGGTGAAACCTGTATAGCTCAGTTTTATAAACATATCTAAATTGTTTTATTTTCTCTCTTTTGATGATTAGCGTTGGCATCTTGATTGTTACATGGTTGCGCAACAATTTCACATCAAAGTGAAGATAAGGCGACGCAGAAGTGGTGAACCGAGAGCTACAAGTTAGTAGTGCACCGTGATAGGTAAACTCTCGAATACCACATAAATCTTGAATTTATTTTGTATTTGGTACAATACATGCATATGCTATATATTTTAGTTAAATTTGTATATACAACTATTTATTTTTCTTCCATTGCAACGCACGGGCATATGTGCTAGTACAAGTTCAAAATATAGTTTAACAAATACGGAATCTCGCTATACACAACAACTATATGCGGACAGTATATTCGATAATAGTATGTAATACACGACACGTAGAAACAAAAAAATGGTGGACTCAAAATCATAGTAGACACAAAGCACGTTAAAATAA
>LR880967.1:962304006-962324348 GCA_904067115.1 Aegilops sharonensis
TGCCACATAACCGCGGGCACGGCTTTCGAAAGTTCAAACCCTGCAGGGGTGTCCCAACTTAGCCCATGATAAGCTCTCGCGATCAACGAAGGAATAGACCTTCTCCCCGGGAAGCCCGATCAGTCTCGGAATCCCGGCTACAAGACATTTCACAACAATAAAACAAGACCAGCAAGACCGCCCGATGCGCCGACAATCCCGATAGGAGCTGCACATATCTCGTTCTCAGGGCAACACCGGATGGGACATCCTATGAGTAAAACCAAACCTCGAGTTGCCACGAGGGGGCCCCGCAGTCTACTCGGTTCGGGCCAGCACTTAGAGAAGCACTGGTCCGGGGGGGCTAAATAAAGATGACCCTCGAGAGAGCGACTCCCAAGGGAAAAGTAGGTGGTGGTGAGGCAAATGGTAAAACCAATGTTGGGCCTTGCTGGAAAAGTCTTATTCAAAGCGAACTGTCAAGGGGGTCCCATAAATCACCCGACCGCGTTAGGGACGCAAAATCCGGGAACATAATACCGATATGACGGAAACTAGGGCGGCAAGAGTGGAACAAAACACCAGGCATAAGGCCGAGCCTTCCACCCTTTACCAAGTATATAGATGCATTAATTAAATAANAACCAATGTTGGGCCTTGCTGGAAAAGTCTTATTCAAAGCGAACTGTCAAGGGGGTCCCATAAATCACCCGACCGCGTTAGGGACGCAAAATCCGGGAACATAATACCGATATGACGGAAACTAGGGCGGCAAGAGTGGAACAAAACACCAGGCATAAGGCCGAGCCTTCCACCCTTTACCAAGTATATAGATGCATTAATTAAATAAGATATATTGTGATAACCCAACAAGTAAACATGTTCCAACAAGGAACGGCATCTCCATGTTCCAACAAGGAACAAACTTCATCTTCACCTGCAACTAACAACGCTATAAGAGGGGCTGAGCAAAGCGGTAACATAGCCAAACAACGGTTTGCTGGGAGGGGTGACAACGAGTTAGAGGTTCATGGCAATTTGGGATGGCTTGATAAACAGGTAATAGGTAGCGCAGCATAGCGATAGAACGAAGCAACTAGCATAGCAATGATAGTAGTGAGATCCAGGGTAGCGGTCATCTTGCCTGAAATCCTGCAAGGAAGAAGAACGAGTCCATGAAGAAGATGAACGAGTTCCATGAAGAAGATGAACGGAAGTAGCCGAACCAAGCGTAGACGAACGAATCCTCACGATCGCAACGAAACAGGAACTAACAAGAAGAAGCACACAACATAGTGAACACATCACACATGAACAAGACATGATGCACAACCAAGCATGATGCATGACAAAGCTACATGAAGCTACTCATGGCAAGGGATGATGCAAACAAGAACAACACATCAAGGCAAGTTTAAATGAGGCCGGGAACAACATATAACAATTCCGGTAAGCCCTCATATGCAAATTTCGAAATTGGTCCAGACCTGAATAACTTTATGTTCAAGTTGTTAAACAGCAATTTAAAATGCACCACGATGATCTACACGAAATTCTAGTCAAGTTACATATAAAGTTCATTAGATTCGGAGCTACGGCCTAGAAGATATGAGCAAAACAAGTTAAACATGGCATTGGTGCAAAATGCATACAAACATCAAGCAAACCACCTCAAAACATGGATGCAACATGATAATATGAGACTACATGCAAAATCAAGCAAGTTTCATATAGAGCACAATCAAAACGGAGCAACGGATCAACACATACACCCAATACAAGTTATAGCAACAATCTGCCCAAAACAGCAACTAGGCATATTGCAAGCATCAAAACAATATGCTACAGTACCTCAATATAATAACAAAACGCATGGGCATGATGTACAGGTAAAGCATTACAAAACATGAACACTGAGCTATCTCCATAAACAACTAGAACATGCTCAAAATGACATGGCAAGATTGCAACTAATAACAGTTTCAGGCATTGGCAGAAATAACATCAGGTTGCAATGTTTAGAGCTAGGAAACAACATGTTACAGGAACTTATAATGGCAAAAAAAGGAATGGCATGAATCTACTAATTTCATAGAACAAAAGTCCTTTAGTGACCATAAGCCAAAAAGGATCAGAAAATATAGTAACCCCCATGTCAATATCGAAAGTTTCGTTAACAGATTCAGCAACATGGCATGTCAAAAACTGATAACAAGTAGGCATGTTTACAAGCTCAATGCACTCACTAGAGAGCCTTATATGAAAAACTAAGCATACATACATCAAGAAGACATGGCATAGAAGACATACATGGCAAGAACAATAACATAGCATGCAAGGATCAATCACAACAACCTTGGCAAAATTGAATAACCTGTAAACAATCTGCCAGGAAACATTTGATAGCAAAAGTAGAGCTCGATTGACTCAAGCTATGGCACTTCATAATTGCAAACAAAGGCATGGATGGATAGAGCAAGACATGCTTTACAAAACATCCTTACTGAAGTATCTCAAAATATGCATAGATCTCTCGGTATCATCAAGTTAACATGGCATCAAAATCAGCTAAAACAGGACTGAAATCAGCAACAACAAGACACCTAGTTTGCATGCTTGTGCTAGTCACCACATAGATCAAAAAAATACATAGCAAGCACCACTGGAAAGATGGCATGGCATATTGCAAAACACATGTAGGACTCAAGCCCATAGGATGCACACATCAATCATGGCAAAAATGACAAAAGTGCAAGTTCTGATAAAAATCAGAAACTAACATCACATAGCACTTTTGGAACAGCATTTCGGGCATCAAGATGAGCTCAAATGAAAATGATGCAATGAGATGAAATGATCTACACATCGAGACGAACATTTTGAAATATTACACACGCAAAACGGAGCTACATGCATGGAGATACGATGCAATGAAAATGGCACAAAATATCACATATTAGAGGACTTAGACGAATTTTAGAGGAGGGGAAAGTCAACCGCGGCACGGGTTTCGAGGATCGCCGGATCTTGCGCCGGAGATGCCACCGGAGAGGAGGGAGAAGGCCGGGGCGAGCTCGGGGTCGCCGGATCCGGTCGCTCCTCGACCGGATCTGGCCGGAGGAGGCCGGGCGAGGCGGCAGGCGGAGGGCGGCGGGGTCCGGCGCCGGCGGGCGGCGACCGGCGGGCGGCGGCGAGCGCCGGCTGGCGGCGGGGCGGGGCGAGGGGCTCGGGCGCGGGGGCGCCGAGCACTGCGGCGGCGGGGCGGGCGGCGCCCGCGGGCGGGGAGGCGGGCCGCGGGGGCCGGCCACGGGCCCGGGCGGGCCGGCGGCGCGGGAGGCGGCGGCGCGCCATGTGGCAGGCGGCGGTTGGCTGGAGGCGGCGGCGCGGTTTCGTCCGGCCGGGGACGGACATGTCCGGCGCGGCGCGGGGACGGTTTTAGGGTTTCGGGATGGATTTGGACTGCGATTTCGGGGAGGAAGACATATTTATCGGTAGAGGGAGCTAGGAGAGTCCAAATGAGGTGCGGTTTTCGGCCACACGATCGTGATCGAACGACGGAGAGCATGGAGGGGAGTTTGCTGGGTTTTGGGCCACTTTGGAGGGGGTGTTGGGCTGCAACAAAAGAGGCTTTTGCGGTTACCCGGTTAACCGTTGGAGTACCAAACGACCTCCAAATGATCCGAAACTTGACAGGCGGTCTACCGGTGCTATACCAAGGCCGCTTGACGAACCTCGGTCCATTCCGAGACCGTTCAACATCCGCACATGAAAAGAGGTAAAAGGGGGCGCCGGGAGACATAGGAGTGCCGGATTGCAAAACGGACAACGGGAAAAATGCTCGGATGCATGAGACGAACACGTATGCGAAATGAAATGCACATGATGACATGATATGAAATGCAGATGATGACATGGCAAAGAGAGACACGCAAGCACATGACATGGCAACAACGACGAATAACTGGCGGACACCTGGCGCATCGAATCCGGGGCGTTACATCCGGAGAGAAGGTTAAACTAATCCGAGACAGATTAAAGATTGCTCAGTCCAGGCAAAAGAGTTATGCAGATTCAAAACGCAAGGAAGTAACCTATGAAATTGGAGACAGAGCCTATATGCGAGTATCACCCTTGCGAGGAGTGAAACGTTTTGGAGTTAAAGGAAAACTAGCCCCAAGATTTGTAGGACTGTACCGTGTTTTGGAACGGATGGGAGAAGTGGCCTACAAGCTGGAGTTACCTGAAGGATTGTCAGGAGTTCACGATGTGTTCCACGTATCACAGTTGAAGAAGTGTCATGCTGAGATGGCTGATATGCCGTTGAGAGACACAGTGCCCCTGGAGGCGATTCAGTTAGACAGTAATTTGACCTATGAGGAGAAGCCAGTAAAGATTCTCGACTTTGACAGCCGAGTCACTCGCAACAAGGTTATCAAGTTTTGCAAAGTTCAGTGGAGCCACCATACTGAGGAAGAAGCCACCTAGGAACGAGAAGATAATATTCGCAAGGACCACCTGCACCTATTCTCTAGCCAACCCGAATCTTGAGGGCGAGATTCATCTTAAGGGGGGTAGGTTTGTAACATCCCAAATTTTCAATTTGGAATGTTATACATAGGTCATCCATGCATATCATATTTTATTGCATCCTCGTTCCGCAATCCTCGAAATCCTAAGCAACTCAAGGACCCTCGGAGAGAGTTGGGGATTTTTCCGAATTTTCGTATTTGATTTTATCAAATATTTGAAAACGAGGATTTGTGATTTTAATTATTTTTATCTCCGGAAAATATTTCTTATTAAAAATAAATGAGGGGAGATAATATGACTTCTCCAAAACAATTGAAATATTGGAGGAAAAATGTTAAAATCATTATTTGGATTTTATTTGAGTTTATTTGGAATTTTATTTGCCCTAGAAAAATTTGCACGTTTTAAAAATTGCATTTTAGGGGCCAAGAAAATGTTCATTCCGTTCTAAATATTTCATTTAGACGGTGAAAATTTGTTTTGGCATTTTTAGATTTTTATTTATTTTTCGAGGATTTTTCTAATTCTCGGCAGAATTTTTTTTTAAAACTTCCGCGCGCGCCCGCACCCGACTGGGCCGAGGCCCAGCCAGGCCGGCCCGCCTTGCCGCCGCCTTCCCCGCAAGCGCCGCCGTGCGCCGCACGGACGCCGAGGGGAGCCGGAGCCGGACTCCTCCTCGAGCGCCCCCTTCCCCAAGCCACCGCCGCCCCCCTCCTTAAATACCCCGCCCCCGCCACCTCTCACCGCCACCGCCGCCGCCCCGGAGCCCGAGCCGAGCCCGAGCCCCGTCGCGCCACCCCGAGTCCCGCCGCTGCCGCCTCCCGCCGCCGCCGCCTCCCGCCGCCACCCCGAGCCACCCCGAGCCCCGCCGGAGCCACCGCGAGGTAGCCGCCCCGCCGCCCGGTTTTTCCGAAGAAAACCGTTTCGGTTTTTTTAGAAAACCCTAGTTCTGTTTTTTTATATAAATTGGTTTTATTCTCCGGTTTATTTATTTAGCGAGCATTCGCTCGTTCGTTCGTTTTAACGAACGCGTTCTTCGTTTATTTTCAGTTAACGAACGTTTGTTCGTTAAACTGTTCGTCGTTTTTCTTTTATTCGGATTTATTCCGCGATTTTCCTGATCGGGATTTCTGATCCGATGTTCGATCTAGTATAACTTTTCGCTCGTTTATCGGAATCAGGCGATTCAAGCGCCTGGAGTTTCATCTCGAAACCCTCTTTACGAATAACCAACTCAAACCAGCTTTTTCCTCTGTAAAATTTGACCCTACTTCAGATTAGTAAACGGATCTTATTTCTTTTGCCGTTTGAGTTTCGTTGCTCGGTTTGGTTTGATTCTTTTTGCGAACCGGAGTTCTTAAATCGATCTCTCCGGTCAATCTCTTTAAGTAGAGTTTTGCTTGTGCATATTTGCTTGTTGCTTATGTATATTATTGTTTGCTTGCGATAGAATTCCCGGAGTGCGAAGCGTGTTACTACGAGTTTCTAGGATTCGCAGATCGTCAGCAAGGCAAGTAACACTTTGATCATACTCTTTTCATACCCAGTTTTTATGCATTAGTTCCAATCCTCAAACATTGCATGATTAGGATGTCATTAACTTGTGGGTTGGGAAGTAGATATTGAGGTAGAACCTATTGCCCTGTTACTATCAAACCCTTGGGAGTTACTTCTATGTGTTGCTTATATTGCCATGCTATGCTCGTAGACGTGGATTGGGTTTGAGTGTATTCCATGACAGATGTGAGATTATTAATTAATGGTTCAACTTAAGGTGGCAACTTTAATACACATCTGGGTGGATTGAGGCACCTGGGGAACCCAGTGTTGTTTGTTTTATTTTTGGAAATCCCGGGGTACCCGTGTGATCTTCCTATGGACCGCCACCCAGGCTCAATGGGAACTGAGTTTATTCATGCTAGAAACTTCCGTGTGCAGCCACAAGCTATTATGGGCTCTAGCATAGTTGAGTAAGTTACGTGAAGCTCTTGAAGAGGTAGATCAGCAGGTAGTGGGTTTTGTAGGTTTGTTATGGTCTACCCGGAGTAGAGAGTTAATATTTCTGAAAGACTGTGTCTCGGTCATCCGTTTCTCAAACACCATGTAGTGCGAGAAATCAACGGAGGCGATCGAGTCTTGTGGGGAAAAGTGCGCAAACCTCTGCAGAGTGTACAATCTAATCATGGTTAGCCGTGTCCCCGGTTATGGACAATTCTGAGTATCTAGTACCTGAGTATTCACATGTATCTCATCACTCTATATTAATATTGCTGGGATGTTAATTACTTTAATTGGGATTGAGTTGGGGTTATACCTTCTCAATGATGTTTCAACCACCATGATAGTTAAATTAAAATATATTCCTTTGTTGTAGGGAAAATTGGCTTTTCGCAAAAACTATAACCATAGAGGTTTCCACAAGCCATATATGCATGTAGTGATAGCATTATTCTGTTCCTGTTATACAGTGTTATATTGCCAGCATATTCCATGTGCTGACCCGTTCTCGGGCTGCAATGTATTATGTTGCATACTTTTCAGATGAGGAGTAAGGATCATTAGGTCGTTGCCGTGCAGCTCAGCTATGCCATTGGAGTTGATGGACTCACTTTATCTTCCAAGCCTTCCGTTGTTATCGCATTAGATGGCCTTAAGCCATATTATTGTAATAAGTTCTCTTTTGAGACCTTCGATGTAATAAGTGTGTGATTGCTACTCCGTTATAAATCCTTCGAGTACTGTGTGTGTCAGCATTACCGATCCAGGGATGACACTGAAACACAGAGACTTGACCATCTGAGGTCGGGTCGCTACATAAGAATATCATACTTTTTCTGGACAGTAGGGAGAGGAAATTCAAAACCTCCAAAAATGATAGTTGGAACTTTTCCAATTGAATTGATGCTATGAACTTGAGATTGTTTCCTCGGAAAGTGTACCGTATGTTCATTACCATTAACATGAAAAGTGACAACGCCTTTGTTGCAATCAATAACAGCCCCTGCGGTATTAAGAAAAGGTCTACCAAGGATAATAGACATACTATCGTCCTCAGGAATATCAAGAATAACAAAGTCCGTTAAGATAGTGACATTTGCAACCACAACAGGCACATCCTCACAAATACCGACAGGTATAGCAGTTGATTTATCAGCCATTTGCAAAGATATTTCAGTAGGTGTCAACTTATTCAATTCAAGTCTACGATATAAAGAGAGAGGCATAACACTAACACCGGCTCCAAGATCACATAGAGCAGTTCTAACATAATTTGTTTTAATAGAGCATGGTATAGTTGGTACACCCGGATCTCCAAGTTTCTTTGGTATTCCACCCTTAAAAGTGTAATTAGCAAGCATGGTGGAAATTTCAGCTTCCGGTATCTTTCTTTTATTTGTGATGACATCCTTCATATACTTAGCATAAGGATTTTCTTTAAGCATATCAGTTAAGCGCATACGTAAGAAAATAGGTCTAATCATTTCAGCAAAGCGCTCAAAATCCTCATCATCCTTTGACTTGGACGGTTTAGGAGGAAAGGGCATGGGTTTCTGAACCCATGGTTCTCTTTCCTTACCGTGCTTCCTAGCAACAAAATCTCTCTTATCATAACGTTGATTCTTTGATTGTGGGTTATCAAGATCAATAGCAGGTTCAATCTCTACATCATTGTCATTGCTAGGTCGTGCATCAAGATGAACATTATCATTAACATTATCACTAGGTTCATGTTCATCACCTGCTTGAGTTTCAGCATCAGAAATAGAAATATTATTGGGATTCTCAGGTGTGTCTATAGTAGGTTCACTAGAAGCATGCAAAGTTCTATCATTTTTCTTTTTCTTCTTTTTAGAAGAACTAGGTTCCTCTAAATTATTTCTCTGAGAATCTTGCTCGATTCTCTTAGAGTGGCCTTCAGGATACAAAGGTTCCTGGGTCATTCTACCAGTTCTAGTAGCCACTCTAACAACAAAGTCATTTTTATTATTTAATTCATCAAGCAAATCATTTTGAGCTCTAAGTACTTGCTCGGCTTGAGTAGCAACCATAGAAGCATATTTGCTAACGCGGTGAAGTTCATCTTTAACTCTAGCCAGATTATCACCTATGCGTCCTATCTCGAAAGCATTGTTCTTTAACTCTCTACCAACATAAGCATTAAAACTTTCTTGCCTAGCCATAAAGTCATCAAATTCATCTAAGCATGGGCTATGAAATTTAGTTGATGGTATTTCAACCTTATCATATCTATAAAGAGAATTTACCTTTACTACCTGTGTCGGGTTATCAAGACAATGTGGTTCTTCAGGCGGTAAATTAAGACCATGTATTTCTTCAATAGGAGGTAAATTATTAACATCTTCAGCTTTAATACCTTTTTCTTTCATTGATTTCTTTTCCTCTTGCATATCTTCAGGACTGAGAAATTAAACGCCTCTCTTCTTTGGAGTGGGTTTAGGAATAGGCTCAGGGTGGTTCAGGAATTACTTCAGGAACTGGCTCAGGAAGAGTCCAATTATTTTCATTAGTCAACATATTATTCAATAACATTTCAGCTTCGTCGACTGTTCTTTCCCTGAAAACACAACCAACACAACTATCCAAGTAGTCCTTGGAAGTATCGGTTAGTCCATTATAAAAAATATCAAGTATTTCATTTTTCTTAAGAGGATGATCAGGCAAAGCATTAAGTAACCGGAGAAGCCTCCCCCAAGCTTGTGGGCGACTCTATTCTTTGATTTGCACAAAATTATATATTTCCCGCAAGGCATCTTGTTTCTTATGAGCAGGGAAATATTTAGCAGAGAAGTAATAAATCATATCCTGGGGGCTACGCACACAACCAGGAGCAAGAGAATTATACCAAGTCTTAGCATCACCCTTTAATGAGAACGGAAATATCTTAAGGATATATAAATAGCAAGACTTCTCATCATGAGTAAACAAGGTGGCTATATCATTCAACTTGGTAAGATGTGCCACAACAGTTTCAGATTCAAGGCCATAAAAAGGATCAGATTCAACTAAAGTAATAATATCAGGATCAACAGAGAATTCATAATCCTTATCAGTAACACAAATAGGTGAAGTAGCAAAAGCAGGGTCGGGTTTCATTCTAGCATTAAGAGACTGCTGCTTCCATTTAGCTAATAATTTCTTAAGATCATTTCTATCATTGCAAGCAAGGATTTCCAAAGCAGCTTTTTCATTCATAACATAACCCTTAGGAACAACAGGTAAAACATAATCATTGGGGGAACCTTCATCATCACTATCATCAGTAATAGGATCTTCAATAATTTCATCCCCTCTAACTCTAGCAAGTTGTTCATATAGAAATTCACCTAATGGCAAAGTAGTATCACGTACAGAAGTAGTTTCATCATGCATAGCAGAAGTGGCATCATCGATAACATGCGACATATCAGAAATCATAGCAGTAGAAGGTTTAGGTGTCGCAAGCTTACTAATAACGGAAGGAGAATCTAGTGCAGAGCTAGATGGCAGTTCCTTACCTCCCCTCATAGTTGAGGGCAAAATAGTAGTTCGGTCGTTTTTCAAGTTCTTCATAGTGAATCAACAGATATAAATCCCAAGTGACTCAGAGAATAGAGCTATGTTCCCTAGCAACGGCGCCAGAAATTAGTCTTGATAACCCACAAGTGTAGGGGATCGCAACAGCTTTCGAGGTAGAGTATTGAACCAAAATTTATTGATTCGACACAAGGGGAGCCAAAGAATATTCTTGAGTATTAGCAGTTGAGTTGTCAATTCAACCACACCTGGATAACTTAGTATCTGCAGGAAAGTGTTTAGTAGCAAAAGTGGTATGATAATAAAGGTAACGGTAGCAAAAGTAAAGATAAATGTTTTTGGGTTTTTTGTAGTAGTTGTAACAGTAGCAACGGAAAAGTAAATAAGCGAAGAACAATATATGAAAAGCTCGTAGGCAATGGATCAGTGATGGATAATTATGCCGGATGCGATTCCTCATGCAATATCTATAACATAGGGTGATATAGAAGTAGCTCCAATTCATCAATGTAATGTAGGCATGTATTCCGTAAATAGTCATACGTGCTTATGGAAAAGAACTTGTATGACATCTTTTGTCCTACCCTCCCGTTGAAGCGGGGTCCTAGCGGAAACTAAGGGATATTAAGGCCTCCTTTTAATAGAGAACCGGACCAAAGCATTAACACATAGTGAATACGTGAACTCCTCAAACTACGGTCATCACCGAGAAGTATCCCGATTATTGTCACTTCGGGGTTGTCGGATCATAACACATAATAGGTGACTATAGACTTGCAAGATAGGATCAAGAACACACATATATTCATGAAAACATAATAGGTTCAGATCTGAAATCATGGAACTCGGGCCCTAGTGACAAGGAATAAGCATAGCAAAGTCATAACAACATCAATCTCAGAACATAGTGGATACTAGGGATCAAACCCTAACAAAACTAACTTGATTACATGGTAAATCTCATCCAACCCATCACCGTCCAGCAAGCCTACGATGGAATTACTCACGCACGGCGGTGAGCGTCATGAAATTGGTGATGGAGGATGGTTGATGATGATGACGGCGACTAATCCCCCTCTCCGGAGCCCCGAACGGACTCCAGATCAGCCCTCCCGAGAGATATTAGGGCTTGGCGGCGGCTCCGTGTCGTGAAACGCGACGAAACTTTCTCTCTGATTTTTTTCTCCCCGAGAGGGAATATATGGAGTTGGAGTTGAGGTCGGAGGAGGTCCAGGGGGCCCACGAGATAGGGGGCGCACCCTAGGGGGGGGCGCCCCTTGTCTCGTGGACCGGCCCTGGGCCCCCTGATGTATTTCTTTCGCCTAATAATTCTTATAAATTCCAAAAAGTGCCTCCGTGGATTTCCAGGACATTCCGAGAACTTTTCTTTTCTACACATAAAAGAACATCATGGTATTTCTGCTGAAAACAGCGTTAGTCCGGGTTAGTTTCATTCAAATCATGCAAGTTAGAGTCCAAAACAAGGGAAAAGTGTTTGGAAAAGTAGATACGTTGGAGACGTATCAAGGCCGTTCTTCCTAGTAGTGCTTGATAGCCGTTTCGGAATGGAGCGATGTCGAAGGTTAACTTTTCACTTCGGAAGTTGTCGGGAGAACCGAATACAACCTCTAGTACTAGAGAGCCCGTGCAGCGGGCCTCTAGGACTGGTATTACTCCTTTAAAGGTAGTATGGCTTTGTTTAATTCTTGTTGGGTCTATCCCCATTTTGCGGACTGTGTCCTGATATATCAGATTGAGACTACTGCCGCCGTCCATAAGGACTCGGGTGAGATAGTATCCGTTAATTATTGGGTCTAGCACCAAGGCAGCAGATCCTCCGTGCCGGATACTAGTCGGGTGATCCCTGCGATCGAAAGTGATCGGGCAGGCCGACCAATTGTTGAACTTGGGGGAGACGAGCTCCATGGTGCATACGTCTTGGAGTGCGCGTTTGCTCCTCCTCTTCGTTACGTGAAAAATGTTCACTGTTTTGACCCCTGGTGGGAATTTTTTCTGTCCCCCAGTGTTTTGCCGGCGAGGCTCATCCTCGTCTTCACTTGGTGTCTCCCTCCCCTTGTGCTCAGCGTTTAGCTTGCCGGCTTGCTTGAAGACCTAGCATTCTCTGTTGGTTTGATTTGCAGGTTTGTTGGAGATGCCATGAATCTGACATAATCTGTCTAGAATCTTGTTTAGGCCGGACGGTCCATCTCGGCTGCCTTTAAATGTTTTTTCCATTGACCGGGTTGAGAGCCCCTGAATCCGGCGTTTACTGCCGTGTTGTCTGGGCTATCTTAATTGCTTCAACGCTTGCTTTTATGGCGTCGCGGTTTCCCATTACCATCCCTGACTTCGGATGTGCCTGGGTCGCTGGTGCCGCTACGGGCCAGCCAAGTATCTTCGCCCGTGCAAAAGTGGGTCATAAGGCTTGTTAAGGCTGCAATTGTCCTCGGTTTTTCCTGGCCGAGGTGTTTGGCGAGCCATTCGTCCCGGGCACTGTGTTTGAAAGCCGCTAAGGCTTCGGCGTCCGGCAGTCGACAATTTGATTCTTCTTAGTGAGGAATCTGTTCCAAAGCTTTCGAGCCGACTCTCCGGGATGTTGAATTATATGACTTAAATCGTCTGCATCCGGAGGCCGTACATAGGTCCCTTGAAAATAAGCCCTAAAAGCATCCTCAAGCTCTTCCCAACTTCCAATTGAGTTTTCGGGGAGTCTCTTCAGCCAATGCCGAGCTGGTCCTTTCAACTTGAGGGGCAAGTATTTGATGGCGTGGAGATCATCTCCACGAGCCATATGGATATGAAGGATAAAGTCCTCGATCCAGACCTCCGGGTCTGTCGTTCCGTCGTATGCCTCTATGTTCACGTGTTTGAATCCCTCTGGAAATTCATGATCTAGCACCTCATCGGTGAAGCATAGGGGGTGCGCGGCACCCCTGTACTTGGATGTGTCATGACGTTCTGACGGTTGTAGTGTTTGGTTTTGATTCTGTGCCTGAACGCGCTTCCTAGGTCCCTAGATGGACCTGGTCATACCGACATCGTTAGCCACCCTATCGCGGCCACGGGGTGGTCGATCCGACTGATCGGCTGTTTTATTTTTCGGCTGTATAGGCTCTAAAGCCTCGTCATCGAATTTAGGCAGCAGCTTGTGCTTTGGATAGCTCTTTGTGTGGCGACTGCCACCGTACTTTTCTGCAGTGTCGAGCACTTTGCTCCATCTACTGTTGAGTGTATTTTGCGCGTCCTTGAGCCTTTGCTTCTGCTTCTTTAGACTCCTCATGGTGGCAAGAAGCCTTCTATGGAGGTTCTCTTGCTCCAAGTGCCTTTCCGAGATGATGTGTGCTTCGTCGTCCGGACTGCTCTCCTCTCCGGAGACAGGTTGATTAGCTTTACCCTCGGCGTCACCGTTGTCGGACAGTGGCTCCGTACTATGTTCACCGTCCGCTGGCTCATCCTGCTCTGTCGCTGGGTCCATGTGGTCGCCGTTTCCTCTGGAGTCGACCGGGGTATTATTCTTTCTTGCGCTGTTATTGTTGTTTTTGCCGAGGCGGGGTTTGGAGCGGCGCCTGCGTCATTGCTTTGGTTGCTTCTCGAGGGAACTATCCTTTGGTGCTTCTTCCCGTTCTTCATCGTTGTTTTCTTTGGGGGTGTCCACCATGTATATATCGTATGATGAGGTGGCAGTCCAGCGCCCTGTGGGCTGTGGTTCCTGTTTGAGGGAGTCCTGGATTAGGGGGTGTCCGGATAGCCGGACTATAACCTTTGGCCGGACTCCTAGACTATGAAGATACAAGATTGAAGACTTCGTCCCGTGTCCGGATGGGACTTTCCTTGGCGTGGAAGGCAAGCTTGGCGATACGGATATGTAGATCTCCTCCCATTGTAACCGACTCTGTGTAACCCTAGCCCTCTCCGATGTCTATATAAACCGGAGGGTTTTAGTCCGTAGGACGAACAACAATCATACCATAGGCTAGCTTCTAGGGTTTAGCCTATCTGATCTCGTGGTAGATCTACTCTTGTACTACCCATATCACCAATATTAATCAAGCAGGAGTAGGGTTTTACCTCCATCGAGAGGGCCCGAACCTGGGTAAAAACATCGTGTCCCTTGTCTCCTGTTACCATCCGCCTAGACGCACAGTTCGGGACCCCCTACCCGAGATCCGCCGGTTTTGACACCGACATTGGTGCTTTCATTGAGAGTTCCTCTGTGGCGTCACCTTTAGGCCCGATGGCTCCTCCGATCATCAACAATGATGCGGTCCAGGGTGAGACTTTTCTCCCCCGACAGATCTTCGTATTCGGCGGCTTTGCACTACGGGCCAATTCGCTTGGCCATCTGGAGCAGATCGAAAGCTACGCCCCTGGCCATCAGGTCAGATTTGGAAGTTTGAACTACACGCCGACGTCCGCGGATACTTGATCTTCGACGGGTTCGAGCCACAGCCAAGCGCGCCGCACTGTCACGATGGGCATGATCTAGCTCTGCCGCCGAACAGTGCCCTGGAGGCCGCACCAGTGTCTGCTCCGACCCCTAGCTCGGAGCCGACTGCGCCAATTGAGGACGGGTGGCTGGACACCGCCTCGGGGGCTGCAATCTCTGCGGCGATCGAGCCGAACACCATACCTGTCCTTTGCGAAGCTCGTGACTCCGAGGTGCCGGACTCCTCTCCGGACTCCGAACCTTCCGCGCCCCTGCCAATCGAATCCGATTGGGCACCGATCATGGAGTTCACCACCGTGGACATCTTTCATCACTCGCCCTTCGGCGACATCCTGAATTCAGTAAAGTCTCTCTCTTTATCAGAAGAGCCCTAGCCGGACTATGGTCAGCAAGGTTGGAATGCGAACGACGAAGAAATTCAATGCCCACCCACCACCCACTTCGTAGCCACTGTCGATGATTTAACCGACATGCTCGGCTTCGACTCCGAAGACATCGACGGTATGGACGACGATGTAGGAGACGAACAGGAACCAGCGCATATAGGCCACTGGACAACCACCCCATCTCACGATATATACATGGTGGATACACCTAAAGGAAACGACGACGAGGAACAAAGGGACGCAACGAGGGATCATTCCCTCGAAAAGCAATCAAAGCGGCGGCGTAAGCGCCGCTCCAAACCCCACCTCGACAGAGGAAGCAGCCATACAGACCCAGCCATAGAGCAGGGCGAACCGGCGGACGACAAACATGCCATCGAGCAACTGTCCGAACAGGGCAACTTGGATAAACAACCCGTCCCCGGCGAAGATAACAGTCCGGACGACCTCACGCCGGACAAGTTGCTGGAGCAGAAGAACCTCCACAAAAGGCTCGTCGCCACTGCGCGTAGCCTGAAAAAGCAGAAGCGGAAGCTCAAAACAGCGGAACATGCACTCAGAATTAGATGGAGCAAAGTACTCAACACCGTAGACAAATACGGCGACAGTCGCCACACAAAGAGCTATCCGAAGCGAAAATTACTGCCGGAATTTGATGATGAGGCCTTAGAGCCTCCGCAATCAAAAAATAAGGAAGCCACCCGGTCGGCTAAACGACCCAATGGCCAACCCAGTGCGGCAAAGGACGCTGCACAAAAGCCGTCACGCGATCCGCACAAGGATTCGCATCAAAAAGATGGCACAGCCAGATCTATCTATGGGCCAAGAAAGCAAGCTCTAGTAAGCAATGCAACACATCAAATATCCGAACATCACGGTACACCCAGATATAGGGGTGCCGCACACCCCCTATGTTTCACCGATGAGGTGCTGGATCATGAATTTCCAGCGGGATTCAAGCCCGTAAACATAGAGGCATATGACGGAACAACAGACCCTGGAGTCTGGATTGAGGATTACATCCTCCACATACACATGGCTAGAGGAGATGACCTCCACGCCATAAAATACTTACCCCTCAAGCTCAAAGGGCCAACCCGGCACTGGCTTAAAAGCCTTTCCTAAAACACCATTGGAAGTTGGGAAGAGATCGAGGATGTTTTTCGGGCAAATTTTCAAGGGACCTATGTCCGACCTCCAGATGCAGACGATTTAAGTCACATAACTCAACAACCCGAAGAGTCAGCCCAGAAATTCTGGAACAGATTCCTTACTAAAAAGAACCAAATAGTCGACTGTCCGGACGCCGAAGCCTTAGCAGCTTTCAAACACAACGTCCGATACGAATGGCTCGCCAGACACCTCGGCCAAGAAAAGCCAAGAACAATGGCCGCATTAACAAGCCTCATGACCCGCTTTTGTGCAGGAGAGGATAGCTGGTTGGCAAGATGCAGTACCAGCGACCCAAGTACATCCGAAGTTAGGGATGGAAACGGGAAACCGCAACGCAGCAAGGACCAGCACCGGACCAAGGGAAACAGCCCGAAGAGCACGACAGTCAACGCCGGATTCAAAAGCTCTCGGCAGAATCAGAAAAAGCTGCCCCTCAAGGATAACAGGGACGAGGTATCTAACCTAAACAACATCTTGGACAAGATATGTCAAATCCACAGTACTCCCGGGAAGCCTGCAAACCATGCCCACAGAGATTGTTGGGTCTTCAAGCAATCCGGCAAACTCAACGCCGAACACAAGGGGCTCGACACACCAAGCGAGGACGATGACGAACCCCACAAGCAGAGCACTGGAAAACAAAAGAATTTCCCACAAGAAGTCAAAACAGTAAATTCACTTCACGTGACAAAAGGGAAGAACAGAGTGGTGCCCATAGAGATACGCGCCATACGGCCTATCCCAGAGGAGTCCCGCCACTGGTTGTTAAAACCAATCACCTTCGACCATCAGGATTACTCTAGATGTATCCGGAATGCAGGCTGGACTGCCTTGGTATTATATCCGATAATTGACGGACTCCACTTTACACAAGTCCTAATGGACGGTGACAGTGATTTAAACCTGCTATATCAGGACACAATCCGCAAAATGGGGATAGACCCAACAACAATTCTCCATAGCAACACTTCCTTTCAAGGGGTAACGCCAGGCCTAGATGCCCATTGTACGGGCTCTCTCCTGCTAGAAGTTATGTTCGGCTCACCCGACAACTTCCGTCGCGAAAAGCTAACCTTCCACATCGCCCCATTTACAAGTAGCTATCAAGCACTACTGGGACGTGAAGCTTTCGCCCGCTTTAACACAATACCGCATTATACATCTCTTATACTTCAAACGCCCGGTCCGTGAGGCATAATCTCATTAAAGGGAAATATCGAGTGTTCCTCGAGCGCGGAAGATTGTGCGGCTGCCTGAACAGCCACACACTAAGCCGGCTTCACTAATCAAAGCACCTAAACAGGTCGTTCAGACCCCGTACATGGCTAGACGAGTCCGGCGTAAACATACAAGGGCTTACTAGCCGCATACCCCCGTTCAAGGGGCTCCGCGCATGTACAACAAGAGACAATAAAGCTCAAATTTATTCATTTTTTAAATTGTACTTTGTTTATTTAATATAACTTACATTTTTGCACGATCCGTTTCAACTAAGTTCCTCTCTTTTACAGATGAACACCGTGCTACACCCGTCCAGGATACGGCACAACGGAGACACAGGCGCAGACGTGCAGTAGGGACCCGTTCCAAGGATTCTTTTCAGATTAAGACCCTGCGTAAACCTTTTTTACTGTCTCTTGTTGATTCACATCCCCCGGTTTCTTGATATAACCGAGGTGGAGGCTGGCGTCTTGGCATTGGCCACGTCAGGATCTTGCGCATACCTGGACACCAGGGGCTTATTACTAAGGGCGTTGTTCAGCCCGTTTTCATAAAGACCGAATACGTTAGGGAGTGTTAGGCGTCGCGAGTTTGGCCTTATATGCATCAGCTCCGAATCATGTCTTTGGTCAAATGTTGGGCTTGCCCGGCTCCTGTGTTTTTCTGCCTTACGTTCCGCTCTATCGGCTAAGGCGGCACCAGGAGAACTACTGTAGTTGTGCCCCGGTTCGGCCAGGAGAGCACCTCAGTAGAGAAAGCCGAAAACTGACTGTCATGATATAGCTTGAGACTGGTCAACCACTCGATGACCCACCGGAATCTTTAGGATTCCTCCGCATTAACGAAGGGCCGTTTCCCGGTCGTCAGGCACACACGCGCCCCGAATTCGGGCGAGCGCGGTGCCCCTAGGGGCTATATAGTAGCCCCACTGTCAAACTCCTATGGCTAAGTGAAAGTGATAAAGCATTATAGTCCAGTTGCCTAGTTCGCTGCGCTATCACCTCCTTTTTAGGACCAAGACGTTGGATTAAATGTGAAAATGCGCCTTGTGCAAACACCCCCGCATTATATGCGTGGGGGCTGAAGCCGAAGACTGCTATCTTTCAGGTTATATACACATATACATTAACGGCCGCACATGAGGTATTTTAATTCTTGCAGGCACAAGTATAAAAAGCTTTTATATTCCATCGAAACATTGTTTTACAATAATACATGTAATTCGAACATGATATCCTTCGAGCACTGCGTCTCTACTAAACGAGCGCCCTGCAGAACTTCCTGAATTAGTGCTCATCAGGTACTCGGCTCCCGTCCGAATCTTGGGATGCAACATCTGTGGTCTTCATCTCCGCCCAGTATGTTTTGACACGGGCAAGAGCCATCCGCGCACCCTCTATGCATGCTGACCTCTTCATTGCATTGATATGCGGCACCGCACCAAGGAACTGCTGCACCAAACTAAAATAACTCTTCGGCTCGGGCCTTCCCGACAACAGATGACTCACGGCATCCTTCATGGCGAGTCTGGATAACCTATTCAGCTCCGCCCATTCGGCCAAACGCTCGGTTAATGGAAGTGGGCGCTCTGGATTGTGGAACTGCGGCCAAAAAAGCTTTTCCACTTCGTGATCCTGTTGATCTCGGAAGTGTTCGGCCGCGTCCACGGCGCTTGCCGCCAAGTCCAGATAAGTATCCGCCGCACTCCACAGCCGGTCCAACTGAGCATATTTAGGATCCCCGAACTTCATCCGCAGCATAAAGGGCTTTCCAGCCGCGATATCTCCGGCCTGACGTAGCTCTTGCTTCATGGCTCTCATTGCGGAGCGAGCATCCTTGGCCTCGGTAGTGGCCTTCTTCAGGTCCTTCTGTTTCGTCCGATCTTCTTTTTCAAGAAGCTTGCAGCTGTCGGCAGCATCCTTCAACTTCACAGCCACCTCGGCCATTTCCTTCCTGCTTCGGCAGTGAGCAGCCTGTTCGGCTTTCAGCTCTTCGGCCGCCTTTAAGGCAGCTGCATCACTTTGTCTGGCCTGCTCCTTGGCTCGGGCAAGTTCCGACCGAAGGTTCTCCATGGCAGCGGCACCATCTGCATCAAGCATACATGTTGTAAGGCACGGGCATCAAGCCCCCTTACCAGGTGTCCGCGGAGAAATTGCATACCTTGTGACTCGTCAAGCCGTTTGTTGACAAGCGCGATGTCAGCATCCGCCACGTCAAGTTGCCGCTTTAGCTCGGCAGATTCATCAGTCCGGCTAGCCACCGGACACTTTGCCACCTACATAGGAAGAGCGACATATTATACCCGAGATTATGATCCTCGGCGCGCTGTCATTTTTGACAACGCACCGAGTCTCAGGGGCTACTATCTATACAGGGCGCATCTTTTATATGCGGAACTGTCAAAAGGTACATCATTTCACGTACCTCAAAACCTGTCAGTAAACTCCTGACGACCTCGTGCAACCCGCTCTCCGCGGATGAAATCCTTTCAATCACCGTGCCCATCAATGCACGGTGTTCTTTTGAGATAGACGCTCGCCCGAGCAGATCCTTCAGCTCCTCCGACCGTGCACCGGACGGTGCCGAACTCGTCTGATGGCCTTTTTCGAAGGCCGGACACGGAGGGCTTTGGGGAGCCATATGGCTGCTTTCCGGCCCTGCTGGATTCGGAGAAACCCTCCGTGACGACACCTCGGGGTCGCCCACGTCGCAAGGCGGTACGGCAGGGGGAGGCGTTCCGCTCTCCATCATCTCCGGACGAAGATCCCCTGAAGATGAGCTCTGTTGAGAAGGGCTGAGATCCGAACTACAAGGTAAAAATTCAGTTATCTTTCTCAGGAATAGAATAGGGATGTCTCTTATTTTAAAACTCCCCTCTCTACTTACGGCTCGCTGGAGGGCTGATCCCCTTGAGGGCACAGTGCGGCCGAGGCACCTCCTGGCGCAGGACTCTCTGACGAAGATTTCTTCCCCCGCTTTGAGACCATGGTCTCCGGGTCTTCAGAGGCGGTCCTCTTCTTCCCCTGGATGGAGGGATTCTCGATTCCTCCTTTCCTGACAGCCTCCTTCGG
>LR880967.1:962357763-962374888 GCA_904067115.1 Aegilops sharonensis
GAAATTATGGTACTACTGAAAAAGAATTCTTAGCAGTTGTATTTGCTTGTGATAAGTTCAGACCTTATATTGTTGATTCTAAAGTAACTATTCACACTAATCATGCTGCTATTAAATACCTTATGGAAAAGAAAGATGCTAAACCTAGACTTATTAGATGGGTTCTCTTGCTACAAGAATTTGATTTGCATATTATTGATAGAAAGGGAGCTGAGAACCCCGTTGCAGATAACTTGTCTAGGTTAGAGAATGTTCTCGATGACCCACTACCTATTGATGATAGCTTTCCTGATGAACAACTAAATGTCATAAATGTTTCTCGTACTGCTCCATGGTATGCTGATTATGCTAATTACATTGTTGCTAAATTTATACCACCTAGTTTCACATACCAGCAAAAGAAAAGCTTTTCTATGATATGAGACATTACTTCTGGGTTGACCCACATCTTTATAAAGAAGGATTAGATGGTGTTATTAGACGTTGTGTACCCGAGCATGAACAGGAACATATCCTACGCAAGTGTCACTCTAAGGCTTATGGAGGACACCACGCTGGAGATAGAACTGCACATAAGGTGTTGCAATCCGGTTTTTATTGGCCTACTCTCTTCAAGGATGCCCGTAAGCTTGTCTTATCTTGCGATGAATGTCAAATAATTGGTAATATTAGTAGACGTCAAGAAATGCCTATGAATTATTCACATGTTATTGAACCATTTGACGTTTGGGGCTTTGATTATATGGGACCTTTTCCTGCCTCTAATGGTTATACACATATTTTAGTTGCTGTTGATTATGTTACTAAGTGGGTAGAAGCTGTTCCAACTAGTAGTGCTGATCATAACACCTCTATTAAGATGCTTAAAGAAGTTATTTTTCCGAGGTTTGGAGTCCCTCGATATTTAATGACTGATGGTGGTTCACATTTTATTCATGGTGCTTTTCGTAAAATGCTTGCTAAATATGATGTTAATCATAGAATTGCATCTCCTTGTCACCCGCAGTCTAGTGGTTAAGTAGAATTGAGCAATAGAGAGCTCAAATTAATTTTGCAAAAGACTGTTAATAGATCTAGAAAGAATTGGTCCAAGAAACTGGATGATGCATTATGGGCATACAGAACTGGATATAAAAATCCTATGGGTATGTCTCCGTATAAAATGGTTTATGGAAAAGCATGTCACTTACCTCTCGAACTAGAACATAAGGCATATTGTGCTATTAAAGAGCTAAACTATGATTTCAAACTTGCCGGTGAGAAGAGGTTGTTTGACATTAGCTCGCTTGATGAATGGAGAACCCAAGCCTATGAGAATGCCAAGTTGTTTAAAGAAAAAGTTAAAAGATGGCATGACAAAAGAATACAAAAGCGTGAGTTTAATGTAGGTGATTATGTATTGTTATACAACTCCCGTTTAAGATTTTTTGCAGCAAAACTTCTCTCTAAATGGGAAGGTCCTTACGTTATCGAGGAGGTCTATCGTTCCGGTGCCATAAAAATCAACAACTTTGAAGGCACAAACCCGAAGGTGGTGAACGATCAAAGAATCAAACATTATATCTCAGATAATCATATAAATGTTGAAACCAATGTTATTGAAACCATAACCCCGGAGGAATACATAAGGGACACTTTTCAGAACGTTTCAGGCTCCGAAAAGGAATAGGTATGTGGTACGGTAAGTAAACCGACTCCAAAACAGTTGTAATGGCAATGTTTCTCCGTTTTGTAATATTTAGAAAAATAGAAAAATAAGAAGCAGTCCAGGAAGGACACGAGGTCTCCACGAGAGTGGAGGGCGCGCCCTACCCCCTGCCTCGTGGGCACCTCGTGTGCTCTCCGGACTCTGTTTTCTTGCACGTTACGTATTTTGGTCGGTAAAAATTCATTAGATAATCTCCCGGAGGTTTTGACCGCCGTATCACGCAAATATCCTCTATTTTTGTTTCGAGCTGTTGCTGCTGCAGATTATAGCAAGATATCTTCTCAAGAGTTAGTCGGGGAGAGCCGGGTGTCTCATCCGGCATAGAGATCAACGACAAACAGCGATGCTGACCACTTTGGAGGCTGATTTGAAGAGGATAGATGCCATGGAGGAGGATCAAGAAGTCACTTCTCGCTTCCGAGTTGGATTCACGAGGAGGGAACTACAGAGCTCAGCTATTCCAAACTCGGTTATCCCTTCCAATGTTAGATTTCTTTCTTACGAGAATATGAAAAAGAGTGTTACCTATTTCCCCACAGCTATGCAACATCCATGGGTGCAAGGAGCTTTAACCGTTACGGGTAAGCTCCGTAAGGAGATAATGGATCTCAAGCAGCAACTCAATAAGCTCGAGGAAGAGAATCATATCCTGAGGAGTATCATCGCCAATAATATCACACCATCACCTCCGAACAAAGAGACATAATCACATAGGTATGGGCACTCCCTTTGGCAACTGCCAAGCTTGGGGGAGGTGCCCCGGTATCGTATCACCATCACACTCCTATCTTTACCATTTTTCTAGTTCGATCCTTTTAGTAATATCTTGATCTAGTAAAATAAAGTTTTGGTATGATCTAGTTTTGAGTTTTGCTTTATGATCCCTCTATGTAATCGAGTCCGTGAGCTATATAATAAAGATTAGTGTTGAGTCAAGGGCTTGATTATTTTTCTATGATCTTGAGTGAATAAAAAGAAAAAAAAACAAAGAAAAAAAGAAATAAAAAGAGATCATATTGATCTTATGGAGAGTAATGACTTCACATAGAAAGAGTATGATGATTAAAAGTTGTTGAGAGTTGACAAATTTAGTTTTGGTCATCGATGCAATTAATAGGAAGTGATAAAGAAAGAGAGGTTTCACATATAAATATACTATCTTGGACATCTTTTATGATTGCAGGCACTCATTAAAATATGACATGCTAAATAGTTGATGTTGGACAAGGAAGACAATGTAATGGGTTATGTTTTCTTATATCTGAGATAAAGTATATTGTCATGGATCATCCAACAGGTTGATCTTGACTTTCTCCCTCATACTAGCCAAATTCTCAGCACCAAGTAGAGATACTACTTGTGCTTCCAAATATCCTTAAACCCAGTTTTGCCATGAGAGTCCACCATATCTACCTATGGATTGAGTAAGATCCCTCAAGTAAGTTGTCATCAGTGCAAGCAATAAAAAATGCTCTCTAAATATGTATGATTGATCAGTGTGGAGGAAATAAGCTTTATACAATCTTGTGATGTGGAAGAAATAAAAGCGACAGACTACATAATAAAGGTCCATATCACAAGTGGCAATATAAAGTGACGTTCTTTCGCATTAAGATTTTGTGCATCCAACCCTGAAAGCGCATGGCAACCTCTGCTTCCCTCTGCGAAGGGCCTATCTTTTAATTTTATCTTCTACCTTATGCAAGAGTCATGGTGATCTTCACCTTTCCTTTTTACATTTTATCCTTTGGCAAGCACAGTGTGTTGGAATGATCCTGATATATATATATCTAATTGGATGTAAGTTAGCATGAACTATTATTGTTGATATTACCCTTGAGGTAAAAGGTTGGGAGGCGAAACTATAAGCCCCTATCTTTCTCTGTGTCCGATTAAAATTCCGTAACCACAAGTATTGCGTGAGTGTTAGCAATTGTGAAAGACTAAATGATAGTTGAGTATGTGGACTTGCTGAAAAGCTCTGACATAGAATCTTTCTGATGTTATGATAAATTGCAATTGCTTCAACGACTGAGATTATAGTTTGTTAGTTCTCAATAAAGTTTCTGATTCATACTTTGCATTGTGAATAGATTATTACTTGGGCATAAGAAATCATATGATATTATCCAAATATGTTGTTGTTATGAGAATAATCATGATGCCCTCATGTCCGTATTTTATTTTATCGACACCTCTACCTCTAAACATGTGGACATATTTATCGTTATCGGCTTCTGCTTCAGGACAGGCGTGGTCTAAGCTTGGGGGAGTTGATACGTCCATTTTGCATCATGCTTTTATATCGATATTTATTGCATTATGGGCTGTTATTACACATTATGTCACAATACTTATGTCTATTCGCTCTTATTTTATAAGGTTTATATAAGGAGGGAGACTGCCGGCAGCTGGAATTCTGGGCCGGAAAAGGAGCAAATATTAGAGACCTATTCTACACAACTCCAAAAGTCCTGAAACACCACGGAAGTTGTTTTTGGAAAAAATAAAAAATACTGAGCGGAAGAAATACCAGAGGGGGCCCACACCCTGGCCACGAGGGTGGGGGCGCACCCTACCCCCCTGGGCGCGCCCCGCTGCCTCGTGGGCCCTTAGGGAGTCCTAGATTAGGGGGTCCTCGGATAGCCGGACTGTTGGACTATGAAGATAGAAGATTGAAGACTTTGACCTGTGTCCAGATGGGACTCTCCTTGGCGTGGAAGGCAAACTTGGCAGTACGGATATGTAGATCTCCTCCCTTGTAACCGACTCTGTGTAACCCTAGCCCCCTCCGGTGTCTATATAAACCGGAGGGTTTAGTCCGTAGGACAAGAACAATCATACCATAGGCTAGCTTCTAGGGTTTAGCCTCTCTGATCTCGTGGTAGATCAACTCTTCTAATACTCATTTCATCAAGATCAACCAAGCAGGAAGTAGGGTATTACCTCCATCGAGAGGGCCCAAACCTGGGTAAACATTGTGTCCCCTGCCTCCTGTTACCATCCACCTTAGACGCACAGTTCGGGACCCCCTACCCGAGATCCGCCGGTTTTGACACCGACATTGGTGCTTTCATTGAGAGTTCCACTGTGCCGTCATCATAAGGTTGGATGGCTCGTCTCATTGTCAAGGACAACATCAACTCTGGGGGAGCCCTGGCCGTAGGCCAAACTCTCTGACTAGGCGGTTTCGTCATGACTGCCCGTTTGGCCGCTGCGCCGACGATGACTTCTCGAATAATCGAAAACAGCCTCCACGTCGGCTCGGAATTTGCCGAGAAGTTGGATCCAATGGAGCTCTCTTATTTGAACGAGCTCTTGGATCGCATTGCCGCCCTGGGTGTCTCTACAGACTATGATTAGATCGGGCTTAAACCCGACCAAAGGGAGATTAACTCCCCGCCGGTCACCCATCATATCGCGGTGGTGGAGGAGCAATGCGGCGATTCTTCCTCTATCTTGAGGACAAACTATGTCTGGATTCCCGAGCTCTCCGAGCCAGATACCCGTCTACGGGAGGACATGGCCAAAACCTTGAACCTAGAATCAGGCAGCGGGCCAGACCTATTGGGAAACATCCCGGAGCCCGAACTTCTAAGATCGGAAACTCCTCCGCCCCTGGGTATCAGATCGGGTCAAGGTTCGGACTTAAATCCACCCACCCACCCAGATATAAGCGATCTTTCCCACATTAGACAAGAACCCTAGGAGATAGTACACCACTATT
This sequence comes from Aegilops sharonensis, assembly GCA_904067115.1. Classification (NCBI taxonomy): domain Eukaryota; kingdom Viridiplantae; phylum Streptophyta; class Magnoliopsida; order Poales; family Poaceae; genus Aegilops; species Aegilops sharonensis. The sequence goes on from LR880967.1 coordinate 962,363,199, forward strand.
GGGCCAGGTTCCTCCTTGTAATGAACAAGGTCAAGGACTGTCGCGAGGAAGACACAATTTCATTCTTTTGCAATAATTGCACGGACAAGGAAATCCTCAACGCCATAAGTCACCGTGACATAGCACACTTCACTGACTTGGCGGCCATAGTACGGAAGTACTGTGCGATGGAAAGCGCGTGGAAAACCCAAACAAAATTCTGGGATCCTCCGGCCCTCACCAAACCCCTCGTCCGAACTAAAAGGGTGTACTCTCGTAAGTCACCAGATCCAATTACAAAGAAACAAAAACCCACTACAGGGCACGGGACCGTATTGGAGCGATGGCTTAATGGGCCATGCAAAATTCACAGTACATCGGATACCATGCCAACACACAGCCTTAGAGCATGTTGGGTACTCCGGCAGGTGGCCAAGAGCGGTGAGAATCTCCTCATCAACAATACCGCAGAGCACCACCCCGCAGAAAACAGCAATACAGTATTGACAGTCTTCGAGACCATCGCCTTGAATAATAGGCGTAAGCGAGCACTCCGCAGCCTTGCCGAAGTCTACCACGTGGTAGCAATAAATCCGTGGAGTGATACGGCTATCACCTTCAATGTCAGTGACGAACCCACATTCCAAACAGCCCGAGCACCGGCCGCCTTTGTCCTTAGTCCAATTGTGGACGGCTTCCGGCTTACTAAAGTGCTCATGGACGGCGGCAGCGGATTAAACCTCATCTATGAAGAAACTCTTAGCAAAATGGAAATAGACAGGAGCCGCATTGAGCAAAGAAGCACGACCTTCAGAGGAATCATCCCTAGTCAGGAGGCACGATGTGCAGGAAAAATCACGCTAGACGTGGTATTCGGCACGCCGGAGAATTATAGGTCCGAAGAAATCACATTCCAAGTGGCCCCGTTCAGTAGCGGATACCACGCCCTTTTAGGGCGGGAGGCATTCACAATCTTCCAAGCTATACCCCATTACGGGTACATGAAGCTCAAAATGCCCGAGCCCAATGGAATCATCAATCTAGCTAGTGATCCGGACATAGCACTCCGCGCTGAAAATAAAACCGCCGCATTAGCCCTCGAGGCGTTATGCAAAGCCCTCGCGGCCGTAGAACTGACGGCGCTGCACTCCACAGTGGACAGGGATGATGTGATACTCGACAAAAGACCCAAATCCACCTCTTTTAAACCAGCGGATGAAATAGTCAAATTCCAAGTCCACCCAACGGACCCTACCAAAACAGCATCCATCGGGGCACAGTTAAACCCCACAGTAGATGCCGCACTACAGGAGTTCTTGCGCGAAAATTGGGACATCTTCGCCTGGCATCCTTCAGACATGCTAGGAATCACACGCAGGCTGGCCGAGCATACCCTTAACATTCTAAAGGGGTTCAAGCTAGTCAAGCAGACTCTTCGACCTTTCTTTGAACCTAAGCGACAAGCCATGGGAGAAGAGTTAGCCAAGTTACTGGAGGCCGGATTCATCCGAGAAATAAAACACCCGGACTGGCTAGCAAACCTGGTGATGGTACCAAAGAAGGACAAATCCTGGTGCCTATGTGTCGACTTCAAGGACCTTAACAAGGCTTGCCCCAAGGATCCCTTCCCCCTCCCTCACATCGATCAAATTATCGACGCTACCGTAGGACACGACTCATTGTGTTTCCTTGACGCATACTCCGGATACCATCAAATTAAGATGGCAGAGTCTGATCAAGCCGCAACGACATTTATCACTCCATACAGCCCCTTCTGTTTCAACACCATGCCTTTCGGGCTCAAAAACGCCGGTGCAACCTATCAACGCATGATTCAGACATGCTTGGAGACACAGATCGGCAAAATAGTGGAGGCATACGTAGATGATGTGGTCATTAAAACCAGACACATCGAATCCTTAATAGATGACTTGAGGCTCACGTTCGACAATCTCCGAACATACGACATCAAGCTCAATCCAGAAAAATTCGTCTTCGGCATGCCCGTCGGAAAGCTCTTAGGCTTCATCGTCTCTAATAGAGGAATTGAAGCAAACCCGGCTAAAATCCGAGCTCTGTCACAGTTGGCTATCCCAACAGACCTCAAGCAAATCCAGAAACTAACTGGATGCGTGGCTGCCTTAAGCCGCTTTATCTCCCGATTAGGAGAAAAGGCACTACCCCTTTATCGCCTTCTTCGGCGCACCGAACTCTTCGAGTGGATGGATGCGGCCACGGCCGGATTGGAAGAAATAAAAGCCATCCTGGCAACCAACCCAATCTTGGTCGCGCCATATGTCGGCGAACCAATGCTGTTATATATAGCGGCAACTCACCAAGTTGTAAGCGCAGTGCTCGTCGTCGAACGAGAGATGGACGGACATAAGTTCCCACTTCAAAAGCCGGTATACTATGCATCCACTGTCCTCACTCCATGAAAATCACGGTACCCACATTATCAAAAGATAGCATACGCGGTCTTCATGGCATCCCGGAAACTATGACACTACTTTCAAGAGTGTTCAATCACAGTGGCCTCTGAAGTACCACTCAACGACATAATAAACAACCGCGATGCCACGGGCCGGATTGCTAATTGGGCTATTGAGCTCCTCCCGTTCAACATAACATATAAGCCACGGCGAGCCATTAAGTCACAAGTACTGGCTGATTTTGTCGCCGAATGGACAGAATCTGAACTCCCTAAAGAGTACAGCACCTACTCCAATTGGATCATGCACTTTGACGGCTCTAAAATGCTGGCGGGTCTGGGGGCTGGTGTCGTCCTGACATCCCCCACCGGAGACATAGTCTAGTACGTACTCCAAATACTACACACAGACTCCAACAATGCAGCAGAATACGAGGCCCTGTTACATGGTCTCCGGATGGCAGTCTCCATCACTGCAAAAAAAAAAAAGACACATCCGTGACATTTTGGGCCGAACGAATTTTTTTCTGTCATACATATGACACTTCTATGACGATAATTGTGACAAAACCCGGTATCATCATAGATGTGGTGGGCTCCTACTTCTATGACAAAAAATCATGACAGAAAATGGGCTTTTCGTCCTGGGCGGGCCGGAGACGCTGCTGCATGACATTCTTTGGGCCGGCCATGACGGAAAAAACCATGGTAGAAGCGAGGGGGAGGAAAATTTTGGGGAGTTGCCGGTTACGGTGGGAGGTTGGGGGCCGAGGGATGCGCGTTTCTTTCGTACACGTGCGAGGTGTTGGCTCTAACTGAACCCGAGCGAGGCATTGGGCTCTAACTGAACCCGAGCGATCGATTGATGGCTGTTAACTGAACCCTATGGAGCGATTCCTTCACTACTGCTGCTAACTGAAGCCGGTCGATTGGAGGACCAGTGAGCGGTGCGGGGGGGGGGGGGGGGGGGGGGAAAAGCAGGGGGGGGGGGGGCGGGGGGGGGGGGGGGGGGGGGGAAAAGCAGGGGGGGGGGGGGCGGGGGGGGGGGGGGGGGGGGGGAAAAGCAGGGGGGGGGGGGGCGGGGGGGGGGGGGGGGGGGGGGAAAAGCAGGGGGGGGGGGGGCGGGGGGGGGGGGGGGGGGGGGGAAAAGCAGGGGGGGGGGGGGCGGGGGGGGGGGGGGGGGGGGGGAAAAGCAGGGGGGGGGGGGGCGGGGGGGGGGGGGGGGGGGGGGAAAAGCAGGGGGGGGGGGGGCGGGGGGGGGGGGGGGGGGGGGGAAAAGCAGGGGGGGGGGGGGCGGGGGGGGGGGGGGGGGGGGGGAAAAGCAGGGGGGGGGGGGGCGGGGGGGGGGGGGGGGGGGGGGAAAAGCAGGGGGGGGGGGGGCGGGGGGGGGGGGGGGGGGGGGGAAAAGCAGGGGGGGGGGGGGCGGGGGGGGGGGGGGGGGGGGGGAAAAGCAGGGGGGGGGGGGGCGGGGGGGGGGGGGGGGGGGGGGAAAAGCAGGGGGGGGGGGGGCGGGGGGGGGGGGGGGGGGGGGGAAAAGCAGGGGGGGGGGGGGCGGGGGGGGGGGGGGGGGGGGGGAAAAGCAGGGGGGGGGGGGGCGGGGGGGGGGGGGGGGGGGGGGATTGGATGAACAGTGAGCGGTGGCGTTGCCTCTGGATGAACAGGACCCCGTGGTGTGGATGGCTGGATGAACAGTAGACGGTGGAGGGGTGGCCGTGGAGGGGTGGTTGAACAGGACCCCGTGGTGTGGAGGGCTGGATGAACAGTAGACGGTGGAGGGATGGTTGAATAGTAGCCGGTGGAGTAGCACGCGGTGGAGGCTGGATGAACAGGAGCCCGTGGAGGCTGGAGAAGGTCGACGGTATCCCGTGGAGGCTGGAGGAGGTCGACGGTGGAGATGAACAGTATCCCGTGGAGTCCCGTTTTGCGGTACGCCACACCCCTCCCGATGAACAGGACCCCCGTTTCGACCGTAGCGCTCCAACACAAGTCCGTTTCATCCGTTTTGCGGTACGCCACACCCCTCCCGATCAACACGACCCCCGTTTTGACCGTAGGAGGTCCGTTTCCTCCGTTTTGCGGTATGCCACACCCCTCCCGCTCAACAGGACCCCCGTTTCGACCGTAGGAGGTCCGTTTCCTCTGTTTTGCGGTACGCCACACCCCTCCCGATGAACAGGACCCCCGTTTCGACCGTAGCGCTCCAACACAAGTCCGTTTCATCCGTTTTGCGGTACGCCACACCCCTCCCGATCAACACGACCCCCGTTTTGACCGTAGGAGGTCCGTTTCCTCCGTTTTGCGGTATGCCACACCCCTCCCGATCAACAGGACCCCCGTTTCGACCGTAGGAGGTCCGTTTCCTCTGTTTTGCGATACGCCACACCCCTCCCGATTAACAGGACCCCCGTTTCAACTGTAGGAGGTCCGTTTCCTCCGTTGTGCGCTTCGCCAGGCCTCTTTTCCATCGCATGTTCCGTCCAAGCCGGTTGGCTCCCACGCGTTCTGTTGCCTCCCGATGAACACGACGCATTCCGTTGCCTCCCGATGAACACGACGAATTCCGTTGCCTCCCCATGAACACGACGACGCTGTTTCTCCGTTCCGACCCAGCCATGTACATATGCGCGAGTAGGCGTTCGAGACCCTCGCCGATGTACGTATGTGGCCGTATTTTCTTTCTTGCACCCTCGCCGATGTACGTACGTGTACATGCTACATGCACGCCTCTACTACGACACGTGCGCGCCTCTACATCCACCAGTATATATGTACGTACACGTTCGCGACCAGAATGACAACGCTACGTACGCTTCGACCAGGTGGGTCCCGACTATCAGGTAGTTCCTTGCGTGCGGAAATGTAGCTGGTGGGTCCCAGCAGTCAGAGGGGCGAATCGTTTTTTTTGCCCGGACGTACTTCCTTTGCGTGCGAAGATGTACCTGGTGGGTCCCAGCAGTTAGGGGGGCGAATCTTTTTTTTTCCCGGATGCACTTCCTTGCGTGCGAAGATGTAGCTGGTGGGTCCCAGCAGTCAGGGGGGCGAATCGTTTTTTTGCCCGGACGCACTTCCTTAATTGCGAAGATGTAGCTAGTGGGTCCCAGTAGTCAGGGGGAAGCGTTTTTTTGCAAAATACGGTGGCCCGTCCGGTGGGTCCCCGCTGTCAGGTGGAGGAATCATTATTTTCCGCGTAATAAGGAGGCACTTCCTTGCAGCGGCTGTGGACCCAGCTGTCAGCCTCTCTACGTATAGTCCACGTCCGATGGAAATCGTTCCTTGACCACGTTGACCACGCCGCGCCGAGAGCACCACGGCGGTGGACGACGGCGAGGCCTAGGAAGGGGACGACTCGGAGCCGGGGAAGATACAGCAGTGGATGCCCATGCGAAGAGGAGTACGAGGGTTCACTAGTTTGGCTGCGGTGTGAGGCTGCTGTCGCCGCAGAATAACAGGGGGTGTGGGTGAGTAGAGGGATGGCCTGGCCAGCGGTGGGAGTAGTAGGGGGCGGTGACGCCTCCGCGGCATCACAGCCAGCCACGGGAGGGAGGAGCACGTGGCACGACCGACGCTGGTTTGGGCGGCTGGAGCAAGAAGACCAGAGGTTGAAGAAGCGCTACAACCGTTGGATGAACATCGTATGGTAATAGGAGCTAGAATCGTTCATATTGACTAAGTTGACAAAGCCCTCTGTCCCCGTCAACTTGGTAGGCCCACAAGTCAGCCTCCGAGTATGCTAGGTTCCAGCTGGCAGGGGCAGTATTCATTTTTTTGTGCGTAATACGGAGGCACTTCCTTGCGTGCGGAGATAGCTGGTGGGTCCGACAAGTTAGCGGGGGGCACGTTTTTTCGCGAAATACAGAGGCCCTTCCGGTGGGTCCCAGATGTCAGGTGGAGGAATCATTATTTTGCCCGTAATAAGGAGGCATTTCCTTGTGTGCAGCCGTGGACCCAGCTGTCAGCCTCTCCACGCACAGTCTACTTCCGATGGTGTCGTTCGTTGACCACGTTGACCACGCCACGCTGAGCGCATCCAAGGTGGTGGACGACGGCGAGGCCCCGGACAGCAACGAGCCGGAGATGGGAAGACGCGGGGGTAGAGTCTCAGACGGAGAGGTGTACGAGGGTTAACTGGTTCTAGTGTGGTGTGGTTCGGCAGTCGGTGGAGAAGAATAGGAGGTGTGGAGGGGTGGAGGGATGGCCTGGCCAACGGTGGAGTAGCGCTTCATAGCGAAGCGTGCTAAGCAGAGCTACTAGCAGCAGGAGGAGGGAGGTGGTCCCGGCGGCGCTGGAGGAAGAAGATGAGAGATTGAAGATGGATGCCGGTCGTTGGATGTAAATCCAACGGCTAACATGTCAGAATCATTTGCTGAATAAATTGACAACGACTTGCGTTGGCTTCGACCTATTGGCCCACATTTCAGCCTCAAAAAATGTGGCACGTATTCAACCCATTTTTTCAGAATTTACAGTATTTTTTTTGCGCGGTAGAATTTACAGTCAATATAATCTTTTTTTTGAATTACAGCCATTAGCTGGGCTGGGTGAACAATTAATGTAGCGTCCATGCGGCCCATTTATTTTATTTCCTAAAAAATTACAGGCCATTTGCACTTTATCTAGATACATGATTTTGCTGGGCTGATTCTAATTATAATGTTGGGTTGGGCCAGCAATGTTATCAAAAAATAAAAAAGGGCTGAGCATTTTGTTGTAAGTTAATAAGATGTGGGATATTGTTTTCTTACATATGTAAGTATCTGTTAAATATATGATGACAATAAAAATATTATATAATAACATATAAAATAATTTAAATATATATAATATAGTTAGAAGGGAAACATAAGTTGTACCTGGCGTTCCTATTATTATATAGAAAAATAGAACAGACCTCCGCGTTTTCTTCAAAAAAAATACATAAATTGGGCTGCCAAAAATAAAACCTCGGATGGGAGGTCCATAGGCCGGTCGATACATGACGGCCCAAAGAAAATACAAACAGGCCCTCCCATCCGAGGTCGTGGGTTGCGCATGTTAAAAATGAAAGCCTAGACGGGGCAGCCCAAAACCACGTCCAACACTTGCCAAAACTTCGTCCCTCGTTTTCTTTGTGTTTCACACACACGACATTGTGTGGGCATTTTGACTGTGCATCATATGAAGATGTGCTATGCATGAATGTTGACCAGCATGATGTTAACTGGCTGTTAGTTCCATTTTCGACCATGAATAAAACTTCCAACATGATGTTAACCCTGTTTGAGAAGGCCGTGTTAATATAAATGCTCTGCCTCTGAGAGTTGCAGTTTCTTATCTGAAACTGAACTTGCAGTTTCTTATCTGAAACTGAAACTTGCAGTTTCTTCTCGTCTGCATTTTTATACTCCTATGAAACTACATTTTTTAAGTGCTAAAAATAGATCTCTAGAATTCATAAAATTCTTCATATGCTCAATACTGCAAATCTGAAATTCAAAAGACATTCATATCTGAAAGTACTCTCAAAATACACAACACAAAACACAATTCACAACCTGCAAATACTGATAACCCTAAGCTCCTCCCGACAATTCACAACCTGCCCGACTATTGGGCTGGGGGGGGGGGGGCAGCTCCCTCCTATTCCTCGGCGGCAGACAGCCGCCCCGTGAGACGATGTGAACGGCGAGGGAGATGATGGCGGGGAAGCGCCGTCTGCTTTTCTCCTCTTGCAGTTGGGTTTGGTTGATGAAGACTCCACCGGCTCGCTCTGGCAGGACACCCTCACAAACGGCACCCTGTAGATGCTCGATCCTTCAATCTCTGGTGGATGCTCCATCTGGGATTGATACTCCCACTACCGCTCCCTCACGATCGGATTCGGTGAATCTGTTTGCTCCATGGCCCAGAGGAGCAGCTCTATGTACTCCGGCGCGACTCCCTCCAGGAGTATCGCCGCCTTTTCGCTCTGTTGCAGATATTTGGCCATGGATGTCACCGTCGCCGCTAGTTGGTCCTTGTTGTCAAATCAAGACTGTATCTCCAACATCCTAGCTAGCTTCACAGGGTCGCCGTCTACGATCCTCATGTATCGGTTGTACTCCTCCATCGATCTACTTCTCCACAGCACCTTCACTCGCCGGCGGTGGTTTTTGAATGGAAGAGGAGAGGAGCAACGCTGGTTTTGGATTAGAACGGGAGAGGAGCGACGCTGGTTTTGGACTGGAACAGGAGAGGAGGGGCGGTGGTTTTGTAATGGAAGAGGAGAGGAGCGGCGCTGGATTTAGATTGGAACAGGAGAGGAGCGGCGGTGGTTTAAGCGGAGAAGAGCAGAAGAGCGGCGCTGGTCTTGGAAGTATTTTTTTGTTGTTTTGCGTATTTTGGGTCAAAGTTTGACCACGTACTGTATATGACAAGCAAAATGTGAATGCATGTCACCAAAAATTGTATCGTTTGGTTCGTATCTGAATGTACTTTCAAATTATATTATTTTTGCAACGTATAACATATATTTTATGTGCGAAAATCATGGTCAATTATGACCCAGAATAAAAGGGAGACTAGTTAATGTGGGGTCACTTTCTTAATTGAAGGGTAAATTGATTTTGATTTTGATCCAGTCACAGCGCGCCGGCCCTCTCGCCAAATCCTAAATCGCTGCCGCACGCTCCTCTCCTTCTTCTCCATTGCAAAACCACCTCCTCTCCTCTCCATCATCTCCATTCCAAAACCACCATCTCGCCTCTCCCTCTTCTGATCTTCTCCATTGCAAAACCACCTCCTCTCCTCGCCATCATCTCCATTCCAAAACCATCTCCTCTCCTCTCCATCATCTCCATTCCAAAACCACAGTCTCGCCTCTCCCTATTCTGATCTTCTCTCCATTGCAAAACCACCTCCTCTCCTCTCCATCATCTCCATTCCAAAACCACCTCCTCTCCTCTACCTCTTCTCTATTGCAAGACCACCATCTCTCCTCCCATCTTCCAAAGCTAGCTCCGGACCACTCAGAACGACATCTATGGAGAGGATGCAGCAGCGAATCAGGCAGATCGCCGGCGGCGACCAGGCAAAGTTAGCCAGGTTGAAGGAGATCCTTAGTTGGTTTGACAATGAGTGGGAGATTTCAAGGACGGTGCGGGCCATGTGGCAATGTATGCGAAAGAGCGAGACGGCGGCGATGAGGGCGGCGATGTACATGTACTCCTCGGCGGTAGTCACGCCGCAGTCCTCCGAGTTCATCGAGTATCTCCTATGGGCGATGGAGCAGACAGATTCACCCGAGGCGACAGTCAGGCGGAGGTGGTGGGCGTACAGGTCGAAGGTCGAGCACCCAGAGGATAACGAATCGATCGAGTATGGTGTGCCGTTCGTGAGGGTGCAGAGCCAGCCGGAGCCACAGGAGTATTCGTTCTCCCACCGCAAGAGGAGGCCGGATGGCACGACGTCGCTTCCCCGACGTTCTCCACAGTTCCCTCGACGCTCGCCTCGTTTCAACGGCGGCGGTAGGGTTTAAGGTAAGCTTCGCACTAACCTACTCTTCCACCTGCTCATGCTTACAATCAGTGTGACAACTAATGAAAATCATGCTTACAATCAGTCTCCGAGTACTACGCCAATCACCCTAAAATAGCTCTGGACCTTTGGATCAAAGTTGTGACACAGTGTACAAATAAAGAAAAATAGATTGGTGCTTCTTTCAGAAAAGAGTACTCCCTAGAAAACTGCCAATATAAGCTACTAGTATTTGGTTAGAGGATTTGCTGCCGAGAAAGATCCGTCCACAGAGAGCGCCACACATCCCACTGGTTGTGGTGGATGCCAATGCGTGCATGCTGCATGGTTGGTGTCGGTAATTTTTACTTGGCACACCTCGCACTCTGCATATATGCCGGTTCCATACGTACATTTGTGTAGTTCCACCAAAATGCAGCTGAATAACCCTGTTTGCACAGATAATGAAAAAGCGTGATTACATTATAGTGGCACTAGTTGATGAAACACACAAAATAAATAGAAGAAAATATTGCGAAAGTATCATAGTATGCCATGCTGCGAGGGCAAGATGGGCCCTGCGACGCCTCATACGGTACGCCTCATACTGGACATCGTCCCAAGTCTCCCAGATACACCTTCTGCTAGTGATGAACATCAGTGTACAACAATAGTACAAGGAGGCGCCTAGAGACATTCAAATCTCTATTTTTGTACGTATCAACTAAAATTAAGCACCCCAGTTTCCAGAAACGCTTAAACATTAACAATGGGACTAGTTGACGAAACATACTTTAACCAAGAGAAGCACTTTCTTTATCTACATTGGAAAGGAAATGATAGAGATGACACTCGCTCTATTTTAACTGTATTATTACTTCATTTTATCAGTGACACTAGGGTCGAGCAGGTGGCAAACGAGGTGTACCGTGCATCGCAAGGATGGACACTAGTAGAAAAAGGGGCTATCGTTGAGGCCTGTTTTGCCCATTAGTCCCGGTTCAATCGAGAACCGGGACTAATGTGAGCATTTATCCCGGTTCGTGAGCCCAGGGGGCCGGCCGGGCCACGTGGGCCATTGGTCCCGGTTCGTCCGGACCTTTTGGTCCCGGTTGGTGGGACGAACCGGGACCAATGGGCCTCGCTCCTGGCCCACCACTATTGGTCCCGGTTGGTGGCATGAACTGGGACCAAAGGCTTCCCTTTAGTCCCGGCTCATGCCACCAACCGGGACCAATAGTGCTGCCTATATATAGCACCTCGCGCAAGAGCAGAGCACACTGCTCTGTTTTTTCTGGCCGAGGGGGAGGGGGCTTGGTGGTGCTCTAGCTCACCTCCTATGCACACAAGGTGTTCGATGGAATGCCCGAGCCACACTACTTATGCTTTCTCCTCTCCAAGCTCGACCTCTAACCTCCATTTTCCTCAATATTTGTCTAGGTTTAGCGGTCCGTCACGCCCCGTCCCCGTCTTCACCGCCGTCGATCACCCGCGCCGATCTCATCGCCAGCACCACCGTGGTGAGCCTCTTGTTCTTATCTTCTTTCTGAAAGGAAAAATATTCTTACTTGTATTATTTTCTTACTTTTATTATTGCATCTTATATAGTGCAATGGTTTTGGTATCCGCCCCCGTCGGCCCTCGTCCTGTCTATGATTCGGATGTGGTATATATTATCTTTTCATAACTATTGGTTCATTTATTGTTTATGAAAATTATGCCGACCAACGTGACATAGATTTTATTTATCTAGGAGGTTGTTGAACCGGAAATTCCAACCGACCCTATTGTCGAGAGGTTAAATTTAGTT
>LR880967.1:962391095-962404610 GCA_904067115.1 Aegilops sharonensis
GCCTGGGCTCAGCGGACAGGCCACGTGGAGGCCCATCTGTCCCGGTTCTGGATAGAACCGGGACTAAAGGCCCTTATGAACCGGGACTATAGGCCCTTTTTCTACTAGTGGGAGGCCGGGGGTGCTTAGACTGGGATGCTGAAGCTGGCTCTTTCAGTCACCAACATGGATGATTCAATTCATGGGACCTTTTGGTGCAGTTCACCTAAAATGAAGCAATGTCCCGTGAGCTAGCAGCTTCTTCAATTTTTTTAAGAAAATTGCTCCTGCCCCGGTTCCATTTCCACCAGAAAACAAAACCCACAGAGCTTCTTCTTCATTAGTTGCGATAAAATTGAGCAACATCAAGGTTGGTTGTGAAGCTCCTGGAATGCTCAACTATAATTTGGATATCATTTGTGCAATTCAACTAAGATCGAGCGTGAAATGTATATCTCTGTTTGCACAAAAAAGGTGGAAAGGAGGGTGACTAACAAGTGATGAAACATGCATCAAATGAAAAGGAGCATGTTCCTTATCTGAATGGCAATCCTACAAGGACAGTAGCAATTTCTAAAGTAGTGGCATTGCTAGATATTAGTGTGGGCATTAGGATTAACTATGAAAACCGTTAAATACGACATTACTTTGGGCACGGGAGAGTAGGCGGACCAGGACAGTTGCATTTCTAATGAAAAGAACCAACTTATCTTAATGGGAAATTTTAGCAGGACATGTAAAGAAGTGCCATTGATTCATATTACTGGAGGCACTACATTGAAAACAACATTGGTTTAACGTTTCCTTACTTTTAACAGTGCGACTGCCACATTTTACCAGTGGGATTACATAAGAGTGGCTCGGGGCAACAAACATCAGAACAGGATATCTGGGTTGGTCCCATTTTTGTTCGGTATAGCCACCTTATACTGTGTGAGGCTAGCAAATCTAGTGCTGGACTTACTCTGTTGACTTGTCCCCCAGTCCCCACTTTCTTTCCTTTTTCAACCAATAGATCGGGTTTATATTGAGTTTGTACTGCGTTTCCCTTTATTTCCCTATTAGACCTGGAGGCCAGTTGGATAGCCAGTCTCCGCTACTTTTCGCCCCCATTATTTCCTCTTTCGACCAAGTCCTAGATTCAGGTAACAAATCCTCCCCCACCCCCAGCCCCTTTCTTCCTTGTTTGAACCAAGTAGTACTAGATTCGAGTGCATGAACTAGTTTTACCTCTTAAACGTAAAAAAACTTAGGTGGTTTTCGAACAGCCGATCGATCCTATCTATGAGGGGCCTGAGAAATAGTAAAAGTTACAAATGCAACGACGTCAGGAGCTCGAGAAGTAGAGCAACGCCCGTTTTGAAGGAAGTTATACCTGATGGTCGCCGGGATGTCGCTAGGTGGGCGGCGGGAGGCCGGATCTGCCCACACTACGGCAGCGAGAAAGAAGGGGTCGGAGGCCCTCCCTCGCCAGCGGTTCTTGGGAGAGAACGGCAAGGCAGGCTGATCAGGACACGCCCAGCAGTGGGTAAGAGCCGTCGCCGAGGACGACCGCGTGAACGTTGCACGTTCTCACCTTCCACGGCGGAGAGGATCCGGCTGGATTTGTGACCAGCCGTGAGCAGAGAGAGAGAGTGTGTGGCCACCGCTGTCGTGTTTAGATTTGGCGAGGCCGAGACAGTGTGAAGAGAGCAACACTAGCAAGCAAGCGCGGAGGCTCCTGCCTATATAGTGGAGTAGTACTTAGTTTTCTTTTTTCTACCGGAGCCGGCTTGACCTCGTCAATGACTGTCGAGAAGTCTTCATGCACGTGGCCCAAAGGCGCAGTTGTCGTCATTTTGATCTGAAGCGCCGGATTATAACATATAACACGAAAAAATGCCACATGACAATAAATCATAACCTCACTTCCCAAAGGAGACAACATGAATCCCGACGGAGAAACTAGACGAGGAACAAAGCTCAAATTAAAGATAAACTCGTAGAAAAGGGGTCCGTCGATAGATGTCCTAATTAAGATAGCCAGCTTGACCTAGATGGCAGCCGAGTAGTCACTATTCGTGCATGTGCCCCCAATGACTAGCCCAAGTCAGTTGTCGCTGTTTAACCCTCGCAGTGATCCGAAGCACATGACACATAATTTTGTGAGATGACAAGAAACCTTTTTTAGATTTCTCACCACAACTACAGCCATGTACAACACAGCCTGCACGATATGTAGATGATAGCCAATCCAGGCGTGTCTGCTGGAGTCTGGTCACATGCATGGACGAACTGATCTTCGGTGTCTTGCAGGGATCGTCCAGGCACTAACGTAGTACAACACTTCTCTAGTACTATCGCTCGTCTCCCTCTTCTATTAAGTCACCCGACTTGCGGGGCCGGGGAATGTGCCTATGGTCGGTTCTCAATTGTTGTCCCACATGTGTGTGCGAACGCAATATGGCGCGCGTTCCATTCAGAGAGCAGCGTGCCAGACCGACCGACCGTCTGGGGTGCAACACGAACGCGACGGGCGTGCTTTATACTCCGTACATGTGTGCCGCCGTTTTCTAGACCCTTTGCTCCATGGCGCGGGCGCAATCCATGGATACAAAATTAGTATACTGTATACTATTTAAAGTCAAGGGCGGGGCTTTTCCTGCCCGGTAGGCAGCGGGACAGTTCCGCCTAGTCGGTTCGACAGAGATGCGAGAAGACGAGGGAGTAGGCTGCTGCAAACGTAGGGCTGTGTGATTTGACAGCGAGTTACTGCTGCACAGCTGGGCCCCCGTGATTTGACTTGCCATTATCATTTTAACTACGGCACTACGACCGGCGTGAGTCTCCTGATTCCTGACCACCTCCATACAGGTGCCTCTGCCAATGCTCCACCATGTAGTAGTAGAGGCTGGCTCTTGCATGAGAGCCCACTTCTTCACTTTTTCCTTGCCTCTCTTTCCTCCACATATGCAAAAATGCCATGTAAAGCGCACTATTGTACTTACTTGCTCCTACAGGTGCTTAAGCTTGCCACATAGGCATAAAGTCTGATGTGGCAAGTTAATCAAGAAGAGAGAGAGACTAGTTTGGTGACCCAAGGAAGAAACGGTGCTAAGCGCGTGTACCTAGGTGAAAAGACAATTTTGAGTCTATAGCTAATTAAATGAAGCAAACTTAGCAACACCATTTCATTGGAAGAGGTCACTCCTTGGCAAATGCAATAAATACTAGTACTCCCTGTGCCCCATTATATAAGAACATTTTTGACACTACACTAGTGTCAAAAACGTTCTTATATTATGGGACGGAGGGAATACAAAGAAAGAGATAGAGAGGAGTAAAAAAATACACTTATAGCCAACATTATAGCCAACCTTGTTGTAGTATGAGTGCCTAAGTGATGACTATGTATGACATGCCAACATCAGATAGCCGAACGCACCGTGTTAAATCTCCAAGGGCGCGACCACGCGAGCGACGCGACGGTCGTGGTAGGCGCGACCATGATACGGGCTGCTGGCAGCCCTTGGATCTGAGATCAAACGGTCGCATGCTAAGTTGCTGAAAATTTGCAGAATAACACTCCAGGATAGGATATTCACCCATTGGTCTAGAATCACGCCATGCAACCGTTTGATCTCCGATCCAAGGGCTCTTGGAAGCCCGTATCATGGGAGAATGGAAAGCCACTACCCCGCCGTTCGCACGCTGGCAGTTCGCTCCTACTCGTCCCCACACGTCCTTTAATACTACGGCGGTTCGCTCCTAGTCGTCCCGTCCATTCATATTACGGCAGTTCCACTAATCCTAACCCTCCTCCCAAATCCATGGCGTCCCAAATCTCCCCGATCGGCGGTGAGTACAAGGTTAGAACCGTCACCAGCGATGAGTTCAACGTCATCTACTCCCGTACTTCCGCGACGGTGAAAGGATGCCTTTCTCGCTTCAGACGCATGTTCGAAAACTCACATGATGAGTGGGTCGCTGGGCTTGATGTTGAGTACACCACAGTCGTGGGACGAGACAAGGATCTAAAGGACGAAGAGAGGAAGAAGCCCGCCGTGATCCAGGTTTGCGTACATAACGTTTGCTTGGTCTACCACATTTGCCAGACCGACGTTGAGTGCCAGGATTTTAAGAACTTCCTCGAGGACAAAGCAGTCAAATTCGTTACTGTAGACTTTAAGAACGACAAAGAAGTCATGCGTCGGATAGGCCTTGTTGTAGGCAACCCCTTCGACCTCCAGAAGAATCGGCTGGTGCCCTCTCGTCGGCCCTCAATGCTGACCCTGGCAGGAGCCATGGTTCATCCTTCGTACCGTAAACTGGAGAAACCTCGTTACACGATTCATCCACTACGCTGCAATGGATGGCTACCTTTGTTTCAATATCTACAAGGGTTGGATGAAGAGCAACAACCAAGTTGGCGGTTCAAGCAAAGAATTATCGGCCAAGAGGAAGAGGGACAAGGACGAAGTCGAGGACGTGGACGAGGACTCCGAGTAAGGTGGCAGTGTCGTTGCTCATGGCGGTTCTAAACTTCTAATGCAGTGTCTACCGGATTAGTTGCATAGTTTAATTTCAGGTGTGCTTAGTTTAATTTGAGGGGTGTGTTGTGCTGAGCCCCCAGCAGAACTATGTTATGTTTCTTCTCGTTACTTTAACTCTTCAGTATGTACATACTAGTACTAGTATTTCTTTAATAGAATTTAGCACCCCAATTAAGCACGTACTAGCTTTTTTAATAGTACTATATGCATAATTTGGCGACGAGCGCTCTGTACATGTACCACCTTTATTTTAAATTTGAATTTTTGCTCCATGGCGCAATCCATCGATAGTGGAGTACTACTGTACAAAAGTATACATTTTTTAAAAGGCTAGCGTACTTTTCATCACATATATATAGCCAGTTAAATTATCAACCTCGAACGATGTGCATGCCATGTAGTAAACCGATCCGGAGGAAGTATAGTAAAAATGAGTTGATTTTACCGAGCGATCGGCGGGGGAGCATGGCCTGTCATGCGGTCCCACGTGTCATAATGTACGAAGGCGATGCGCGTGTCCCTCTTGAGGCAGAAGCAATACTAGTACGTGGTTTGACATGATGTCGAACCGAAGTATGAAATAATGGTTGCTTCGTCCGTCTGGGAAGGTGCGTCATAGTGATTTGACGTCTCATTGCTCATTACTAATACTGGGCCGGTACGAGTGGGGTGCGTCCCCCTTGCTGTTCTGCACTGTTATTTGGTTCTTGACACGTTGACCCGGTTGCTATATGTCCCACATGTCGGCGACAGGAAGTATAGAATTCATGAAAGGGAGCGTCGACGGAGGAGTATACTACAGAACTCATGAAAGGGAGCGACTTAGTTTTGGAAAAATCTGTTTTTACGGAGTACGTACCCACTAGGGTTTATAGGGCTCATCTAAAAAACATTCATTTTTCCGTTTGATAAGTCTCAATTCTACTATACTAGTAGTAGTACCATTACATGTTGGATTTCGAGGTGCGTTAGATCACCCGATGCAAGCAGTATCAAGAGGAAACTAACCAATGCATGTACAAGTTCATGGAAATTTAGTGGTCATTCATGCATTCGTTCTAATTAATGCCTTGGTAAACATAACTTCTAGAGAAAAATGAGCGTACTGTGCAAACTACGAATTAATTCGACCACTCACCGTCTACCTTGGTTGGAGAGATTTTGAAATTGAGCCATAAACTGGAAAGACGAGGAGTAAACGGAGGGAGTAGTAAAATTTTCTCCTAAGTGATGACTAAACTTATTGCTAACCTTGTTGTAGTACGAGTGACTAAGTGATGACTATGTATGACATACCAACATCAGATAGCCTAACGCACCATCTTAAATCTCCAAGGGCGCGACCGCGCGTGCGACGCGATGGTCGTGGTAGGTGCGACCATGATACGGGATGCTGGCAGCCCTTGGATCTGAGATCAAACGGTCGCATGCTAAGTTGCTGAAAATTTGCAGAATAACCCTCCCGCGGCAACCGGCAAATTTCCTCCCGCGGTCCGGAGTAGGTTTCTCGGTTTCCATGCGGGTTTAATGGAGGCGAGGAGGCGTGTTCAGCCGGGCGTGCAGTAGACGGCGCAGTACTATTCAATTTGACAACTACAACTAGTATATTATAAAAAACAAAGAAGATTAGTAGAGATATAGATAAGTATAGAGACAAGGGAGGAGCACCGTCTACTGCTTTGTGGGCTACTCCTGCGCTCCATTCGGCGGCCGCAACGTCCCCTACAGCCACTCCCTCCTGCGCTCCATTCGGCGGGCGCTGTTGACATTTGGGGAGCGCACTCTCACGACTGCTAGCAGCCACGACTTCACCGACGACGACTTCTTCCCCGACCTCGGCAACCTCTTCCTCAATGACATGGGCGACAACCTCAACGCCAATGGTGCTGCTCCCGTTGCACCATATGTGTTTCTGTCCTTCCTGTTCGAAATCGTGGTAGAATTCATGTTTCTAGTCTGTGTCCTAAACTCGATCTGTTCATCTACTATGACAGTCCGCATGATTAGTTTAATCTCTATTATAGCCGTCATGATTTATTTTGTAGTAAATCTCGTAGTAACTTGCTCATATATTCAACTGGCGGAACGTCCCCTACAACCACTCCCGTTTCATGGACGGCCTGGTCGATGCCTCCAAGGAGCCCTTCGTCTACTGCTAAGAGTGCCCGGTGCCGTTTTGGGGCTCGCAGGCGGACATCGTGCATCACCTGACGCAGGCGTGCGGTGATCACTACTGGCCCTTGGCGAAGAACATCAAGTACGAGACGTGCTACTCATTCACCGTGCCGGAGTCGCTGGAGGATCAGCGCCGCCTGCTAGTCTCGGAGGAGGACGACAGCGTCTTCCTCTTGATCATGGCCACCGGCGAGGCCCGCGCAGGCCGCCGCCACATCTCTGCAGTGTGCATCAGGGGCGACGCCGCTAACGCTGACACGAGGCCGATGTACGGGTGCGTGCTCACTATTACTACCCCTCGGAGGTCCGTGGGCGGCGACACTAGCTACGTCAAGCTGACTTGGACTCTGCCGAGCTGGGACCTTCCCGCCGATGTGGACATGGAAGACGCATGGTATTATTTGACCCCCAACAATGTGCATGTGGACTCCAAGGAGGTTCACCTGGACATATGCATTACTAAGTTAAATGTTGATCATTAGTCTTCGCTCAATGTAATCCGCTGTCTAAGCATGTGGAGACTTGCATGCATGATCTTGCTCTATTGGAGTATCACGCATGAATAAAAGTGTATCCATTTATGGTTCAGTCTAGAATCTTCCATGTATGAATTTTTACTACAGTACCAGTGAAAGACTTATGATGAACCATTTCCCGCAAAGCACAATAAGAGTTATTTCTTCACAAGTTTTGGATGCAGGTTGAACAGTTGAACACTTTTGTTTGCAAAAGATACTTTTTTATCTATTTCAACCGGATGTTTCTGAGCTCTAGAGATGAAATAATATCCGAAGAAACCTATCGATACCTGTTACACATGAGATAACCCCCACATCCTTTGTCAAAATAAACAACACCCCGATCAATGCATTTCACTCTTCTGTGCAACGGACGGGCACCTTACTTGCTCCTACAGGTGCTTAAGCTTGCCACATAGGCATAAAGTCTGATGTGGCAAGTTAATCAAGAAGAGAGAGACTAGTTTGGTGACCCAAGGAAGAAACGGTGCTAAGCGCGTGTACCTACATGAAAAGACAATTTTGAGTCTATAGCTAATTAAATGAAGCAAACTTAGCAACACCATTTCATTGGAAGAGGTCAATCCTTGGCAAATGCAATAAATACTAGTACTCCCTGTGTCCCATAATATAAGAATATTTTTGGCACTACACTGGTGTCAAAAACGTTCTTATATTATGGGATGGAGGGAGTACAAAGAAAGAGATAGAGAGGAGTAAAAATAAATACACTTATAGCCAACCTTATAGCCAACCTTATTGTAGTATGAGTGACTAAGTGATGACTATGTATGACATGCCAACAACAGATAGCCTAACGCACCTTGTTAAATCTCCAAGGGCGCGACCGCTCGAGCGATGCGATGGTCGTGGTAGGCGCGACCATGATACGGGCTGCTGGCAGCCCTTGGATCTGAGATCAAACAGTCGGATGCTAAGTTCCTGAAAATTTGTAGAATAACCCTCCAGGATAGGATATTCACTCATTGGTCTAGAATCACGCCATGCAACCGTTTGATCTCCGATCCAAGGGCTCTCGGAAGCCCGTATCATGGGAGAATGGAAAGCCACTACCCTGTCGTTCGCACGCTGGCAGTTCGCTCCTACTCGTCCCCGCACGTCCTTTAATACTACGGCGGTTCGCTCCTAGTCGTCCCGTCCATTCACATTAAGGCAGTTCCACTAATCCTAACCCTCCTCCCAAATCCATGGCGTCCCAAATCTCCTCGATCGGCGGTGAGTACAAGGTTAGAACCATCACCGGCGATGAGTTCGACGTCATCTACACCCGTTCTTCCGCGACGGTGAAAGGATGCCTTTCTCGCTTCAGACGCATGTTCGAAGACTCAGATGATGAGTGGGTCGTCGGGCTAGATGTTGAGTACACCACAGTCATGGGACGAGAGAAGGATCTAAAGGACGAAGAGAGGAAGAAGCCCGCCGTGATCCAGGTTTGCATGCATGACTTATGCTTGGTCTACCACATATGCCATGCCGACATTGAGTGCCAAGATTTGAAGGACTTCCTCGAGAGCAACCTAGTCAAATTCGTTACTGTAGACTTTGGTAATGACAAAGAAGTCATGTGTCGGATAGGCCTCGTTGTAGGCAACACCTTCGACCTCCAAAAGAATCGGCTGGTGTCCTCTTGCAGCCTTCAATGCTGACCCTGGCATGAGCCATGGTTCATCCTTCGTACGGTAAACTGGAGAAACCTCCATACACGTTTCATCGTCATGCATGGCAGCGGTATGTACTAGATATAGACCACATCCAGTATGCTGCAATGGATGGCTACCTTTGTTTCAATATCTACAAGGTTGGATGAAGAGCAACAGCCAAGTTGGCGGTTCAAGCAAAGAAGTATCGGCCAAGAGGAAGAGGGACAAGGACGAAGTCGAGGATGTGGACGAGGACTCCGAGTAAGGTGGCAGTGTCGTTGCTCATGGTGGTTCTGATGCAGTGTCTACCGGAATACTTACAAAGTTTAATTTCAGGTGTGCTTAATTTAATTTGAGGGGTGTGTTGTGCTGAGCCCCCAGCAGAACTATGTTATGTTTCTTCTTGTTACTTTAACTCTTCAGTAAGTACATACTAGTATTTCTTACATTTCATCTTTTAGTTGGTATAGTACTACCACTCATTTATTCACACTATATACGTACAATATATACGGCCAACATCATATAGCCAGCAGTTTAGTTGTCAAAGAATTTCAGGGTGCTTAGTTTTGTCAAAGAATTCCAGGGTGCTTAGTTTTATTTGAGGGGTGGGTTGTGCTAGACACCATTATTGTGACTAGCCTTTTTAATAGTACTATATGCATAATTTGGCGACGAGCGCTCTTTATATGTACCACCTTTTTTTAATTTCAAGTTTTGCTCCATGGCGCAATCCATCGATACTACTACTGTACAAAAGTATACATTTTTTAAAACGCTAGAGGGCGGGGCAGTCTAGCTTGGTCGGTTTCACGAGAGGCGAGGGCCTTTGTGATTTGACGGCTCATTACTGCTGGAAGGCGGGGCCTTGTGATTTGACTGCTCGTATAAATGCGCCGACGACCTGATCGAGGAGGAGCAAAGAATCGTGTGGTATACTCAAGTTTTCCACTGGAGTAGTACTGCGACGGAGGAGCATGAAACACGGCAGCCCAGTGCCATATGACGATAAAAAATGATCTAGTTTGCTAGTCATCTCATTGTTACTAGCATTGTTCTATTCATTCCCTCAAAAAACAAAAACCACTGTTCTATTCATGCCTCGCAGAGAACGTGACACGTGCGGCAAAACACCCGAAGCAAAAGATGAAACACAGCAGCAAAAGAAGAAGGAAGATTATCACCCCAAATGATCTAATTCACCGTGGAGTCATAACTGCTTCTTCATCGCCTCCACGACCTCCATCTCCTTGCGCATCTCCTCCGCCATCTTCTTCATTCTGTCCATGACGCGGGATTTATCGACGTGATCCTTCATCATCTGTTCCACGGCCGCATTACGTACCTTGACAGCAGCCGGTTACTCGATGCGGAGCTTCGCCAACTCCTCCTTCTGTTCCATGACGAGGGCCTGCAGCATCTTCATCGAGGAACTACTATTCTCATGCAGCTTCTTCCAGCCGGCGTTCTTCTCCTTCAACAGGTCGATCTCGTGGCAGAGCTTCACCTTGTCCTCCTGAAGTCGCAGGATTTCGCCAGTCGCCTTCTTCTCCGAGGCAATGCTCTTCTTCAGCAGCATCACCAAGCCGGTGGTCAACTCCCCCTGCTGATTGAGCTCAGCGGGCATGTCATCGAGGCTCTCCTTCAGCAACTCCGTCAAGCCTTGGATGAACTCCTTCTGCTTATTGAGGTGCTTATTGAGCTGATCGGGCATGCCGTCGAGGGATAACGACTCTAACTCCGCCGGCTCGGCATGTTTGCCTCCGCGGCTAGGGCGCTCCTGGGAGCCATCGCCTGCCCGTGAGAGATCTTTCGAGGTCTCTGTGTGGCGGCGAGCCCTCTTTTTTTTTCCGCAGCCTTGGTTGCCGCTCCCTTGTTATGATTAGTTCTCGACCTAGAGCTCTGCTCACCCGCCATGGCAATGACGGACGAAGAAGAAGCACTTATGAGGAGGAAAGGTAGAGTAATTTTTGGTTAGGTAGTTCCCCTTTTTATAACCGAAGTACTAGCACTAGTAGTACTAATACCTGCATAGTGGGAACACGTTCAGGTTTGGTACGTACTAGTAGGTGTGAGCAGGCTTTCGAATGTGATGGGAACAAGGTAAAGATTAATTGATGGTTTTGGTTTCCAGGCCCGAAACGGCTCCCGATGAGTTTAGCAGAACATAAATTTCAAGTGCTACACTGTCAAAAATTGGCACAAAATACGAAGGAGACCAATGGAAGTACTACTAGCAACCCACGATTTTACTACTCGCATGCACGTAGTGGAGTAATAATGTCTTTCTTCCGCCCTCACGTCCACTCAATTTGCATGCGCTGTATTAATTGGCCATCAATGAAGTGAACGACTTTACACGCGTCAAATTATCACATGGGGTGGATCTTGGTACAAAATTGCCTTCGCCCGTGTACCCGCGTGTGCGTGCGAGGGAATGAGTGCGTGCGTGGCGTGCGTGCACATCTTCGCTTCGTGCATGTACCGCCAATATGGCTCAGGGAGGACGAGTACATTCTTCTGGAACCAACAGCACGTCACTGTGATCAATCCACGCAAGGAGGTCGCGGCAACGCCTCTACATGTGCCACATGGCTTCATGAACTGTAAAAGAGACACTGTGTAGCGTGCCATTGGTATTCTAATTTACGTGTTTTGCACATACTTGAAGTACTAGTAATGTACACGTGCATTGCACGTATCAGATTTTGCAACCAAATTATGAATAAATACCACACTATAGCATGTAAGCTCTGAGTCATATATGCGTGATGTAGCCCTTCGTTTAATTCTTATAGTTCATCTCATTCAAAATCAAATTAGTTTTTATAAAAAATCTAAGAACGCGTGAATAGGAAAAACATGGGATTATAGTGGAATGTCGTCTTGAATCCTACAGGATTGTACGAGTGTTTGATTGTGCATAGAAAAAACGTAGAATTCTTTCAAAGAGGTTTGAGTGGATGGGATATTTCCTATGAAACCTAGTGCAAATGAATCATATGGAAAAATTCCTATGGTTTACAATCCTACGAATCAAACAACCAAGATAGGAAAAATTCCTAATGATTAGAATCCTCGAAAATTCCTTTGAGAATCCTTTGAATCAAAGAAGCCCTTAATCTATTTTATGATTCATGTAATTGTGCGTTGTAAAGCATAAAGTAAAAACAAATAATGGCAATTCAACTAGAAAAAAAGTTTGGGCAGTTATAAAAACTAGATGATTTCGAATGAAATGAACTATAAGAATTAAACGAACATCTACATCATGCATATATGACTCAAGGCTTGCATGCTATAATGTGGTATTTATTCATAATTTGGTTGCCAAATCTCATGCGTGCAATGCACGTGTACCTTACTCTAGTCTAAATGGTGTTTGTGTGTGTGTGTTGTGTGTGTTGAGGTGCAAATTGTCTTTTTTTGGGTACACGTTAAGCTTGTTCTTCCGAAATTTCAAGCCGCGCCTTGTTATGCCGAAAATTGAAGCTAGCGTCTCTGTCTATTGTGCTGCGAAACTCCCGCCTCTTCAACCCGCGCCTTGTTAGCCCGAAATATTTAAGATATATCTTTGTCACGTTGTGCTCCGACAACTCCCTCCATCTCAACCCGCGCCTTGCTATTCCGAAATTACAACGCGCGCGAAAACTCCCACCTCCTGTGAAATCCCGACACGCGAAATGCCCGTGGTACCCTTGAACCGATAGAACCGCCTCAAATCGGTGGGGGGGGGTACTTTCGTAACTTACGCCACATTTCGGACAAGCGCGTCTCTAAGCCATGGTTCCCCACTGCCATCCCATCCGCCCACCCATTCATACACCGAGGCCGCGAAAAACCGCGACGAAACCCCACACCCTACTCCGTCCGCACCCAGCCGGAGCCTCTTCCCCGATGACGCCGTCCACAGCAACAACTCGACGTCCCTCATCCACCGTACTGGATGAGGATCCATCGTTGATCTCATCGTCCCGCCGGTTCAGCCACCCCGTCCTCCACCTCCAAGGAGCTGCCCTGACGTTCCCTTCGTCTTTCACGCCACCTCCATTCCCACACCGCCGTCTTCACCTGCACCACCGGAAGAGCATCATCGTCACCATTTCCTCGGATGAAGCTGCGGCCTAATCGGCGCCACCAAAGAGGTTGTACACTAATCGCCGCATTTTCTTCTTGATTCGATCTCACGGTGCTGCCGGCGCTCAGTCCCGAGCCGACACGGCGCAGCTCCATCCACGGCGGCGTCACAGGCCACTTCCTCCACGACGTCGCTCCCTCGACGGCGACGTCCACATCAATCGGAGCTGCTGCTGCTTTAGCTCTCGCTCGCGCTGCTGCTCTGCTCTTGCTCTCGGTCCCTGCCTGGTCTGCTCTTGCTATTGGTCTTGCTCGTGCTGCTGCTCTCACTCTTGCTCTTGCTTCCGATGCTGCTCCGATTTGGCTACACTTCAGTCGACTGAATCGACTTTTGGGTCAGTCGATTTTCAAGGTGTGGGCTCGCCGGGGTGAAGGAAGAACCAGCCGCAGCGGGGAGGGGGGCTCGCCGGAGAGGTACCCCACTATCTATCTTAGGGTTCAGGATGGGGGCGATGGTCGCCGGCGGTGGCGGGGCGTTGGCGGGGCGGTGGCGTGGGGATCGCCGGAGAAAAA
>LR880967.1:962471598-962485246 GCA_904067115.1 Aegilops sharonensis
ATTAAATGTTATTAAACATGGCAAGAGGTGAAGCATAATAAAAACTACCTATCTAGGCAAATTTAAATGAGGCCGGAACAACAAACAACAATTCCGGAAAATCCCCATAAGCATATTTTTTGATTTGGTACTGTTCTGTCCTAAAACATATTTTAGAGATGTTAAACATGCAAAGTAATGCTACCATGTTAATCTATGCATTTTTCTACCCCATTTACATATATAATTTATTTAAAATGGAGCTACGGTTATTTAGATATGAAATAAATCATTTTAGCATGGCATTTAAGCAAATTAATGCAAACAACAATTTTAAACATTTAAATGTTGTTATCATGATGCGGATGACATGTGCAAGTTTTATGCAATTTTTATTAAAAGTTGACATGAGCATGTTACGAGGCATTTGGTCACCATGGCGGAACGAAAGGGTGCCACGGCGGCGAAACGAAAATGGTGCCACGGCAACATTTCGGTTCCGGTAGCTCATGGAGATATCGGTGCAAAAGAAAGTGTGACGGAAGCGAGTTGAGCAAGATGGTGGGGTGTTCCCGGTTACCGGGTTCCCACGAGACGAAGGCATGGCAACGAGGAGGAACAAGCGAGCGACAATTTCGGACACGGTGCAAACGGGCATCTCATACAACATATGCATTCGTCCACGGGCGGTCGTTCCGGCGGGTATACCTTTGAAGCGTGCCTTTTCGGAACGGGACAAGTTCGTCGAAGGAAGTAGTGGTACACGGGCCGTAGTGGAAGTAGTCGTTCACACGACGGTAGTGGAAGTAGACGTTCTCGCGGGGGTAGTGGAAGTAGTTGTACACGTTCCTAGATGCTCGGGGTCGCGACAAGGAACTTGACGTCTATGCAGCCTTCGAGGGTTGACGGTAGTGGAAAACATGTTGTCGTGGTGCTTGTCCGTCCGGTCTTGACGACGGTAGAGGTACTCGCGACAGTAGTGGTACACGTTTCGTGGATGTTCGAGTCATCGATAGCGGTACTTGATGAATCCCGAAACGGACTTGGCGTCTTCGCGCGTAGGGGTACTTGGCGTTTCCGGTTCGGTGGTCGTCGGGTCGTCATGTAGCCGTACATGTTCGCCGTGGTACACGGGTCGTAGTGGTACTTGGGATCTTCTGAACTTGCCGGTATTGACGAAACGAAGGGGTACTTGGCGCGTCACCGTGTAGTCGAACTTGGCGCGTCACCGTGTAGTCGAACTTGGCGGTCTTGAGGAATCGTAGTGGTACTGGGCGAGATACACGGCCATGGTAGTCTTCGGACTTGGTTTTCCCGTTCATGACTCCACGGTTCCTGGGGTAACTCAGCGATGGCCTTGGCAAAGAGGCGGCAGCATCAGAGGAGGCAGAGGCGCGGGAACGAGGGTCCGGCGCGGGGCTGCCTGGATCTCGCTGGAGTCGTGGTCAAAGGCGGGCGGCGCAGCTGTAGCTTGCAGAGGAGGTCGAGGCAGGGGGCGCCGGAGTTGGCCTCTAGTGGTGGCGCGGGAAGCCAGGAGCGGCGTCCTGGAGAGCCAACGGCGGGGAGATGGCGGAGAGGCTTGGAGCCACGGGGACAGCTTGCGGTAGCTCCGGCGAGGGCACCGGTGGTCACGGACGGGCGAAGCGACGACGAGGAGGTCGGGGAAGGTCCGGGCGCGGCGCTCCAGGGCCGCCGGAGTTGGCCAGGCATGGCGACGCGGCGGACGACGGGGTCGGACGAGGAAGGGAGGAGTTGCAGGGGACGGGACGAGGGCGCGACTGCTGCTGGAACGGGGCGCGACGGCGGCGAGGAGGCCGACGGGGCTCCGGCCTGACTCTCTTCTCCGGCGAGGGCAGAGCGCGGGAGCAAGGTGAGGTCGAGGGCTGCGGCTGGTCGCGCGAGGGGGTGGAGATGCGAGGCGACGGAGTCGCGCGCGAGGGAGAAAGAAGGGCGAGGTGGAGGCGCACCGGAGGGGAAGGGGAAGATCGAGGAGAGGGGGCGAGGGGATCGGGCGCAGTGGTGGCGACGAGGGGATCGGGAGGAGCGGGGCTCTCCCTGGCGATGTGCGTGTGTGGAGGCGGCGCTGGCAGGGAACGAGGGGAGAGATGGGGTGCGGAGGAGGGAGTCGGGCTAGGTTAGGAGGGTTAGGTGGGCTGGGCCTTGGGCCGGCGCGGGAGGCTGGGAGGCCCAGGAGGCATGGCTGGGCTCTCTCTCTTCTCTCTCTCTTATATTTTTTCTTAGCAGAAAACAATTAAAGAGAGACAAAAAGAAAGAGAGGGTTAGGGAAAGAATTTGGGAACGAGGACAATTTTTCTGAACTCATAAAAATATGAGGAATTTAACAAAAATGGCCCGAGGATTTTAGAGAATGTAAAATCCACACATGTTGAATTTAACTCGACATGTTTGAATTTCGAAACCCATTCGAATGAACTCCAAATGGGTTGAAATTATAGGAGATGGCCCTACCCAGAAGATGTGATTTATGGGCTGATTTGGAATATTTGTGGATAAAGTAAAATTGCAACTCAATTTTACTAAAAAGGCACCAAAGGAAGAAAGGAAGTTGAGTTGGATAAAAAAGGAAATTTGAAGAACCGCGCAAATGTGTTATGGAATGGTTTAATATAGCTCCCTAAATATTGGGAGGATATGTTATAAAGAGAAATCACCATTGTGAATATCCCTCGATTTACATGGATCGAAAAATCCATACAATTTATTTAGTTGAGTTGCAAAAATTAATGATATGATGGCATGATGACATGATGCAATGCAAAAATAAAAGAGCAAGCACAAAAGAAACACACGGCGAAACCCGGAATAGCTGGAAGACAACTGAAGCTCCGGTCTCGGGGCGTCACAGGGCCAAAACTTATAACATCGGCGAACTCGTTCTATGCCTACCGGAGAAGAAAAAAAAAACAAGCTCAAGCCCAAATGGGAAGGTCCCTTCGTTATCGACCAAGTTCTGACCGGTGGAGCGTATCGTCTACGGGATGCATCGGACAATCGACTCGAGCCAAACCCATGGAACGCAGCCAGACTCCGAAGGTTCTACGCCTAGTGCCGGACTCTATGTTCGTCTCCTTACCTCCGTCAATTTTTATATATACGTTATCTGTCTTTTATTTCTTTCTTTCTTCCCTTTTCCTTCAAGGCCTTAAAAGGCTAAAATGTGTCTTGACTACACAATTTTGACGCGCTAGCCGCGCTCACTATACCTGGGGGCTTCTTATACAGAAGATTAATAAAACTAGTTTCCGGGCTCTATGCCCCACACATGTGTTATTCTTTCACATGTACCTTTTTTCGCCATTATATGCATCGATATGACTTAAGTTTTGGCCAAGCTGGGTTGCCTAGCTCTTGTGTTTATGCCCTACGTTCCCGTTAATTCGGCTAGGGCATAAGGGGAGCACCTCTGCGATTGTTACTACCGGGTCAGCCGGATGTGTACCTCAGACTGGGTGAACCCGAAAGCTAGCGTTCTTAAGGGAATACTCGGTCAGTGAACAAAAGATGACCCTTATTTATTGTAATACATGCCCCCAGAGGTTTATATCCTGCGTCTCTTTTCGCAGCTCGGACATGCACATTAGGGCATGCGTACCCAGGGAAAGGAACACTTAACAGAACTATTCTGCCTGGAAGCTGTTTCTTATATCCATGTAATATAACATAGCTAGTTGGGTACTTGTCTGTTCAAGCACTTATGACCCCTACGCCTGGTTTCCATGCATACCCCGGTTTTTTCATAACTGAGCGGGTATTCGGATACACTCCGGACTATCGGGTCCAGAGGTCGAAGCAAAAAGTTCTGCCATGACAAATGATTTACAATCCGGCTAGGGACAATACATGTCACTTGAAGTACACAGTCACTTAGACTGACTAAAGTCTTCTTCTATACCATCCAACAGGCTGTCTAGCCTACAATCCTGTTGGGAATACTTTGCGGCTAATTCTACCTGGTAATACACCAAACTGACGGGGATCTCTTTCCCATTGGGCCCCACAGGTCTGACCTCGGCCATGTGGTCCGGGTCAGCCTTGGTATATCGCGTCTTCACCATGGCCCAGGCTTCCCTCGCACCTTGTCGGCAGGCTGATATCTTCCATAATCGGAAGCGCCGCCACGCTCCCTTGAGCTTCTCTATAAGCTCCCCAATTCCTCCTGGCGGGGAGGCGGATGGCCACAAGGCTTGGGCAATGCCCTGTATCACCTGCCGAACTTGTTCATGCAGTTGTGAGAGCTCTGGCAGATGATCACCCGCAGACCCGGGCATCTCCTTCGCGGGACGACCCGTCAGCATACCTGCAGACATAACTCTGTTAGCTGGTTTCTTCGCCGAACTCTTTAAAAGTTCGTTCAAGCACTTACTAAAAATGCCGCGTCGAAGCCTCTTATTCTCGTTTATGGAGTCAGCAAGCTGGGCTCGAACATCTTTTAGTTCCACGCCCAGCTGGATATTAGCGTCTTGGAGATCGTTTTTCTCCCGCCTAACCCGTGTAAGCACGCGCTCGCCAGCCTTTAGATGTCGTTGAGCATGCGGCTCATCACCTATCACGACCTCCGGATTCACTCCGGAGTCATCTGCAGAATCTATTGTTAGATTTGAATGCATGCCGCATGCTACCTGGTACCGGTCATTCTTTGCAATAGAAATAAGTGTTACTAGAAGGGGCCTTCTCGGACTCCTTTACTGCGGCAATTGCGGCCTGTAGCTGGGCTTTGCACTCCTCCAGCTCTTGAGACAACCGGGTATTCTTCTCCATAAGAACCTATGCAAACAATGATCCTTAAATCAGTTGTGCCAACTGTTTCAAGTCTCAGGGGCTACCGATATATATAATTATTAGATTTTCTTACCCGTATATCCTTTACATACTGGTCCGTGGCTTTGGCAAGACCATTTTGAGCAGCTCAGATGTACGCGTCTCCTGAGTTAAAGGCGTAGAACGCCTCTTGGGAGAAACAAGCGTCGCGGAGTACGACCCGATGGCGCCTGTGATTCATGGCACTCTCCACTTCGGAATTTGTAGCAGACAGCCTATCTGCATCCTCTGTAGGAGGAACATCCGGTGTTGGCCCCATGTTAGCGTCCGCCTCTAGGTCCGGCTCTGGAGCCCGGCTGGTGGAGGCGTGGCCGGCAACCTCTCCGGATATAGTCCGGCGAGCATTTTTCCTACTAGGAAACAAGGACGTTATTATATTTTAGAAGACGACAACCACGGAGCGGGGTTCTGTTTCATACCTCTGCGACGGCGTCTCAATCCTGCCGCCTTCCTTCTAAGCCTACCCGGCTTCGGTGCCCCTTGTTAGTGAGTCACTGCGGGTTCGGCATGGCGTCCCGAGGGCCTTCCCTGTCAGACACCATATGTGGGCGGT
The DNA here is from genome assembly GCA_904067115.1 of Aegilops sharonensis. Lineage (NCBI taxonomy): Eukaryota > Viridiplantae > Streptophyta > Magnoliopsida > Poales > Poaceae > Aegilops > Aegilops sharonensis. The sequence continues at coordinate 962,476,970 of LR880967.1, forward strand.
AGGTGAAGTGCAGAAAAAGGGATCCTTCTGAGAAGTTGGGACTCCGGTTTTACTTACATGCGATGCAGGGAGTAGTCTAGGATAATCGGCTATGATGGCCACCATGGCATCATCACAGCTCAATTGATAGAACGTCCTGTCAATCAGCTCCACAAATGTGTCCGGATCCTCTTCGAGTCTTGGCTCGAGGGCCCGGTCAGGGTCCTCTGGTTGTGGAGGCGGGCTGTGGACCTCCCTCACAGCTTTTCGCAGCTCCTGCTATGAAATAGCAAGGTAAATATTTATGACAAAGAATGCGGGAAGCTCTGGAGTAAAAAGTAGCAGCTCACCCAGTTTGGGGGTTGTACATGGAGAATCCATCCCGTGGCTTGATACGGATGAACTCCTCTTCCTCTCCTTTGTATAAATCAGACAGTATTTTTGCTAGAGCAGCGACGGAATCCGGACCTTTACGACCGCAGCGGGTGGCATCGTCTTCTCCATTGAAGTACTGCATGGGTTGTCCCCGATATTGAAGTGGCTGCACCCCCCGCATTATACATATTGACATAACCTCGACTATTGTCAATCCTAATTTGGCCAGCGTTTGTATCCGGCCCATCGGGTAAAGGACCTCTCTGTTATCTTCCTCCTGGGGGCTACGAGGCACCAGCTGCGGCGTTTCTTCAGAGGGGCGTTATTAAACTCAGGAAGGCCCATCTGAACAGGGTCCCGAAGGGGGACGTCCTCCATATAAAACCACTCCGAAGGCCAATCTTCGGATGTCTTCTTCGGAGTACCGGACAGATATCCAGTCCCGGCGATGCGCCATATCTCGGCTCCGCCCACTTGATATATCGGCCCCTCTTGTGTACGAGGTATGAGGCAGAACAACCTCTTCCATAGCTCGAAATGAGCTTAACAGCCCAAAAATAGCTCACAAAGGGCGACATAGCATGCGATGTGTAATATGGAGGCAGGAGTAAAATTATGCAGCTGGAGGCCGTAGAACTCCAGGAGCCCGTGGAGGAACGGATGGATTGGAAATCTAAGTCCCCTTAATAAGTACGGGACAAGGAATACCCGCTCCCCGATGGATGGGTTGGGAAAGCTCTCCGCTTGTTCCCCGCCATTGTAAGTGGCTAGTCCAGCTCGGACGGGGACTGAGGGAGTCCTGGATTAGGTGGTGTCCGGATAGCCGTACTATAGCCTTCGGCCGGACTCCTGGACTATGAAGATACAAGATTGAAGACTTCGTCCCATGTCCGGATGGGACTTTCCTTGGCGTGGAAGGCAAGCTTGGCGAGACGGATATGTAGATCTCCTACCATTGTAACCGACTCTGTGTAACCCTAACCCTATTCGGTGCCTATATAAACCGGAGGGTTCTAGTCCATAGGACGAACAACAATCATACCATAGGCTAGCTTCTAGGGTTTAGCCTCTCTGATCTCGTGGTAGATCTACTCTTGTACTACCCATATCATCAATATTAATCAAGCAGGAGTAGGGTTTTACCTCCATCGAGAGGGCCCGAACCTGGGTAAAAACATCGTGTCCCTTGTCTCCTGTTACCATCCGCCTAGACGCACAGTTCGGGACCCCCTGCCCGAGATCCGCTGGTTTTGACACAGACAGGGACCATATACGTAGGAGGAAGAAACCCCTGGGTTTGTAACTCTACTAACTATCTGTGGGATATGGAACACTTCTTCCAGTTGCCTGGCTTAGGGCTACGGGAGCGAGAAGAGGAGCTGCGACGACCGGCCATGATAGGATGGATTTTTCCGGGCACGCTCCGATGGCTGAGGGAGTATGGTGTGATCTGGATCTGAGGATCCCCGGTCCCTTAAATAGACGATTTACTCACATGGTCAGGGTGGTAAGTGCAAAAATGCCCCGACTTCTCGCATTTGCTCGACACGTGGAGGATAGCCATTATTAGGCGCAGAAGCCGAGGAGTGCAACATTCATGGGAAGCCGGACACTACTCGACAGGTACTCGGGACTTGGAGAAGAACCCGCCTTGCAATGCCGAAGACATTCTGCGCGCCGGACTCATCGTCATTGAAGCTTGGTTCGGGGGCTACTGAGGGAGTCCTGGATTAGGGGGTCCTCGGGCAGCCGGACTATATCCTTTGGCCGGACTGTTGGGCTATGAAGATACAAGCTTGAAGACTTTGACCCGTGTCCGGATGGGACTCTCCTTGGCGTGGAAGGCAAGCTTGGCAATACGGATATGTAGATCTCCTCCCTTGTAACCGACTTTGTGTAACCCTAGCCCCCTCCGGTGTCTATATAAACCGGAGGGTTTAGTCTGTAGGACAAGAACAATCATACCATAGGCTAGCTTCTAGGATTTAGCCTCTCCGATCTCGTGGTAGATCAACTCTTCTAATACTCATATCATCAATATCAATCAAGCATGAAGTAGGATATTACCTCCATCGAGAGGGCCCGAACCTGGGTAAACATCGTGTCCCCTGCCTCCTGTTAGCATCCGCCTTAGACGCACAGTTCGGGACCCCCTACCTGGGATCCACCAGTTTTGACACCGACAGGCCCCCTGTAGGCCCTCCGGTGCCCATCTTCTACTATATGAAGTCTTTCGTCCGAAGAAAAATAAGAAGCAAGCTTTCGGGACGAGACTCCGCCGCCATGAGGCGGAACCTTGGCGGAACCAATCTAGGGCTCTGGCGGAGCTGTTCTACCGGGGACACTTCCCTTTGGGAGGGGGAAATCATCACCATCCTCATCACCAACGCTCCTCTCATCGAGAGGGGCCAATCTCCATCAACATCTTCACCAGCTCCATCTCCTCTCAAACCCTAGTTCATCTCTTGTATCCAATTCTTATCTCCAAGTCTGGGATTGGTACCTGTAGGTTGCTAGTAGTGTTGATTACTCCTTGTAGTTGATGCTAGTTGGTTTATTTGGTGGAAGATCATATGTTCAGATCCTATATGCATATTAATACCCCTCTGATTATGAACATGAATATGCTTTGTGAGTAGTTACGTTTGTTCCTGTGGACATGGGAGAAGTCTTGCTATTAGTAGTCATGTGAATTTGGTATTCTTTCGATATTTTGATGAGATGTATGTTGTCTCTCCTCTAGTGGTGTTATATGAACGTCGACTACATGACACTTCACCATTATTTGGGCCTAGAGGAAGGCACTGGGAAGTAATAAGTAGATGATGGGTTGCTAGAGTGACAGAAGCTTAAACCCTAGTTTATGCGTTGCTTCGTAAGGGGCTGATTTGGATCCATATGTTTCATGCTATTGTTAGGTTTACCTTAATACTTCTTTTGTAGTTGCGGATGCTTGCAATAGGGGTTAATCATAAGTGGGATGATTGTCCAAGTAAGGACAACACCCAAGCACCGGTCCACCCACATATCAAATTACCAAAGTACCGAACGCTGATCATATGAACGTGATGAAAACTAGCTTGATGATAATTCCCATTTGTCCTCGGGAGCGCTTTTTTCTATATAAGAGTTTGTCCAGGCTTGTCCTTTGCTACAAAAAGGATTGGGCCACCTTGCTGCGCTTTATTTACTTTTGTTACTTGTTTCTCGTTACAAATTATCTTATCACAAAACTATCTGTTACCTATAATTTCAGTGCTTGCAGAGAATACCTTGCTGAAAACCGCTTATCATTTCCTGCTGCTCCTCGTTGGGTTTGACATTATTACTTATCGAAAGGACTACGATAGATCCCCTATACTTGTGGGTCATCAATGACATGCAGCGGCGGTGCGCCATGAGGGCGGCCAAGCTTTGTGGCATTGAGGCCACTACTGGTATGTCGGTCAACACCTCTAATTCCATTCTGCATTTTTTTAATAATGAGATTATTAATAATGCAAGTCAATTAGGAGTTTCACTAGGGAGAAGTGATAGTGAAATCTCTAATTCCGTAAATGATATTCTGTTTTGGAAGCGGAACGCGCTTTAGAAATGATTCGTAAGTTAGCTGCGGTCAGGCCTATGAATGATTCTGAGATAGATGCGTTGGGGGTCAGGGTACTCGATAATTTTTGTGCGGATCTTGCACCATCCCGTCCTGAGTCAGAGGTTGAGGATGATACCTTTGATGATGCAGTAGTTAGGTCCATGGAGCCCGGTTGTGAGGACCGGGTGGAGGAACAAAACAAGCCTAAACGCAAGTGGAAGCGGAAGATCTATCCTGCGTCGGCAGTGCGTAGGAGTGCTAGGATTCATACTACTAAAAAATTTCATGATGAAATATGAAAGGAATCTTTTGGAATAGCAGAGGTCTGAAAGACTTGGCTAAGAGAAGGTTTCTTGCTGATGCGTCTATCGAGCATAGGTTGGATTTTATTGCACTCTCGGAAACTGGTAGAGATAATTTCTCTCCCCAGTTTCTTAGTACTTTATCGGGCGGTGTCAATTTTGATTGGCATTGCTTGCCTCCGAGAGAAAGATCGGGTGGGATCTTACCTGGAGTTAGATGCGATTCGCTGGAAGTCCGAAGTGTAGTGATGGGAGATTTTGCAGTTAAGTTCCGGGTTAAGTCGAAGGCCGATGGGTTTAATTGGGCACTAGTAGCGGTTTATGGTGCCGCACAGCCTGAACTTAAACCAAAGTTTTTGGCAGACCTTGTTCGAATTTGCAGTTCCGAGAAGCTTCCAATCCTGGTTGGGGGTGATTTCAACATTATTAGAAGAAGAGAGGAAAAGTACAATGATAACTTCAACGGCAGGTGGTCGTTCATGTTTAATACCATTATTGAAAGCTTGGATCTGTGAGAGATATAGCTTTCGGGTAGAAAGTATACATGGGATAATACTTTGCCAAATCCGACGTTTGAGAAGCTGGATCGAGTCCTTGCGAGCGTCGAATGGGAACAGAAATTTCCTTTGGTTACGGTCCAGGCGCTTTCGCGCGGTATTTCTGACCACACGCCTCTGCTCGTGGACTCTGGTGAGGCCACTCGCATGGGGAACAAAAACTCCTTTTCATTTGAAATGGCATGGTTTGAACGAGAAGGCTTTTTGGATCTGATAGCCAGGGAATGGGCTAAGGATGCATGAGGTAGGACTGCGGTTGAGCGTTGGCAGAATATGATAAGGCACTTGAGAAGTTTCTTGCGTGGGTGGGCTAAGAATCTTAGTGGGATTTATAAGGTTGAAAAGGAAAGGCTCCTTACACTTATTCAGTCCCTGGATGTAAAAGCCGAGTCCACGATTCTTCAAGCCATGGAGCTTCATGCAAAACTTGAGGCAGAGATGAGATTTAAAGAGCTTCTCCATGAGGAGGAATTGAAGTGGGCGCTGCGGGTTAAGGTTCGCAAAGTCGTCCAGGGGGACACAAACACTCAATTCTTTCACATGATCGCTAATGGCAAGCATAGAAAGAAGAGAATCTTTCATCTTGAACAAGACGAAGGGACGATTCTAGGAAAGGAAAACTTAAAACTTTACATAACCGAATATTATAAGCAGTTGTTTGGGCCTCCCGAGGATAATTGTGTATCTCTGGATGAGTCTAGGATTGAGGATGTTCCTCAACTTGCTGCTGATGAGAATGACACTTTGACCGCCACATTTTTGGAGAAGGAGGTGTTTGAAGCTATTTCTCAGATGAAAAATGATAAGGCTCCAGGGCCGGATGGATTTCTGGCGGAGTTCTATAAAAAGTGCTGTCATATTATTAAGGGGTATGTGTTACCGATGTTCCATGATTTATTCTCTGGGCAGCTTCGGCTATTTCACCTGAATTTTGGAATGATAACCCTGCTTCCTAAGAAAACAGAGGTTGTGAGGATTGAGCAGTTCAGGCCGATCTGTCTTCTTAATGTTAGTTTCAAAATTTTCACCAAGGTTGGGACTAATAGGCTCACACAGATTGCGCATTCTGTGGTGCAGCACTCCCAAACTGCTTTCATGCCAGACAGAAACATCCTAGAAGGGGTTGTGGTCCTTCATGAAACGCTCCACGAAATCCACACGAAAAAACTTGATGGAGTGGTTTTTAAGGTGGATTTCGAGAAGGCGTACAATAAAGTCAAATGGCCTTTCCTTCAACAAGCATTACGCATGAAAGGTTTCGATGAAGCCTGGTGACGCCAGGTAGAATCTTTCACACAAAAAGGGAGTGTTGGAATTAAACTGAATGACGACATAGGTCATTATTTCCAAACACATAAGGGCTTGAGACAAGGTGACCCGATGTCTCCTATTTTGTTCAACATTGTAGTTGATATGTTGGCAATTCTAATAGGAAGGGCTAAGGAGGCTGGTCAGGTGGGTGGTTTGGTGCCTCACCTAGTGGATGGAGGTGTCTCTATCCTACAGTACACCGATGATACGATCATCTTTATGGAGCATGACTTGGCGAAAGCGAGAAATATGAAGCTGGTGTTATGCTTATTTGAACAATTGACCGGGTTAAAGATTAACTTTCATAAAAGCGAATTTTTCTGTTTTGGAAGAGCCAATGATGAACAAAAGGCTTATAAGCAATTGTTTGGGTGCGAATTGGGGAATCTACCTTTTACATATTTAGGTATACCAATTCAGCATTAAGCTGACAAACAGAGAATGGAAGTGCATCTTGGATCGATTTGAGAAGAAACTGAGTTGCTGGAAGGCCAAGCTCATGTCATACGGAGGTCGATTAATTCTTATTAATTTATTTCTCACGAGTATGCCTATGTTTCTCTTGTCTTTTTTTTAGGTTCCAGTTGGAGTAAGGAAAAAGCTGGACTTCTGTCGATCCCGCTTCTTCTGGCAGAGTGATGAGCTAAAAAGAAAATACAGACTCGCCAAATGGGATATCATTTGTCGACCAAAAGACCAAGGGGGTCTTGGTATTGAAAATCTTGAAGTCAAGAACAGATGTCTTCTCAGCAAGTGGCTGTATAAGTTATCTGTTGAGACTGAGGCCACATGGGCGCAGATTCTCCGCAGTTAGTATCTTCAGTCCAAAACATTGTCCCAGGTGACAACGGGGCTGATGGACTCGCCTTTTTGGAAAGGTCCCACGAGAGTTAAAGCATCCTTTTTCAATAGGACAAAGTTTATTATCGGAAATGGCGCCAACAGGCGATTCTGGGAGGATACTTGGCTAGGAGAGACACCCCTCGCACTTCAATACCCGTCTCTTTATAGTACTGTTCAACGACGCGATGCTTACATTGCAACAGTACTTCAGTCCGTCCCCCTTAATATTCAATTCAGAAGGACGCTAGTCGGCAATCGTTGGGAAGCGTGGCTCCATTTAGTGAGTAGACTGATGGAGGTTCAGCTGTCTCAACAGCCCGATAAGTTGCGCTGAAAGCTTACTAGGACTGGGGAGTTTACAGTTAAATCAATGTATCTTGATGTTATCAATTCTAGCTCCATTCTAGTTCCAAATATGTTTGGAAAGTCAAGGTTCCGTTGAAAATTAAAGTGTTTATGTGGTTTGTACATAAACAAGTCATCTTAACTAAACACAATCCGGCAAAGCGTAACTGGACAGGACCTACTAGGTGTAGCTTTTGTGATCGGGATGAAACTATCAAACACCTCTTTCTGGATTGCCCGTTGGCTAAGGTTCTATGGCGGACGGTGCACATAACTTTTAACATTACTCCTCCGAGTTCTGTCAGCTCGTTATTTGGAACGTGGCTTCACGGGATAGAGTCCGAAACAGCGAGCCACATTCGCGTAGGACTATGTGCTTTATTGTGGGCAGTCTGGAACTGCAGAAATGATTTGGTCTTTAACAGAATATTGAATATTCATTTTTTGCAGGTTATCTTCCGGGCCACTGTGTTGATCCGTATGTGGTCGCTACTCACTCTGACGGAGGCCAGGGAGAGTTTGGTTACTGGATCTATCCAGTGGGAGATGGTAGCACGGGATATCTTCAACCGGTTTGGATGACGGTCATGTAATAGGATAGGCAATTAGTTTTCCTATCTTTATTGTGCCAGCCGGTTGTGGCTTTTTTTGGCCTTTTTATTGGCTCTTTGTGAGCTTTTCTTTACTTGTTTCGAGACTTTAATACCTTGTTGAACCTATTTGCTTTTAATAAAGATGGTCGTATACATCGTTCTGATGCAGAGGCCGTGGAGCCCCCCCTTTTCTTAAAGAAAATTAATGGGCGCTAATAAAATTAGTCAGTGCAGCAGCCTATTATCCCATACGGCAAAAAAGGTCAAAGCGCCCTGAGGGAGTCCTGGATTAGGGGGTGTCCGGATAGCCGGACTACCATCATCAGCCGAACTATCATTTGCCGGACTATCATCATCGACCGGACTCTAAGACTATGAAGATA
>LR880967.1:962485424-962500656 GCA_904067115.1 Aegilops sharonensis
AGGCATAGCGAGTAGCGTATGTGCGGGCTAGTTGGACGGAAGATTCACCCGTAGAGATTATTGATACTCTTGTAAAGTATGATGATCACCTTGCAATAAAAAGTATTTTGATGTAAAAAAATCGTAAATCATATTGGTAAGGAAAGTGAAGTACTATTCTCATCAAGGACAAACACGTTCATCTCAAATTACTAGTAATTTGGGTAATTTGGGACAGAGCGAGTATTATAAAACACGACGTTTAGACACTAATAGCATATGCAGTAGAAAAAAGGAAAAGAAAACAATGCAACAAGGCACCTCTAGAAGAGAACTATTTTCTTGGGAACAGAGAGACATCCTAATTAGGCATCCTTTATTGGCAGCATAATAGATACTTAGTGGCTCCATCGTCTTGACGTAGGGGAATATCCGGTGATGCACGCTACGGAAGCAGAACTCATTACTATTTATCTCGGCGACCACCGTCCCTTGAGCCCGGTTGCTGACCATCACCGGCTTGGGATTGTTGGATGACCACATGCCTTTTCGCCTGTAGTGCGCGCATATCAATGCCCCTTCTAATGTCAAGACGTTCTCGCCGTACGTGAAGTGTGATCGCAGGAGATCCTGCTGTCTGAGGCTGTACCGGTGACTCCACCGCCGTCCCTTATCTAGAATCCACACCTCAGTCGTTGTCGAACAGTTATGGAGGACGATGCCCAACCTCTCGTGCACCTCCGTCAGGTTGTACTGATCAGGAGTGGTTGAATGCGCAGGTAGCCGCTTGAAGTCGGTGATATGCTCGTGCTCAAGGTCAAATGACACGATCCTGATTGCGGGCTCCTCCGTGACCCAATACGTCGTGACGTCGATGCTGATGATGCCAGCGTCGAGGTGGCACCTCCCGCCGCCCACGGTACCCGTATGCATCTCCCGCCACGACGCCTTCCCTAGCGTGAGCACTTGTATGGTGTCAAACTTGCATACATTGTTGTATCTACAGGGGACGTGCACCAGCTTGTATTGCCCAGTAGTAGGGTGGTAGGCAAAGTTGTGCGCCTTGTCCCAGTCCTCCCAGTCCCAGGTGTATCTCGTGAACAGGTCGGCGCACGGAAGCGCCAAGACGGGCAGCACCCCACCGATGGCCGGGTTGACCAGGGTGACGCCGCCGCCAACTCTCTCCCTGTTTTCGCACAGGCAGAGCAGGCCATTACACGTGCCCACCAACTGTAGCTTATTGTAGGAAGTCCTGCCGGCTTTGCCCTGATTCCACAACTTTGTGTATCCCCCATCGACGACTTAGATATGTCGTCGACGACATAGGAAACCGCTTCCGAGGTGTTCCAGAGGAGGGCCGTGGCGCGGCTCTGCATCTCTGTGGTGCGCTCGCGGATGAGGTCGCGCCAGAGTCGGTAGACGAGGCGGAACCGGCTCCGGGAGCTCGGGGGCAGCCGCAGCAGGATCTCCACCAGGACGTCCATGGGCAAGTCCGGGTATCCCGCGTCCGCCATGGCCTTCCGGCCATGGGTGGGTGCTATTTCACTTCTTCCTTTTCTCCGGGATGCCTTTGCGCCATGATGCTTGCACGATCCTTTTCGTTTCTATTTGACCTCCTGATGTGGTTTGAGTTCGACCTGGTTACCGACTTATTAGTTTATTGTAGTATTTGGAAAGTTTCTTTGGGGTGCATACGAGAGCGTGATGAAAACGGAACAGGTCTGTTGGCTCATATAGTATTTCCTATGTGCAATCCAGCTGGTAGCATGTTTGGAACAACGAATACACAAGATCTGGATGGACACGCAGGTATAAAGATTCCAAAGTTTTGCTGACTATACGTAGCAACAGAAGTGCATGAGTCATGGCAATACAATTTCGTTTGTAGCCAGTTCAAATATAGCTGAACAAGTTACGGACGGAAGCTCCGTACACAAGGACTGTTAAATGACAGGCTAGTAGTTGTAACGTGACATGTGTGTCACGGTGTTGTGTGCGTGTATGAGATTGTAACCGATAAGCAGGTTGTTAGATGGATTTGATCTCTATCTTTTGTATAGTCTTGGACTAGGCGTTAAGCCAACAACAACCTGCCGATGATGTACTTGTGCTCTATATAAACACGTACGCGTCCCTGCCTAAGGTGCATACGTGTTCACCAATTCTTTCATGGTAATCAGAGCCTGCCTCGCTCACATCCATGGCGACGTCTTCAAGCTCCACCTCCTTCCCCTCGTCACCATTTGCACACAGCGTCACCGAGAAGCTCACTAGAGGGAACGAGGCGCTATGGCGCGCAACCGTGCTCTCGGCGATCAGGGGGCGCAAATGGAGAACTACCTCGACATCGACCAGGTGATGCCCCCTGTGAATGTTGAAGTCGCCTCCGACGATGGCAAGACCAAGTCGAAGGCGCCCAACCCGGAGTTCTCCGCGTGGTATGCGAAGGATCAGCAGGTGTTCTCCTACCTGCTGTCCTCCCTACCGCGCGAGATGGCCATCCAAGTGGCAACCTGCCACACCGCGGCCTAGCTCTGGAATACGGTGCAGGGGATGCTGGCCTCGCACACCCGCGCCCTCATCGTCAACGTCAGAATTGCGCTGGCGAACCTTTAGAAGGGCAACTCCAACATTACTGAATATGTTGGTAAGATTAGATCTTTATGTGATGAACTTGTTGCTTCAGGAAAGAAAGTAGATGACGAGGATGTTGTGTCTCACATCCTTGCCGGGCTCGACGAGGAGTTTGATCCCGTGGTCTCTACCATGTGCTCCCGGGTCGAGCTGGTGACCGTCCCCGAGCTGTACTCGCAGCTCTTGAGATTCGAGACACGCATGAACCTGCGCGGCAGGTCCTCCCAGTCCTCTGCAAACGCGACATCCCGCAGACGCTTCAACAAGCAAAACAACGGCAAGGGCGGCGATAGTGGTGATCGCGGCCGAAACTTCCCCAAGCAAGGTGGTGGCGGTAGCGGCGGCGGCGGCAGTGACCGCGGCCATGGCAACTTCAACAAGCAGCCGAACCGCGGCAACATGGGGGGAAACAACGGCGGCGGCGGCGGGAACTACATCAACAATCCCGCTGCCAAGATTGCTTGCCAGATCTGCGGCAAGCTCGAGCATCCAGCATGGAAGTGCTGGAAGCGCTACGACTCCTCCTATCAAGGGGGGGGGGGCTGGGAAGAGCGCTCGGTGAACATGGCGGCTCCCCATTACGGCGTGGACACGAACTGGTATATGGACCGCGGAGCCACTGACCATATCACCGGCGACTTGGAGAAGCTGAAGGTTCGGGAGAGGTACACCGGCGACGAACATATCCACACTGCCAATGGATCAGGTATGGTTATCGATCACATTGGTCATACAACTATTTCGACCCTGATCGTGATCTTCTTTTGAACGATGTCCTTCATGTTCCGGAGGCCACAAAAAATCTGATTTCAGCAAGTAAACTTGCCATTGATAATGATACCTTTGTTGAAATTCACCCTCATTTCTTCCTTGTAAAGGATCTGGAAACGAGGAGGGTTCTTCTTCGAGGCAGGGGTAGAGGAGGTCTCTATCCTGTCAAACACACCGAGGGAAACGTCAGGAAGCAAGTGCTAAGTGTCACTAGACCATCTTTGGACTGGTGGCACCGACGTTTGGGTCATCCATCTTCCATTGTTGTTAGGAAGATTCTTAGTAAAAATAAACTCCCATGTGTTAGCAATAATGAGAATAATCTTGTATGTGACGCCTGTCAAAAAGGCAAAAGTCACCAGTTACCTTATCCAAAGTCTGTTAGTGAATCAAAGTTTCCTTTGGAACTCATTTTCTCTGATGTACGGGGTCCTGCCGTTGAAACCGTAGGAAGAAAAAAAATACTATGTGAGTTTCATCGATGATTTCAGTAAATTCACCTGGATCTATCTTATCAAACATAAGTCTGAAGTTTTTCAGAAATTTCATGACTTCCAAAACCTTGTTGAAAGACAATTTGATAGAAAAATTCTTGCTCTTCAAACGGATTGGGGTGGAGAGTACGAAAAGTTGAATTCCTTTAAAAAAATTGGAATATCACACCATGTCTCCTGTCCCCATGCTCATCAGCAGAATGGGTCAGCTGAGTGTAAACATCAACATATTGTCGAAGTTGGTCTGTCCTTGCTTGCTCAAGCCTCCTTGCCATTGAAGTTTTGGGATGAGGCCTTCATTGCTGCCACCTATTTGATCAATAGGATGCCTAGCAACGTCATAAAACTTTGAAAACCCTCTCACTCGCCTATTTGGCGAGACTCCAAACTATTCATCCCTTTGCATCTTTGGATGCGCGTGCTGGCCTAACTTACGGCCATACAATAATCACAAACTCCAATTTCGCTCCAAGAAATGCACATTCCTTGGATATAGTAATTTGCACAAGGGCTATAAATGTCTCGACGTTTCTACAGGACGAGTTTATATTTCTAGGGATGTTGTGTTTGATGAAAACACCTTTCCCTTTTCCACCCTTCATCCTAATGCAGGTGCTCGGCTACGTGCTGAAATCCTCTTGTTACCATCGGAGTTGCTTAATCCTACTGATCATGGTTGAGAAAATGTTGATGATCATGTGATTAATAGTACTACTAATCCTGATGGTCGTGTTGCAGAACTGTCCTTGCTTGCTCAAGCCTCCATGCCATTAAAGTTTTGGGATGAGGCCTTCATTGATGCCACCTATTCGATCAATAGGATGCCTAGCAAAGTCATAAAACTTTGAAAACCCTCTCACTCGCCTATTTGGTGAGACTCCAAACTATTCATCCCTTTGCATCTTTGGATGTGCGTGCTGGCCTAACTTACGGCCATACAATAATCACAAACTCCAATTTCGCTCCAAGCAATGCACATTCCTTGGATATAGTAATCTGCACAAGGGCTATAAATGTCTCGACGTTTCTACAAGACGAGTTTATATTTCTAGGGATGTTGTGTTTCATGGAAACACCTTTCCCTTTTCCACTCTTCATCCTAATGCAGGTGCTCGGCTACGTGCTGAAATCCTCTTGTTACCATCGGAGTTGCTTAATCCTACTGATCATGGGGGAGAAAATGTTGATGATCATGTGATTAATAGTACTACTAATCCTGATGATCGTGTTGCAGAACAGAATGTAGAAAAGGGAACAGAAAAACCTTGTCTGGCTTTTTATGCAGCAAATAAGTCCAAACCAGGCTAAAGCGAGACACGAGGGAGATCCTCCTGCTGCTTCTGATCCTGAGAGATCTGGCAGCGCGTTTCCTGCGCGAACGGATCCCCAGGCAGATCCTGTCGCTGTCGCTGGGTCCACGAGCGGCGGGTCTACGGGCGGCGAGTCGGGACGTGACACGCGGCGCGAGACGGGCACGCGGTTTGGAGGGACCGCAGCGGCTGGTCCCCGCACGGTGGTCCTGACCCATGCACCACACCGAGCAATGATGGTGGTGGCGCACGGTCTCCTGGGCGTTTGTCGCCTGGCGCGCTGTCCCCTGGACGGTTGTCGCCTGCACGTGGGCCTGACCCAACACTGTCACCGGCGCGTGATCCCACGCCCGACCGAGCGGCAGCCGAGGGAGATCCGCTGGCCCATTCATCGGAGGTACGAGGTACCGGATCTTCTGCGGCAATAGGATCCTTTGTGAATAACAATTCAGGACGGCCCAGTACACGTTTGCAGAAAGGTATTTTCAAACCACTTGTTCCCAAGGATGGAACAGCCAGGTATGATAAAAACTTCAAGTTTGTGAACTTTGCTGCTGCTAAAGAACCAAGAGATTTAACAAAAGCTTTAAGTGATAGAAATTGGAAACATGCTATGGAGATAGAGTATGATGCACTTATGAGAAATCGAACTTGGCATCTAGTTCCACCTAAACGAGGGAGAAATGTTATAGATTGTAAATGGGTATACAAAATAAAAAGGAATGATGGCACCATAGATAGGTATAAAGCTAGACTAGTTGCTAAAGGGTTTAAACAACGCTATGGTATTGATTATGAGGACACCTTTAGTCTTGTTGTGAAAGCAGCTACCATCAGGCTTGTTTTGTCCATTGCTGTCTCCAGGGGATGGAGCCTTCATCAATTGGATGTACAGAATGCGTTCTTACATGGCGTTCTCGAGGAAGAGGTCTATATGCGACAGCCACCCGGTTTTTGTGGATGGCACTAAATCACAGCAGGTGTGTAAACTGGACAAAGCTCTGTATGGCATGAAACAGGCACCTAGGGCTTGGTACTCTAGATTGAGTATGAAACTGCAACAACTTGGCTTTCGACCCTCAAAGGGAGATACCTCTTTATTCTTCTTCAAGAAAGGAAAGGTGATCATTTTTATGCTCATTTATGTAGATGATATAGTTGTTGCTAGCTCATCACAAGAAGCCATCTCAGCTTTACTTAGGAATTTGAAAAGTGAGTTTTCTCTTAAGGACTTGGGAGAACTAAGTTACTTTCTGGGTATTGAAGTAAAAAAGGCACATGATGGTATTCCACTAACCCAAGAGAAATACGCTAGAGACATAATCAAGCGTGTAGGCATGAAGGATTGCAAACCTGCAAGCACACCTTTGTCTACAACTGAAAATTATCATTGCATGAAGGAGAAAAGTTAAGTCCAGAAGAGGGAACCAAGTACAGGAGTATAGTTGGTGCACTCCAATATTTAACCTTAACAAGACCTGACATATCTTATTCTGTTAATAAGGTTTGTCAGTTCTTGCATGCTCCTACATCTCTACACTGGACAGCTGTAAAGAGGATATTGAGATATATTCAAGGAACTGATGGAACGGGTCTCAGAATATGTAAGTCACCTTCAACGACAGTAAGTGCTTTTTCTGATGCAGATTGGGAAGGATGTCCTGATGATAGAAGATCTACTGGTGGGTTTGCTGTGTTCTTTGGTTCTAATCTCATATCATGAAATGCAAATAAACAAGCAAAAGTTTCTCGTTCTAGAAGTGAAGCAGAATACAAGTCTCTTGCAAATGCAACAACTTAGGTAATGTGGGTAGAAACCCTACTAGATGAGTTGGGCGTCGAAAGACCACATATCTCCTGTCTTTGGTGTGATAATCTTGGAGCAACATATCTTTATGCTGACCCTGTGTTTCATGCAAGGACAAAACACGTGGAAATTGATTTTAATTTTGTTAGAGAAAGAGTTGCAAGGAAATTGTTAGAAATCAGATTTATTCCAACAGGAGATCAAGTTGCTGATGGTTTTACAAAACCTCTACAAGTTTGACAACTACAAGCTTTCAAGAACAATCTAAACCTTGACACGTTCATATTGAGGGAGGATGTTAAATGATAGGCTAGTAGTTGTAACGTGACATGTGTGTCACGGTGTAGTTGTGTGCGTGTATGAGATTGTAACCGATAGGCAGGTTGCTAGATGGACTTGATCTCTATCTTTTGTATAATCTTGGACTAGGGGTCAAGCCAACAACAACCTGCCGATGATGTATTTGTGCCCTATATAAACACATACGCGTCCCTACCTAAGGTGCATACGCTTCCACCAATTCTTTCAAAGACTACACGCTGACAGTATTAAATAGATCGTAGAACATGTCACATCAAGGCCTAATGCTTGTCGAGAATCATACGGTTCCTAGGCGCAGAATCATAATAGACTCAAAGGATACAGAAGATCAGAAATGCAAAATCGACCTCTTTTGCGAGAAAAGTCAAAAATCACTTCTTTTTATGTTTTCAAAGAATTCTGAAAGTGTCGGTGTACAAAAAGAGGGGCACGCTTTTGTACCCCTTTACCTGTGCACGGGCAGTCGGAGCCGCGCCCACGGTCACAGCAAGAAGAACAAGGGAGGTGAGTCAAGGTAAGACCGAAGCCCAAGACAATCAGAGCAATGCCAAGGCCAAGACCACAAGGAGCAGAGGGACGAAGCAGGCTCCCCCGGCAAGACCCTTGCCGGGGCAGCTCGCCCCACGCGAACAGAGCGAGCCACCCTTGAGCCCACGGTCCCCGACGCCATCACCCACGTGGGGCCAGGGCTCGGGAAGGCACCTCTATGGTGGCATACAGATCTTTGTGAAGACATATTCAAGATAAGATGAGGATTAGAAGATGAAGATCCTCGGCAAGATCCTTGCCGAGGAAGGCCACCAGACCCCCGGCAAGGCCCCTGCCGGGGACGACAGCGCGCCACGGCAAGACCCTTGCCGGGCCGCACGGCAAGACCCTTGCCAGGCCACCCGGCAAGGCCCTCACCAAGGACGCCAACAGGGCCACCGCCAGGCCCGCGCCAACCAAGTTTTGACCGTCGTTCGCATGCAGCTACCAGCTCAACCAGCTGAGCAGGCACCTGTGTGGCAACATGCAGCTCCCGGGCCAACTCGTCAAGCGCCTGCGTGGCGGCATGCAGATCTTCATGAAGGCTCCACCACCGCGCCACCTCAGCTGCCTGCCTGCCTACATGGCGCCACACGCATCGCTGGCCAAGGCGCATGTCGAAGCAAGGAGGAGAGGCAACAGAAGGGACGGGCCTCACCCGCGTCCCCAATAAAGCAAGGCGAAACCTAAGCTACGCATTGAATGCGTCTTGTCCTGTAATACGAGCGATAAGCTCAGGGCACTGTACGCCTTTCCTCCTCCTGTGTGCCACTGTGGCAGCCCCTTCCGACTATAAAAGGAGGCCCATGTCATACTGGAGAGGGATTCAGCTCTTTTGAACCACGCACTGACCACGGCTAGTTCGAGAGCTCAAGAACTCTCTGAAATACACCCACCAAAGCAGGACTAGGGTTTTACGCATCCTCGTGGCCCGAACCTGGGTAAACGATCCTTGTGGTTTCTACTAGCCCTGCTCTTCTCGCAACCCCACGCCTCGGCAACTGTAGTAGGGATTCTTGTGATCCCATAGGTGTCGTTCCACACCGACATCTTCGGCGTGCCAGGTAGGGGGCGCAATTGTGAGAATCTGGTCTAGTAGTTAGCCTAGCAGTTCTTCATCGCCCTTGGCTCCTGAGAAGAAGGCGGCCGGAGGAACGACGCCGGCTCGGCAACAGAAAAGCTAAGTCATTTAGAGCTTTGAGTTATTTCCTCCTATACATAAGGTTATCATCCTCGGATATCTCGCCTATGTATGAGAAACCTGCACGCAAAGGGGCCCTCCCGCGATTGGCAATGCCCTTGTTCTGTTTCGAGTCCACTCAACAGCTCAAAGTGGCCGCGTCGAGAGTGGTAGGGTAGCCTTCCGCACTTGGCAACGCTCCCGACTCTAACTCGAGTCAAGCTCGACAGTTTGGGCGGCCGCGCTAAGGGCGGCAAGGTGGTTCGCCCGGCAGCAAGCACACCCGGCAGGCCAATGGGGATCCATCCCCAAGACGCCGCCTCACCGGTGAACCTACCCAGTAACGTAGGGAGGACATACAGAGGAATATTCAACAGGAAAATAACATGCATAATACTGAAAGTGCTACAGAGTTATATTACATCGAATTGTTGCTGCGGTTCTAACTAGAGATAGCGATAGTCTTGGTTGTGAACCTGCAACGGCGATAAAGAACGGGATGCCTAATCCCAGCGTTGGCCCTCCACCCTCTGAATTTTGCCGACTCGACTGATGATGGGCTTGATGCGCTCCCTGAGCGGCGCGAGGTCGGTACCCTCCAGCAAGCTCTCCAGCGCGGCGTCAAAGTCGAGGTCGGGGTACCAGTGCGCCACCTTGGTGAGAACCTTTGTCATGGCACCCTGGCAAAGCCTCCGGGACTCATCGGCCAGTGAGGCCGCCCGGTTGGCGTGGAGATGCTCCATAGCGCCGACAACCTTCTCAAAGAACATGGTCAGGCTGCAATTGGCGCTCACGCTCCGCTCCGGGACATACCTTACGTCCGGCATCCCCATGATGGCCAGCTGCGCGGCGGCCTGGTTGGCGACGGTGGCGAGGCGATCGAGCCAACGGTTCTCGCCCTCCACGTGGTCCGCGAAGTTGAGGCCCTCGTTCCTCCGCAACTGCTTCTCGGCCTCCAGCTCCTTGGCCAGGGTCCCCTCTCGGGTTTTGGCCTGCGACAGCACCTTCTCGAGACCCTCCAGCTTCAGCTTGAGGTCTTTGATGGAGTTGTTGGCCTCGGAGAGCTCCCCAGCCTTGCTGACGACCGCGCCCTGCGCCTCTGTCAGGGCACTGTTAAGAGTGTCCTTCTCCTGGGACAGCTTCAGGTCCTGCTCCTTTAGCCCGTCGCGCTCTGCCTCCAACAACACTGCTGAGTACGAGGGATTGCTTGCCGGTCCCAGGATCGCGGCAGACCTCGGGGTTAAGAAGCTCATCGTCAGGGGTGACTCGCAGCTTGTTGTTACACAGGTCAACAAGGATTATCAGAGCCCATTGATGGAAGCTTACGTAGATGAGGTGAGGAAGCTGGAGGAATGCTTTGACGGTATCCAAGCAGAGCACATCCCCCGAATGAAGAACGACATCGCCCATTACCTGTCAAAGCGTGCAGCATTCAAGCTACCTGTGGAACCAGGTACCTTTTTCCTCCGATTAACTCAACCATCCGTCGAACCATCAGCAGGGCAGAACAAGCGGAGGAAGTCCGGTCCCGGCAAGTACTTTCCTACCGAGCCCCCTGGGGCTGCTGGCAAGGGTACTACCGCGGACGCTGAGCCTGCCCAAGAGCAGCTACCTCCGGCAGGGCGTCAAGCCCTAGCCGTAGAGGCGGCTGCTCCCACGGCGGAAGAAATGCCTTTGGTCTTTGTCGTCGAGCCCCGGGCTCCGGCATGGGCGCAGCATACCATCCGATTCCTCCAAACAGGGGAGCTTCTTGAGGATCAGGAAGAAGCGGAGAAAGTAGCTCGTCGGTCCGCCCTGTACCAGTTCGTCGATGACGTCCTGTACAGGAGAAGGCCGAACAGCGTGGAATTGAAGTGCATCCCCCAGGATGAAGGACTGGAGCTGTTGGCGGAGATACATGGAGGCATATGTGGCTCCCACATAGGGTCAAGGGACCTTGCTGGGAAGGCGTTCCGACAAGGTTTTTTTTCTGGCCCACCACCCTCCAGGATGCGACAGCACTAGTAACCAAGTGTGAACCATGTCAGTTCCATTCAAATAAGCTTCATCAACCAGCCCAAGCCCTTCAAACAATCCCTCTCTCCTGGCCATTCTCGGTCTGGGGGCTCGACATACTGGGCCCTTTCCCCGCGCTGTCGGGGGCTTTGAGTACTTGTACGTTGCAATCGACAAGTTCACAAAGTGGCCGGAGGTGGAAGCAGTGAGAAAGGTGACTGCTCAGTCAGCTGTCAAGTTTTTCAAAGGACTGGTCTGCCGTTTTGTTGTGCCAAATAGAGTCATCGCCGACAACGGCACGTAGTTCACGAGCCACACCTTCATGCAATACATTCAAGACCTTGGCAGCAAGGTCTGTTTTGCTTCCGTGGCACACCCATGGAGCAACGGCCAAGCGGAGAGGGCGAATGCTGAAGTGTTGCGAGGCCTAAGGACAAAGACTTTTGACAAGCTGCGCAAGAGCTGAAGGCGCAGGATTGATGAATTGCCGGCGGTTCTTTGGTCGATCATGACGACGCCAAATCGAGCCACCAGCCAGACACCTTTTGCCCTGGTCTACGGGGCAGAAGCAGTTCTCCCCACGGGACTCATATACGGGTCACCTTGAGTGCTCTCTTATGATGAGCTTGAGCAAGAGCAGTTGCGCCAAGATGACGCGATGCTCCTTGAGGAAGATCGTCTTCGGGCGGCTGTGAGAGCAGTGCGCTACCAGCAAGCCTTGCGCCGCTACCATAGCCGCAAGGTTCATGCCCGAAGCTTTGTGGAAGGCGACATTGTTCTTCGGCGCGTTCAGTCGGCCAAGAATGCCAACAAGTTGACGCCAAAGTAGGAAGGCCCTTATCGGGTAATACGAGTCACCAGGCCCGGTGTAGTCCGCCTAGAGACCGAAGATGCCGTCCTAGTGAGCAACTCCTGGAACATCGAGCATCTTCGCAAGTTTTACCACTACAAAAAAAAGACACATCCGTGACATTTTGGGGCGAACAAAAAAAATGTCATACATATGACACTTCTATGACGATAATTGTGACAAAACCCGGTATCATCATAGATGTGGTGGGCTCCTACTTCTCTGACAAAAAATCATGACAGAAAATGGGCTTTTTGTCCTGGGCGGGCCGGAGACGCAGTTGCATGACATTCTTTGGGCCGTCCATGACGAAAAAACCGTGGTAGAAGCGAGGGGGAGGAAAATTTCGGGGAGTTGCCGGTTACGGTGGGAGGTCGGGGGTCGAGTGATGCGTGTTTCTCTCGTACACGTACGTGCGTGTGTGCGAGGCGTTGGCTCTAACTGAACCCGAGTGAGGCGTTGGGCTCTAGCTGAACCCGAGCGATTGCACTGCAGGCTACGCGTTACTGAACCCGAGCGATCGATCGACGGCTGTTAACTGAACTCGATCGAGCGATTCCTTCACTACTGCTGCTAATTGAAGCCGATCGATTGGGTGAAAAGTGAGCGTTGCGGGGGCGGGGGGGGGGGGGGGCAGGAACACCGCGCGGTGGCCTTGCCCCTGAGGGAACGGGGCCCCCCGGGGGGGGGGGTGGGAGAGGAGGGGGGGGGGGGGGGCAGGAACACCGCGCGGTGGCCTTGCCCCTGAGGGAACGGGGCCCCCCGGGGGGGGGGGTGGGAGAGGAGGGGGGGGGGGGGGGCAGGAACACCGCGCGGTGGCCTTGCCCCTGAGGGAACGGGGCCCCCCGGGGGGGGGGGTGGGAGAGGAGGGGGGGGGGGGGGGCAGGAACACCGCGCGGTGGCCTTGCCCCTGAGGGAACGGGGCCCCCCGGGGGGGGGGGTGGGAGAGGAGGGGGGGGGGGGGGGCAGGAACACCGCGCGGTGGCCTTGCCCCTGAGGGAACGGGGCCCCCCGGGGGGGGGGGTGGGAGAGGAGGGGGGGGGGGGGGGCAGGAACACCGCGCGGTGGCCTTGCCCCTGAGGGAACGGGGCCCCCCGGGGGGGGGGGTGGGAGAGGAGGGGGGGGGGGGGGGCAGGAACACCGCGCGGTGGCCTTGCCCCTGAGGGAACGGGGCCCCCCGGGGGGGGGGGTGGGAGAGGAGGGGGGGGGGGGGGGCAGGAACACCGCGCGGTGGCCTTGCCCCTGAGGGAACGGGGCCCCCCGGGGGGGGGGGTGGGAGAGGAGGGGGGGGGGGGGGGAACAGGGGGCGGGGGCATTGCCTCTGGATGAACAGGACCCCATGGTGTGGAGGTTGGATGAACAGTAGACAGTGGAGGAGTGGCCGTGGAGGGGTGGTTGAACAGGACCCCGTGGTGTGGAGGGCTGGATGAACAGTAGACGGTGGAGGGGTGCCCGTGGAGGGGTGGTCGAACAGTAGCCGGTGGAGTAGCGCGCGGTGGAGGCTGGATGAACAGGAGCTCGTGGAGGCTGGAGGAGGTCGACGGTGGAGATGAACAGTATCCCGTGGAGTCCCGTTTTGCGGTACGCCACAACCCTCCCGATGAACAGGACCCCCGTTTCGACCGTAGCGCTCCAACGCAAGTCCGTTTCGTCCGTTTTGCGGTACGCCACACCTCTCTCGATCAACAGGACCCCCGTTTCGACCGTAGGAGGTCTGTTTCCTCCGTTTTGCGGTACGCCACACCCCTCCCGATCAACAGGACCCCCGTTTCGCCCGTAGGAGGTCCGTTTCCTCCGTTTTGCGGTACGCCACACCCCTCCCAATCACGAGGACCCTGTTCCGAACATAGGAGGTCCGTTTCCTCCGTTGTGCGGTATGCCAGGCCTCGTTTCCATCGCCTGTTCCATCCAAGCCCTCCCGATGAACACGACCACGCATTTCGTTCCGACCCAGCCGGTTGGCTCCCCATGAACACGATGACGACGTTGTTTCTCCGTTCCGACCCAGCTATGTACGTATGCGCGAGTAGGCGTTCGAGACCCTGCCGTATGTACGTACGTGGCCGTATTTTCTTTCTTGCACCCTCACCGCAGTACGTACGTGTACATGCTACGTGCGCGCCTCTACTACGACACGTGCGTGCCTCTACATCGACCAGTATGTACGTACACGTTCGCGACCAGAATGACAACGCTACGTACGCTTCGACCAGGTGGGTCCCGACTGTCAGGCACTTCCTTGCCTACGAAGATGTAGCTGGTGGGTCCCAGCAGTCGGGGGGCGAATAGTTTTTTTTTTTGCCCGGACGCACTTCCTTGCGTGCGAAGATGTAGCTGGTGGGTCCCAGCAGTCAAGGGGGCGAATCGTTTTTTTTTCGGGCGCACTTCCTTGCGTGCCAAGATGTAGCTGGTGGATCCCAGCAGTTAGGGGGCGAATCATTTTTTTTCTGCCCGGACGCACTTCCTTGCGTGCGAAGGTGTAGCTGGTGGGTCCCAGCAGTCAGGGGGGAAATGTTATTTTTCATGAAATACGGTGGCCCGTCTGGTGGGTCCCCGCTGTCAGGTGGAGGAATAATTATTTTCAGCGTAATAAGGAGGCACTTCCTTGCTGCCGCCGTGTACCCAGCTGTTAGCCTCTCCACATACAGTCCACGTCCGATGGAAGTCGTTCCTTGACCACGTTGACCACGCCGCACCGAGAGCACCAGGGCGGTGGACGACTGCGAGGCCTAGAAATGGGACGACGGGGAGCCGGGGAAGACGCGGCAGTGGAAGCCCGCGCGGAGAGGAGTACGAGGGTTCACTGGTTCGGCTACGGTGTGAGGTTGCCGTCGCCGCAGGGCCTGGCCAGCGGTGGGAATAGTAGGGGCGGTGAGGCCTCCGTGGCAGCACATCCGGCCACGGGAGGCAGGAGCATGCGGCACGACCGGCGCTGCTTTGGGTGGCTGGAGCAAGAAGACCAGAGGTTGAAGAAGCACTACGTGTTGGGGAACGTTGCAGAAAATTAAAATTTTTCCTACGGTTTCACCAAGATCCATCTATGAGTTCATCTAAGCAACGAGTCAAGGGAGTGAGTTTGCATCTACATACCACTTGTAGATCGAGTGCGGAAGCGTTCAAGGGGATGGTGATGATGGAGTCGTACTCGCCGTGATTCAGATCACCGATGACCAAGTGCTGAACGGACAGCACCTCCGCGTTCAACACACGTACGGTACGGACGACGTCTCCTCCGTCTTGATCCAGCAAGGAGGAAGGAGAGGTTGAGGAAGACAGCTCCAACGGCAGCACGACGGCGTGGTGTTGTTGGTGCAGCAGTACTCCGACAGGGCTTCGCCAAGCACGTACGGAGGAGGAGAGGTG
>LR880967.1:962509735-962536843 GCA_904067115.1 Aegilops sharonensis
ACCGGCAAGTCACTTTACTCGTACCGTAATGCATGATCCCGTGACCAAACACTTGGTCACTTTGAGCTCATTATGATGATGCATTACCGAGTGGGCCCAGAGATACCTCTCCGTCATACGGAGTGACAAATCCCAGTCTCGATCCGTGTCAACCCAACAGACACTTTCGGAGATACCTGTAGTGCACCTTTATAGTCACCCAGTTACGTTGTGACGTTTGGTACACCCAAAGCACTCCTACGGTATCCGGGAGTTACACGATCTCATGGTCTAAGGAAGAGATATTTGACATTGAAAAAGCTCTAGCAAAACGAACTACATGATCTTGTGCTATGCTTAGGATTGGGTCTTGTCCATCACGTCATTCTCCTAATGACGTGATCCCGTTGTCAATGACATCTGATGTCCATAGTCAGGAAACCATGACTATCTGTTGACCAACGAGCTAGTCAACTAGAGGCTTACTAGGGACGTATTGTGGTATATGTATTCACACGTGTATTACGATTTCCGGATAATAAAATTATAGCATGAATAAAAGACAATTATCATGAACAAGGAAATATAATAATAATGCTTTTATTATTGCCTCTAGGGCATATTTCCAACACTACGGCCGTTGGATGTACGTCGTACGGTCACTAGAGCTAGAATCATTTATATTGACTAAGTTGACAAAGCCCTCCGTCCCCGTCAACTTAGTAGACCCACAAGTCAGCCTCCCACCAAGGTGGGTCCCCGCTAGCAGGGGGTATTCATTTTTTTGCATAATAAGGAGGCACTTCCGGTGGGTCCGAGCTGACAGCAGGGGGAACGTTTTTTTTGCGAAATACGGTGGCCCGTCGGGTGGGTCCCAGTAGTCCGGGGCAAACATTTTTTTCGCAAAATACTGGTGGCCCGTCCGGTGGGTCCCTGCTGTCAGGTGGAGGAATAATTATTTTCCGCATAATAAGGAGGCACTTCCTTGCGGCTGCCGTGGACCCAACTGTCAGCCTCTCCAGGTACAGTATTCTTCCGATGGAATTCGGTTGTTGACCACATTGACCATGCCACGCCGAGATCACCACGGCGGTGGACGACGGCGAGGCCTAGGAAGGGGACGACGCGGAGCCGGGGAAGACGCGGCAGTGAATGCCCACGCAGAGAGGAGTACGAGGGTTCACTGGTTCGGCTACGCTACCGTCGCCGCAGAATAACAGGGGGTGTGGGTGAGTGGAGTGGAGGGATGGCCTAGCCAGCGGTGGGAGTAGTATGGGGGCGGTGAGGCCTCCGCGGGAGCACAGCCGGCCATGGGAGGCAGGAGTAGGCGGCACGACCGACGCTACTTTGGGCGGCTGGAGCAAGAAGACCAGAGGTTCAAGGAGCACTACGGCCGTTGGATGGACATCGTTCGGTCAGTCGAGCTAGAATCGTGCATATTGACTAGGTTGACAAAGCCCTTCGTCCCCGTCAACTTAGTAGGCCCACTACACTGGGACCCAACTAGTAGGGGGAGTATTCTTTTTTTTGGGCGTAATAAGGAGGCACTTCCTTGCGTGCGAAGATATAGCTGGTGGGTCCGAGCTGTCAGCGGCAGTAACGTTTTTTTCGCGAAATACAGAGACCCTTTCGGTGGGTCCCATATGTCACGTGGAGGAATCATTATTTTGCGCGTAATAAGGAGGCATTTCCTTGCGTGCTGTCGTGGACCCAGCTGTCAGCCTCTTCACGCACAGTCCACTTCAGATGCATGTCGTTCGTTGACCACGCCACGCCGAGAGCACCAGGGCGGTGGACGACGGCGAGGCCTAGGAAGGGAACGACACGGAGGCAGGGAAGACTCGGCAGTTGTTTCCCACGCGGAGGGGAGTACGACTGTACGAGGGTTTACTGGTTCGTCTGCCGTCGCCGGAGAATAACAGCAGGTGTGGGACTGTGGGTGAGTAGAGGGATGGCTAGGCCAGCGATGGGAGTACGGTGGGGCGGTGAGGCCTGCGTGGCAGCATAGCCGGCCGCGGGGAGGAGGGAGCAGGCAGTCGCGTCGGCGCTTGTTTCAGCGGCTGGAGCAAGAAGAGCAGAGATTGAAGAAGCACGACGGCCGTTGGATGGACATCCAACAGTATACAGGCCATCTGTGGAAAGCCTCAAATCTGTGGAAAATAGCATACATCCCATCTGCCATTATTTCAAATAGTTTACAGCCCATTTGCTAATTCTTACGGGTTTTATTGGAGCCCATATTCTTTTTGTTAGCATTACAGCCCATATTGTGGCCACGGTTAAAAAATTATACGAAATTTTGCATATGTCGGTGTGGTCTGAACTGTTTTTAATCCCGAAATTTCGAGTCACATTCAGATTGATTTTAAAAATAAATGTATATCAATATAAAATCCAATAAATTGTCCACGCATAAAAATCACTGCAATTTAAAATCTCGAAATAAAAAAGATATTTGAAACTAATTGCCGGTTTGATGTGTTTTAAAAATTTACAGCCCATTTCTCATTACTGATAGGCCATTTTCTCGGCCAGCCGAATGAAGCTCTCCTCGTCTTGAAAGATTTGCAGGCCAATAGGCCTGATAAAGCGACTTACTTGACAAATCACAAAAAAACTGGGCTAGCCATTTTCAGAAAGAAAAAAAACTACATGGGCTGGTCTGTGCTAAACATAAAAGAAAAGGCTATCTAGACAGGCCAGAGTGTCCCGCACAGCCCAGTTTGCACCCTGCTTCTGTCTCAAAAACAAATTAGATAAATGACACTCCAATTATGGCGGTTCATAAAAATGCCACTGCAATTTCCAAACTTTGAAAAATGCCACTGCAATTTTTGCAAACTTTGAAAAACGCCACTGCAGTTTTCAAACTTTGAAAAACGCCACTCCAGACTTTGAAAAATGACACTAGAAATGGCAAGAAATGGCATTTTTCAAAGTTTGGAAATTGCAGTGGCATTTC
This sequence comes from Aegilops sharonensis, assembly GCA_904067115.1. Taxonomy (NCBI): domain Eukaryota; kingdom Viridiplantae; phylum Streptophyta; class Magnoliopsida; order Poales; family Poaceae; genus Aegilops; species Aegilops sharonensis. The sequence goes on from LR880967.1 coordinate 962,512,677, forward strand.
TCGGAGGCATTTAGCAAATTAACCCAAAAACAAAAATAACTAGGTGAGCTGCTGGGTCCCTGGTGTCAGCCGCTCGTTGTGCAATTCTCTCGTTTATTGACTACGTTGACAATGGCATGGGACCCAGATGTCAGAAATCCACTAGGAGGGGCCATTTTTTTATTGGCTTGAAATAAGGAGGCACTTGCTTGCGTACTGCCATGACCTTGGCGCGTACCTGTTGTCATCCTCTCCATGTGCAATCATCTCCTGATTATGTACGCGTCAACTTGCTAGGCCCACAAGTCAGCCTCTAAACCCGTGGAGGACAAATACAACCCATTTAAAAAAATAACAGCCCATTCCATATCTTCAAACGGAAAGTTCAACATTCAGAGCAAAGTAACAGGTCTGATCCACATATAGAGTACTGAACTTCCACGTTGACAACCATCATAGCCAAGTTAACTATCTACTCCCACTAGACAAGTACTAACTTACTCTTAGCTAACTAGACGATGTCGGCCGCCATCTGTGGTACACGCTAAACGCCGGCACCGGCGTCCTGCGCCTCGCCTCGAACTTGCCAGAGGTGCGATAGGGCGCGTTGCTCGCGCGCGTTGGCCCTTTCCATGCCGGCGTGGTCCACTGAAGCTTCGGCTTCCAAGCGGGAAACCCACTTGACGAGCTGGTAGTAAAAATCGGCGTCGCGAACACTTGCGTGCCCGACAGCCTCCAGGGCTATTTGCCGGACGCTGGCCTCCACGTAGTCGACCCAGTTGCGGGCGCTCTGCTCGCGACTCAGAGCGTCGGTGCGCTTCTGCTCCATGTCCCGCTGGCGGCGCAAATCGGCGATACGCTGCTCCTCCGCCAGGCGGTCGTGCTCCAACAACTCCTGCTCCTCCGCCATGCGGTCGCGCTCCAACAACTCCTCGATCTGCGCATTGCCATCTAAAGACAGATAGAATGCCTCCTCCCTCCGTCTGCCTTCCGGTTAAAAACCGAACACTAGTTCCGGCGGTGACCGCCTCCGGCGTCGCCTACCGTGGACGGGCGGGGGCATGGCGGACGTGGCGAGCGATGTCGGGCCGGTAGGGGCTTATGAGGATATGGCGAGTTGGGTCACTGTGGCACTGGAGAAGGCCGGGAAACAGTACTTATAGGGGGAAGGTAGCGTGACGGTCATCGAAATTAATTGCATAATGGCTTAGCGCGCCAGCTTGCCGTGGAAAACTAGGGAAACTGAAATTATGATTGTGCCGTCCCGTCCCGTCTGGGTCGCACACCGGCATGGCGGTCAAACGAGTGCACTCGAATCATCTCCCTCCTTGTCAATAATGATTTCACGGATTTAAAAAGCCCGCAACAATTAAAGCGTATCTTTTTTCGCATCAGTTAGCTGCCTTAATTACAGCCGGCTGCATGCAGGCACTCAGAAGCGCTTGCAGGCAGTACGCGAAGCAGCATGCAACGAGTCGCAGCCGAGGGCACGCATACAGCCACTTAAATCACTGGAATTAATTAGGCTTAAACTTCTGCATGCCGTTAATTGTTGCCATGCCTTGGTCTTGCTGCTTTGCTCACGGGACTAATAAACCCGGACGGAGGGAGTACCTTGGTTGGTGAGAGGTTTGAATTAAGCCCTGCAAACCGGAAAGTAGGTACTAGTACGTGCGTGATCCGCTATTTATTCGTGTAGGATCGAGTAGGTCGTTTCTTGAATTGAGCCCTGCAAACCGGACATGAGGTAGTACGTGAGTGATCTGCTATTTATCCGTGTAGGATCGATAGTGTAGCTTGTCAGTTTCTTCAGAGGTAGGCATTTTTATCCATGTAGGATCGATAGTGTAGCTTGTCAGTTTCTTCAGAGGTAGGCATTTTTATTCAAAAAACTGCCACTTCGCATCTTGCATCGCAAATAAAACTGCCAGGAGCGCATTTGTAGGCTAGCTAGTGATTGATCAGTAACTTGTAAACACTGAGCGAACAGAAATAAGTAACTATTAATGCATCTCAATGATTCATAGATCATATACAAATATGTAACTCCAAAAGCAAAGATCAGCCACTTCAGATCTTGCGTCACAACTAAAACTAACTAGTATGATTCCCATACATAAGATCAACATGTTAATGCATCTCAATGATTCACAGATCATATACAAATATGTAGCTCCAAAAGCAAGGATCTAGAAAAAAACATCAGTTCTTCCTACTAACATGGATGCTGCTCTTGGCCAACATTCAGTACAGACTGAAAGACAAATTTGTTTGTGAAGTCTACAATTCCTCTTGCAAACGTTAGTGGTTTCACCAACAACTGCAACCATGAGAATGAACCACACATGATGGAGGAACATCCACTGCAATATGATTTGGTCTTCTCTCGATCACACCATGAGACTATTTTCGGAATACAGACTTTAACTTAGGGAAAATGATGCCCATTGTATAATCAGACCAAAGCAATGAAGCACCTAGTGTTGGCCAGTAAATAGTACAGTACTACTTTTCTGTAGTCCATGAAGTGACTATCCAATCTTTGTGTCTATTTTCAAATGGCACTGCATGCAGTGACTATACTATTCTCTTGTGCAGTTCAACCAAAATTGCGGACACTTTGTTTGTTTGCCAAATAGCAATGGGCAGACATCTCTGTTTGCACCAATACCAAACAGCTAGGAAACATATACCACACCATGTTCGCAATGATGAAAGAGGTGAAATCGATACAACCAAAATTGAGCATCCAATCATTGAATCCTGTCCTGCACCTCCAATGTAGGTCCACCCTGCCAATAAATTCACATGCAAACCACTAGTATTACTATCTAATGACAGTACAAAAATAGTAGCAAGATAGTAGCAAACCATGTACCTTCGTAATGAACAGCTCATAGTATCACCAATTGGATATAAAGGTTTGGAAAAAAACATGCTCCTAATGTTGAACCAGTTGGACTTTTTGTGCAGTTCCACTAAAATCGAGCATCCCTGTTTGCATAGATATTGAAAGTGTGATTACTATAGAAGTGGCACTAGTTGAAGCATAGACTCACAAATATAAGCATTCCAATTTCTTGATGGGAAAAGGTAGCAAGACTATTTCTAACCACCTGTTTGAAGGAATAAATAAAGCAACAGCGGCTGATGTCAGGAAGGCATACATAGTTTTTTCTGAAAAACTGAGCCATTCCTGACCTTTCCTCTTCTTTTAAGAAAATTTTGTGCAGTTCTACTAAAATAAAATGCCATCACCGCCTTGACAATTCAGTGAAACTGTACAAAAGGAAATGACTTAACATTACATCATGATGTCAGGTATGTAGTAGACAGGCATTAGAGACAAACATACAGACCTCCTCCGATAACATAATGCACATTAATTTTAACAAAGGTGTGACTAGCTTTACCGAGATAATTTGAGTGAACTCTACACCCTCTGTTCCTTAATATAAGACGTTTTCGTGGTTCAATTTAAAGTACCCAAACGTCTAGTATTTAGAAAAACTGGTAGTAGTTTTCTTGAGCACATATCTGGGAAAGCATGCCACACTTTATTTATGTCCATACGCTAATGCAACACCATTCGAATAATACAAATATACACTAATCCAGTGGCTAGTGCAACAGTAAAGTAGTTAGTTTATTACATGGTACAGTACAATGGTTTTACTGAACAGATTTCAATAAAGTCTAGCACTGGAAGGTTTCTATAAGAATTAACGATACAAAATGTAAAGGTAACAAGTTTCAGCATTGGTATACTAGCTATGCATGAGCATTAAACCAAATACAAAAGTCTGAAGGTAACTAGCATTATTAACTAGTGACAGTATAAAAAAATTGCAAACCATGTACCTCCAAGGTAAATATCATTTCGAACTCGGGGGTACCTTAAAAATTGCTATCCCAATCTTGATAATCGATCAAACATAAAAATTTGATCGAACAAATCAAGAGAACAGCCGGAGGAGGAGGTGCCCACTCTTGACCTTTCCTCTTGTCTTCATAATTGTCTGTGCAGTTTAACCAAAATAAAATGACATCAGCGCCTTGGCATTTTGGTGAAACTGTACAAAAAATTAACTTATCTCATGAAAGTGAGGTATGTAATCTATAAGCATTAATAGTGCAAAAATCTGAAGGTAGTAACAAGTTTCATCATTGGTATACTGGCTGTGCAACAGCATTAGAATGCCTTAGCTGAAAAATCTTTAATACATCCACAATCAACAACTAACCCTTAAATGATCCAGTGACATTAAATGGCACTGCTTAAATTTATCGGTGGCATTAGACTGAGAGCGGCATTAGTTAAATGTGGCATCACTTTAGCAGTAGCATTGCTTGACTTGACTGCTGGCGTTATACTAACAGAAAAAAGTGGCAATAAGAGCATGGGAGGCCCATTCGGACAGTGGGCGCACCAGTACGATGTACCTCTACAGACGCAGAGTGGTGAGGGAGGTATGGTTGCCCAGAGCAACAAATATCCAGGCAGCATATGTGGATTACGTCCCATTTTTGTTCTCTTTAGCCACCTTTTTCCTATGTGAGGACAACAAACCGATCGACCTGGTCATTCCTTATTGCGTTGTCATGCCTTTCTACCCTTCTTCAACCAAGAGAAACGAGACTCGTTCCTTAGCTACTGATTTTCCCCTTTTCAACCTAGATGCGGGTTCGATGCCTACTCTCTTGGACAGTACAGTCTCCCTTCCTTTCCTTATTCAACCCAGACATGCATTAGTCTGCATGAAGTAGGGTTTCCTTTAATAGTGCAAATTATGGTTTTCGTCTGCGTGGCCAGCAGAGCAGAGGATAGCAAATTGGGAAGATGGTGGAGTGGAAAAATATCCACATGCAACGACGTGCCAGATGGGGCAGTAGAACAAGGGTATGGTTCGAAAAGAGGTAGCATACCCGAGGATCGGCGGTAAGTGGCTTCGCTCGTGGTCGTCATCCTCCGCACACACTACGGCAGCGAGCTTGGGGACGAAGGCCATCCCGCGCGGGCGCTAGGTCTGAGAGGATGGCCTTGTCGTCAGTGCGTGACCTCGCTCGCCGACGACGAGTGTGTCAACGATGCACGTCCTTTTCTTCCCCGGCGGATCTGTGACCCCCGGTGAGGAGGGAGAGAGGGGCCGTCTTTTCTAGATCTGGAGAGAGGGTGGTAGTGTGAGAAGCAAGTGGACAGCCCTTGGCAAGAAAGCGCTGAAGCTCCAGCCTATATATCTTCTTTATACTACTAGTACTGGAGGTGGAGTAGTGGTAGAGTAGTTTATATTTTCTCTGCGTACCATAGTACTACCAGTTAGTCGTGCTTCAAAACTGAACGGCACACCATTAAAAAAATAAAGGTCGATAACTAATGCGGTACCTCGGGCCAACGCGGCCAGATCGCATTTTGCACGAGAAATTACACACCATGTTTCGTTGACATGTGGTCCCGTTCCAACATATCAGTGAGACGATGGCGAGTAGTAGGAGTATTTCCGAACCGACGTGTAGGCCGGGGCGCCCCTTCGTGAACCGTGGCAAACTGGCAACCGTCCACCGACTCTTCGCCTTTCCCTCTCAATTTGGAACTGCTGTCGCACGCTCTTCCTCTCCCTCCTCCATTTTCCTTCAGCCCTTCACCCTTTCTTCTGCCATTGTTCGATCGTCTTCTCCATGGAGGGAACAGGACGGAAACGACCCCGTTATTCTTGCCCCGATCTGAAAGATGACGTGGTGGAGGAACTCATTGATCGGTGCGACGTCATCACCTCGGCTAGCATGGCAGGTTTGTTCAAGCCCATTCTCGACTCAACTAATAACATCATTACAAGAAACCCAAGAGTCAAGGAGCGGTTTCATCTCCCCTATCTTCTTCGCCGTGACCCTGATGACTGGCGCCGTCACGACTGAGGCCTCGCCTTGTGCAAGTTGATGCCGCTTGATAATGATACGTATGATGTTAAGATGCCATCGCTTGAGGGCAAGGCTTGGGCAGGCGCAAATGGAGATTGGGTTGTTTACATTGGGTCCAACTGCGAGTGGGAACTTGTGAATGTGTACACTCGTGACCGGGTTCCAGTTCCAAAAATCTCAGCAGACTGCCCAGAGGTTGAGCACACCGGTATTGTACGCACGTTCAAATACAATCATGGTGACTGTCTTCTATGGAAGATAGCAATTTCTCGTGTTCCCAACCGCTCTTGGAATTACAACAACTATGAAGTTGTGCTATCTTCGACAATCTTTTTGCCATCGTCAGTGGTTTGACTGGATGGATATTGCTCAAAAATCAGTTTCTGTACACAGATGAGTACTGTGATGCAATTCAATACGAGGGCCTTGTGTTTGCTGCCACCACTCGTGGCACTGCTTTTGCATGGCATCCTCGTTGTTTCGGTACTTTGTCTTCCACCGTAATTATAATTGTTTCATCCACATGCATGCGGGTTAGCAAGTTTCCCTTTAGGCTGGTCATAGTGGGGAGTAACTTAGACTAGTAACATGCATATGTTACTAGTTTATGTTACCACCTCTATAGTGCATAGTATCTTAGATTAGTATCATAGGTGGTCTCATTTATTGCCATGCATGACACATAGTAGCATCACATTTATTATGTTACGGTATCTACCTATATTACTATAACCATCTCTGTCTTCCTTAATTTCCTGCCACATAAGCATGTTTGTGAGTCCCAAGTGCATGATACTACATATGTTACCCCCACTATGGCCAGCCTTACTAATTAACCTTCTTCTTGTGTTTCCAAGGTCCTGTGAACATTCCACCACCTATACTTGAAGATTTTTATAACCAAGGGGGAGATGATGATGGTGATAATCACGAGCATGAGGACGAGCAGTGCCCATATACTATTTGGCGCCTGGCAACTAATTCTGATGGATCACCTCTTCTCGTGTGTATACAGCCCATTGATGATGTTACTGCTAAGTAAGCAGGTGTAGTCTATCATGGTCGCACTCTCCGGACCTATTCCAACATACGTTGCATGGTATTCGGGATGGATACTAGTGTGCTAGCACGAACTCCTTCTCCCTGGTACAGAATTGATAGTCTTGGAGAAAACTCACTCTTCCTTGGACAAAACTATCCAGTGATGGTGAAAGGCGATCCAACTGCTGTTGACACAACGTTACTACATTTATGAGAAGCAACTGTGTCTATACCTCGGACATTTGGGTGGTTCCCTACCCTGGTACTGATATAGTAGGCCGCTTCAGCCTGGATGATCAGTCCTGCGTTGGTCTCCAGATCGACAATGGGTGGCCCGTCCCAGAGAATCACTTGTGGTTCAAAGCAAGCGTTTCCAATGCCGAGGAATGGTTGAGTTGACGTTCATTTCATTGCTTGTTATTTGTTGTGTGGTGAAAACTTTAGTATTTATAATGTATCCTCGTTGTCGATGTGGGTTGATGACCTGTTGTATGTAATAAAATGATATGCCTGTGATAAACTTACTAAATTTATGAATGGCTTTCGAGTTGCTTCTGCGAGTGAGTGGTGCGACGAGGCAAAAAAATATTTTCCGAATACATAATTGTACGTGCATTGTAACAGGTTATCGGATGAGGCCAATCAACAATAGTAGTACACTATTTTTACTAGCTTCACATGCTTCGCGCGTCGTGCGGGTGTTTTTACTGTAGCCATATTGTACTACGTAACCAGCACCTCGAATCCTCGATACTAGTAGTACTATATACTAGTAGGAGTAGTAGGGTGGCGTGGGCCAGAACAAGCATTCACGTCCAGGAGTACGGTACACGCCACCTGCACGACTTCCATCTGACACCATATTTCTTGGAGTCCGTGCTAGAGCAATCTCTTCAACCTCATCGTTTCTCTAACTCAGCCATCGCGCGGCGGGCGAGGTGGGGGTTTGCCGATAGTCGGTTTCCTTAACTGCGGTCCCACTTGTAAGGCCAACTGCAACGCACGACCCCAAACAGACCTCCGTTTTGCACGAACTCCAACGATAATTTTGACTAGAAAAGCAAGACCAAATAAAACAAGAACCACAAGAATACATTTTACTACTCCTGTAAGTTGGATTAGTGCCTTCTCGATGCATTCATTGTTGATCTGTGGAGGCTCGATCTTGCGTGCTTCTTTCTTCTTCGAGTGTAAAGAAGTAGACATTGCTTCCTCGCATCTAGTCTCATGTCTAGCCTCTATTCTAGTACTCCCTCCGGTCCGTTTTTCTCTGTGTCTAACCAGCAACACGCATACCAAGTAGGAGTATCAACAAGTGCACTAATCTCATCTATAGCCTCTGTGCTAGCTAAAAGTGATAGAACATCTACTAAATTGCGCGCTATCAATATATGGATGTACTCTTCTTCCCAATACAAAAACTTGCATCCATTCTACTCCCTCCGTTGCACAATACATGCCTTCTATTTGTCAAAATATATATGTATCTAGACATGTTTTAGTATGTAGGTACATCCATTTTTGGACAAATGGAAGTCAAGTATTTTGGAACGGAGGGAGTACACAATAAAAAATTTAAGTTAGCACAACTAGTCTAATCCGAGAGCACAACCGAAGATTTGGTCGGGTTCTTCCTCCTTTTGCCGACACGTGGGACATCCAGCATCCATGTCGTGTCATGAAAGAAAATAGATTGGTAGTTGAAGCCACGAGATGTGCATCTTGGATTAAACTGTAAATAGAATCTTACTACTCTTGAGTAACTCCAAAAGCGGCCACCGAAGATCTTTCTTGGATTTTTTTTTCATCACCAGCATGTCGAGGTGAAAGATGTGCAGGTTCAGTGGGTCCGCTTGCATTTTCACTGACATGTGGGACCGCATGTGAGAAAACAGACGATGGGCTCCGCACGTCCGCTGGCTGGCTGAGAAGAGAGATAGAAGAGGGATGAGCACGGACTGCAGGAAATTTGTTCTACGTACCTCGATATAGGATCGATATAGTTGGGTGGCATGGGCCATAACTAGCATTCATGTCTAGCAGTACGACACACGCCACCCACACAAGTCCCATCCGACACCAATTTTCTTGGAGTCCGTGCTACAGCCATCTCTTCTCCCTCCTGTTTTCTCAGCCATCGCGCGGTGGGCGGGGTGGGGGTTTGCCGATAGTCGGTTTGCTCAACTGCGGTCCCACTTGTAAGTGAAAATGCAACACCGCACGCATTCCCGCTTGAGCGGCGTGCCGGACCAACCGTGTGGGGGTGCTACGCGAACACGGCAGGCTTTTCCTTTTGAACTCGTAACTTGTAAAATTTGGTTCTGCTCCAAATAACGATTTTGCCTAGAGTAATGAGAAGTTTGGTTCTGGCACCATTCATGCATGGAGTACGTACGAAAATTATGAAGTTGATGCGAAAGGTAAGATAATTACTGTAGTATCATATACTACTACATGGATTTGACGGAAAGATAAAAATACATACGGATCCATCAACGACATCCTCACGCCCTAGTGCGTCGGTCAACAACCGACGTGTGAGGAGCAGCGGCGAGCTCAACGTGCTTCTGAGCAGTGCCGTCCAAGGTTTCCCTGCGGTCCAGGAAGGCCAGCGTCCTATCGTCCTCCTCTTGCATATAGTAGTCGTTGTGGACGATTTGCGCGTAGACATGGGTGATTATGTCGATGGTGTCTTGCTGCGCCAGGTGCTGCGCGGCGAGCGCGACCTCGAGGTGGACATTCTCCGGCGCGACGGCGGGCAGTCGCAGGGCCACCAGTGCGTCGAAGAGGTTGTCACCATAGTGTCTGTTGAGGGTGGCGGGCATCGCAGAGCCTGGGTGCGTCAGCTGGAGGCTTTTGTCAAAGTCGTCCGCGAGCTTCTTGACGACGGTGAACTTGTCGAGGAAACCGATGAGGACCTCGTCGAACAAGGAGACGAAGCTGTCGTCCAAGCGGCCCCTCGCCCTGGCGGCCTCAAGCAATACTATCTGGAGACGTTCCTCGTTGCCGGGCCGCAGGCCGGCGTCGTGGACCATCTGGCACAGCCGGTTGATCTTGCGATTCGAGTGATCCCTCTTGCCCTTGGTTAGCGTGCGTAGGTGCGTAGGATTTCATACTACTCCTCGGCCCTCTACTACACCTGCCTTTGGCTGTATGATAGGTGGGCCAGCCACCCCTGGGCCCACGTGTCATTCACCCAAAGGCAGTTGTCATAAGTCAATGAAGCTGCGTCCCCCTCCGTGCCGGTGCAGTATAGTCATCTCACCAGACCTCTAGTTGGGGCCAAACGAGAGAAGTTTGATGTTTACTGGTTTATTGGTCCCCTTTGCATTTTGCCCCAAGTTTTGACCTTTGATTTAACTAATAAAATTTTAATGCATATAAACAAAAATGTTGTGTAAGTCACATTACGAAAACCAAATAATCCCAAAACACTTAGGCACGGTGCATTAACTCCCTCCTTGTTTCTTATTTCGTGACATATCAACCAATGAGAGATGTGGGCCGTGCATGCTTTCAATGACTTGAGACTACCAAACATGACATGCAGTGTTTAGTTCATTGCATGTAATCCTATTAGTACTCTAGTTAGCAAAAAAACATTAGGTTCTCTCGCCGATAGGAATAAAACACCATGTATTTATTTACAGAGGGAGTAGTACATTTTTTGTGACATGCATTACTAGATATTGCTAGTCAAATACTAAAATTCAGATGGACGTGGTAGTACTCCTAAATCCAGACGGTGGTGCTACTAGTACTAGTAGTAGTACTACCAATGTAGTAGTAGGAGTACTGGCACTGTACTACCCGTTGGTCAAATTATTACGTGCTACTCCTCACAGTGAAATGACAAGACCCTGCGCCGGAGATGACACCTGAGTATAGGCACCGTGTTCGGCATACCATAGTCAGCCTCACTATCTGCAGTCACTATCATCATGGTTGTATAGCTAGCCTGCTTACAACTAGCCCTGTTCGACATAATTTCCCGTGCGTAGATGCCCGTGCATTGCACGGAACGCCAAGATTGGGGGTGAACGGCTCCGGCAGCGGCCATCGCGCCAGCTTTTTCCACGGCCTTCTAGATGTGGTGGGAAGGAGATAAGGCTGATTATGAGAGACAAGGAGTTGTTTGTAAATAGGGAACAAGTGCGGGCATCTTTTTGCAAAAATGGAGAAGCTTGGTTTGTATGCGTCAGATCTAGATCCGACGGCTATTGGTGAAAGATGGGAGGCACAACATCATCACCAACTCAGGACCTGTTTGATTCACGGGATTTTGAAAACGCAGGAATAGGACACGGCAATATTACAAGTTTCAAACTGATATTACAAATGTTAGGAATAATGTTGCACCTAGGAAGAGGGAATTACTAGGAAGTTTACGTAAGAACGTTCATTACTTTAGGTGGATGCAGCGTTATCGTACAAACTAAAATCCACCGCCCTGGCAAGTCACTAATGGGCAAATAAGTTTTCGAGTCTCTGGCCACTTGATGTTTCGAAAACAAATTCAGCTTCTGCGGAGACTTTCTCATTTAGGCTTAGACGCTTGCGGTGATCAGCACGCCATTCATTGTTGCACCAGAGAACGCCAAACCTCATTACCTTGAGCACACTTGCCTCCAGAACAAAGAACCTGGCCAATTTAATCTCAGATGTGCTGCCTCGGTAGTCGATCAAATCAATTTCTGTAAGATGGAGATCAAGGCATTCGATGAGATTGTTATAGTGCAGCACATTTTTCACTTTCGGGTCTTTTTTTATCTGCAAAAGAAGAGAACATATTAGAGCAGCTGGCTGCATAAGATTGTCGTGTCATCAAGAGGTACCAATATCATTCGCTCATACGATAGGGTTGGCTGGCTAGTGATATTTTTTCACTCTCTCTCTCTCTCTCTCTCTCTCTCTTTCTCTCTCTCTCTCTCTCTCTCTCTCTAATTAATATAAAGACTTCCACATAATCTATGCATGATCATTCGAGATGTAAATCTTCTTAGATTGCTAGAAAACCTAAAACCGTACTTACTTAAGAAGGATATTCCCTAAAATATAAACATTTTTTTTGCGGGGGAAATATAAACAATCTTTGAAGGAACGGGTGGTTTAATGGAAGTGTTAGACCAACCGGGGCCTCCGAATTTGTTCAGGTTCAGACATGCATGGAAGTGATTAGAAGGTCACCAAAATATGGAAAGATGGCACCCCCGCCACTTGCCTTCGCCATACAATCTAATCTACACTTCAGTTCACCGAGTGCCTAACTGGTCATCATTTTCACTATGGTTTTGTGGGAGAACCTAAAGCCTCGCACTTACAAAACATGAACAAAAATGTGTTTGGTTGTTAGAGAAAGTGGTTATTTTGATTCTTTCTATGTAGCTCTCAAATATATTACAACTCATCAAGTGCATTCACCTTTTAAGAATATTTGAAAACACAAATATCCTTGAAAACTAAAGCCAGATTTCATGTGGCTGGTAGTGGGAAAAAAATAGTATGCTCACTAAGGACAATTTCCTGAAAATAGTACACCTACTAAGAATTGTTTTCTATTCTAACATGGACGATTGTATTGATTGCTCATGTTTTAGGGGGGAGAAAAATGTCTCTCGGTTAGGGGGCTCACGATCCCGCATAGGGCGCNAAAGATTTTGGCACCGCTCTCGCGATGTGAGAGAGTTAGCACCGCTGTGCACATAGACCCACATGTATAAACAAACCAATCAAACCAACTACACCAGCCTCTCACTCTCCCAAACAAGTGTTTTTATTGCCTCAGTCCTCTCTCTCTCCCACGCAGTGTTTTTTCATTGTGTGAGTTAATTTGGCACCGGAGCAAAGTAGGTGATCCAGATTGGGGCACCAGGTGAGCAATGAGGGGCATCGATGCCAAATGCATCACAAGTTAATTTGGCACATGTTTTGGTCTACATAGCCCACTTTTGTACTCCCTCCGTCCCAAAATTCTTGTCTTAAATTTGTCTAAATACGGATGTATCTAGTTACATTTGAGTGTTAGATACATCTGTATCTAAACAAATGTAAGACAAGAATTTTGGGACGGAGGGAATACTACCTCGTATTTAGTATAAAATTTTGACCATAGATTTACCTAAGAAAATGCCAATGCATGTCACTAAAAATTACACCATTTGAAATTATGTTCAAATATGAATCCAATGATATAGTTCTTAGTGACATGCATTAACATTTTGTCAGTTAAATCTATGGTCAAATTTTGATACTACAAAATTGGAAGAGTAAACCAGGACGGAGGTAGTACTTGCTCTTAGGGTAACCATAGAGTTACTGGAGTAGTCTAAGTTACTTTCCACTATGACTAGCCTAGGCTACTATAGTAGTACAGCATAAAAACGATGCAGGTGATCACGTGAGAAAAAATACTAAAAACATTTCTTTCGGTGCAGTGCGTAGATGCAGTTTTGCACACTACACTTGTCATCGTAATTTGGGAAAATTACGAAAAAAATGAGCTACGTTGTGATTACCGTTTACTTATAGGAAAGAAGTTTCACCTTGATGAGTATCTTCTCCGTGCACGGAAAGCATGTAAGGAATCCAACAACTTGATCCAGATTGGGGCCGATAGATTTTAGTGCTAAGATCTTCACTGTGCGCATTGACTGGGTCAAGCTTGTGGGAATCATTTTCTGGAAGACGGTCGTAAATACATCAAGAAGAAATTTAAAAATGTGAATTTCAAGAAGACAGAGAAGAAGATGAGTGATGTACCTGAACGATTACGGATCCAATAAAGAGTTCGGAGAATTTGGCAGACGAGTACACCAACGCTGTCAATTTCAGCGCGTCAATGACCCTGATTTTCGTTGGACCTTCTAGATCCGATACAAGCAATCTCTCAAGGAAAGGCGTATTCTCAATGACCATAACGTGGAACAGCTGGAGTGATCTCTTCCCAATTGATGTCTTGTTGCGGGTCCAGCAAGACACATAAATCCATCGGAGATTCGTCGAGGCGATGTGGAAGCTAATGAACCCGTGGATCTGCTCAAGACGAAGGTACTCGAGCGGATTACAGCTGCGGAGCAGGTTCTCCATAGCCTTCTTAGAGATGACAACATCGAAGAGGTCGAGCTGCTTGAGTTGAGGGAGAAGAAGGGCGGGCGCGGCATTAATCTGGGGAAGATAGCAGGAGCTGAAGCTGGCGCGGCGCAGCGTTGGTGTGAGGCGGAGCGCGGACGGTGGTATAGAGCGACATCGTCCAGCTTCAAAGCTGAGCTCCTCAAGCTGATCTAGGGCGGGGGATAAGAACCACTCGTCGAACTTGGGTTGGACCTTGCAATTGGTACTGAACATGCGGATGGCAAGGCGTCTGGCTGGCCCAGGGTGCAATGAAAGGATCTTGGAGACTGCGGCCATGCGTTTGCAATCCCCATTGCAGAGGCAGCTGTCGATGGTGAGGTTGAGGGGGACGTAGCGCCAGAGCGGGCGCCACCACCGGGAGAGCAGGGCGGTCCGCACGGCAGATTTGGTGGGGAGGAGGCCGATGATGACGAGCAGCATGTCGTCGGGGAGGCTGCTGATGAAGTCCAGGCTCGCCGGATGCGGTTTTGGCTCGAGCCGTCCATCTCAACCGGCGGCGATGCCGGTGTACACGTGTGCTGGTGTGTGTTGTGTGCTGGGTGTGCGCGAGTGCGTACTTCTGTGCATGCCGCCGCGCAGTGGTGAATTGTGCGCGAGTGCGTTCTTCGCGCGCAAGAAGTTTGTCCTTGATGCGCCCTCAATTTACTAGCGTGCGGGGTGCTACCCTGAGTGGTTTGAACTTTGTTTACTTCACCGCGTGTCAGATGGGCCTCTAGTTTACTTATTTTCACCCACTGCCACATGGGCCAGCACACCAAGATACAGAACACGAGCTGACAACACAGCATGTGGATTGGTTGATCGGTCAACTGAACAATATATGGAGCTATACGCTGACACAGTGAGCGTATAATCCGTCGGTATAGAGAGTTCGACTGAGAGGGGAGGCCCGTGAGAGATAGCAGAGAGAGAGAAAGAGCTACTCCCTCCGTTCGATAATGTAGTTACAACATTTTTTTAAGTAAAACTTTTGAAACTCTGACAAAGTTTATAAAGAAATTACTTATATCTACAATACCAAAGATAAATGATAGTATGAAGTAAGTACATGTTGTGATGAATCTAATGATCATTCCAGATGTAAATGTTTTTCTCCACATATACCTGGTCAAACTTTTCTGAGGTTTGACTTTTCAAAACATCCATATGCTTATGGACGTGACAGAGTCCCTAACGAGAGAGAGAGAGAGAGAGAGAGAGAGAGAGAGAGAGTGAAAAAAATGTGTGTGCGTGTGTGAAAGAGACATGGACAACACACGATAAAAGTAGAGAAAAAGCGTGCGTGTCTTATGCAAACATATCACACATGCATCTTCGACAAGGGAGGCAAGGTGAGGAGATAGTGTGTGGTTGTTTGGAACCGAGATAGGAAGACCCCTAGCACGTGGCCAAGAGGGGTCTGGCAAACAAGGGAGAGAGGTCGAGAGAGACGTATGGAGAAAATGCAGACATGGGGAGGAGAGAGTGTATGTTTGTCATAGAGAGATCCCCTGGAGATCGTGATGAGACTACATGGGTGGGAGATCGAGTGACAAGGTGTGTGCGCGATAGAAGATGCCCCGAGAGATATCGAGATAGACGTATGAATGGAAGGAGACAATACATATGTTCCTGATGGCTAGTAAGAGATAATCATACTTAGGAGGGGGGAAGTGCTTGCGCCTATGGCCCTGTTTGGATACTCTAACTCAGTTAGAGGTTAGAGTTAGATTCTAACCCTGAACTAACTCTAAGTAAAGAGGTTTTTGGATGGCAGGGTTAGATGGAGCACGGATACGGCGAGGCACCTTCACGGGCGGTGCGATAGGGAGGGAGGGAGAGGACGAGAAGCTTCGAGGAAGTGGGGAGGGATCTGCTGCGGGGAGAGCAAGAGAAAAAAGTGTTTATTAGTGGTCCCGAGAAGAACAAACCCAAATAAGCACCTCTTGGATGGGTTAGTTTTTTTTATGGGTTAGATGCATCTAACCTAAACTAACCCTCCTGTTTGGATCTTTTTGGGTTAGTTGACTCCAAACTAACCCAAACTAACTCTAACCCATGGATCCAAACAGAGCCTATGATGCAGTGAGGGATTATGGTACTTAGGGGGGTGCGTGTCACATGGAGAGAGAACAAGGGCGGAGAGTGTTGGATGGGTCTATATGTATAGCGTGAGCGAGACATGTGTATGTGTGAACCAGGGAGATATAAGGCCAGTTTGGCTTGCGTCATGAGCATCTTTTGCGTGGTCTGGGGTTGTGGCTAGATTTCATGCATGCTTGTTTGGTTGCTACCCTGTGAAAAAGAAAGCCCGCCTGGGCTGGGTTCCCTTGCACTTTAATTAGCCTGGCTGAACTCCAGACACTGCAAGTAGCCTGGCCCAAGCGACCGATTTCGAACGCCTGGCCGTGCTTGGTCGTGCGGCCACGACGCTAACAGCAACATGGATGGATATTAGCATTAAATAATTGATGCATGGATTGATTGCTGGGATGTTGATGCTTTGCCTGGCCCAGGCATGAACCAAACGCTTCAGCACCACACAAGCCTGGCCAGGCAGAAATACTTTACATCTCACGTCCACACCAGCAGTACCGGCCATCAAGGCATGAGTGTCAGGTCACGAACCAAACTGACCAATAAAGTTTGAGAGAGATTGAGGAGCCCCGATAAGGCTGAGTGGTGCGTCAGATAGCTGAGAGGGGGAAAGAGATAATCCATCCGCTCGATAATGCAGTGCATGTAAATTTTTTAGAAGTCAAACTTTGGAAACTTTGATCAGGTTTACACAAATGTTATTTATATCTACAATACCAAATATAGATCATACAAAACTACATCTCATGGTGAATCTAATGGTATATGTTTGTCGTACTAGATGTAATTCTTTTTGTCCACGTACATGGTCAAACTTTGTGATGTTTGACTTTTCAATAAATCTATGTGCTATGGACGGAGGTGAGTGCCTCAGTCGAGACAGATCAAGTGCATGTGAAGGAGAATGAGTAAGTGTGCAAAAAGAGTATGTGTGTGAAAGAGAAAGTGACAACAAACGATAAATTAGAGAGAGTGTGTGTTTTTTCGTTTCTTATGCGAACATATCATGCATGCATCTCCGAGATGGAAAAGCGAGGCGAGGAGATACACGAAGATAGGTAGTGTGTGATTGTTTGCAACAGAGAGAGACACCCCTGTAGCACATGTCCAATAGAGGTCTGGCCAACAAGGAAAAAAGGTCGAGAGGGACACATGGATGGCATGGACGCATGGGGACGGAGAGAGGGTGTGTTTGTGATAGAGAGATCCCCTCGAGATCGTGAAGGGACTATATGGGTGGGAGATCGAGGGAGTGTGTGCGCGATAGAAAGATGCCCCGAGAGAAATCGAGATAGACCATGCACATGTTTGTGATGGAGACTAAGATTAGCTAGTCATATACATATAGGGGGGACTGCGTGTTCCTACAATTGAGTGAGAGACCATCATACTTGGCTAGCTGGGCATGAGATTGTGTGTGTGTGTGCGTGTGAGATGGAGAGAGAACGAGGGAGAGAGATAGAGTTTTAGATGGGCCTATCGAGTGCGAGTGAGATATGCATGTGTATGTGTGACCCAGGTGGATGGGGAGTTTGAGAGAGGGGGGAGAGCTCCGAGACGACATAGTGGTGCGTGAGAGAGTTACGGGCAAAGAGCCTAGGAATTTGTGTGCGTACGATGAGTGCACCCAAGATATCTAGCTTGGACTAGCTAGAGTATCATACATAGTGTGCGAGAGAGACCTATAGATGGTGTATATATGAATGCGAACTAGAAAGACCCCCCCACACACACACACAAAGAGGGAGAGAGAGATATATATGGAGAGAAAGGGAGAGGGACCAACAAGGTTTTTGTGTCGGATGCGTGCGACAGAATTGAAGATTGTCGGCGAGAGAGTGAGAGAGAGAGAGAGAGAGAGAGAGAGAGAGAGAGAGAGAGAACAGGAGTCCGGGAGAGGGGGAGGTCACGTTTTATGCATCAAATACTGATATAAACCATGTTTCGATATAAACTTGCATTCAAATATTTAAATTGGAGAACATGTTGTCTGCAATCCACAAATGAACGGATATATGCGTATCAAACAAGTTCATTAATTTGACTTTCAACATGTTCATGGAGTACTATAATACTGTACAACATGCTACTCGATTGAGGTGTTCAATTTTGGATTTAGTTCACTATTTTGACCTACTGAAGGAGCTAGTTCATTGAATCGAGATATTTCATTTTGGGTTTGATTCGCGTTTTTGAGTGGGTCAACTATTTGCCATATAGTAAATCGCTAGCAACGAGCATGTAAAAACACATTACTCCCGAGCATCATCTCTCCATCTAAAAAAGATGTGGCAAGCTAATATTTCAAAATTTGATTCGAATCGACTTGGTAAGGTAGACGTGGATGCTCGTTCTCCCAAAATTTGAACGAACCATTAAACATCCTCTCTGCTCGGTGGAATTCGCCCGAGCAAATAAATGGGAGACGCGAAATTACCGTCCTATGTGGGACACGCATCAATTGGCCCGTTGTACATCGAGGGTAGGTTCGTAACTTCATCCAAGTGCGCCTTCTCCTCGGCCGAAATGACATGTGCCGAATAATTCATAAACCATGGTCGGCAAAACACGCTCTCCTCACCCGAAATAGCTAGCGCCCACTATTTAAAAACACGCTCTCCTCGCCCGGAATCGCTCCCGCCCACTATAGTTCAAAACACGCCCTCCTCGCCCGAAATCGCTCCCGCCCACTATTTGGGGAGAAGCAAAGTTACTCTACTATCCCTGACCCTCAGTACACAGACCCAAGCCGAGAAGCCTATAGGTAAGGGTAGAACTGTAACTCCCCCTCACATTTCAGACAAATGCGTCCGTAAGACATGGTTCCACTCCCCTCCCAACTCCCCCCACTCACCCCCTCCCCCCCCCCCCCCCCTCCCCCCCCCCCCGCCCCCCCCCCCCCCCCCCCGCGCCCTCCCCCCCCCCCCCCCCTCCCCCCCCCCCCGCCCCCCCCCCCCCCCCCCCGCGCCCTCCCCCCCCCCCCCCCCTCCCCCCCCCCCCGCCCCCCCCCCCCCCCCCCCGCGCCCTCCCCCCCCCCCCCCCCTCCCCCCCCCCCCGCCCCCCCCCCCCCCCCCCCGCGCCCTCCCCCCCCCCCCCCCCTCCCCCCCCCCCCGCCCCCCCCCCCCCCCCCCCGCGCCCTCCCCCCCCCCCCCCCCTCCCCCCCCCCCCGCCCCCCCCCCCCCCCCCCCGCGCCCTCCCCCCCCCCCCCCCCTCCCCCCCCCCCCGCCCCCCCCCCCCCCCCCCCGCGCCCTCCCCCCCCCCCCCCCCTCCCCCCCCCCCCGCCCCCCCCCCCCCCCCCCCGCGCCCTCCCCCCCCCCCCCCCCTCCCCCCCCCCCCGCCCCCCCCCCCCCCCCCCCGCGCCCTCCCCCCCCCCCCCCCCTCCCCCCCCCCCCGCCCCCCCCCCCCCCCCCCCGCGCCCTCCCCCCCCCCCCCCCCTCCCCCCCCCCCCGCCCCCCCCCCCCCCCCCCCGCGCCCTCCCCCCCCCCCCCCCCTCCCCCCCCCCCCGCCCCCCCCCCCCCCCCCCCGCGCCCTCCCCCCCCCCCCCCCCTCCCCCCCCCCCCGCCCCCCCCCCCCCCCCCCCGCCCGCCCCCATTCATACCTCGTGGGCGCCAAATCACCTTCTTCCCGGGAAGCTCCCTTCTCTCGAGCCGCGAAACCTCAGCCCCACCTCCATGGCGCCCCCCACCGCACCAATTTCACAGCCGCCCTCCTCCCTAATGCCGGAGACGCTGTCCAATTGCCGTCGTGCACTGGGCCGTGTGCCTCTTACTCCGTGCTGCTAGTGCTGCCTCGACGACGGCCGCGTGAACCGTACCGGAGCCGATTCACCCCCGCTGTTGTTCACGGCGCCGGAGCGGCTCCAACTTCGGATCCGTCCAGAGTCCTGGCGCTGCTTCCGCGTAGCCGTCGACCGTCGCGACATCGCTCTTTCCCTGCCGCCGGTCGCCACTGCAACCGCGCCAGCCTCACTGAATTGGCAGCTGGACCTGCCTACTTCACCATGCCGCCAGATAGGTCGCACCCTCATCTCAAATCACTTTATTTAGGTGTCAGTTGTCTGAATTTTTATACTGGGCCAATCGATTCCCAATGGGAAGCAGCACCCCTCGAGGCGGCGGAGCTCCTAGGCTGCCGGTTGGCTGGTGTCTAACGTAAGGGTGCGGGGCCGCAAGTTCGCCGCGGAAGCAGCGCTTAGATGGCTATCTTTTAGAGTTGCGTGGGTTGAAGGTACTGCCGCCGCCGGATCTGGATGATGGGGAGTCTTTGTGGATTGGCCCGGGGGCGGCGCAACCACGGCGGGGAGCGGGGTTTTGGCCGGGGCCACGGACGGCGGAGGCAAGCTGCTCTGCCGTTGGTCGCTGGCTCTTCGAGGAAGGTTCCGAACAGTGTCAGCTGGGAGGCACAAGACGGCCATCAAGCCATCCAGCGTAGATCGGACAGTACCAAAATAAAATAAAATCGTGTGACCCCAATTTAGTCTTCAGTCAACAGACATGTGACCACTCTCATACCTTGTTGTTGACCTCTTAGTGTATTTCTTCAGATCAAAGAGATATGTCATTCTTAACAGTATGCGTTATCTGCATCTTCAGACACACTGTCTTCCGACTCACCGCAACTGCTCCAACAAGGGAAGCATACACCAGAAGGGAGCTACAGTCCCCACTCAACAGTTCCCTGTATCGAATGCGCGTGCCCGACATGGACAGCCACAACAACTGCAGGGCCATCGAAAAGTCAGCACATGATGCTCACTCCTATGGATGGCAGCCAGATAGGTTGTACCCTCATCTTACTTGTGTGCAACATTTATTGCTTTTTTATTCATCTAAGCACGGAAAATAGATCATCACATTTCACTGTATATTCATGCTGATCTCTTACGGGTCTTGTTCAGGAGTTCACGCTGTTCCATAGTTCAGCTAAGATACTTGTTCTTTAGGTAACGTTGTTCCATAGTTATCATCCATCAGCCAATGCTATCCCACAGGCTGGTGATTATAGTATTATACCACTTCTAGTATTACCTATGTTGTTCTTTAATACTTTTGTGTGCCATCTAGTTAATCTCGAGTACAAATGATACATATTCTGTAGCTTTCATCTGTGTTCTCCCTTTAGTTTATGAGACATGTTGCTGCTAGTTAACCCTAGTCCTACTATTTATGTCGTCTCCTACAGGCACTCATTACATAAATCTAACTACTAGTTGTCTTCCATGTGTGTCATATTTAATTGCACACACTGATATATCCACAAGAACCTCACGGAGCAATGTAAAGGCCAATAAACTTGATGTCAATGATACCCAATATGATGGAACATGTAAGGGCGGTTCTTCAGAAGACTTGCAGTAAGATGATGAATCCTCTTCACCCCACAAGGTCCTTGCTCTAACTTGGCCTGTGATATGGGTACAACATGCATATAATGTCCTGGAGTGTATCTACTCTGTTGCAATGCCATGTGCTTAGCATGCTGATCATGCATGTAAATATGTCATGCCTTCCTGTTTTTAGTACCTATTCCATTCATGATAACATGTTTTCAAATTCAAGTACTGTCATTCTACTCTATCGTAATGTCATCTGCTTAATTTGGACATCATGCTTCTGAATATCTTATGCATTGTTATTCATCAGTATGTACTTCATCTGTCTGCCATACCATGTTTTTTTACATTGAAGTGTTGTTCTAGTGCTCTGTTGCAATGCCATCTTATTTTCCCAATCATACACGTGTATGTTGCCTTAGTTATTTCTGTACGTATTCCGCTAGCATATAGTTTTACATTCAACTAGTGTTTTTTTTGCTGTGTTGTCATGTCGTATCCCTAGCTCTTACACCATACTCCCTCCGTCCGGATTACATGTTGCCGAAATGGATAAAAAGGATGTATCTAGAACTGAAATACGCCTAGACCCATCCATTTTTTTCCGGATGGAGGGAATACATGTCAATATGTCATGCCTTTCTATTCTTCAGTACCTATTCCATCTCTCTGTTGTCGCATGTTTTATAATTAAAGCACCATTCTTCTATACAAGGCATGCAAGGGGAAGACGACTATGTTAGAATCTGAAGGGTTACAAACAAGGCCTTTGCAAAAGATCCAAACGCCAGGAGATAATAAACCAACTCCAGTTTTTATAGATACTGCTCCAGCACAGAGAAACCCAACTCCTACTGATAATAAGCAGATTCCAGTGGCCAAAGAACTAGTCCGCTCCAATCCAGCAAAAATATGTCAACTCAATTCTAAGAAGCATGTGCGTATCCTTGCATCATGAAATTTTATAGCATGCTGATCATATTTTCTACGTGTTTCTTACCCATCTCTCTTTTAGAAAATAAGCTTAACAGATAGAAGAATTTCTGGAAAAGGTATCGTTTATGAGGAAAGATTCTTGCAGGAATTCTCTGTGCTCCAATGTAGATGTAAGTACCTGTTGTATATCACTATATTTTTACATCAGCATGTATTTTGTTAATCGGCGTGAATCCAACCTTTATCTGATCTAAATTTAGTTGTAGCAAAATGTATGATTAAAGGCCACAATGTTGATATTTGTAAGGAAAACTGCCTGGTAGTTTTGCATCCTGAGCTGCATGAGTGTACTATCTCATATCAGTGGGTTTGAATACTTTGGTTCTGCAGTGGGGTTTTCAGTGTTTTTTTACTGTGTTGTCCTGTCGTATCCCTAGCTCTTACATCATACTCCCTCCGTCCGGATTAAATGTCGAAGAAATGGATAAAACTGGATGTATCTAGAACTGAAATACGCCTAGACCCGTCCATTTATTTCCGGATGGAGGGAATACATGTCAATATGTCATGCCTTTCTATTCTTCAATACCTATTCCATCTCTGTTGTAGCGTGTTTTATAACTGAATCACCATTCTTCTATATAAGGCATGCAAGGGGAAGACGGCTATGTTAGAATCTGAAGGGTTACAAACCAGGTCTTTGCAAAAGATCCAAACGCCAGGAGATAATAAACCAACTCCATTTTTCATAGATACTGCTCTAGCACAGAGAAACCCAACTCCCACTGATAATAAGCAGATTCCAATGGCCAAAGAACTAGTCCGCTCCAGTCCAGCAAAAGAATGTCAACTCCATTCTAAGAAGTGTGTGTGTATCCTCGCATCATGAAATTTTATAGCATTCTGATCATATTTTCTACATGTTTCTTACCCATCTCTCCTTTAGAAAATAAGGTTAAACGATAGAAGACTTCCTCCATTGGGATCGTATTCGAGGAAAATATCCTGCAGGAATTCTCTGTGCTCCAATGCTGATGTAAGTACCTGTTGTATATCACTATATTTTTACATCAACATGTATTTTGTTAATCGGCATGAATCTAACCTTTATCTGATCTAAAATTAGTTGTAGCAAAATGTTAAAGGCGCCAATGTTGATTTTTGTAAGGAAAACTGCCTGGTAGTTTTGCATACTGAGCTGCATGAATGTACTATGTCATATCACGCACATTACTGAATTGTAGTTGTCGTGGAATTGTCACGGCAGATGTCCTCATGAAAGGACTTAGTCGTAGGGCCATCGTACGGGTTAACCTAGAGGGGTTAAAGCGGACACAAGACACGGGAATTATACTGGTTCGGCCCCTTCGATGAAGGTAAAAACCTACGTCCAGTTGTGATGTGATTGATATGGTTTCGGCGACTAGGGAGCAATAGCTTTGCCTTAGCCTCGAATTCTCTGTCCCTAACTCGCCGCCGGGTCGTCCCCTTATATACACGGGTTGACGCCCGGCCGGTCTACAGAGTCCCAATCCGGCTCATACAAGCGTCCGGCTCGGTCTCTTCTTTCTTGTCTTACAACACAAGTTACAATACTAAGGTGGTTTACATACATGGACCTTAATTCGCCTCTGGGCTCCAGGCCTCCACCGTGGGCCTGGATCATGGACGAGGGTAAACCGGCCCTTCCGGGGCGGTTCACACTCAGTAGTTGTATCCCCAACATTAGGCCCCAGATTGACTTGAACCGGTTCAA
>LR880967.1:962564018-962576238 GCA_904067115.1 Aegilops sharonensis
CTAAATATCCTGCTGATTTTCTTGTTCTTGGTTCCCCACAAGATAGCTTTTGTCCCATTATATTTGGTAGACCCTTCTTGAACACAGTTAATGCTAGGATAGACTGCGAAAAGAATGTAGTTACTATTGGTTTGGGTGATATGTCTCATGAGTTTAATTTCTCTAAATTTAGTAGACAACACCGTGAAGAGGAATTACCTAGTAAGGATGAAATTATTGGTCTTGCTTCTATTGTCGTGCCTCCTAGTGATCCTTTAGAACAATATTTTCTAGACCATGAAAATGATATGTTTATGAATGAAAGAAGGGAAATAGATGAAGTATTCTTTAAACAGGAACCCATCCTGAAACACAATTTTCCTGTTGAAATCCTAGGGGATCCCCCTCCACCCAAGGGTGATCCCGTGTTTGAGCTTAAACCGTTGCCTGATACTCTTAAATATGCTTATCTTGACGAAAAGAAGATATATCCTATTATTATTAGTGCTAACCTTTCAGAGCATGAAGAAGAGAGATTATTGAAAACTCTGAGGAAGCACCGTGCTACTATTGGATATACTCTTGATGATCTTAAGGGCATTAGTCCCACTCTATTTCAACATAAAATAAATTTGGAAGAAGATGCCAAACCAGTTCGTGATCATCAACGACGGCTGAATCCTAAAATGAAAGAAGTGGTAAGAGAGGAAATACTAAAGCTCCTTGAGGCAGGTATAATTTATCTCATTGCTGATAGTCAGTGGGTAAGTCCTGTCCATTGCGTCCCTAAGAAAGGGGGTATTACCGTCGTTCCTAATGATAAAGATGAATTGATCCCGCAAAGAATTATTACAGGTTATAGGATGGTAATTGATTTCTGCAAATTAAATAAAGCTACTAAAAAGGATCATTACCCCTTACCTTTTATCTATCAAATGCTAGAAAGATTATGCAAACATACACATTTTTGCTTTTTAGATGGTTATTCTGGTTTCTCTCAAATACCTGTGTCTGCTAATAATCAATCAAAGACTACTTTTACTTGCCCTTTTGGTACTTTTGCTTATAGACGTATGCCTTTTGGTTTATGTAATGCACCTGCTACCTTTCAAAGATGCATGATGGCTATATTCTCCGACTTTTATGAAAAGATTTGTGAGGTTTTCATGGACGATTTCTCCGTCTATGGATCCTCTTTTGATGATTGCTTGAGCAACCTTGATCGAGTTTTGCAGAGATGTGAACAAACTAATGTTGTCTTGAATTGGGAAAAGTGCCACTTTATGGTTAATGAAGGTATTGTCTTTGGGCATAAAGTTTCTGAAAGAGGTATTGAAGTTGATAAAGCCAAGGTTGATGCAATTGAAAAGATGCCATGTCCCAAGGACATCAAAGGTATAAGAAGGTTCCTTGGTCACGCCGGTTTTTATAGGAGGTTCATTAAGGACTTCTCCAAAATTTCTCGGCCTCTGACTAATTTATTACAAAAAGATATACCATTTGTCTTTGATGATAACTGTGTAGAAGTGTCGGTGGGAACGACACCTATGGGATCACAAGAATCCCTACTACGGTCGCGGGGCGCGGGGTCGTGAGAACAGCGGATCAAATAGATAGCACACGGTTTCCTTATCCAGGTTCGGGCCGCGAGGATGCGTAAAACCCTACTCCTGCTTTGGTGGTTTGTTTATCTGTGTTCTTGAACTAGCAATGGGGCGTGAGGAGCTCCAAAAAGCCGAATCCTCCTCCTGGTCGCCTTGGGCCTCCTTTTATAGGGAAAGGGGTTGCCACAGTGGCACACAGGAGGTGGAACGGGTACAGTGATGCGAGTTTATCCCACGCACTACATGACAAGGCGCCTTTAATGCGTCTTGCTTAGGTGTCCTTGCTTTATCGGGGACGGGGGAGAGCCCTGTCTCGTCCGTCGCCGCTTCCTTTCATGTCGACACGCGCCCTGGCCAGCGATGCCCGTGGTGCCATGTAGGCAGGCAGGCAGCTGAGGTGGCGCAGTGGTGGGTCTCCACGAAGATCCGCTTGCCGCCACACAGGTGCCTACCCAACTGGTTGGGTCGGCAGCTGCATGCGAACGGTGGCGGAGGTTTGATTGGCGTGGGCCTGATGGTGGCCCTACGGATGTTCTTGGCAAGGGCCTCGCCGTAGCCCCGGCAAGGGTCTTGACGCGGCGCCTGCTGTCATCCCCGGCAAGGCTCTTGCCGGGGGCCTTGTGGTCCTCCTTGGCTGGGATCCCGCCAAGGTTCGTCATCTTCTATAGTGTGTATCTAATCTTGAATGTCTTCACAAAGATCTGCATGCCACCACGGGGATGTCTCCCGAATCCTTGCCCCATGGGGGAAGTGGACTCAAGGGTGATTCGCTCCGTAGGTGTGGGGAGAGCTGCCACGGCAAGGGTCTTGCCGGGTTTGCTAAAACCGCCTCCCGGCAAGGATCTTGCCGTGGGAGTCCACTTCGTCCCCTTTGCTCTTTGTAGTCTTGGTCTTGGCGTCGTTCTGCTCCTTTCGAGCTTCGGCCTTACCTTGGCTCACCTCCCTTGCCTCGCTCAGTGCGGTGGTGCCCGCGGCTCAGACTGCCCGTGCATAGTTATAGGGGTACAAAAAGTGTACCCCTCTTTTTGTACACCGACAGGAGCCCCCGGGCCTAGGCCACACGTAAGCGCAATCGCGTCGTTGGGCTAGGCCCAAAAACGGTGCGCAGGCAGGCAGGGTGGTTTTTACCGCGGTAAGTCTCTTCGCGCACTGCGCTTCCCATGCCTCCCGCGCGTGGCTCGGCGTGGGGAGGCGTGCGTGACGTTGGCGGCATGCGTGGGGCTGAGCTCTGCGCGCATGCGTCACGTCGTAGGAAAGGGGGCGGTTCGTGCCTTCCCCATAAATGGAGGGAGGCGTGGAGGCGCGGCCCATTTACTGAGCAGGGCCGAGGCGTGGTCCTTAAGGCATCCACTCCCCACGATCACGGGGTGGGGAGAGGTCGCCTCACCCGTCGCCTTGGTCCCGCACGCCTGCCACGTGGTTCTCATGTGCTTGGGGTGGCGAACGGTGGAGGCGGGAAACCGGGCCATCGCGGGCTGGGGCAGCGGGTTGGTTCCAGTTCCCTGCGCCTTCCGCGTCTTGATTGGCTGAGCGGGGCGGCCGAGCCCCCATCCCGTTCCTTTATAAAGAGCGGGAGGGGGGATGGCATCCCGCATTCGTCCATCTCCTCCTTCCTTCAGCTTCTGCTCCCCCCCCCCCCTTCAACGGTGGCGGCGAGGGTAACCGCCCGACAACGCGTCCTTCCTTCTCCTGCACCTGCAGTGGCAGAGCCAGCCGTGAGGGGAAGGGGGAGGGGGCGAGGCCGTGGGCGAGGCCGAGGCGCTCGGGGAAGAGGAGGACGGGGCGGCGCGCCGGTCTCGCCTTCGCCAGTAGTTCCTCCCCCCATGGAGGGCCATGTTGGGGATGACCCTTGCGAGTTCTTCGTCAGGCTGCGCCGGCCGCCTTGCCATCGCCTTCGTCTCCCGACTCCATTCGCGCGGGAGATGGAGCTGGATCCGCCGGAGTCATTGCGGCTGCACATGAGTGGCTGTGGGATCGGCGGTACGCGAGTTCGCGTCGACTTCCCAGCCCCTCACGTGATGTATCTTCGTCGGGGATGCAAGACGTTCGCTCATATCCACCGCTTGACGGTGGGGCTCACTCTCCATTTCAAGTTGATGGAGGGTGGCCTCCTCTCCGTCAAGGTCTTCGGGCTCTTCGGGACCCGGGCAAGGTGCTGCGTGGAGAGCTCTTCTGATAGCGAAGACCCCTCCTCGGGCGGGAGTGGCGAGGAGGACAGCGGCAGCGACAACGAGGGTAGCAGGCGGCAGGATGACGGGTCTGATTAGTTGTCGGGCGCCGCTCCGTGCGGCACCGGTGACCCCATCATCCGTGTCGCCGGCTCCCTGAACTTCTCGGGGTCGTCTCCCTGGGCGGCTGGCGTTGGGAGGCTGCGGAAGAGGAAGAGGGCGGGCGGCAAGGCCGTCAAATCGGAGTACGCGGGCACCGACGCCTTCGACGCGTGCTGACGTCCTGCCGCCTCGTCTTCGAGCTCTGCTTCCGGCGCCGCCATCACCATCCAGCCTTCGGACGGCCACCGAGATGTTCTCTTGGTGTCTCCTGCCACCCGTAGCTCGCCTAGGCGCCCCTTCTGCCCTTTTCGCCTCCTTGACCTGCCTCCTGAGGAGAGGGACAAGAAAGGGGTTACGGGCACCTTATCTCTTTTTAGCTTGTAAGCCTTTGGGCCTTGGCTGAATTTAAAACTTGTAATCCCATCATTCATGTTTTTCATTCCCCATGGGCTGTACCTGAGTGGAATGTTTTTAGTGAAAAAGGGATGCCTGCCGGGTCATTTGTTTGCGGGTAGAACCCACGACAAGGAGTAAATCCTTGATATCCCTAAGATAAACATTTCCTTGCCCGGCAATAGGCCCTGCCGTCTTCCCACTTCGCTCGACCTTTCTCACGCTTTTGGCAGAGGCAGGGATGAGGTGGGTTCAGGCTCCTCATTTCATCCTTTTGCTGCCGCGACTACGACCAAACCTGGCCCCAGGAACGAGCCCTAGGGCCTAGAGTTTTAGGGGAGCACGGTAGCTTTGGAAAAAAACGAGGTTTCACATACCTCAGTCCATAAGGGAATGCATGATAAGGGATGAAGAACTTATCTGAATATGTAGCCCCCGGCAACTCTGGTTTGCCGTGGGTGAATCTTTGCACTTGCAGCCCCCGGCAATACTGGCTTGCCGGGGTCTAGATGCCGGTCCATCCCTCTTCTCTTTTTCGTCCTCAAGTGATCCGGCAAGGATATCTGTGAGTCCTGCGAACCAAAGAAGACAAAAGAACAGCAAAGAGACGCACACTCGACCTCTAAGCTAGGGGTTAGTCGCCACTAAGCACTATCAACCCTAACCAAGGAAAGACTCGACCTAGCATGCATGCTATAACTTAGGGCGCCAGCGCTTCATTTGTTTATGCTCAAGGTCTGGGCCTGGCTTTGTACAAAGGGTTACATGCATCATCGGCAATGCTTGTAAAAAAGGTGGCTTGCCGGGGGGCCCGGCAAGCCACGCCTCACGGGTAAAACTTGCGAAGATGCTCAATGTTCCAGGAGTTACTGACCGGAACGGCATCTTCGGTCTCCAGGCGGACTGCGCCGGGCCTGGTGACTCGTATTACCCGATAAGGGCCTTCCCACTTTGGCGTCAACTTGTTGGAATTCTTGGCCGATTGAACGCGCCGAAGGACAAGGTCGCCTTCCTCAAGGCTTCGGGCATGAACCTTGCGGCTATGGTAGCGGCGCAAGGCTTGCTGGTAGCGTGCTGCTCTCACAGCCGCCCGAAGACGATCTTCCTCAAGGAGCATTGTGTCATCTTGGCGCAGTTGCTCTTGCTCAAGCTCGTCATAGGCGAGCACTCGAGGTGACCCGTATATGAGTTCAGTGGGGAGAACTGCTTCTGCCCCGTATACTAGGGCAAAAGGTGTCTGGCCGGTGGCTCGATTTGGCGTCGTCCTGATCGACCAAAGAACTGCCGGCAACTCATCAATCCAGCGCCTTCCACTCTTGTGCAGCCTGCCAAAGGTCTTGGTCCTTAAGCCTCACAGTACTTCAGCATTTTCCCTCTCAGCTTGAACATTGCTTCGCGGGTGAGAAACGAAAGCGAAACAGACTTTGCTGCCGAGGTCTTGGGTATATTGCATGAAGGTGCGGCTTGTGAACTGTGTGCCGTTGTCGGTGACAACCCTGTTGGGTATGCCAAAACAACACACTAGTCCCTTGAAGAACTTGATGACTGACTGAGCTGTGACCTTCCTCACTACCTCCACCTCCGGCCACTTTGTGAACTTGTCGATTGCAACGTACAAGTACTCAAAGCCCCCGACAGCGCGGGGGAAAGGGCCCAGTATGTCGAGCCCCCAGACCGAGAAGGGCCAGGAGAGAGGAATGGTTTGAAGGGCTTGAGCTGGCTGATGAAGCTTCTTTGAATGGAACTGACACGCTTCACACCTGGTGACTAGTGTCGTCGCATCCTGGAGGGCGGTGGGCCAGAAGAAGCCTTGCCGAAATGCCTTGCCGACAAGGGCCCTTGACCCAATGTGGGATCCACATATGCCTCCGTGTATCTCCGCCAACAGCTCCAGTCCTTCCTCTCGAGGGGTACACTTCAATTTCACACCGTTCGGCCTCTTTCTGTACAGGACGTCATCGACGAACTGGTACATGGTAGAGCGACGGGCTACTTTTTCCGCTTCTTCCTGCTCCGCAGGAAGTTCCCCTGTTTGGAGGAATCGGACGGTATGTTGTGCCCACGCTGGAGCCTTGGGCTCGACGGCGAGGACTAAAGGCATTTCCTCCGCTATAGGAGCGGCTGTCTCGACGGCAAGAGCTTGACGCTCTGCCGGAGCCAGTCGTCCCGTGGCGGTCTCAGTATCCCCGGCAACATCCTTGCCGGCGGCTCCGGGGAGCTCGGCGGGAAAGTACTTGCCGGGCCCTGATTTCCTCCTCTTATTCCGCTCTGTTGATGGATCAACGGATGGCTGAGTTAGCTGAAGCACAAAGGTACCTGGTTCCACAGGTAGCTTGAGGGCAGCGCATTTTGACAGGTAATCGGTGATATCGTTCTCCGCTCGGGGAACGTGTTTAGCCTGTATACCGTCGAAACGCTCTTCCAGCTTTCTCACTTCATCGACGCATGCCTTCATCAACGGGCTCTGGTAATCCTTGTTGACTTGCTTGACGACAAGCTGCGAGTCTCCCCTGACGATGAGTTTCTTGATTCCGAGGTCCGCCGCGATCCTAAGACCGGCAAGCAGCCCTTCGTACTCTGTTGTATTGTTTGTTGACACCTCCCTGGGGAAGTGCATCTGGATCACGTACTTTAGGTGGTCTCCGGTGGGCGTGACAAGCAGTACGCCAGCCCCGGCGCCTTGTAAGGAGAAAGCTCCATCAAAGTACATGATCCAGTCACAACTTGCCTCCTTGCCGGGGAGAGCAGTCTCTTGGGCTTCTTCGTCAGGCGTTGCGGTCCATTCTGCAATGAACTCCGCTAGGACTCGGCTCTGAATCGTCGAAGTACTTTCAAACTTGAGGCCAAAGCTGGACAACTCCAGTGCCCATTCCACAATTCTTCCCGTTGCATCCGGATTGTGCAATATCCGTTGCAAAGGGAGGCGAGTGACGACAGTGATCTCGTGTGCCTGGAAGTAGTGACGCAGCTTCCTCGAGGCCATAAGAAGGCCGAAGAGCAGTTTCTGCACGCCGGAGTACCTTGATCTAGCCCCCTGCAGGAGGGAACTAACAAAGTAGACCGGGTGCTGCATCATTTTCTTCTTCGGTGGCACTTCAACTGGCTGTGTCGTCTCTGCATTGGTGGTGTCGGGCTCTGCCGCTGCCATTACCTCGTCGTCAACCTCTCTCTGCGCCACTAGTGCGGCGCTGACCACCTGGTCCGTTGCCGCCAGGTATAGCAGCAACGGCTCATGTGGCCTAGGCGCAACTAGTATTGGCGCGGAGGAGAGGCACTTCTTCAAACCTTGCAATACTGCTTAGGCTTCTGGCGTCCACTCCATCGGGCCTGCCTTTTTCAGGATCTTGAAAAAGGGAAGAGCGCGCTCGGCAGACTTGGAAATGAACCTGCCCATGGCCGCGACGCAACCAGCAAGCCGACGCACATCCTTGATTCGCTTGGGTGCTTCAATCTGCTCTATAGCTTTGATTTTGTCCGGATTGGCCTCTATCCCATGCTGTGACACCAAGAACCCGAGAAGCTTGCCGGACGGGACGCCAAAGACGCACTTCTCAGGGTTCAGCTTGAGATTGATCTTGCGCAGGTTTGCAAATGTTTCTTGCAAATTTGGTATGAGGGTTGCCCTGTCCTTGGTTTTGACCACTAGGTCATCCATATAAGCTTCCATATTTCTATGGAGTTGGGGTTCAAAACCAATCTGGACCGCCCTTGCAAACGTCGAACCAGCACTCTTCAACCCGAAAGGCATCCGCATGAAACAATACGTACCGCATGGGGTGATGAATGATGTTTTCTCTTCGTCTTCTCTTGTCATGAAGATCTGGTGGTAGCTGGAGTAGGCGTCGAGGAATGACAACAGATCACACCCAGCCGTGGAGTCAACAATCTGGTCGATGCGCGGCAACGGGAAGGGGTCTTTAGGGCAAGCCTTATTGATATCTGTGTAATCAATACACAGTCTCCACTTCCCATTTGCCTTGCGCACTACGACCGGATTGGCCAACCACGTTGGATGGAGCACTCCTCTTACCAAACACGCTGCTTCCAGTTTCCGGATCTCTTCTGTGATGAATTCTTGTCATTCCAAGGCTTGTTTTCTGACCTTCTGCTTGACGGGCCGCGCATGAGGGCAGACAGCAAGGTGGTGCTCAATCACCTCCCTGGGAACACCGGGGATGTCGGAAGCTTGCCATGCAAACACATCGACATTCGCCCGCAGGAAGGTGACAAGCGCGTCTTCCTATTTTGTCATCAAGGGTGGAGCTTATGGTAAAAGCTCCTCCCGTGCCGTCCTCATTGACAGAAACCTTCTTGGTTCCCGGCGGTATGGCCCTGGGCTTCTTGTTTCCGCCGGTGGAGCTCTCTGGCACGTCCTCGACGGTAGCGCTACACTCCGAAGAGGTGCGCTTGCTGGAGTGGGTGTTCGAGGTCTCACCGGTCTTCTTCTTCTTCTTCCCTCCCGGGGTCCCAGCGGCAGGAGCAAGTGCCCTAGTGGCGGTAGCTGCTGCAACTGCTTGCTGGTATAGTTGGTCAGCGCAAATCAGCGCATCTTTCTTATCGGAGGGGATGGTGATGATCTTCATAGGTCCTGGCATCTTCAGGGTGTTGTAGGCGTAGTGTGACGCCGCCATGAACTTGGCTAGCGCTGGGCAGCCAAGGATCCCGTTGTAGGGCAAGGGGATCTTCGCAACATCAGACACGATCCTCTCCGTCCTGTAGTTCAGGTCGCTTCCAAAAGTCACGGGCAGCGTCACCTTTCCCTTGGGTTGGCTTCTTCCCGGGTTGACCCCCTGAAACGTGCCCGTCTCTTCGAGGTCTCCATCAGGAATCTGCAGTTTCACGATCATGGCAGGTGAGATCAAATTCAGACCGGCCCCGCCATCGACTAGCATCTTCGTCACCTTGAGGTTGCGTATTGTTGGTGAAACCAACAATGGCAAGCACCCGACCGCAGTAGTGCGATCAGGGTGATCCTCAGTGTCAAAAATGATAGGTGTGCTGGACCACTTCAGCGGCCTTTGGGCATCAAACGACGGCTCTGCCGCTGTAATCTCTCGCGCCCACTGTTTAAGCCGGTGGTGAGAAGTATGCAGCGAGGCGCCGTCGTCGACGCACATGGCCTCTGTAGCTTTCTGAAACTCTTGGTCGCCGGATCCGTCGTCCTCTTCGTGATCGTCGTCTTCTGGCTTTCTGTCACGGCCCAGGGCGGGCCTCTCCTGTTGTTTATCCTTGCCACGACGGCCCGCCTGGCCGTCACGCTTCTTGCCGGACCCCTCAGCACCATCTGGGCCCTTCTCCTTGTCCCGCCTCTCATACTCAGCCCTCTGCTTCTCAGCAAGGAGCTCAACCTGTCGGCAGTCTTGGAGAGCATGGCCTTTGGTGCGATGGATCTTGCAGTATCGTTTGTCGGAGTTTACTGGCTTCTCGGCAGCCGCCAAGGCCCGGCAGGTGACACATCCGGCAACTTCCTTGCCGGGGTCATCTGCCTTGGTTTTCTTGGTGGAGCCGGCGTCATCAGATCCCTCGACGGCAAGCACGGCTTTACCTTTGCGCTTCCTGTTGCGGCGCCGGCCTTTCTTCACCGGGGCGGCAATATCCTCATCTGAGGAGTCGGTTTCCACGCCGGCATCTTCGCCGGGGTACTTCCTTCCCTCTTCAGCTCAGGCACATCTGTCAGCAAGAACATAGAGTTCTGCTATGTCTTTCACCTTGTTCATTGCCAGCTCTTCGCACATCTTGCGGTTACGCACGTTCTGATGGAACGCGCTGATGATGGCGGCAGGGTGAGCATCAGGGATATTGTATTGTATCCGGCTGAACCTCTGTATATACTTGCGGAGACTCTCGCCTCCCTTCTGGGGAATGACGTGCAGGTCGCTTGCTTGGCCATGGGCTTGGTGGCCTCCAGTAAAGGCGCCCACGAACTCATGGCACAAATCCGACCAGGAGGAAATAGAGTCTACCGGCAAGTGTATCGACCATGACATGGTGTTGGGTTTAAGAGCCAACAGAAAGTAATTCGCAAGCACCTTTTCGTCGCGGGCTCCGGCAGCTTGCATCGCGATGGGTTAGATGCTGAGGAACTCGGACGGGTGGGTCTTGCCGCTATACTTTTCGCCCACGTCGGGTTTGAAGGTGCGGTGAGTGGGCCACTGGAACTGCCGCAGCTCATGGGTAAAAGTCGGACAGCCTACCTCGTAAGGTAGGCCTCCAGGGCTCTCCGGTGCCGGGTGGCTCACAGCAGGCCCTGCTCGCCTGTCTGATTGGTGGCGCGCTCCACGCCGGCGCTCGATAGTGGTTCGAGCGTCTTCATGTTCTCGTTCCCGAAGAACTTGGCGCTGGTCACAGTGGGCCCGCGGGTCGGACGATGCTATGGAGATTTCGTCGCCCGTAACGTCACGACGGGCTGGCGTCCGCGGTACCGGGCGAGGAGGAGGCGAGTGCACCGTGGTCGCGGCGCCGCCGGCTTTCCTGCCACTGGTGCGTGGGACTCCGTCGGAGCGTCGACCCGGGGGCTCCACCGGACTCGGTTCGTCTTTGTTGGCCACCGCAACAAGGCTTCGGATAGTGGCTCTCCATTCGTCGAGTTTCCCCGTAGTGGGAGGAAAATTGAGGAGCAACTGCGCGCGCTAGGGCTTCTGCTGGCGTTGGTGGCAGCGAAACCTGCACGGATCGTGACGCGCTTCGTCTTCTGACCATGTCAGAAGGAGCTCTATCACGACCCCATGGTCGCATGCCATCTTTACCAGCGCCTCGGCGAGCAGGCAGGTCTTCTAAATCTCAGGAGTGGCGCTCGGGGCTCTTTCTGCGGTGACGCCCGGGGTCCTCGGCGTGATTATGTTGGGGAACGTTGCAGAAAATTAAAATCTTTCCTACGGTTTCACCAAGATCTATCTATGAGTTCATCTAAGCAACGAGTCATGGGAGATGCATCTACATACCACTTTGTAGATCGCGCGCGGAAGCGTTCAAAAGAACGGGGTTGAGGTAGTTGTACACGTCGTGATCCAATCACCGGAGATCCTAGTGCCGAACGGACGGCACCTCCGCGTTCAACACACGTACGGTCAGCGTGACGTCTCCTCCTTCTTGATCCAGCAAGGGGGAAGGAGAGGTTGATGAAGATCCAGCAGCACGACGGCGTGGTGGTGGATGCAGCAGGGATCCGGCAGGGCTTCGCCAAGCGTCTGCGGGAGGAGGAGGTGTAGCAAGGGGGAAGGGAGGTGCCAAGATGCGTGGTCTTGCTGCCCTTCCTC
Source organism: Aegilops sharonensis (assembly GCA_904067115.1). NCBI lineage: Eukaryota > Viridiplantae > Streptophyta > Magnoliopsida > Poales > Poaceae > Aegilops > Aegilops sharonensis. The sequence goes on from LR880967.1 coordinate 962,575,521, forward strand.
CCCTCCACTATATATAGGGGCTAGGGGGGCGCATGCCCCCTTGGAGATCCCATCTAGATGGGGGGGGCGGCGGCCCCCGGGGCAACGGCCCCCTTAGGGTTTCCAACCAGGGGGGCGCATGCCCCCTCGGGGGGGCAACAGCCCCCTAGGGTTTCCAACCAGGGGGGGGGGGCGCATGCCCCCTCGGGGGGCAACGGTCCCCTAGGGTTTCCAACCCTAGGCGCCTTGGGCCCTTGGGTGGGCCGCACCAGCCCACCAGGGGCTGGTTCCGACGCCACTTCAGCCCATGGGGCCCTCCGGGATAGGTGGCCCCAGCCGGTGGACCCCAGGGACCCTTCCGGTGGTCCCGGTACAATACCGGTGACCCCCAAAACTTTCCCGGTGGCCGAAACTGGACTTCCTATATATAAATCTTTACCTCCGGACCATTCCGGAACTCCTCGTGACGTCCGGGATCTCATCCGGGACTCCGAAAAACTTTCGGGTTACTGCATACTAATATCTCTACAACCCTAGCGTCACCGAACCTTAAGTGTGTAGACCCTACGGGTTCGGGAGATATGCAGACATGACCGAGATGCCTCTCCGGTCAATAACCAACAGCGGGATCTGGATACCCATGTTGGCTCCCACATACTCCTCGATGATCTCATCGGATGAACCACGATGTCGAGGATTCAATCAAACCCCGTATACAATTCCCTTTGTCAATCGGTAC